>CM035228.1:72400787-73600787 GCA_020226215.1 Sindora glabra
TAATACCAATCTACGATCCTCATTGTAAAAGAATGGGTATCATAAAGGAAAGATCTAAGCCATTAATTGCAGATGACTGGATATTGGTGAAACCAAGCTGAATGATGGAATAGAATGTCAATTGTATCCTTTTTATTTAACGGTTAGAAAGCGTTTAAAAAGTAAAGAAATAAGACGAATTCACAGGTTGCTACTTGCCAGAGTTTAGGCCATGGACCATGATCAATTGGTGAGATACAATCTATTTATTTATATTAATATATTTTATGACATTTTATATTTTTTAATCAGTTCAATAAATCAATTACTTATGTTAAACAAAATCTTATATTATTTTATTATAAAAAAGTATTTCAATGATAAATATGACTACTTTTCATGATTTTTCTGTAGTTTTGGTAAAACTTTTTTTCATTTCTATAAAAAAGCCTTATTTCTAAAAAGAATTATAATTATAATTCCATACTCATAAGCAAATTAATTATACAAGAAGCCAAAACTTCATATAACTTATTTCAACAAATTAAAATTAAAACATTAAAACTACTGAACTAATTAAAATTTTCAACATAAAATATTTTTATACTTTAAGTTGTCAAATAAAATCATGATTCTAAACAATACACTAGTGTAATTACATTTTATGGTTTTTTTTCTAAATTATTAATTTATTTTTAAATTTAAAATAACTGCAATTAGATTAAACATTAGAATAAGTGAGTGTAATTTATCTATTTTTAAATTTGCTTATCTAATTTTTTATAATAAAAATGATTAATCTACGGGACTCATAGATAAAAGATTTTTTGATCCATCCTAGAATGCACAAAAAGAGATAAAATTTTATAAAATTATTACGTGCCACTTGAGTGAAATGTTTAACTAATCAAATCTCATTTTCTTGAAGAGAAAATGAAAATTTTGATCTTTTAATAATAATACATATGATTGTTGGAGTTTGACCTTTTATTTATTTTTACTCTTGGCTGTTAATTTCAAATGCAAAACAATATTTTCCTGTTTCCTTCATCTTTAATCAAGGCTCCTTTTGTTTTGATAAAGAAATGTCTTTCCTAAAAATATAGTTATAAAATATTAAGATAATAAAAAATTATTTAAATATTTAATATTAAATATAAAAAGTTTTGTAAAAAATTATTTTCTCTCTTTTAAAAAACAAGTTATTTTTCTCAATTATTATATATATATATATATATATATCATATTTTTTAATCACAAATTATAGAAATACATGATACATATTTATTTATATATAAAAAAGAGACTTTTGTATAAAAAAAATTAAAAAAAATAAATGAAAGCTAATATAAGTTGAGTTGTAGAGATATTTAGTGCCCCAACTTAATTGAAATAAATAAATTTTGATTTGACTAAGTTTTACAAAAAAAAAACTTAGTTTATGCCTAATAGTTTTTTATTTTTTTAAATTTATCCCTCATTTTTTAATTAAATACCTTTCTTAGTTATAAAATATTAATATAATAGAAAATGGTTTAAATGTTCAATATTAAATATAAAAAATTTGGTGGAATACAACTTTTCTTTTAAAGAGGATGTTATTTTTTTAACTATCATATCTCTATATATATCATTTTTTTAATCACAAATTATAGCAACATGTGATACTTCTGTATTTATACATAAAGAAATAAGATTTTCCTATAAAAAAATATCTTTCAAAAAACAAATAGAAGCTACTATAAGCTAAGTTGTAGAGGTATTCAGCGGCTAGATTTATTTAAAAAAATAAATTCTAATTTGATAAGTTTTACAGAACAAAACTTATGATATTAAATGACAATCTATATTTTAATTATTTAAATAGATATTTGACTTATGATTATTAATTTAATATAAATAAATAAATATCTAATATCAAATTAATTAAATCTTATGTAATTATCTTATTATTTTGAATATTTATTTTGCATTAAAATTAAATTTTGATTTAAAAATAAATATAAATTAATTTAACTCATATATTTATGTTATTTTACATTTTTTAACTAATTTAATGGATCAGCTACTTACGTTAAATAAAACCTTATATTCTAAAAAGTATTTCAATGAGAAATGTGACTACTTTACATGGTTTTTCTCTATAGTTTTGGAAAAAAAAATAATTTCTATAAAAAAATCCTTATTTCTTAAGAAACATATTTTGTAATTATAATTTTATACTCCTGAGCAAATTAATTATACAAAACAACTAAAACTTCATATAATTTATTTTAACAATTTAAAATTAAAACATTGAAACTAGTAAACTAATTAAGTTTTTCAACATAAACTATTTTTATACTTTAAATTGTTGGATAAAATCATGATTCTAAACAATACACAACTGCAATTGCGTTTTATGATTTTTGTGTAAATTATTAATTCATTATTAAATTTATTCTAAAACAATTGCCATTAGATTAAACTTTAGAATAAATGAGTGTAATTTATCTATTTTTAAATTTACTTATCTATTTTTTTATAATAAAAATAATTAATCTAGTGGTCTCATAATTTATTGTAATATTCACAGGATATGAAGATGCAAGTAAATCAACTGGGTATACGGTTGAGGAAATTTTCCTACAAAAAAAAACACAAAAGGGCAAAATTTCCATTTATACCTTTGAAAAAGAAAGGTAAGATTATAACTTTGTTCTTCTGTGCTGGCACGTCTTGCCGACTCTTGCTTTCGCGCGTCCGCAGAACGTTGAGCCTCAGCTGTGACTGGGAGAGAGTACCAGAAACTTTTTTGGTATTAAAAAAAATTTGCTTTTATTATTATTAAATTAATATCATAATTTTTATTTAAATACAAAAGTAAAAATTATTAACTTTTATGTGTGAATACGAAAGTTAACAATTTTATTCTATCAAATATAAAATATAATTACTCATGATTAGTTCTTTCAAAATCAATGGAGGGATAATATATTATTATTATTATTATCAAAAACGAATACCACCGTACATCAACCAAGGCCACAAATTGAAGACAATTTCAAATGTATGCACAATTTTTACGAAGGGTCTCCAGGTTTACTTATCGACCATCGAGGGACGAGACAGCAAATGTAAAAGTGCCACCATGATAATCTTCTTTTTGGGGATTAGCGAAAGAGATTGGCTTGGGCAATGAAGTCACGAGTCGTGCTGATACCTGGCAGATAATTTTATAAAATTTTATTAAAAGTTATAACTTCTGCATAAAATTTTATAATTTTATACCATTTCTATAAATTGTAAATATTTAATTTTTAACTATATTCATGAAATTATAATTTTTTATAAAAATTTATAAAAAACTATATTAAAGATTATAATTTTTATAAAAAAATACAACTCACATCTTTGTTACTTGGACCTTTTTATGAAATTATAAAATTTATATGAAAATTGCAGGTTTTATAAAAATTTTACAATTTTATCATAAAATTATACAATTTTTTATATTTAATAAAGCAAAACTCTTTGTTTATGCCATGATCAAATTTAACTCTTATGGACTTAAGAAGAGAGGAAAGTAGAAGACAGCTCTTCTTCTCACTGAGACTTCATGTTCGGGGTGGGAGTTTTCTGACCAATCGCAGGTAACCGCCCGGTAGTACCCGGAAAAAGGGTTTTGGGGGGGGGGGGGGTATTATGTGCATGGCAGGCGGGTGACGTCGAAAGATTTTGCTGGATATTTGTTTTTGGGTCGGGTTGGTTATGGCATTAAATTCGCTCATACCCGTCATCGGACCGAACTGTAATTAAGCAGCACCAAAATTGTGTCGTTTTGATGGGCTCCAAAAGTTGAAAAAAGGCACAGTCAGTCTTCTGTCTGTCTCAAATGCTCAATTCAAAAGCTTCATTCAAACAGAACAGCACAACCGACCATAAACCAACCCATACCGTCGGAGCTCCCACCTCGTTGGCACCATTCGTCGCCCTACCAGTGCTGGGATCCTCCTGTCCTCCCACTTTGCTACTTGAGCACCAATATGTTTGATCCAGCCATCTCTCTCTCATCAAGCCATCTCCATCTCGAGTCCACTGACAGCATATTGTCAGAGACCAGCAGCTACGAAGTGCAGCGGTGGAAAACTCCATAAACCAATAAGAATACTTTGCCATTTTATCTTCTTTTTATAATCCCTATTGCTATTTCTGGATTTAGGCACTTGGGGATTTTCATTTGAAATTTGGGGCTGGACTTGGGGAGTAGTATGATGTTGCTAGTTTTGAAGATTTGGCCTTTTTTAAGGTGGATTGGGGTTACCCACATTCTGTTGATCTATTGAGTGTTGATGTTGAAACTTGAAATCTATCTTCGTCTGTGACCTAGTTAATTGTCAATTTAGTTTCCCTTTGTTGTGCTCTCTTGTCGATGTTTCCATTAGTTAAGTATAAATTATGTCCAAATTTGGTTGTGTTTTGTGTCTTGCACCTGTTCACTAAAGTCATATGGTACTGGTCTTATGTTTGAGACTAGTGGTGTACATGCCATGCCGGGCCGTGCTGGGCAGGTTTTAGTTCAAATCTAATGAGTCAAATTACGTAAAATTCAAGATGCGAGTTTGGGATGGCCCGTTTAATTTTTAAAAATTTTGGCTTTACTTTGCTTATTTTTTAATTGCATAACTCGAAGGCTTCGTCCAATAATTTGAATGAATAATTTTTTTATTTTTAAATAAAAATAATTTTTTAAAATAAAAAATATATATTTAAAGAGATAATATAATATTTAAATATATAAAATATTTAATTATATTAAATTAATTTTTTTAATAAATATAATTATTTTTTAATATATAATTATATTATTAAAAATAAAATTAATATAATCAAATGAGATCAAGTTCAATCATTTATTTTCATTTGAGCTTATCCTGATTAATAATCGAACCATTAAAAAAACTTCAATAGGCCTATTAAATTCAGAAAAAAAAAATTTAAATTTTATATTTTTTAGGATCAAGCAACCTTTATTTAAAACTTTGAATTGTGGTGCTATTTGTTTGTACCTCATTTTGCTGCTTGTTTTCATCTTTATTTTGATGTTTGTTTGTCCTTGTTTATCTGCTAGCCTTGTCATTTATTTGTTTGGTTGATTATAGTCGTGTGTTTAAATTTTGTGCTATTAAATCGTTGCAAACTGGCCAAACTTATCTTCCCCCGACATTATCAGTTTAAGTCAAGTGGCATGATAAAGTTGGTTGGTTTTTTCCCTTAAAAATCCAATGTAACTTTTTTTTTCCATTGATTATATAACAATACTCATTTAGGCATTGGTTAAAAACTCCATAATTTTAGTTACATAATGACATATATTTAAATTTTTGCAGTAGGGGTAATCCACAAATTATATATCTATAATTAAATTGTTATCCAATCATTGCTATCAACTTTTATATAAAAAAATAAGAAAAACTACTATATCATAAAATGTCTAAAATGCTCTTTTTAATGTTTATACATCATAATTTTTCAATCATGTTCTATATGAGAAATATATAGGAAATGTTGCAACCCATTTTCCTCAATTACAGCAAACAGGGTGCTCTTATTTTGACTCAATTTGAAGTTCGAAACAATAAAAACATGCCCCCACAGACAATTTGTACTTCCTGTTAGTTAAGACAACAAATTCATTGTGAAGAAAAGCTAAAATGTTACATTAGCAAAAAGAAACTAAATCAAATGATCCCAGTTAAAAAAATTTTGCTTCACTGAAAGGAAATTTTCAAAATGGCATCCAATTAAAATGATGAATAAATTAAAAAATATTAAATATATTTTTAGAAAATCAGTCATATTTTTTTAATATTGAAAAGAAACTAAATTACATAAGAATTATATATTAATTTTGTTAGAATATCAAATAAAAAATTAACAGATAAAAATTATATGCATAATTAAATAAATACATAAGGTAAATAATGCATCTGAATATTATTAAAGGTAAATTGCACATTTGAAAAAAGTACTTGATGATTATGTGTAATTTAGTCGCAAAACACGGAGAAGAGAAAGATGATCTATCGCCACCCCGTCGCTTTGTCATCCTTGGAGGGAGAAATATTTATGTTAGCATTGTTTACTACATCAATTTTAGATATCATTATTTAAATATTTCTATTTAGGATCCGTTTGGTTGGAGGAAAATGAATTTTTTAAATTCATTTTTCAACTTTTCCATATTTGGACATTCAAAAAATTTTAGTCAACAAGAAATAAATTCTGGTCAAGTAAAAAGTTATATTATTTTTAAGGAAAATAATTTCTCATTTTGAAAAACAGAATTTATTTCCTTATTACTCAATACATCCATACCCAAATTCAAACTTTTTACCCTCTCACTTATTACGTAATCGCGATCATAAATAAAATTTATTTTTATTTATTAAATATTTTATGATGGATGCTCTATTTTTATTTTATAAAATTTATTTTTATTTATTAAAGTTTAGGTATACATTTTTATGTAATATTTACTAAAATATTCTTCCTTTTTTCTCATAATGGATACTCTATTATATAATATTTCGTAATAATTAATTAAATTAATTATGTGAATCTATTTATAAGATTTTGTAATACCTTTAATATATATTTTATTATTAAAAATTAATCATTATTGAATTATTGGGCACTAAGAACAATTAAAATTTTATTAAAAATTCCTTTTTAAAAGGTAAGTAAAATTATAATAATTTAGAAATAAATAATTTTAATTTATTTTAAACGGAATTAATTTTTCTTTATGTATCAAACACCAGAAAATATTTTTTCTTTATGCACCAAACAACAAAAAATTAATTTATTTTCTAGAAACATATTTTCTTAAAAAGTATTTTCTAAAAATTTTATTTTCTCCTAAATCAAACGGACCCTCAGTAATATTTGAGTTTATTTTATCTCGTTATTAATTAATTATAAATAATGAATTAATAATTATTTATTATTAATGATAATAAAAATTAAATCAATTCATAATTAATTATTAAATAAAATAAATATAGATATTATTAATTATTAATTTTTAAGTGATAATATTTACAAATAACGTGGTAGACAATGGTATATTTCTCCCTTCATAGGTATTCGGACTGAACTTGCTCTGAAGATTGGGGCGTGGATTACGTGTTTCTCTTTGGATTGCAAAACAAAATGAAGTTAATTGTGAGGAGATACTCTCAAAGACAAGATGAAGTGGGTGGGGCAGGATATCCTACATATACAAGACTATTTCTAAGTCGCCTTTGACTTGATTTTTGTTTATTTTTTATATTTTATTCAAGGCAGATCTGTTATTGTACGAGTGCATAGATGGAAAAAAAAATTATAAATAGTTATTTTTATGGTAAGAAAAAAAATAAAAAAATTAATTGTTTTATTTCTTGTAATAGTTATTTATTTTGTAGGTCCTACTTTTTCTTTTGTAAACAAGTTTAATATCAATTAGAATTTGGATTAAATTTAATCCATTTCAATCATAATTTAGCCAATTAAATAAAATCTGAACAAGCAAAAAAATTAATGACCAATATCATATTTTAGAAATTTTCAGATATTATTAAGTGTAATTGTTTCTCTTAGACAATTTAGAGTCAAGTTTTAAATTGAAAAGGTGATTCCTAACTCTGATGCAATAGGCAATTTAAATCTGATTTTAATGGGGACAGTCTTGATGAAAGTGTTTATGTCATCCAGATGAAGCAACCACAAATTTATTAGAAATATAATTAATCAATAAGTTTTAAATTATTTATAGTTGTAGTTACAATTACAGCTATATTTCAACCATTGTAATTGAACAAATGTGAACCCTTTCTAAAAAAAATGTGATAAAAAAATAACTCTTGATCATATTTTAAAATTATGCAATAGATATAATCATCAACCTGGTGAGAAGCTTTTGATAGAACTCATACGGGGGCAATTACAGCTGCATTGCAACCGCCGTAATTACACTCCCACATAGAAAAGCATACATGATTGTAACAAAAAGTGATGTTATATTTTTGGAAAAAAATTCACACGAGGTTTGATTTGAGATTTGAGATTTTAATTTTAATTTATTATGTTTATATTTAAAAAAGTAATTCAATAGTAGAAATATTTAATTTATTAAGAGGTAAAATTTTTTATATTATTATTCTTATGATTTAATTTACATGATATTTTTCAATTAATTAATAATTATATTTTTGAGTTATAATTATTAGTATTGAGTCAAGAAAGAAATATACATATAAAATTATAATTAAAAACTTTATAAGTGCACCAATAAAACTTCATTTAAAATTTCTCTTAAATTTGTCTTATTGACCACATTTTAAAATTTGCACCGTCTCTTTTTTTTTTTATTTTTTTGGAAAAGAAAGCTGTCAAAAGTCTTTGACTTAAATTATATTTAATGTTCTTCAAAGATTTCGTGCTTTGCTCTGGATTCGTAAAGTTCCATTTTTACTATTTGCATTGTTTTTAATAGTTTAAACAATAATTATTATTATAAAAAATAAAAAGATATATTCAAAAAAAGGTAACTTAATAAAAAATATTTAATTTTTTTAAGATGTACAATGCTTTATAGCATTATCTTTATAGTTCTATATGTGTGATACTTTTCTAACAAATTAAATAACTAATTAATAATTATATTTTCTGAATTACAATTATTAATATTGAGTTGAAAAAATAATATACTCATAAAAATATAATTAGAAACTTCATAATTACACCAATGAAACTTTACTCAAATTTTTTCTTAAATTTTTATTATTGACCACATTTTAAAATTTGTACCGAGCCTTTTTTTTTAATTTTAAAAAGAAAGTTATCAAAAGTCTTTAATTTAAATTGTATTTGATATTTTTTTAAAATTTTGTACTTTACTCTACATTTATAAAATTTCGTTCTTGTTCTAGGCATATATTTTTAGAAGTTTAATTATAATTATTATTATAAAAAAAGGATGTATATAAATATCATGCAAATCTATATCTATAAAGTTAAATCAAGTTTTTTTTTCCCCAATGCACAGGGACACATGTCAAACTCTCCTTCTTCCTTTTTTTCATTTTCCCGCCCAACTCTCCTTCTTCCTCTTTCTCATCTCCCAGCCCAAAGCAACATTTTCCTTTCTTTTTCATTTTTTCACTTGCAAATTTTTATTTCTTACACAAATTCTCTTCTTCACTTCTTTTTATTTATTTTATTACTCAACTACATATTATATATATATACATACATATATATATATATATATATGTTATCTTATTGCATATTTTTTATATTTATTTTTTATTAGTTACATCTTAAATGCTAATACTACCAAATAATTTAGATATAGCATAATACATTTTATTTTTATCATAAAAATATTAAATAAGTAAAGAATTTATTTTAATTAAATTTCCTTTTGTATTTTTATTAATTTTAAATTATAACATAATTTTTTCATTTTTTCTATTACCCATTAAATTATGCACATATTATTGTGTAATATAATTTATTATATTTTTTATATTTACTCATATTATTTATATCTCATATTAAATTATGATTTTTTTAAGTTGGAGATTTAATTTTAATTGAATTATTTAAGTAGATATTCTATCTTTTTTTACTTTTATATTTTTTCCAACTAATTATTTGTTTCTCTTCTTTTTATTTAGTTTTCTTCTTTCCCTTTTTCATGTCTATTTATGTATTTATAACTTATATACTAATTTCACAAGCAAGTGTATATACAATAGGATATATTTTATTTTTAGTAAAAAATTATTTTAAATAACTTAAAAATATAATTTAATTGAATTACATGTCATATTTTTACTTTTTTTATTATTTTACGGCTCACTAATTATTTCTCTCCTATTTATTTGTTACATTTCAATTTTTTTTTATAATTCAAATGTTAATATCAGTAAATAATTTATATCTAACTATTAAAATAAGTTTTTTCTCCATTTTTTATTATTTTTTGGAACAAGTATCAACTTATATAAAATTTTAACCCTCCAAAACTTTTCATTCTTCTTTTCTCAATAATATCTCTTTTATAACTACATTTTTATTGCAATTTGGCTACCCTTTTTTAAAATTTTTTTAAACTTTGTTTTAAATCTTACACAAGTACGTATCTCCATATTTTTTTATTGTATGTACTTATTTTTATTTATAAATTTAGATTATATTTTTTAACCATTGTGTTACTTTACATCTCAAGTATTATTTCTTTTTTTTAATATATTCAATTACATGTTTATTTTTTAGTTTTATTTTTAATTTCTTTATTATTTTATAACTCATATATTATTTTTTACCAACTTTATTATTTTTTATCTACTTTTATTATTTATAATATAATTATATATTTTATTTTTAAATTTTATAATACTTTATAATTTATTTATTAGTTATTTTTTTGTTAATTTATTTTATTAGATATTGACTTTTTCTATTTTTTCATATGAATTATCATTATTTATGACTTACGTACCAATATTTAAAATTAAAATCAAACTTTTTATTAATTTTATTTTAAATAAGTTGAGAATTTAATTTAATTTAATTAATTATCTATATATATATATATTCTAGTTTTTAATTTAATTCTTATATTACTTTATAACTCATCTATTATTTTGTTTCTTTTTTATTTGTTCTATTGTATACTTTTCTTTATATATATATATATATATATATATATATATATATATATATATATATATATATATATTATTTTTTACCAAACTAATATCACTATATATGACATGACAGATAATTAATTTTATTATAATTTTTAAAAAAAATGAACAATTTAATTTAGATACTATTAATTGATATATATAATTATATATTCTATTTTTAATAAAAATATAAAATTTAAATTCAAATTTATTTATTTAAAGTTATTGTTTACAATTCAAATAAAAATATCA
Organism: Sindora glabra; assembly: GCA_020226215.1. NCBI lineage: Eukaryota > Viridiplantae > Streptophyta > Magnoliopsida > Fabales > Fabaceae > Sindora > Sindora glabra. Next base: position 72,411,740 of record CM035228.1, read on the forward strand.
TGAGGAAATTTATATTTTATTTTTGTTATAAAGATGTTTAAAATAAATTAAAATATTTAATTAAATCAAATTACTTATATATTTTATTTTTTCACTTTTATATTACTTTATAGTTTAATCATTATTTCTTTTATTTTTATTACTCTACTGTCATTTTTTCTTCTTTCCTCTTTTCACATCTACTATTATTTAAATTTTATGTGCTAATATTATTAAATAGCATGTGTGTATATATATATGTATTTAATTTTTTATAAATATATTTTAGATAATTTTTATATCCACTATTATTTACAATTTAGATGTTAATATTACAAAATTGTATAAATATATCATGATATGTTTAATTTTACTATAAATATATTTTAAAAAAGTTAAAATTTTAATATAAAAGATATTAAATGAAATAATTAATTGTATATTACATTATTTAATGAAAGTAGCTAAAAATTTAAATCAAATTTACTTTTTAAAATTTGTTAATTTTATGTTTATATCAATTTTTAAATGTCATATTTTAAATTAAATATACAATAATTAAAATTTTTTCAATACTTTATAACTCATGCATGATTTCATTTTCTTTATCTATTTTTTTACATTTTTTCTCACTTATATTATTTACAATGTCGACAATAATATCATTGAATAGTATAAATATAATATATCAATATCATTAAGTAGTATAGATACAATACAACTTATTTTATATTATTACAAAATATTTCAAATAATTTAATTGTAGTTTTTAGTTATTTTATCATATCCATCCTATCTATACATCTAAAATAACCTTTCTCTTCTCCATTTTATATTATTATTTCCTATTACATGTCAAGATGTTAAGTCCTACAAATTTTTATTTCTTGCCTAGGCTATTTGTAATATTAGTTGCTTGCTTGTTGCCATTAATAATGGGTTTCTTCCTCCCAAAAAAAACAAGCTAGCTTCTGCAAAAATTAATGGTCCAATTTGTTGGCTTTATTTTCACATGAACCAAGTTAAGGAAAAAAAAAGGGCTACTTGTGGTAGTGTTTTTTTCCTCTTGAAATGATTTTTATTAAGTAATTTAAGTGTCATAAATAGATGTTTGATCTCAATATATGGTGCCATTGATGTTTTAATATTTTCTTACTCAATAGATGCCTCAAGACATTTGTCCTCTTCCATTGAAGATGTTAGCTGAAGAATAAAAGTTGATGTTTGTTTCGCTTTGCGTTTATGATTTGAGTCACTTTTTTGGATGAATGACATCTTCCCTTTTAATCATTTTCTTTAGACAATTGCAAGATAGATTTTGCTAATGTGCTACTACTTGGAGCAATAATAAAATAGAAAGGTTTTGTTTCCATTGCCTCAGGGTATAGGTTTTGCATCTGCAATTGCAAGATGACGAGGGTTTGCATGATTTGTAATTTTTGAGCTTTGTTTCTAACATTTTAATAGCTAGCTTTGGTATTTTGTATTCAATTTTTACTTCTCTCTAAATTTATACATGTTGCTTGAATCTTTGATCCTTTATTTCATAACAAGAATCTTAGAGTATTGATGAATAGGCATGAACAAAATTAAAGTAAAATATGGAATGTATCTTTAGTCAGTTAGCTAGGTTGCAATATTGAAAATAATTAGAAGAAGATCGAATTTTCGATTAGTTTTATTGGTGCTTCATTGTCTTTTTTTTTTCTTTTTTCCACTATTTTTGTTGTTGATATAATTACATTATATTATGTTATGTTACTATAAGAAAGTTATCTGATTATATAGGATGAATTTTTATTTTTATTTAATTTTTATTTTCATTATTTCAATTAATTCCAAGATTATTCCTTTTAATTCATGTTGTGTTGATACTTGAATTTAGTCTGTGAGATAAAGAAGTTGTGGTTAGTGAAGCATGAAGTTCACTTCTGTGTGTTGACTGCTAATTGTGTCTCCATTTTATTCATTTCTTTTAAACTAATATACTATCCTTTTGACTACTTTTAGGCATTAATACATGTTGGTAGGTATCATAAGTGCATAAAGGTACTAACGTGCATATTTTAGAGTGCCTGAATATATATTGATTTGATGAGTATTAATTTATATTTAGTTTCTAAAAGCTAAGATCAATACATAATGAATCAATAATACCAATATTATTTGTGAATTTTTTTTTTTAGTGTTCTTTACCTCCCTAAATTTCAAAGCTCCATATTTATTCCGACCAAATTGCTCCAACTCAAGTAATGAGCCTTTTACCTATGACAATGTGTTGTTTCTTCTTCATGGTGCATAATAGTAAATTAATATTTGTTCTATATATTTTTCTTATAACTTATAATTGGTATATTTAATTATGTTATTGGCTAATTTAGTAATTTCGTACATAGCACGGGCTCAAAACTAGTAAGCTTATATTTCTCTCTCTTAAGTTTATACTTTCAATTTCTTCTCTTAAAAAATTGAGATGTTATATCTAACGGAGAGTTTCTGGTGGAGCTCTGATAATTATTAAAAAAAATGATTGAAAAAAAATAGGTGAAAGGTGTCATATCATCCCTCCGTTTTGGCGGTGAAAGCTAGCCATCCCTTGGGCAAGGGCCTGATTAGAGTTACAGGGTGAAAACTGATTATTAATAATAAATTTTTATATAATTAATTATATATAAGTTATATACTTATTAATATATTTTGATAATTAATTATACATATTTTTTCTTAATTGAATGGTACATTAAAAAATAATTTTTAACTATTAGATTATTTAAAAGAAAATAAAGAGAAAGAAAATAGAATTTATGTTATTATATTATTAAAATAATAATTAATAGATAAAAATTTAAAAAAGATCAATATAAATACAAGTTTTAAATTTTTTTAGAAAACTAAATAAAATAGGTGAATTTTTTCATACTTTTACGCTATGCATATATTAAATATTCAACAACTTATATTAAATTTTATACTTTGTTAAAAAATATGCTTCACTTCATTAAATTCACCCATTCATCAACTTTTGGTACGATAGAATTAGCTAATAAAATAATAATTATTTTCTTCGTCCTTATTTATTTATTATTAATCAATTTTGATATGATAGAATTGGTTAATAAAATAATAATTATTTTATTTATTCTTATTTATTTATTATTATTAATTAATTTTATACATATTAAAAAAATAAATTTATTTATTTATTTTTAATAAATTTTACAAGATTATTATTTATATTTAAAATTTAAGATAGTTAAAAATAAAAAAATATAAATGAATAAATATAAATTGATTAATAATATAAAATAATAAAATATTTATTAATAAAAAATAAATTTTAAAAATATTTAATATTTTATTAAAATTTTAAAATAATAAATAAATAAAATTCTCAATCCAACAAATAAAAAAAAAATGGCAAGATTACTTAGCCCCTACTTGATACCGGTGAAAATGGAGGAGAAGTGAAAAAGAGGGTAAAAAACTACAGAAAAAAATGCAATTTCACTTATTTGATTAGACGGAGAAAACAGAGGAGAAGTGAAAAAATAAGAAAAATGGTACGGTAGGTTCCACAATATTTTTTTCACCTCTATTTAGCGGTGAAAATCGGGTGAAGAGTGCACAGTGCAACAAAAGTTCCGCCCTTCCCTTGCGCTGCGCTGCTCCTCCTCGTGCCACGCCTGTGTCTACCCTAATCTCCATTTCCGATGCTACTGTTGAAGTCTCCGGCAAGATTTGTTGCTGCTCGGCGGTCGTCATCTCCCTTCCGTTGCTCACGCACAGTGTCACCCTGCTCTGCTGTTGCTGCTCGGCGGTCGTCATCTGCCTTCCATTCCCGTACGGTGCCTATTTCTGCTCCTCCCTGTGCTGCCGTTGAAGTGTATAGAACTTCAATATCCCCGTGCTGCCTTCCAATCCTTTCTTTGAGGATCACATCGCCGTCACCATTGGCCAGAACTTCAATATCCTCGGCTGCAATCTACTACTGATAGTCATCGGAATTCACCTTACAAAATTTGCATCGATGGTTTCTTTATCTACCACTCAATGTCGTTGTTGCTTTAAACATGGCAAGAAGCCAAGAATGCAGAGAAGGCTAATTTAAAATGAAAAATGTAAATGGAGTATCTAGTAAATTCACTCATAAAATATAATCAATTGATATTTGACAAGTGTTATTAGTTCATTTAATAATAAAATTGGAGTGAGTTGCTTTGGAAATAGTTCACCGTTGGTTTATGAATTTTTTCACAATTACATAAAAATATTGACAATCATATATTTTTCTATTTTTTTAAATTTTTTTAATTTTTACATTTTACAATAATGTTATCATAAAAAGTTACAAAATTTCATATTATAATTTTACTTGATGAAAATTTTTTTTCTCGTTTATAACATACAAATTTCATATAAAATATAACATTTATTTAATAAGTTACAAAAGATATAATTTTTTTATAGAAATTATATTTTATATTTACTAAAACATGTAAAATGAGAAGTGCCAACATTGAATAAAACTTCAAACAAAAATTCTAATTTAAATGCTTAAAGACCAATCTTTTTCAATGTATTAATTATAATCATAATTAGCATTTAACTTGTGCATTTATATCGACTTATTTTACTTTTGATTCATTGTTATTTATATAATCATATTATGAAAATTATTTTAATAAAATTTATTGTATAACTGAAAAAATATTCAAATTTAGACTATTCTTATCCCAATTAATTTAAGGCAACTCAAGTAATAATTCCAAAATTTATCATTATTTCATGTTCCTTCAATTATATGATACAAAAATGAAGGAATGTCTAAACCTTAATTACATCACTTTATCTTCTTAATATGGATCCTTTGACGTATTTTGTTAAATTTTAATATTGATTTACTTCTATTATTTTGTTGGATTTTTGTACATTAGGATGCCTACTAAATAAGAAAATTAAGTTTACATAATATAGAATTAATTTGTGTAAAATGAAAATTATATTATATTATTTACTTAATACATGGGGTTATATTAATTTTTTGTAAGTTTGGAGTATTAATAATGTTAACAAAACTTATATTTTCTTAAAAAGTGAGTTTATAATAAATTTATACTATTTATTCAATTTTACATTTTAATGATATAAAGAAAATTGAACACATCAATCTATATTAAAAAATATTAATCTAAATTTTACTTACAAAATAAACTTAATATTAATTTCATAATATATTCTAAATTTACATCAAAGGAGGTAAAAAAATTAATTCTCCTTATATTTTACAAATTCCTATTTTCTCTCATAATAAATATAGCATTTTCTCCACTATTTTCTCTCCCCTCTATTTTCTCTTGCAATCAAGCAAAGGTAAAAAAAATAATTTTTTTTTTATTTTTTTTTTCTCTATTTTCTTTCTCTTCTATTTTCTCCTGCAACCAAGCAAAGCATTAGGATTCTGCTTACACCATAATTCACTCGTGGGTTAATTCTGTATCTCCACGGCCTGTCAATCAAGGCCAAAAGCTAAGGTTGATTTCAAAAACAAGCACAATTGTTAAGATGGGACCCCTGGTTTCCTTATTGGGGGACAACGGACAACTGTAAAGTGCCCGCTACGATGTTATTTGATAAACAATCTTTAATTAATTTAATTTGAGTATTTTTAATTATTTAATGAAATTAATGAACTAATTTAAATATTTAATAAATAATAATTTTAATTAATTTATTAACTCTTAAATAATTATTTTATAAGAATTAAGAATTGAGAACAATAATTTTTGAATTAGCTATTTATATTTAGTACTATATAAAAAGATATTTTATCCATAATTATAATTTTTTTATATTTTCATTCTTAATAAAAATAAAATAATAAATTATATTTATTAATTTTTTAAATAAAAATTAAATAAGCACAATAAATTATATTAAAATATTTAAATAATAAAAAAAATTATATCAAAAAAATCTTGTCTTTGTATCAAGTTATATGAAAAAGAAAAAAAATATATGTTTCATTTTATAGAGAATAATAGAAAATGTATTGAGAAAATTATTAATCTTTTATCAAATAATATATTTTAAATTAAAGAATAGTACATATTAAGAAAAAAATAAGGAAATAATATTATACAATCACAAATATGACCACTTCACAAGGATTTTCTCCATAGTTTTGGTAAAAAAATAATAATAATTTCTATAAAAAAAATCCTCATTTCTAAAAAAATGTTTTGTAATTATAATTTCATACACATAAGCAAGTTAAAATTAAAACATTACAATGCACTTTACAATCACTCTTGAAATTGCAATGGTTAAAAACATAGTTTCATAAAAGCACTAAGCAGTCTAACCCCACTTTTCTGCAGCTGGGTAACAAAAGACCGCAATCGATACGTACACAAGCTGCAATCTTGAGGAGGCTAAGCTGTCTGGTATGAAGCTCGTTAACTGATTGTTGGACAAATCCCGACGGTGTAAATTACATAGAGAGTTGCATTGGAACATGTTAATCACTTTGGTCAATTGCATAATAACTCCACATGCACCTAATGCATGTTATGGTTGGGTCTTCCTTAGTAACGACAAAGTGGAGAAATACAGTGAGTATAATTCATATGCAATCCTAACTTGCAATTGCATTTTATGATTTTTGTGTGAATTATTAATTTATTATTAAATTTATTTTAAAATAATTGCTATTAGATTAAACTTTAGAAGAATTGAATGTAATTTATCTATCTTTAAGTTTACTAATCTAGTTTTTCATAATAAAAATAATTAATCTTCTGGTCTCATAATTTATTTTACTATTTACAGGATATTAACATGCAAGTAAATCAACTGGGTCGATGGTTGAGGAAATTTTCTTACAAAAGAAAAAAAAAAGGAGTTTTGTTTTCTCCTTAACCACAAAAGGGCAAAATTGTCCATTTATACCTTTAAAAAATAAGGATAAGATTTTAACTAAATTTGTTCTTCGGTGCTAGCCCGCCTTGCCGACTCTTGCTTTCACGTGTCAGCAGAACATTGAGCCTCGGCTGTGAGTGGAAGAGGGAGCACTAGAAACTTTTTGGCATTAAAGAAACTTGCTTTTATTATTATTAAATTAATATCATAATTTTTATTAAATACAAAAGTAAAGATTATTAACTTTTACGTGTGAATACGAAAGTTAGCAATTTTATCCTATCAAATATAAAATATAATTACTCATGATTAATTCTTTCAAAATCAGTCGGGGGATAATATATTATTATTATTATTATTATTATTATTATCATAACCAATACCACCGTGCATCGATCAAGGCCACAACTTGAAGGCAATTTCAAATGTACGCACAATTTTTAAGAAGGGTCTCGGGTTGACCTTTCGAGGGACAAGACAGCAAATGTGAAGCGCCAACTATGATTATCTCTTTTTTGGGGATTGGTGAAAGAGTCACGGGTCATGCTGGTGCGTGGCAGATAATTTCTAATAAATTTTTATTAAAAGTTATAACTTCATCATAAAATTTTATAATTTTATGCGTTTTTTCTATAAACGGTAAATATTTAATTTTTAACTATATTTATAAAATTATAATTTTTTCTAGAAATTATATTAAAAATTATAATTTTTATAAAAAAATACAACTCACATCTTTCGTACTTGAACCTTTTTATGAAATTATAAAATTTATGTGAAAATTGCAGGTGTTATAAAAATTTTACAATTTTATCATAAAATTATACAATTTTTTATATTTAATAAAGCAATACTCTTCAGGCTTTTTGACCCTTACACGCAGTTTTCAAAAACTATTTCTCAAAATGCTGTGCAGTCGAAAGATTTTACCAAAATCCTTAAAAAAAAAAATTTGAAAAATTTATTGATTATGGGAAAAGGCCCCGTGATCAACTAATCACACGCCCCCTCGAGTGATCAAAGCTTTTAAAATTTTTTTATTTATTTAAATTTAATTTATTTTTTTATTTACTTAATTTATACTTAATTTTTTTATTTTTTATCCATTTTTTTAAAAATTTATTTATTTTTAATTTATTACCCTATTTTTATTTTATATTTAACCTTTACTTAATTTATATTGTGTCACATATAATATTAATATTATATAAACAATAAAAATAAATTATGCATAAATTTTTTAATTAAATACTTTAAAATAATATGTTGAATTATATATAAATTTTTTTAAAAAAATTAAGATATTTTAATGTTTTAATTCTTATGTAAAAAATAAAAAAATCACATCATTTGATGAAATATTTGTTTAATTCTATTTAACTTATTACCTTGTAATTATCTCTTATTTTTGTATTAAGTTAATTACATATTTTATATCTATTAAAAATACTTCAAAATGGATTGAATTTATTAATATTAAGTTATATTTTTCATCAGTGTTATCTAAAGATTAAAGGAACTTACTTTCTTTTATTACTATAACTTTATGAACCATTTTTAATAATCACAAATAGAAGTACCATATTACTCCTTTATTAATATATATTTATAATTTTTTCTGTAAAAAATATTATCTAATAAAATTAGTAGGACCTAAATTATTAACCTAAAATTATTTTAAATATGAACTTTTGGATGTTAAAGTTAAATATCACCTTTAAATTATTGTAAAATAATTAAATATTTTACCATTAAATTTTATAAATTTAAATTTTAAAGATTGAATTTTATTAAACTTATACTTAATATTTCACTACCCTAATTAATTAAGTATTTCATCAAATGATGTAATTTTTTTAATTTTTATATAAGAATTACAACATTATAATATTTTAATTTTTTTTAAAAATTTTACATATAATTCAACATATTATTTTTAAGTATTTAATTAAAAATTTTATGCATAATTTATTTTTATTATTTATATAATATTAATATTATATGTGACACAATATAAATTAAGCAAAGGTTAAATATAAAATAAAAATAGGACAACAAATTAAAAATAAATAATTTTTTTTAAAAAAAATAGATCCAAAAAAATAAAAAATTAAGTATAAATTAAGTAAAATAAAAAATATATTAAAATTAAATAAATAAAAAAATTTAAAAAATTTTGATCACGGGAGGGTGCCCCGCTGATCAATTGATCACGGGGCCTCTTTTCTCGTGATCAATGAATTTTTCAAAAAATAAAAAGGATTTTAAGTGTTTTGGTAAAATCTTTTGAATACATAATATTTTAAGAAATAGTTCTTGAAAACTACGTGCACAGGTCAAAAAGCCATACTCTTCATGTATGCCACAATCAAATTTAACTCTTATGGACTTTAATGGGTATCAAATTAAGAAGCATTAGATGTAAAATGCACCATGTCTAAAAATCGTTACATTTTATTCAGTTTACGTAATATTACACAATTAATCAAATCTGAATTTTTAGATAGAATGATGCACTATACATCTGGTGCATCAAAGCCCCTCTCCATTGTAGAGGGGAAAGTAAGATAACTTTTTTTATGAGACTTTAAACATCGGTTCAATCAATATGTAAAGTTATTAAAATTGAGATATTTTTAAAAATATAAAAAATTCAAATTTTATTTTTTTAAAAAAAATTATTTACACTTTCTTTTTGTGAAACTTTAAATTTTAATTCATAAAATAACTAATATTTAAAGTTATGTGAATTATGATATTTTAAAATATATTAGTTAATTTTAGATATCATTCTTTTTATAAAAAAAATTTCATCTTTTCTCTTGTAAGACTTTAAACGTCAATTTCTAAAATAATTAATGTTTAAAATCATAGAAATAATGACATTTTTATATTACAAATAAAACAAATCTTTTTTTTCATATTATTACTTCATTCTCCCTTTTATTTATTTCCAAACTCAATCTCCATCCTCATCTGTTTTTTTCTATAAAATCCTTGATCCTACTTCATACTCCACTATACATCAACAAGTTATTAATATTTCTTCAACTAATATCAAGCATAGAGCAAATATCCTATTCCAAGCCACTAATTTGAAATATAATAGTTATCTTTCTTTCTTCTATTTCTCATACCTTTTCTTCTTTTATTTGTCTATTTTTTGCATAAATTTTTAAGAGATCTTTATTTATGCTTTCCTTTTACAAGTTTTCAAGGTTGTATTTGATATTTGAATGTTTATTATATATTTTATAAAATGTTATAGTGAAGTTTAAAGTTGGATGAACAATGATGAGATATTTTTATTTGTGTTTCCTTTTTATAACATTTGGGGTTGTATTTGATATTTAGATATTTATTATATATTTGATAAAGTGTTGCAATGAAATCGAAAGTTGGGCAAATAACAATGAGAAATGGAGAAAAAGGGTTAAAAAAAGTTTATGAAAATAATCATTTTTTATGATTTTAGAAAGGCAAATCACCTTTGATTATTTATGGATGGATAAATTTTGAAAAGTTATATAAAATTAAAAAAAAATCACCTCAAATGAATTACTAACAACAAAGTTATAGTTTTTAAAGTTTTACTCAAAATATATGTTTTTGGCTAAATGCTAGTTTTATTCAAATTTTACTATAAATATTCTAGGAAAAAAGCATAAAAATCAACATTATAAAATATTATGTAAACATTTCACATCTTTTTCTAAATTAAAAACTGACATGAAATGTAAAAAGTTTTTAAAAAAAATACATTGCTTTTTTCCTTTAAAAATCCAATGTTGTAACTATAAGAATATTATTGAAGCAAATCAAGAAGTATATAATTCTAATTCTCTTTTAATTTTTTAATTTATTTTCTTAGTAATCTTAGGTTTAATATAAAGATTCTATTAAATATTAAAATTTTTATATGTAGTATCAAAGTAAGGTATATTAGATCTAAAATCCTAATTAAATTACTTATTGTATGAAAATAATTAAATTAAAAAAATATTCAAGTATAAAATTTTAAAATTCATTACTGTTTAATACAGAGCCACCATTATCAATCAAAGTAAAGGTAGAGGAACTAGGATTTTGATTATTAATTCAATTAAGTTGGATATCCTTATATAGTTTTTATTATTTGATTTATTTACATGAGTCAATCATATACATTCATTTCTTATATGTTTTAGTAAATTTGAACTTTTTGTTTAGACACAGTTGATTTCTATTATTTGGGTGAATCAATTTTGAATAATAAATTTAACTAATTTATTTTTTAGTTTTATTGCATGAATAACCATGACTTAAAATCGCTTTTCTTAATTAAGATTCATTGATTTTAGCCATATTTTATCTAAATGGTAGAGGGTCACCAGTCTTTGGTAAGATGCAAAAGCTTATCTTGTGCTTTAATGGTTAACGGGTTATAATTGGTAGTGGAGAAGAAGAAAAATGATTATAAATTTACTTTATATAATTTGTTGTGGAAAGATTTAGTTTAGTTTCCTGAGTTAAGCGATAAGGCGAGAGAGTTATGGCATAAAAGTGAATGGCTTCAATCCCCATGGTTGCAAATTATTTTTTATTTTTAATAATATCCATGAAAGGGATGTTTTTCAAATTTTATGGCTAACTACAATATAATGGTATGTAACTACATTAATGAGGTGGAAAGTTTGTTTTTTAGCAAATAATTTCGAATCATGTTGGATAAACATTTAGTTATATAGTTTTAAATTCTTTAATATTATTTTTAGTAAAAAAATATGGAATTTTCTAAAAATTAAAGTGAAATGCTTATAACCTATTGATGAAAGTTTACTTCTCTCTAAAATATTTTTTTAGTCATATTTTTTTAAGATTGATCATAATTAAAAAGTTATAATTAAATTGGATTGTAAATTATGTTTAAGATTTTGTATGATATTATTTGAGCACTAATTATAATATATTAAGTTTTAGAATTTTTTTAATTTCATTTTATTTCTTAATAAAGATAAACAATATTAGAATATGAAGTTTATTTTACTCTCTTTTAATATAAAGGATTTTTGCAAAATATATTAATAAAATTTTGCTGAAGTTTATGTAAAATATATATGAAAATAATTTAAGATAATAAATTATATATTTTTCAAAGTTCTCTTTTTCTTTGACAAACATAATATTGTATATTAAAAGAAGAGATAAATTATTTTTAAGTTAACTTAATATGCTTATTAGTGATGATTTCATGTCAATTTGACATAATTCTACCATATCGTGGATATTTAAATGTGGTTTTATAGCTTTGGAAAATTGTTGAAATAATTATGTTAATTTCTATTATGTTACTTTAGACATTTCATTTATAAGATATATATTTTCAAATATATCTATTTAAAATATCATTATGGTATGATGTGACTAAATTTTACATTAGTTTAAGTCTTATTAGTATTATATCTAATCACCTTTTATGATTTATTGTTATGAGTAGTAATAGAATTTATTTTATTTTCTTATATATTTCTTGGTGAAACATAAATCCAAAGATAATGAGATTATTAAATTCAACCATTGACATGGGATCAAGGACAATTTCAAAAATATCCTTGGTATGTAATTTACTGTTATTTTGTATTATAAAATTTATATGAATGATATGAATATTTTGGTTTACACAGTGTGTATGTTTTATGAAATTACATATCAATGTATATTTATAAGATAATCAAAGTGGGATTGGTTTTATTTTACTTGCAATATAGGGCATGATCAATTGTTTGTGTAATAATTGAAATAGTTGAGATTGTTTTATTTCTTAGGAAACGTGTGTATTTAAAATTAATATGAAAATAATAATTAATTATAGATCATTATTTATCTCAGGAAAATTTTTTGGTGAAGTGAATAATTATCATTATAGTGCTTTACTTACTTAATTAATATATTCTTGTATATTTTTTTAAGACATGACATTTGATTATGGCTTATTAGTTGTCTCATGAGATTTTATTAATGTAAGTATCTACCACCGTAGAGGGTTGCTTACTGATCCAATAAAATCTTGTTAAAATATTTTTGAAATATGATAATTTGTCATTGGTTATCTTATAAGAATTTATTTGATGTTAATAGATATTTGTCACCATAGTAGCCATTTATTAAGCAAGTATATTCCGATTAAATTTTATGGGGTGTTTTTATTATTTTAATTAAATTAGGCTATAACTTACCTATAGGGGATTATTGTATGAATTAATTAAGTAGAATATAGCTTTTTGAATAATTTTATGTGTTGAAAATCTAATTTATCCATAGGTGTTAGAATTTTTACTCCTTCTAAGAAAAGTGATCTTTTTGCCCATAGGTATTGAATTTACTTTTCTTAGGAAATATGTGTTTATTATCCAATTAACTTGTTACTTAGGAATTTTCTTGAAATATTTTATATTCATTAGCTATAAGAGAGTTCATAATGATACATCTAAAAGTCTCCAATATTATAATAGTTATCAATATTTGTTTTCTATATGTGAAATCGATGATTATGTAATGATAAAATATTTTATTTAAATAGTAATCTAACTTCTAATCAGTGAATTTTGAGTTTATTTATTTAATTAAAAATAATTATGATTTTATTTTAAGTGCTTTTAATATAAATATGCATGACGATATACTTATTTTTTGAATATCCATGAGAATATGCAATTCAATCATTTATAAAATAATTTATGATTATCTTTATATTATTATTATTAAAAAAAATAATTTTGTTCCAATCTTGTTAATTCTATAATTTGTATAGAATGTTTGTCATAACAAATTATTAGTGATATTATGATATTTATATTTTTATTGGAACAATGAGAAAATTAAATAATTATACATATATTTTTAAATGTTAAATAAAATTTTATAGTTTGTAATATATGTTAATCTATGTGATAGTTCTTGTATATGTTAGACATTTTTCCCATAAAAGATTGTACAATTATATACTTAAAATTTTATAAAATTTATTAATCATATTTTGAAATTATTTTTTCTAATTTTATAATTAATTTTGTCAATTATTTTTAAATATTCCCATAAAGATTTAAATAAATATAAACTATTAATTTTTTTATCAATTTATGACATGAAAATTTTAATTGGAGGAATTTATGTAAAGAAATAATGAGCACTAAGAGTTTATATCTTAGTATTTGCTTAAAAATTTTTTATATAATTTATGTATTAAAATTTTTTCTATGATGTCTATAGTAAGTTTTAACAAGTGATTCGCTTGTCTCTATTAATTGATATTTTTAAAGGTTAAAATATTTTAAATTAATTAGTAAGGAATTTTGATATCAACTAGGGAGTATTATGATATCAAAGGCAATCATTTATATTGAATATTGATATTATTCTTCAATATTATTATAATTTTAAAGTTATGATATAATAGTATAATTGAAAAGTTCTACTTCAAAGTTTTATTTATATATATCTTCTTATTTTTATGATTATATAAGGACTAAGTATGCTCATATGCAAGTATAAATTTTTTTAGCATTTTTCAATTTTTTAATTATATATATACATATATATTCCTTATATATATTTATAGTTCCTATTACAATGATGTTACTTAAATTAAAAAATAATAATATATTTTGAAATATATGTTAAAGGTATAAATAAATCTAAACTTTTGCATCAATTTTTAAGTTTTAGGCCATGATATAAAATATTGTAAAATATAATAATTTTATATTAAGATACTAATGATTCTATGATGAATTAATATACCATTGAAATGTTATCTTAATTTTAATAGTAATTGCTTCTGCTTATTAATATACATGCCTTTAACGGTATATGAAAACTAAGTTGTTTTTATGTTCAAGTTTGTCTCATTTAGATAGTATTAGGCTTTTGTTTTAAGTTTCAATTAATATTCTAGTGGACATTTTAACATCAAACTTTGATAAGTTATATAACGGGCTTAGAAAACTTGAGAATATCTTTTAGGATATGTTTGATACATTAAGTATAATTTTAAGGTTTTATTTATTAAGAGAATATTTTGTGATAAGTATGAAATTAACAAAAATTTATAAGACTATATTGTCTTTAATTGTTTATATATCTTAAGATAGTCTAATCTTAAAATAAGCTTGTTATTAATGATAATGTTAATTGTATATTTTAACTTGATATTTTTCCTTAATTAAAGTGATTAATGTATTAATTTTAAAAAGTTTCATGTAAAGTTAATCATTTTATCTTTACTTTTTATGAATTGCATTATATTATAGGTTTAATGATTGACAAGTTGGATAACTTCATTTGTTATTTTGAAATATTTATTATATCATATTGTGTGAATTAGTAATTGTTAATATTGTATACTACGAGAAATATTAAATATCTTATTGTTAGAATTATTTGAAAAAGGAAGTTTGGTATTATTATCATGAATATCAATATTGAAGCTTTGAAAATTTCTTAAGATATAAATTATTTTGATCATCAAATGAATAATAAGTTTTATTTTATTTCTTGTAATTATTAATGTGATTGATTAGTGGAAGCTAATGTATATTTGTACAAATAATTATGCATTGATAATTCCACTGGATAATATAATTACACAAGTGATTATGTCTTTTTAATTAATTTGTCATGACAATATTTCTCTTGAAATATATAGTGATACTATTGACATATCTTAAGATATGGTTGTTTTCTTGGTGAAATAATGTTATTTTAATAAAAGTTACTATAGTTGTTTCATTATAGAGATGGTTAATAGAGACCTTATTATAAATTTAACTATAGTTATCTCTTTTAGATATGTTAAATTATTTTGGTGAAAAACTTAGATAATCTCCTTAGAAAAATATAGTGACTTTTGTGAGAAGATTACAATAAGGACCTTTATACAATAGTATAAGAAGATTACTTGATCATACTATAAGTATAAACTACATATTCACATTCTTTGCAATCTGTGCTAATGAAATAATTGACTTATGTAATTATGGATATACTATATTGTTATATAATATACTATTGTCTATAATTCTAAGTTTAATGTCTTGTTAGACTCAATCATGTTTTAAGATAAATTTATTGGATTATAATGTTTTGTGGCTACTAAAGTTATCATTGACCTTAGAGTCATTTTCTTTAAATTGTTTTCAAAATTAATAAAAACCTAATTAATGTTGTTTAAGTAGGAGAATGTAAGAAACTTATTATTTTAGCTATCATTAATTGAATTTTCTTAATTTTATTAAAAATTAGATTAATATATATAGTTCAATTCTATGCCTTGATTATTAACTGATCCAATGAATTTTACTTTACCTCTTAGATATACTATTTTGTTAAGAATGTAATAGAGCTTGTTAAGATAAAGTTGGTATAGAGCCCGTTACAAGACTCATGATAGGTAGGACTTAATTAGGGTTTATTAATATGAGAATAGGATTTTTTTTTCACACGCAAAATTATCGATAACTTACTTTGTCGGAGTTATCATATGCTATTGAGTATGAAGGAGGGGAAGATCTCTCTTAGTAGTTACTCGTATGCTTATGATTTCTTTAGAAGATTATTGAAGTAAATTAAGAGGTACGTAGCTTTAATTCTCTTCCTTTTTATTTATTTTCGTAACGGTTTTAGATTTAATATAAATATTCTGTTAAATATTAAAATTTCTTATGGTAACATTTTTTTCCATTAGTTATATAACATACTGTTTAAACATTAGTTAAAAACTACTTTAATTTTTTACTATATAACAACATATATTTGCATTTTTGTAGGAGTGTGATCCACAAATTATATACCCATAATTGAACTTGTTATCCAGTTATCGCTATTAATTGGTAATAAAAGAATAGGAAAAATTACTATATCACATAAGTCTTGTAAAAATGATCTTTTAATATTTATACATCATAATTTTTCAATCATATTCTATATGATCAACATATAGGAAATGTTGCAATCCATTTTTCTCAATTAAAGCAAACAAGACCCTCCTATTTTGACTCAATTTTAGTTCAAAACAATAAAAATATGCTCTCGCACAACTTGTATTTCCTGTTAGTTAAGACAACAAATTCATCGCGAAGAAAAGCTAAAATGTTACATAAGTAAAAAAGAAACAAAATCATACAGTTCAAGGATAAAAAAACTCACAATAAAACTCTCTCACGTTTAAATCCAAATCAAATGATCCGAATTAAAATTTTGCTTCATTGAAAGGAAAATTTCAAAATGGCATCCAATTAAAATGGCTAATAAATTAGAAAAAATATTACATATATTTTAAAAAGTTAGTAACATTTTTTAATTTTGAAAAGAAACTAAATTTCATAAGAATTATATATTAGTTTTATTAGAATATTGAATAAAAAACTAAAGGATATAAATTTTATGCACAATTAAATAAATAAATAAGGTAAATAATAAATATTAGTATTATTAAGGATAAATTACACATTTAAAAAAAGTACTCGATGATTATGTGTAATTTAATCGTATAAGATGGGGAAGAGAAAGATGAGAACATTCTAATATACTATTGGAGTAAGGCAGACACTATGCCTTACTCTAAAAGAGAGAAATAGAGAGAGTGAGATGGAATGGAGCTCACATGTGGAACTCACTTCCATTGCATTCTTTCTGCCTCTCTCTCCTAGAGTAAAATACTATACTTTATTTCTGAAGTATGATAGAGAAAGATGATCTATTGTCACCTTGTTGCTTAATCATTCTTGGAGGGAGAAATATTTATGTAAGGATTATTTATTGCATCAATTTTAGATGGTATTATTTAAATATTTCTAATTAATAATATTTGAGTTTATTTTATCCGGTTATTAATTAATTATAAATGATAAATTAATAATTATTTATTATTAATTATAATAATAAATTAAATTATTTCATAATTAATTATTAAATGAAAATAAATATGTATTATTAATTATTATATTTATGTGATAATGACGTGGCAGACAGTGGTACATAAGTATTTCGCCCTTATAGGCATTCGGACTGAACTTGCAGTGAGGAGTTGGGGCGTGGATTACGTGTACCCTCTTTGGATTCCAAAACAAAATGAAGTTAATTGCCGAGAGATACCCTCAAAGACAAGATGAAGTGGGTGGAGCAGGATATCCTACATATACAAGACTATCTTTAAGTAATGTTTTTCGCAACAAATAAGACGCTTATTAATTAAATTAATAAATTATAAATTAATTTTTAAAAATATTTTTTATACTAATTTATTAAAAAATAAATTTTAATTTAACAGATTATTTGAAGTAATTTATAATTTTTGAATTATTATCTTTTTAAATTATTTCTAAATCAATTTTTATTCTTTTATTAATTTACAATACATATTATTTATAATATAAATTTAAATATTTTTATAAAATATAATTAATTTAATTTTAACAAAATTGTATATTAATTTTAAATTATAAATATATAAAAATATGCATATAAATAAATAATATCATAAAATATAATTAATCATATTTTAAGTAATTATAATTTTATTATAAATAATAATAAAATAAAAATTATGTAAGTGAATAAATATATAAATTTATAAAATATAATTAATTAAATATTAAATATCATATTTTTATTTTAAACTTCTTAATTGTATAAATATAATTTAATTTTTAGATAAATATAAATTATTTTAATTATATATCTATTTTTATTAATATTTTCTTACGTCATTTTACAATTTCAACTAATTTAATAACTAATTTTATGAAATATTTTTAAATAATCAGTTAGATTATCAATTATCAATTATCAACTATAAGTTATAAGTTATCAACTAACTTATTAATTATTAATTAACTTATTAACTATTAGTTAATTTATCAATTATTTGTGTGAAATGGAGCCTAAGTTAGCTTTAACTTGATTTTTGTTTTATTTCTTATATTTTTATTCAAGGCAGAACAGATTTGTTATTGTCACGAGTACGTAGATCGAAAAAATAAAGTCATAAATAGTCATTTTTATGGTAAGACGAAAAATGAAAAATTTTAATTGTGTTATTTCTTGTAAATAGTTATTTATTTTGTAGTGTCCTACTTTTTTCTTTGTAAACAAGTTTAATATCAATTAGAGAATTTGGATGAAATTTAATTCAATCATAATTTAGCCAATTAAATAAAATCTGAACAAGCAAAAAAATTAATGACCAATATCATATTTTATAAAATTTCTGATATTATTAAGTGTAATTGTTTCTCGTTGGACAATTTAGAATCAAGTTTTAAATCGAAGAGGTAATTCCTAATTCTGGTGCAATAGGCAATTTAAATATGATTTTAATGGGGACAGTCTTGATGAAAGTGTTTGTGTCATCGAGATGAAGCAACCACAAATTTATTATAAATATAATTAATCAATAAATTTTAAATTATTTATAGTTGTAGTTACAATTACAGTTATATTTCAACCATTGTCATCACTGATAAAATGTGAACTCTTTGATAAAAAATTATGATAAATAATAATTGTTGATCATATTTTAAATTAACCTGATGAGAAGCTTTTGATACAACTCATACGGCGGCAATTACAGCTGTATTGCAAACTGCCGTAATTACGGCCACACACAGAAAAAGATAAATGATTGTAAAAAAAATGTGATTTTGATTTTTTTGGAAAAATATCCACATAAGGTTTGATTTTTCATTTTAATTTTAATTATTATTTTATATTAAAAAAATAATTCAATGATAGAAATATACAATTTATTAAGAGATAGAATTTTTTATAATATTATTCTTATGATTGTATACATGTGGTGTTTTTTCAAATAATTAAATAATTAATTAATAATTATAATTTTGACTTATAATTATTAATATTGAGTTAAAAAAGTAATATACATCTAAAATTATAATTAGAAACTTCATAATTACACCAATGAAACTTAATTTAAATTTTCTTTTAATTTTTTCTTATGACCACATTTTAAAATTTGTATTGAGTCTTTTATTTTTTAAAATTTTAAAAAGAATGTTGCCAAAAGTCTTAATTTTCTCATTAATGATTTTAACAATGCACTTTGGAGGAGACAAATCTCCCTCTAAAGTGCATCTAGTACCTTAGAGGGTAGAATATATCATCAAAGTTATGGTGAGAAAATCAAGAGTTTATGATTTTATAAATAATAATAAATAAAAAATAATTTTAAATTTATAATTATCCACTTTCTTAATTTTTTATTAATAATTTTGATAATACACTTTATCTTTTCAAGTGTAAAATGTACTTTAGAGGAGCCAAATTTTTAGGCTCCTCCTTTAGAGAATAAAGTACATCATTAAAGTCATTGATAAAAAAAATTAAGGGTTTCATAATTTTTTAATAATAATGAATTAAAAATTAATTTTGAAATATATAATTATCCACTTTCTTGATTTTCTCATCAATGACTTTAATAATGTATTTTATCTTCTAAAGAGCATCTTGCACTTTAAAGGACAAAATATATCATTAAAGCCATTAATGCACTTTAGAGGGTAAAGTGTATCATCAAAGTTATTGATGAGAAAAATTAAGGATTCATAATTTTATAAATAATAATAAATAAAAAAATATTTTAAATTTGTGATTTAGAACGTAAAGTGCATCATTAAAGTTATTGATGAGAAAATAAAAGCTCATGATTTTATAAATAATCATAAATAAAAAATAATTTTTAAATTTATGATTATCTATATTTTTTATTTTTCTCATTAATGACTTTAATGATATACTTTATCCGATAAAATGTATCTTGTACTTTAGAGAATAAAATGCATCGTTAAAGCCATTAATAAGAAAATTAAGAACTTATAATTTTATAGATATTAATAAATGAAAAAAATAATTTTTAAATATGTGATTAATCACTCCCTTAATTTTTTTATTAATGACTTTGAATATGTATTTTACTCTTTAAGTGCAAAATACACTTTAGAGAAGTCAAATCCTATATTTAATATTCTTTAAAAATTTTGTGCTTTACTCTACATTTATAAGTTTCATTTTTACTCTTTGCATGTATTTTTAGTGGTTTATCAATTATAAAAAATAAAAAGATATATTCAATAAAAGGTAATCTAATGATAGAAATATTTAATTTTTTAAGATGTAAAACTCTTTATAGTATTATCCCTAAGTGGCATTTGATTCGCGGAATATTTTTAACATTCTTAAGAATGTTTTAAGGAAATATTACATTCTCATGTTTGGTTCAAAGTTTGCAAAAAAAAAAAAATATCCAGGAATGTCACATTCTTAAGAATTTTTTTTGCCCAATGTTTCCCTAAAATATTCCTATGGGGGGAGGTGGACATCTCAGATTACCATGGATTGTGAATGTGATATTAAAATATTCTCAACAAAATTTATAGTGAATCAAATATAAGAATATTACATTCTCGTTATTTAAATTTCTAGGAATCACATTCTTGATAATGTACACTTTCTTGAGAATGTACACTTTCTTGAGAATATAAGATCCTGTGAATCAAATACCACCTTATAATTTTATAAATGTGATACTTTTCCAACTAATTAAGTAACTAATTAATAATTATATTTCTTGAATTACAGTTATTAATGTTGAGTTGAAAAAGTAATATATATGTAAAATTATTAATGTTGAGAAATTTGACTTGAATTTTCTCTTAAATTTTTATTATTGACCACATTTTAAAATTTGTTCCAAGTCCTTTTTTTTTAATTTTAAAAAGAAAGTTGTCAAAAGTCTTTAACTTAAATTGTATTTGATATATTTTTAAATATTTTATATTGTATTCTATATTTATAAAGTTTCATTCTTGCTCTTCGCATGTTTTTTTAGTGGTTTAATTATAATTATTATTAAAAAAATAAAATGATGTATATAATTATCAGACACATGAGCTTATATTTCTCTCTCTTAAGTTCATACTTTCAATTTCTTCTCCTTAAAAATTAAGATGATATATCTAACGGAAAGTTTCAGATGGAGCCCTGATAATTATTAAAAGAAAAAAAAGATAAAAAAATAAAGGTGATAGATATCATATCATCCCTCCGTTTTAATGTTGGAAGCTAGCCATCCCGACAAGGGCTTGATTAGATTTACAGTAAGATAACTGATTATTAATAATAAATTTTTGTATAATCAATTATATATAAGTTTTATACTTATTAATATATTTTGATAATAAATTATACATATTTGTTCTTACTTGAATGGTGCATTAAAAAAAAATTTTTAACTATTAGATTGTTTAAAAGAAAAATAAAGACAAAGAAAATAGAATCTATGTTATTATATTATTAAAATAATAATTAATAGATAAAAATTAAAAAAAGATCAATATAAATACAAGTTTTAAATTTTTTTAGAACACTATATAAAATAGGTTAATTTTTTCATACCTTTATCTTATGCATATATTGAATATTCAATAACTTATATTAAATTTTATATTTCATTAAAAGAAAAAATACTCTCCGCTTCATTAAATTCACCGATGCATTAACGTTCGGTATGACGGAAGTGGCCGATAAAATATCAATTACTTCTGACGATTCTGATTACATCGTAATTCACTCGTGGGTTAATTCTTTATCTCCAGTATTTATCAATCAAGGCCAAAAGTTGCCGTTGATTTCAAAAAGAGGCACAATTGTTGAGATGGGACCCTTGGTTTTTTTATGGGAGGACAACGTACAACTGTAAGGTGCCTGCTACGATGTTATTTGATAAACAGTATTTTAATTAATTTAATTTAAGTATTTTTAATTATTTAATCAAATTGATGAACTAATTTAAATATCTAATAAAAATTTTAATCAATTTATTGACCCTCAAATAATTATTTTATAAGAATTAAGAATTATGAATAGTAATTTTTTAATACAGCGGTTTTATAAGAAATTTTAATATTTAACATTATTTTCATATTAGATCTAAAATACTAAGAAAATAAATAAAACTAACAAGAAAATTAAGATTACATATTTTTTAATTTACTTTAATAATTTTTTAAAAAATTATCACTATATAAGTGCTTATTAGGAGATTTTGATCTTCCCCTCTTTCACATTCGACAACACATAATGACTTAATAATGATAAGTTATCAATAGCTTTATATGTAAAGAGAAAACCTAAAATTATATCAATAAACCCTAAGTAAGTTTACCCATTATGAACTCAATAATATGCTCTACACTAATTTTGTCTTAGCAAGCCTTATCATATTCTTAATAAAATAATATACTTACGAAATAAATTAAAATTCATTAGATCATTTAATAATAATTTAAGTTACAAAAATTAAGATATATATATAATATATATATATATTAATTTGGTTTTAATAAAAATAAAAAAATTCAATTAATGACAATCCAAAATAATAAAAATTCTTACATTCTCTCACTTAGGCAACATTAATTAAGTTTTATTAATTTTGAAAATAATTTAAAGAAAATGACTTTAAGATCAATAACAACTTTAGTGATCACAAAGTATTATAACCTAATAAATTTACTTCATAATATGATTGGGTCTAATAAAGAATTAAACTTAGAATTATGGATGATGATATATTATATAATAATATAGTAGATCTATAATTATATAAGTCAACTACTTTATTGACATGATTACAAGAATGTAAATGTGTAGTTATACTTATAGTATGACCAAGTGATCTTTTCATATTATTATGTAAAGGTCCTTATTATGATCTTTTCCACGAAAGTCATTATATCTTTCTAAAAAAATTATCTAAGTTTTTAACAAAATAATTTAACATATCTAGAAAGGACAACTATAATTAAATGATGAGATCTTAGTTAACCATCTCCACAAGGAGACAACTGTAGCAACTTTTATTGAAATAACATTGTTTCACCAAGGAAATAACCATGTCCAAAGATATGTTAATGGCACAAATATATATTTCAAGAAAAATATTGTTATGACAAGTTAATCAATAAGACACAATCACTTATTCAATTACATTATCAAGTAGAGATATCAAGGCATTATTATATTAATTAACAAGATAACTATAGTAATTTTTATTGAAATAACATTGTTTCACCAAGAAAATATTACTAAAATATAGATATGTAGTTTGAGGCATGATATATATTATTGTCCTCCAGGAATTATTTGAACCTCTTGTGTGAAACTTGAACTGGTAATTCTATTAGGATTCAATAGACTCTTCTGTCTTAAAATTACATAACTAGAATAGGAAGCAAGCAACAAGAAAATGAAACCCAACAAGTAAGAGAAGAGTGTTTTTAGAAAAAATTATTGTAAGTATGTGTGTTGTTGTAAAATGAAACGAATAATATATTATTTATAGGTTGAGAAATATGATAGTTGAAAATATAACCGTTGAAAAAATGGCCATTAAAAAATATAGTTATTAAAAATATAGCCGTTAAGAAATAAATGTTCTAAAAGCCATTAGAAATAAACGTTGAAATAGTCATTAGGAAATCAATGTTCAAATAACCATTGAGAAATAAATGTTTAAATAAATCTATTGACATTTCAAATTTTACTAGAGCTAAAATATGATTTTTTAGATAAGTATCATATTTTATAAAAATAAAAATTATTTTAATTTTGGTTTTGCAAAAAAGAGCTTCAGCTTAGCCTTATGTGTTATTCGTGTGCAGGGGGCAAATCTACCATTTTACATTAACATTGGCCTACTCATGTGTGTGAGCTTGTCACTTTTTTTTCCTTGTCACTTTACACAAAAGAGATGTCTCATATATATAACTTCTCTTGAAGCCTAAGTTTCTTGATGTGGGACTTAGTCTTTTAAAATAGAACTCAATGTACCACAGTCTCCTACATATTTCAAAAACTTATAAAAGAAAACAAAGAAATAGGCAAACAATCTTTGCTGGGTTCTCAAATAAATGTAAATCATCAATTTGATGTCTTTATAAACTATAAACCAAATCTAAAAAGAAAAATAGATATAATTATAGAATTATTAGTGAAACATTTAGTTTCTATGAACTAATAATCTCTTATTATAAAATAGTAGTCTCACCAATCAATTCACATTTGTAAATTGATACGTAAAATATTTACATATTTATTTTTCCTTGTATGATGCATTTTTGGATGTTATCTTGTTAAATTAAATAAATTTAGTTGCATTTGGTGAATGGATCTTGAATTTGAAATGAAATCAAATATTTTAGATAATGCTGTAATCTGACACTGTTTCAGGTTTTAGGCAATATCTGGAGTTCTGGATGTCCGATTGGGATGTTCTTTATATGGATGGAAAGCTAAGAATAAGCCCTAAAACTTTCATGTTTTAAGAAAATCCCAGTTCGGGACCTAAGGATCTCAAATTCTTCTTGGAAGATGAAACAGTGATTCTGACGGAATCTGACATATGGCTACTAATCTAATCATAACTTGAGCTAGAAATATCCAAATTAGGAGTTCTTTATATGAAAATTGAAGAGAAGATCCACCCCTACAACTCCTATGTTGACATAAAGATGTAAATCAGCCATTTCGGTGGTCAAAAGTTACCAACAAAGTCAAAAAAATTGTGCTGCGAAAATAAAAAATGATGGCTGAATGTGATTGGTAGCAACTTGTCAAATTGGTAGCAACTTGTCAAATTGGATGGCTTGCAGCTGGTTCATTCACCTATAAATAGGTAGAAGTAGAGAGCATTCAAGCATTCCAAGCATTGAATCATTTATTCATGCATCTTAGATAGTAGTTTAGTTCATGCAATTTTTAGTTCTTGTATGCCTCCTACATGGAAGGCTAGGTTCTCCTCCTACATGGAAGGTTTTACCTCCTAATGGATGGATAGTATTTTCATGCATTTGTAATTATAATCTTGTGTTCATGAATGTGATGATGTTTTTATTCTATGTTTGTGTTTAATTTCATTATGTTCTAATTTTTTTATCTTCCTAGGGTGATGACGTAACTTGATAATAATGGATTTCTAATCTATTGAAACTAATTTCGTTTTTACTTCCTAGATTGAGTTTTAATTATTGCTCTTAATGCTTTCAATTAATTGGCCACCTTTTGAATGAACTCAATATATGTGTTGAGACCGGAAGGAGATACATGTGTATGGAACCTATAATTAAAACCATAATTGCATATGAAATAGGAATATATTCATATGGTTTATGTAGTCTTAATGAGTTCCATAAATCCTAATGCATGATTAGTTATTTTAATTCACATAGGAATATAGTGGATTAGCAATTAATTATAGAATTACTTGACCTTGGAAGAGGCTAGTAATTAATTTAGGAAAACTCGACTATCAATTAAGGGAGTAAAATTGGATTAGTGTAGATAGATGATTCAATCCGAAGTTGTCAAGTGAAGTCTGATCCCTAGGTCTTTTATTCATCTTCATCCTTACTCAAATTGCATTCATATTTATTTTAAGTATTTTCTGCATCAATCTTATTTACTCACTTCATTCTCCAACTTATCGATTTGCTAAATAGTGTTAGGATTATGAATTTTGGTACTTAGTGAAACAATCCTCGTGGGAATGATACTTTCTCATCACTTTATTACTTGTTTACGATAGTGTGCACTTGCGCTAGTTGATAAACCATTTCACACATAACAAGTTTTTGGCGCCGTTGCCGGGGATTGTTATCATTAATATCAATACCAAGTAATCTTAATCCTAATTTAGTTTTTATTTTACATTTTATTCTTTTCTTTGGTGTTTCTTTTCTCTTTTCAGGTTTGTCCTAGTGTATGACCAGATCAAAAGTTGCTGAGCCACTGCTATTTGATTTTGAGATCGAGAGAACTTGTCGAAGGAATCGAAAGATACAGAAGCAGTCAACTGTAGATCAAGGTGAAGCAATAGCAGATTTGAGAGAAGAACAAGACACCAAAGCACTCCGTGACTATGCCACACCAACAGTCATGGATACCATTTCTGGAATCAGGAGACCACCTGTACCAGCCAACAACTTTGAGAATCAAGCCAGCCATAATTCAAATGATGCAAGCAAATCAGTTTGGAGGTTCTCCAATAGAAGATCCGAATGCACATATAGCCAGCTTTTTGGAAATCTGTGATACATTCAAGCATAATGGCGTTTCTGATGATGCCATAAGGTTGCGACTCTTCCCTTTCTCACTTAAGGATAAGGCTAAAAGCTGGTTACACTCTTTACCAGTGGGGAGCATCACTACATGGAACATATTGGCACAAAAATTCCTAGCAAAATTCTTTTCTCCAGCTAAAACTGCAAAAATGAGGAATGAAATTGCTTCATTCACCCAACATGACATGGAAAGCCTTTATGAAGCATGGGAAAGATACAAGGAGCTGCTAAGAAGATGTCCTCATCATGGGCTACCAGATTGGCTACAGTTGCAGACTTTCTATAATGGATTGTCTAATTGCTACCAGAACACTTGTAGATGCTGCAGCTGGTGGATCATTAATGGGAAAAAGCATCGAAGCTGCTATGGAGCTGTTGGAAGAAATGGCAGCAAATGCTTACCAATGGCCTTCTGAACGCAACACTTCAAAGAAAGCACTTGGAGTCCATAAGCTAGACATTCTAACCACTTTGTCTTCTCAAGTTACCTCTTTATCCAAGCAAGTGAGTTCATTAACAGCTCAAGAAAATGCAATCAGAACTCCTGCAGATGCTTGTGATCTATGTGGAGGCCCTCACATGAGCACACAATGCCAAGAAGGAAATCCATTCATTCCTTCTCAACCTGAACAAGCCAACTATGTGGGGAATCAAAATCATCAAAATGATCCTTTCTCAAACACATACAATCCAGGATGGAGAAACCACCCTAATCTAGGGTGGAGGAGTAATCAGAATGTGTTCAAACCTCAAGGGAATTATCAACAGCAAATTCAGCAATCACCACACAACCAAAGGTGAATTTAGAAGAAGCATTGGTTCAATTAGCCATGAATACTTCTCAATTCATGGCTAGAACAGAAGCTACACTCAAGAATCATGAAACAATCATGCAAACTCAAGCAACCTCAATTAAAAATCTGGAGGTGCAAATGGGTCAAATTGCAAGTATGCTGAATTCCAGACAACCAGGCACTTTACCCAGCGACACTGAAAGAAATCCTAGAGAGCAAGTAATGGCTGTTCATTAAGGAGTGGGAAGCAGTTAAATGAGCCAGAATTCAAGGAAGAAAAATGAAGAAGCTCAGAAAGAAGATGAGGTGATTCCAGGAAGAATGACTTGAGTTTCCCTAAATTAATTACTAACCTCTTCCAAGGTCAAGTAATTCTATAATTAATTGCTAATCCACTATATCCTATGTGAATTAAAACAACTAATCATGTATTAGGATTTATGGAACTCATTAAGACTACATAAACCATATGAATATATTCCTATTTCATATGCAATTTACGGTTTTAATTATAGGTTCCATACACATGTATCTCCTTCCGGTCTCAACACACATATTGAGTTCATTCAAAAGGTGGCCAATCAATTGAAAGCATTAAGAGCAATACTTAAAACTCAATCTAGGAAGTAAAAACGAAATTAGTTTCAATAGATTAGAATTCAATCCATTATTATCAAGTTACGTCATCACCATAGGAAGATAAAAAAATTAGAACATAATGAAATTAAACACAAACATAGAATAAAAACATCATCACATTCATGAACACAAGATTATAATTACAAATGCATGAAAATAGAAAAGCTATCCATCCATTAGATAGTAAAACCTTCCATGTAGGAGGAAAACATAAAGATACAATTACAAATGCATGAAAATGAAAATACTATCCATCCATTAGGAGGTAGAACCTTCCATGTAGGAGGAGAACCTAGCCTTCCATGTAGGAGGCATACAAGAACTAAAAATTGCATGAACTAAACTACTATCTAAGGTGCATGAAAATGATTCAATGCTTGGAATGCTTGAATGCTCTCTACTTCTACCTATTTATAGGTGAATGAACCAGCTGCAAGCCATCCAATTTGACAAGTTGCTACCAATTTGACAAGTTGCTACCAATCACATTCAGCCACCATTTTTTATTTTTGCAGCACAATTTTTTTGACTTTGTTGGTAACTTTTGACCACCGAAATGGCTGATTTACATCTTTATGTCAACATAGGAGTTGTAGGGCTGGATCTTCTCTTCAATTTGCATATAAATAACTCCTAATTTGGACATTTCTAGCTCAAGTTATGATTAGATTAGTAGCCATATGTCAGATTCCATCAGAATCACTGTTTCATCTTCCAAACAGAATTTGAGATCCTTAGGTCCCGAAACTGGGCTTTTCTTATCATAACTTGAGCTAGAAATATCCAAATTAGGAGTTCTTTATATGCAAATTGAAGAG
This sequence comes from Sindora glabra, assembly GCA_020226215.1. Lineage (NCBI taxonomy): Eukaryota > Viridiplantae > Streptophyta > Magnoliopsida > Fabales > Fabaceae > Sindora > Sindora glabra. The sequence goes on from CM035228.1 coordinate 72,441,059, forward strand.
AAGATCCATCCCTACAACTCCTATGTTGACATAAAGATGTAAATCAGCCATTTCGGTGGTTAAAAGTTACCAACAAAGTCAAAAAAATTGTGCTGCGAAAATAAAAAATGGTGGCTGAATGTGATTGGTAGCAACTTGTCAAATTGGTAGCAACTTGTCAAATTGGATGGCTTGCAACTGGTTCATTCACCTATAAATAGGTAGAAGTAGAGAGCATTCAAGCATTCCAAGCATTGAATCATTTTCATGCACCTTAGATAGTAGTTTAGTTCATGCAATTTTTAGTTCTTGTATGCCTCCTACATGGAAGGCTAGGTTCTCCTCCTACATGGAAGGTTCTACCTCCTAATGGATTGATAGTATTTTCATTTTCATGCATTTGTAATTGTATCTTTATGTTTTCCTCCTACATGGAAGGTTCTACCTCCTAATGGATGGATAGCTTTTCTATTTTTATGCATTTGTAATTATAATCTTGTGTTCATGAATGTGATGATGTTTTTATTCTATGTTTGTGTTTAATTTCATTATGTTCTAATTTTCATCTTCCTAGGGTGATGACGTAACTTGATAATAATGGATTGAATTCTAATCTATTGAAACTAATTTCATTTTTATTTCCTAGATTGAGTTTTAATTATTGCTTTTAATGCTTTCAATTGATTGGCCACCTTTTGAATGAACTCAATATGTGTGTTGAGACCGGAAGGAGATACATGTGTTTGGAACCTATAATTAAAACCGTAAATTGCATATGAAATAGGAATATATTCATATGGTTTATGTAGTCTTAATGAGTTCCATAAATCCTAATGCATGATTAGTTGTTTTAATTCACATAGGAATATAGTGGATTAGCAATTAATTATAGAATTACTTGACCTTGGAAGAGGCTAGTAATTAATTTAGGGAAACTCGACTATCAATTAAGGGAGTTAAAATTGGATTAGTGTAGATAGATGATTCAATCCAAAATTGTCAAGTGAAGTCTGATCCCTAGGTCTTTTAATCATCCTCATCCTTACTCGAATTGCATTCATATTTATTTTAAGTATTCTTTGCATCAATCTTTGTTTACTCGCTTCATTCTCCAACTTATCGATTTGCCAAATAGTGTTAGGATTATGAATTTTGGTACTTAGTGAAACAATCCTCGTGGGAACGATACTTTCTTATCACTTTATTACTTGTTTACGATAGTGTGCACTTGCGCTAGTTGATAAACCATTTCACACGTAACAACCAACTAGCAATAACAACAAAAATTTTAATGTTTGAGTAAAATTAAGAGGAGTACCTATTTATCTAAGTTTATAAGTCTCATGTTAGGAGTGCCCAAAATCATTGAAAGCTTTTAATTTATCTACATGACTTTATTTATAAATAATTAAGGAAATTATGCTATGACAGGTCATAATGTTCTAGATCTTAGATAATAGACATAAATGAAAAGAATGGTTAGAGAAATTATATCATATAAATTGTAAACATAATGAATTAGAAATTATTTTTAAAAAACTTATTTGCAAAGAGATTATACTTAAGACTATACTTGAGAAATAATTCCTTAAGATCATTAGTAAAATATGAATGTGTAGTTTGAGGCATGATATAGACTATTGTACTTAAGGAATTATCCAAACCTCTCATGCGGAGCTTAAATTGGTAATTCCTTTAAGATTCAACAGATTCTTCTATCTTAAAATTGCATGACCAGAATAGGAAGTAGGTAATAGGAAAATGAACCCAGCAAGTAGTAGAAGAGTGTTTTTAGATAAAGTTATTGTAGATATGTGTGTTGTTATAAAATGAGAGGAAAAGTACATTATCTATAGGATAAGAAATATAGCCGTTGAAAAATAGCCATTGGAAATATAACTGTTGAAAATATTGCTATTGAAAATATAACTATTAGGAAATAAATGTTCAAATAATTATTAGGAATAAATGTTAAAGTAATCATTGGGAAATAACTGTTCAAATAGCCATTGGAAAATAAATGTTTAAATAAATTCATTGACATTTCAAATTTTACTAGAGTTAAAATTTGGTTTCTTAGATAAGCATTAGATTTTGTAAAAATAAAAATTATTTTAATTCTGGTTTTATAAAAAAGGGTTTAGGTTTAACCTCATGTGTTATTCATGTACAGGGAGTCAAATCCATCGTTTTACACTAACTTTGGCCTATCTCATGCACACAAGCCAACCACTTTCTTTCCTTGTTATTTTACATAAAGGAAAAGTTCCATATACAAATCTTCTCTTGAGGCCTAACATACTCGATGTGGAATTTAGTCTTTTGAAATACTACTCAATGTACTACAGAAAACAATCATATCTCAAGATATGTCAATGGTATCAATATATATTTCAAGAGAAATATTATCATGACAAGTTAATCAACAAGACATAATTACTTATGCAAATATACATTAGGCTTCTACTAATGAATCACATTAATCATTACAAGAAATAAAATAAAATTTTTCCTCACATAATTGATCAAAATAATTTATTTCTTAAGAAGTTTTCAAAACTTAAATATTGATATTTATGATAATAATACCAAATTTCCTTTTTCAAAGTCATTTTACATAATAAAATATTTAATATTTCTTACAACATACAAATAATAACAATTGCTAATTCATACAATATACTATAATAAATATTTCAAGATAATAAACACAAATTATCTAACTTGTCAATCATTAAGTCCATAACATAATGCAATTCATGAAAAAAAAACTAAAGAAAAATGATTAAACTTTACTTGAAACTTTTTAAAATTAATACATTAATCACTTAAATTAAGAGAAAATATCAAGTTTAAAATATATGATCAATATTACTATTAATGATAAGCTTACTTTAAAATTAAATCATTTTAAGGTATATAAATATTTAAGGACAGTATAATCCTCATAAATTTTTGTTAATTTTTCACTCATCACAAAATATTCCTTAATAAATAAGATCTTTAAATTATACTTATATGTCAAACACATCTTAAAAACATACTCTTAAAATTTCTAAGCTTGTTATTTAATTTACTAAAATTTGATGTTAAAATGCCCACACAATATTAACTAGGACTTAAAACAAAAGCTTAATATTATCTAAATGAGGCAAATATGAACATGAAAAAAACTTAATTACATATTCCTTTAAAGACATATATATTAACAAGCCAAAAAAATTACTATTAAAATTAATATAACATTTAAATAATATATTAATTCATCATAGAATCATTAATATCCTAATATAAAATTATTATATCTTACAATATTTTATGTCATGGTCTAAAACTTAAAAATTATTCAAAAGTTTAAACTTATTATACTTTTAGTATATATATATTTCAAAATATATTAATTATTCTTAAGTAAATCATTATGTTAGGAACTATAAAATATGATAAAGAATATTATATATATATATATATATATATATATATATATATATATATATATATATAATTAAAAAATTGATAGAATATTTATAAAATTTATACCTACATATGGGCATACTTAATCCTCATATAATTATCAAAAACTAGAATATATATAAATGAAATTTTCAAATAAAATTTTTTAATTATACATAATATTATAACTTTAAAATAATAATAATAATAATATTAGAAAATAATATCAATATCCAATATAAATGATTACTATTTGATATTATAATACTCCTACTGATGTCAGAATTCCTTACTAATCAATTCAAGATATTTTAACTTTAATTAATTAAAAATATCAATTATTAGAAATAAGTGAATCACTTGTCAAAATTTATTATAGATATTATGGAAGAATTTTTAATACATAAAATTATATATAAACAATGTTAAGCAGCATACTAAGGATATAAGTTCATAGTACTTCATTATTTCTTTACATGAATTCTTCCGATTAAATTTTTCCATTGGAAAATTCGTGAATTGATAAAAAATGAAATAGTTTATATTTCTCTAAACTTTTATGGAAATATTCACTAAATGATTAACAAAATTAATTATAAAATTAGAAAAATTAATTTCAAAATATAATTAATAAATTTTACAATATTTTCAAGTATATAATTGTATAATTTTTTGTAGGTAGAATGTCTAGCATATACAGGAATCTCCTCATAACTTCTACAAATATTACAAACTGATAAAAATTTATTCAACATTAAAAAAAATGTACAATTATTCAATTTTCACATTGTCCTAGTAAAAATATAAATTGAATAATATCAATAATAATTTGTTATGACAATATTCCTTATAAATTATGGAATTGATAAGATTGGAACAAAATTATTTTTTAATAATAATAACTTTAATAATAATATATACACATAATCAAAAATTATTTTATAAATCATAAATCGCATATCTTCAAGGATATTAAAAAAAAGCATATCCTTATGGATATTTATATTAAGAGCATTTAAAATCAAAATCATAATTATTTTTTTAAAAAATAAAGTTAGAATTCACTGATAGAAGTTGGTTACTATTTAAATAAAATGTGCTATTATTGCACAATTATTATTTCACGCATAGGAAACAAATAGTGATAACCATTATAGCATTGGACTTTAAGTGTATGATTACAAACTCTCTTATAGATCAAGAATATAAAATATTTCATGAAAATTCTCAATAACAAGTTAATTGGATAATAAACACATGTTTCCTAAGAAAAGCAAATAATCCAACACTTGTAGGTAGAAAGATCACCTTTCTTATAAGAAATAAAAAATCTAATGCTTATGGTTAAATAGATTTTTAATACATAAAATTATCCAAAAAATTATATTTCACTTAACAAATTTATACAATAATCTCCTCTGGGTAGGTTATAGTATAAATTAATTAAGATAATAAGAATATCTCATTAAATTTGATAGGAATATATTAGGTTAATAAATGGTCACTATGATGATGAATATTTATTAACACCAAATAGATTCATATGAGATAGCTAATGATAAATTATTATATCTTAAAAATATTTTAACAAGATTCTATTTGATTACTAAGTAACCCACTGTGGTAGTAGATACCTGCATTACTAATAAAAATCTCATGGGACAACTAATAAGCTATAATTAAGTGTTATATCTCAAAAGAATATAATAGAAACATATTAGTTGAGTAAGTAAACTACTATAGTGATAATTACTCATTTCACTAATAAATTTTTATGAGATAAATAATAAAATTAATTATTATTTTCATATCTATTTTAAACATGCATGTTTTCTAAGAAACAAAACAATTTCAACCATTTCAATTATTATGCAAGCAATTAATCATGTCTTATATTGCAAAGTAAAATAAGACTAATCTCAGGTGGATCATCTTATAATTATACATTGGTATGTAATTTCATAAAGTATATGTAAACCAAAACATTCATATCATTCATATAAATTTTATAATATAAAAATAATAGTAAATTACATACTAGAAATATTTTTTGAATTTTTTTAATCTCATATTAATGGTTGAATTTGATAATCTCATTATTTCCGAATTTCATGTTTCACCAAGAAAAGTATAAGAAAATAAAAAAAATTCTATTAGTACTCATAACAATAAATTACAAAAGCGATTATATATCATGGAATTAATACCAATTAGACTTAACCAATGTAAAATTTAATCACATCATACCATAATGATATCTTAAATAGATTTGCTTAAAGATCTACATCTTATAGATAAAACATCTAAAATAACATATTAGAATTCAACATAATTATCTCAATAATTTCCAAAGTTATAAAACCACATCTAAATGTCCATGGTATAGTAGAATTGTGTAAAATTGACATGAAATCATCACTAATAAGCATATCAAGTTAACTTAAGAATAATTTATCTCTTCTTTTAATATACAACATTATATTTCTTAAAGAAAAGAGAATTTTGAAAGATATATAATTTATTATCTTATATTCTTTTTGTATATATTTATATAAACTTTAGCAAAAGTTTACAAATATATTTTTTTAAAAATTCTTTACATTAAAAGAGAGATAAAATAAAGTTTATATTTCAATATTGTCCATCTCTATTAAGAAATGAAATTCCATTAAAAAATAATTCTAAAACTTAATGTGTCTTAATTGGTCCTTAAGCAATGTCATACAAAATCTTAAACATAATTTTGAATCTAATTTAATTATAACTTTTAATTATGTTCACTCTTAAAAAAATATGACCTAAAAGATATTTTTCAAGAGTGAATTTTCATTAATGCATTATGAGCATTCCACTTTAATTTTTCAAAAAATTCCATAATTTTTTATTAAAATATATTAAAGAATTTAAAATAATGTAAATAAATATTTATTCAATATGATTAAAAATCATTGGTTAGACGATAGACCTTCCACCTTACAAGTGCAATTGCACACTATCATACTGTATTTAGCCATAAAATTGAAAAACATCCTTTTTATGGATATTATTAAAAACAAAAAATAATTTGCAACTATATGGATTAAAGCCCTTCATTTTTATGCCATAGGTTTTTTTGTCTTGCTGCTTAACCTAGTAAACTAAACTAAATCTTTCCATGACAAATTATATAAAATGAATTTAGAATCATTTTTCTTTTTCTTTATTGTAGAGTATAACTCGTTAGCCATTGAAGCATAAGATAAGATTTAGTGTCTCACCAAAGAATGGTGACCCTCCACCATTTAGATAAAATATGGCCAAAATCAATGAATCTATGTCGAGAAAAGTGATTTCAAGTCATAGTTATTTATGGGATAAAACTAGAAAATAAATTGGTTAAATTTATCACTCAAAACTTGTTCACCAAAACAATGGAAATCAATTGCATTTAAACAAAAAAAAAGTTCAAATATACTAAAACATATAAGAGGCGAATATATATGATTTACTTATATAAATAAATCAAACAATACAAACCATATAAGCATATCTAGCTTGATTCAATCAATAATCAAAATCCTAGCATCTCTACTTTTAGTTTGATTGATGACAGAGGCTCTATATTGAATAGTAATGAATTTTAAAATTTCATACTTGAATATTTTTGTTAATTTAATTATTTTCATACTACAAGCAATTCAATTAGGATTGTAGATATAATATAACTTATTTTGATATCACATGTAAGAATTTTAGTATTTAATAAGATCTTTATATTAGATTTAAAATCACTAAGAAAATAAATAAAATTAACAAAAGAATTAAGATTATGTACCTCTTGATTTACTTCAATAATCTTCTAAAAAAATTATTAGTATATAAGCTATTAATAGCCTCATTTGTAGAGAGGGAACCTGGTCTCATAATTAATAAATCTTAATTGAGTTCACCTATTATGAGTTTAATAACAGGTTTTACACTAATTTTACTTTAATAGGCCTCATTACATTCTTAATAAGATAATATAGCTAAGAGATAAATTAAAACTCATTAGATCACTTAATAATAATTCAAATTAAAAAATTAAGTTATATATATATATTAATCTTGTTTTAATAAAAAGAAGAAAATTCAATATCAATTCAAAATAATAAAAATTCTTACAAATTTATATTTAGTATAAAAAAGATATTCTTGTCCATAATTATAATTTTTTATATTTTCATTCTTAATAAAAATAAAATAATAAATTTTATTTATTTATTTTTTAGAGAAAAATTTAATCCATATAATAAATTATACTTATTAATTTTTTAGATAAAAATTAAATAAGTATAATAAATTATATTAAAATATTTACATAGTAATAAAAATTTATATGAATATTAATATCTTTCTATCAAGTTGTATTAAAAAGAAAAGAACATATGTTTCGTTTCATAGAGAATAATAGAAAATTTATTGCAAAAATTATTAATTTTTTTATCAAATGATATCTTTTAAATTAAAGAATAGTACATATTTAAAAAAAAGAAATAATGAAATGATATTATTTGTGAAAGAAGTTTTTTTATTCTTAAAAAGTAATTTATCAATATATTTAATGAAAAATATATGAATTTTAAATTTAATATTAAAAATAGTTACAAAATAAACTTTAGTATTTACTGCATTTATTAAAATATTACAAGTATTTCTTAAATAAAAAAATTATAATTGTTCATTTTTTAGAGCAAAATAAAATAAGTACAATAAATTATAATGATATAATTTTTTAAAAATTAATTATAATATATAATATATATTATAATTCAAAATATAATTAAAGTAAAAAAACTTAAATAAATAATAAAATATGCACACATTTTTATATATTATTTTATATATAAATAATTAATAATAAATAACTAATTTTTATTAAATATCTTTATATAAAAAGTTAATACTATTATGTGGTCAAATCAATTAATACAATTAGTTATTAACTAATAATTAATTTAATCGATTAACTGTTAATGTAATTAACTAATCATCAAATAAATTTTGTGATTATCTTTTTTTAGGGATTAACATAATATAATTAATTATTAGCTAATGGTTAATTCAATTAATTAATTGTTAATGTAATTAATTAATTATTAAATAAGTCCTATGATTATATGTCTTTGGGATTAACAAAAGAGATTCGGGTTTGGGGCCATTTAGCAATGAAGTGGAATATGCAAATCATACTCCGTACAAATTTATTAGTGCCGGCGCTCCTAATTTATATTTATTTATTTATATTCATATTCATATTCATTGTAACTTATTTATATTTATTTTAAAGTAAATAAGATTTGGGTAATTATTGAACCTTTAAAATGAAGATTATTGAATTTTAATATTTTTTGAATATTTATTTGAAATAACCTTTCATCTATAATAATATTCTTATACATCTAATGATATTGATTCTTCTATTTAAAAAAATTTAATATCAAGTCTAGTGTAAGAATTTTAAATTTATTTAAGGATTTCATGTATGATAATTAGAACACCATAAATATGAAATTAGAATTTACTTACCTGATGGATTTGCAGCCATAATCGAATTTAACGGAAGCTAATGAATTCTTCTTAACTAGATCTTCTTCTTCGCTCTTCTTTTTTGTGGCGGCTCTCAATGGGTAGAAACCGTATGTATAAGAAGTGAAGAGGGGACCTAGCCTTAATCCTTATTTATAATCCTAACAATCCTCCCCATAAAAGGATTACTAAGTCTTTGGGCCTACACAACCGCCAAACCACATTAAATTATGTAGATGTGCTAAGCCCATATCTTTAAGATCACAATTTCAAATGGGCCTCATGCATGTCTCACAATTGGGCTAAATTTTAATCAGTCAGTTTTTTTTTAAATCACAAATTACCAATTAATAGTAGCTCACTTTATGAAAAATTCTAACATTCTCCCACTTGAGCAATATTAATTGGGTTTTATTAGAGTTTTAACAAAATACATTTTGAAAACAAGACTTCATAGTGATTGAAAAAACTTTTATGTGGCCACAAATAAAAAAATAATAATAATTTAGCCCTTTGAGATAACATCACAACAATCCTATCTAATATAGTCAACTAATACTGAATCATAGCAGCCTTTATGCTCCTTATTGATATAAGACCAATTTATGGTTACAAGTGTTAGTGACTTTATCGACAATGGATTTAATGTGGTTGTGTAGTAAGAAAATAGCATCAAATGTGATCAAATGTGCTATTTTCATTATCAGTCCTCCATGATTTCTCTAAACTTGATGAGAAATCCATATACTGTATGTATGTCTCATCCATATTCTTGAGATCATTCAATGGTGTTGTTTTATAAGACATACTTTCTTAACATCAAAGTCATACTTAAGACAGACACCAATCTTAAGAAGCAAGATTTCAATACTTATAAGTATATGTACAAGTAAGAATATATAATAGCTTAGGTTATCTACTTTATGATGATCATTAAAGAAATTAAAATCTTATAAAAATAGTGTCTAGCACAACAAATTATAACATGAGAGTATCAAACACAACAAATATGCTCCCACTAATAAAATGCATCAAAAGACCTTAAGACACCCATACTCTCAACATGTTTGCTAAAAACTACAGGTCTTAATCCTTTAGTCAGAGGATCAACAATCATGTTATTTGTATCAATATGCTCTATAGTAATATCACCTTTTTTATTCACAAAATATCTGACCTTAAGGTACTTTATTTCTAAATGCTTAGACCCACATGTAGTTTTGTTGTTTTTTGGAAAACAACACAACGGATTTGTTATCACAATAAATTCTAAGTGGACTAGAGATGGAATTAATGATGCGAAGACCAGAAATAAGATTTTTTTAGCCAAATGGCTTGCGTAGTTGTTTTATAACACACAACAAACTCAACTTGCATAGTAGAAGTAGCTAAGAGTGTTTGTTTTACACTCTTCCAAGATACAGCTCCTTCAACTAATGTAAAAATGTATCCTGAAGTGGATTTCATATCATCCTTAGAGCCAGCAAGGTCAGAATCTGTGTATCTAACAATCTCAAGATTGTCAACTATTCTATAAACCAACATGTAATCTTTCATCTTTTGTAAGTACCTCAACACTTTCTTGACAGCAACCTAGTGATCCATACCAGGGTTAGAAAGATACCTACCAAGAACTCCCACTGCAAATGCAATGTTAAGCCTAGTGCAAACTTGTGCATACATAAGACTCTCTACTGCACTAAAATAAGGTATATTCATCATAGATTCTCTTTCTAAATCATTCTTGGGACATTGACTAAGGCTGAGTTTATCACCTTTTATAACAGGTGCATCTCCACCCTTACAATTCTGCATATTAAATCTAGTGAGCACACGATCAATGTAAGACCTTTGTGAAAGTCCCAACAAACCTCTAGATCAATCTTAATGAATCTCTATCCCAAGAACAAATGAAGCATTCCCAAGATCTTTCATATAAAAAATCTTGGACAATGATTGTTTGTTCTCATGCAACAATCCATTATCATTATTGGCTAATAGAATATCATCCACATAGAGGACAACAAAAATGTACTTATTCCCACTGATCTTAAGGTATATGCACTGATTAACTTTATTTTCCTTAAAAATCCATGGAAGTGATCACTTCATTAAATTTAAAAATACCATTACCTAGAAGCTTGTTTAAGCCCATAAATAGACTTTTTAAGTCAACACATCAAATGTTCTTATCTAGGTTCTTGAAAACCTTCTACCTATACCATATAAACTTGCTCTTTCAGATCCCTATTCAAAAAAGGTTATCCTCACATATATCTAATGAAGCTCTAGAACATATTGTGCTACCAAGGCCACAATAATTCTAAAAGAATCTTTAAATGGCATTGGTTAGAAGGGTCTCATTGTAGTTTACTCTTTCTTTCTAAGTCTCTTTGGAATAGTTTGGGTACCCTATAAAGTACTAACAAGTAAATTGAGGTTTAGTTTTCTTTTCAAAAGGATTATAAATTCTAACTTCTACAGGATATCCTTAAACTCAGAAGTGGTTCAAGCTAGGTTTTCTACTAGTCCATAGTTCAAAAAGTGTTTTTTGTTACAGATTTGCTAGGCACTCTATTCAATATATATAATGCACATTTCATGGCTTCACCCTAAAGAGATTCAAGAAGATTGGTTCTACTCATCATGCTCCTCATTATATCTTTAAGAGTGAGATTTCATCTTTCGACCACACCATTTTGCTCAGGACTACCAGGCATAGTATATTGGGCAATTATCCCATTCTCTTGTAAGTATTTAGCAAATGGTCCCATATGCTGTCCAGTTGTGTCATGTTTACCATAATATTCACCACCTCGATCATCCCTAACAATTTTGATGACTTTTCCTAATTGTTTTTCTACCTTTATTTTAAAAATCTTAAATTTTTTTTAAAGGCATCAGACTTCTTAATTAGGTAAAGATAACTATAATGAGAAAAATCATCAATAAAGGTAACAAAATATTTATTACCACATAGAGTAGGAGTAAGTGGTCCATTAATATCAGTATGCACAATTTCTAAAAGGTCAGAACTTCGGGTGGCACGCTTTTAGTTTTAGTTAACTTACCCCTTATACAATCAATACATGTGTATGAGTTTTTTAGATTTAAGAAAAGGTAAAGAACCATCTTTTATCAATCTATTAATTCTCTTATTTGAGATATGACCTAATTTTTTATGCTATAACAAGAAAGACTTTTCACTAACTAAAGTTCTCTTAGACACTATGTTTTCAACATTCATAGTACTGTATTCATTGTTTTGGGCCAAGCACAATCTATATAAACTATCATCAAGCTTAAATTCACTAATAATTTTAGAATTTAAAAACAAATTAACTTTTCTATTCTTGATGATAAAATGATAATCATGTTTATCCAAAATAGAAATTGAAATTAAATTTCTCCTAAAGGAGGGCACATAAAAAATATTTTCCAAAATAAGTTCAAAACCAAACTCCAAATTTAAACCTATTGTTCCTATAAAACAAACTTCTACTTCAGCATTATTTTCAACTCTAAACTTGACCTCTTTCTCACTTGGATATAACATCATTGATACTCCAAACTTCATTTATGGTGTTATAAGCAATTTTAATTTGGATGAATTCATGGGGGAGTAAATTGATTGCATGGTGAATAATAAATTTTCAAGTAGGGTGATATTATAGGAAGCTAATTTATTTTTTTATGTGGACCATTTTCATGTTGAAGTCTCTAACATTTCCAACAAAATCATACCTCATATTTGTTAGGTTACTCATAAAATTCCCAGCCTCAGACTTGTTGGATTTTTGGTACATTTGATTAACAACATCATGAAGTTATTTAACATTCTCAATCTCATCCAACCCATTTGGAAGATGCTCAAAGATAGATGTCTTAATAGCATGTAAGCACATACAGTTTGCTCTATCCCACTTAGCAAATAACTCTTTTATTTACTAGTACTTTAGGTAGTGATGGCAACAGGTGGATCAATACGTAAGGCTATGTCTATGTCACTCATAACTAAGGAAAAGTTTAGGTCTTCATTCCATCTCTTATAGTTAGATCCATGTAGGATCTCAATGGTAGCTTGATTGTCATTTACAGCAAAAGTCACTGTTTCAGATAAAAAATGCAACAATTAATCAATGGATAATTTAAAAGAAATAAATAGCAACGATTCCTAATGTGCTATAATAACTGGAGAGTCTAGGTGCATCATCATATTCTCCCCTTTGGGCAGAGAATATAACATGCTAGTAAGTACCCTCCTCATAAGGCTAATATAAAAATATCCAATTTTCAAAAATTCATCCCCTTTGGGTAGAAAGACTTTCTAAATTCAAATATTTTCATCCGTGATGCCTTATGCCATAATGCTAAAATTATCTTACATAATAACCTCTTTTGGATAGGCGATTATATAAGATAATTCTAGTACTATCCCATGATTTCTGAATAAGAAAATATTTCACTAATTACTATAAATGAGTTACTTTGGCAGCCAAGCATTTATAGTTACTAATGAAAAATTTTCTTAATTGGGAAAAGTGAACTATCCAATATCTCAATTTGCATACTCAACCATATGTATACAATGGACCACTCCTGATGAGATGTTAAAACTTAATGCATCTCAATGAACCCATAAATATTATTGCATAATGAAATCTTGAACAAAATTTAAAATTAATATAATTGTAATATCTAATTATGTTTACTCCTTAAATAACAAAATTAAATAAGATAATAATAATAAAAATTAAGAAGAGTAAATATCACCAATGAATTACAAATATTTTACTTTATTTTTCGAGAAAATTTCACAATCTTATAGTTCTGGAAAATAATTTTAATTAATTTAAAAAATAAAAAGGCCGTGTGGCCTTTATTGTTCAGTGGCATAAGCCACTTTATCTTTTACATGGTCGTGGCAAGACCTGATACTGATGGAAATCAGTAATATAAATCATGCCATAAGTATGAAAAACGGTATGATAAAATAATCCCTCTAAGTCCTGATTTTTGGCTAGCATTTTATGAATTTTTTTAGCCAAAACATCACGCCATAAATCACGATTCACATGCTTTTGCATATATATATATATATATTCTGTTTTCTTTTGCCATAAATTAGGATTCACATCACATTAAAAAAAATAATATATATATATATATATATATATATATATATATATATATATATATATATATATATATATATATATGAATGGAGGTCAGGTCCTGATGCGATTCATTAAATATAAGTATGAAAAAAAAAAGATTAATGAAAGAAAACAGATGGCAAAGGCAACCAGGGGACACGTATTTATATAATTCATCCATCAAGGTGTGCATATGGACGGACAGGCACATTAAACGAAAAAAAATTTGATGAAATTTCATATATATAACGAAAACCTACAGACTTGCCGCAAATAATAATAATTAAAAAAAACCTGATTGAAATTCCTAAAAGATGCCAAACGCAATTCAACAACAGATCCGTAGATGCACATACACGGCATGTTGAACAAGATTTAGGAATTCTAAACACTAAAAAAAAATGTAATTAAAGGATTCCGAACAGAAAGACATATACTTTTCATACAATTTCATACAAAATTGATAAATTAGGGTGTCTTAATTCCACAACCCTAATATATATAAATTGAATATTAATCTAAAATCTTTTTCAATGAAAAGTTCATGATGATACATTAAAGAATTATAAGACAAACATTATAAATTGATCGTATGATTGTATTTTGGGAATCATCCATATAAAATTTTATCATAAATCTTTAATCAAAATTATATAAAATATAATTAATTATTCTGGGTTCTAATATCATACACGTAAGGCTCTAATACTACATGTAAGAATTTTAAATTTTATTTAAGGATTTCATGTATGATAATTAGAACACCATAAATATGAAATTAGAATTTACTTACCTGATGGATTTGCAGCCATAATCGAATTCAACAGAAGCTAATGAATTCTTCTCAACTAGATCTTCCTCTTTGCTTTTCTTTTTGGTGGCGGCTCTCAATGGATAGAAACCGTATGTATGAGAAATGAAGAGGGGACCTAGCCTTAATCCTTATTTATAATCCTAACAATCCTCCCCATAAAAGGATTATTAAGTCTTTGGGCCTACACAACTGCCAAACCACATTAAATTATGTAGATGTGCTAAGCCCATATCTTTAAGATCACAATTTTAAATGGGCTTCATGCATGTCTCACAATTGGGCTAAATTTTAATCAATCATTTTTTTTAAATCACAAATTACCAATTAATAGTAGCTCACTTTATGAAAAATTCTAACAGTCTAGTCGTATTATGATTCATATAGTTCACTATTATTACTGTGAAAATTCAAATTTGAAATATTTTTTTAATTTTAAAATTAAAAAAAATCCTACCGTGGTGTGTATTTTACCGTACACAGCCAGCTATACATGCCGTATCTTTAGGCCACGCTTTCCAGACATGAATATTGTCAGAAATGTTTCAGTCTTTTTTTCTTTTTACTTTTTCCAGCCAGCCCCCCTTTGCAATTTGGGAGCTGACTTTTTATATATATGCATTTTTAAAGTGCAATCTCAAATATTACTATTGTGAAAAAATTCATATAATTTATTATTTTAAATATTTTTAAATTTTAATGTAATGTCTATTTTAGATTAAATGAGTTTAATTTAATGTATACTCATGTAAAAATATTTAGTCAACTGTGTTTAATATTAAAATAATTTTAGAAAAATGTAATGTTCAGCAAATGACTAGGAAAATTTATTATTTTAAAAGAGGAGTAAAAATAATGTTTAAAAAAATTCAAAAGCATAAATTTGTTTTGAATTAATAATGGTAAATATAAGATAGTAGTGAAAAAATTGTATAAGTGAAAAAAGAATAAGATGTAAAATAATAATGATTTGATGGATAAATAAATTAATTAGGTTAATTATATATTTGAGTCATATAATTCATAATTCATTTAAAATGTTATATTGGGAAAAAATTAGGTTAATATTATTTGTTGCAATAAATTGCAATAAGATACCTCAACCTACTTTCTTTCATTTACGTCTAATCGTAAATAATAAATTACCACAAAACTCAAAAGACCAAAACTACACACTTATAGCACATTTTGGAAATAACAAAAGTACTAAAACAAAAATTGCCAAATCCTATTTCATCACTGCATAGTCCCTGTGAAGTAATTTGACAAATAGAACGATACTACTATAAAAATTGTTGAAAAATTGTAGCAAACGAAGTCAACTAATACTGTATCATTAGAAATTAACATTTTCAACTTTCAACAACTTCTGACCAGTTTCAAATAGTAACTTCCTCAAATTAACACCATCAAATTGGATCATCAATAGGTAAACCCTACATCATCTTAAACAGTGTGTGTATATTGATTATCTTAGTCTTAACTTCATGAAAAATGTTACTGTTTATGTATATATATAGCATGTATGTTAAAATAAAACCTTAGAAGTTAGAATAATAAACATGCATGTCATTATTTTACTACATGTTACTGTCATTAATCCCACATAATAATTGTTTGCACACTTAATTGATATGTTGCTATTGAGAATCTTCATGTTGTTGTTTATATGATAAACACAAACATGGAAGCACACATGTTGTTTTGTTTTTGACATCTTGTTCACATGGAAGCAAATATAAATAAGCAATCAAACACATTTGTGAATTATATCTCATAACAAACTTTAGTTTTAACTTTGTCACTCCATTTTTAATCCATACATTATAATAAAAGTGATAATAATATGTTATTTTAGCCATGTTATTGTTTGTGTGACAAAGAGAAACATGAAAGGACATATTTTGAAAATGTGCATGTTTTGTATTCTTTGACATCATGTTATTTTTTGCATACCAAATAGTAATATGTTATCCTTCATATTGTCTTTTCATTACATTTCATAAGAAACGTTAGTTTTAATTCAATTAATTCATTTTCCAATGCAAATATTATCATAATAGTACTTGTCTTGCTTTACCACAATTTAATTTTGCCTTTTTCATTGATGTTATTATTTGGCACAATAGAGTTACCTAAAAAGTAACATGTACAATGATTATATTTCTCAAGTTATTGCAATGCATTTGTTAATATTGGACATTTTTTGTATTCTTTAGCATGATGTTACTATTTGGATTTCAAACTGTAACATTTAATCTCACATTTTATGCTTCAATTTTTTCTTATAAAGAATTTTAGTTTTTACTTGATCAATCCATCTTGAGTCCAAATATTAGCATGATAATCCTCATATTATTTTTTCACACCTTAATACAACTCTTCCAATGATGTTACTATCTTGCACCAGATAGTAACTAAATAGTAACATATAAGTAATTATGTAATTTTGCAGTTACATTAACTAATATGTTGTTCATGATTGATATTACTGTTTAGTTTGAAAACAATAACATGTTTTTTCCTTGCAATTTCATTCTTAATCCTACTTGATTTGTCTATTTATTTTATTTTTTTTATTCATGTTACTATTTTTAGACCAAATAGTAACATGTCAAGCTAAAAAAATAACATATTGTTGTTCAGTCTGCAAATAATAATATGTTATTTTCTTGTAGTTTTGTTATTTATCATGCCTGATTCATCAATTTATTTTATTTTTTTGATTATGTTATTATTTCTAGACTAAATAGTAACATACATAATGATTATTTTTATTATTTTATTTTAATACATGTGTAATAGTTAATGTCACCAACCTATACTCTCAATGATGACTAAGAAATACTATTTAACTAAGGAGCATTTTGTGTTTTTGGCATGATGCTAACATCATTTTTTTTATTGATATAACTATCTTTCATGAAATAGTAATGTGATATTATCTAATTTTTAGCCTAATTTATGATGAATTTGACTAAAGCATTTTTTTTTATTCTTGAATAGAAAAATATCAAAAAAACCAAACAAACAAAAGCAATTGAAGAAGCATTTAGAAGATTCTAGTAAAATAGATCCAATCTGTTGGCGTGTATAAGGCAAATTAATGATTTTTAATTCAACAAGAGCCACATAAGGGTGTTGCAGCAAAACCTTTTTTGCTTATTTCTCAATGCCATAACCATAAAAGAGTTTGATTACAACATGTGCTGAAAGAGCAATCAATAAATACAAGTAATAATTTCCACCTTCTTAGTAAAGTACAATGAATTCATAATTGGAGGTAAATATTTAAGTATCATACCTACATCAATGAAGCTCATTTTTGAAATAAGAGATAGAGATTGCCCTATTAACATGACATTAAGTAAGAAGCTACAATTAGATTTCAATGGTAGACAATTTTGTGGCTAAAGACGCCTCATAAAACTAACCATATTTAGTGTACTCTAATGGATAGTGGGAGGAACATCAGAAATGGATGTTTAGGACATCTCATGGCTCATCACATTAATGTTGTTGATAACCCTATTTATACCAAATAGGGGTTAGATACTGGCCTTGTCCTATCTCAAATACATTAAGAGCATATATGACAGGACATAATATTGGTGGTCTGTACATATATATCAACAATCGATGAATTCAATTACAAATAATAAGCCACCAAATGTTATAAGTTGTGTTATGCTATTGCTAGTAAGTTATCATTATTCAACTTGTATTGCTTCATGTCATTTTCTTTGACATTGTCTTCATTTATTTTTATTCATTTAATTGTATGTTCTTTGGCAATTTTATTATTAATGAGAATTCATTTATTTGATTATGTTAGGTTTTTAGTTGATATTACTATTTGGAAATCAAATAGCAACATATTACTATTTAGTCTGTAAATAATAATATATTATTCTTTATTAGTTTTGTTGTTAGTACAACTTAATTTGTTTATTTATTTTGGATTTTTGGTTCATGTTATTGTCTGAAGATTAAATAGTAACATATTACTATTTGATCTGCAACTAGTAACATATTGTTCTTTGGCAATTTTGTTATTAATGAAAATATATTTGTCTTATAATTTTAGCTCTTTAGTTGTTAGTGTAACTTGATTTGTCCATTTTTTTTGGATTTTTAGTTAATGTTATTATTTGTATACGAAACAACATGTTATTATTTAGCCTACAAATGGTAATATGTTGTTCTTTAACAATTTTGTTATTAATGACACTTAATTTATCTATTTATTTTGAGTTTTTGTTAGTGTTATTGTTTTGAGACTAAATAGCAATATATTACTACTTGGCTTGTAAACAGTAACATGCTAATTTTTTAGTAGATTTCTTGTTAATTACATGAAAAGGCCATCTCATTTTTACTATATCTTTAAATGCAACTTTCATTAAAAATGGATCTGATAATATATACATTACATTATTGATAGTATTGGTTATGTGAGACAATAAACATGTTGAAAGGATATCAAAATAAAAAAATACCAAAATGCTTTAACTGGGACTTGAGGCTTCTCACACAATAACTGAAGTAGAAACTTGCCAGTTAACTTTAGGTAACCTTTAAACAATGTTGTTTCCTTTACCTATGTTATTGTTATACTACCACTTAATCTTTCATTTCATGTTACCGTTTCTCACTAGAACAAAAGCATGTTAATTAATAACACTGATAAGCAACCACTTTTACATTGAGGTGGTTAGAAAGGAATTGGCATTAACAAATAAAGAAACAAACCTACTTTACCGCTCTTACACATAAACAACACAGGAAGAATAACAAATCAAATACCAAAAATAAATAAAATACAAATCACACCCTTCCCAATTGGAGGGCTCTGAAATTGATGATGACATAATAATCGCATAGTACATCATGAAACCTAAAAAAATAATGCCGTAGCAATTCACAAAAATTGCACTATCATAACAAGAACAACACGAATAAGAAAACAATGACGAATAACAACTGAGAGATCATCTCCTCAACACAAATAATAGGATAAACCAATTGATTGATGAATTGAAATTTCTAATAGAGAAACTTTAGAGATTAGAGGAACAACTACAACAAAACAAATAAACAATGATAAACCTCACATAGCAAAAACACATGGCTCCAAATGCAACTTTCTAATGTAAAAACTAAATAAACAATCTCAATGTGATCATCGATGCCTTACAAAAAGAAAACAACAATCTTGAGAACTAAAATAACTAAACAACAACATAGCTTATAGAAATGATTGTGTAACTAGTTGCACAAGAAAAAATAAAAACCAAACAAGAAGAAGAATAACTTTAGACTAAGCATATGCAAAGGTTGATGATTAGAAATATTAAAGCAAAAATAAGAAAAATAAAATGGGACATAAAATACACTTACTTAAAACCATAAAAAAATAAAAAATAATAACACACACAACAACTAATAACAGTTGCTAAGAAGAAGGCGGATAAGGGTAAGGAGGCTTTTGTAATCATTTTAGAGGAAATAACTATGAAATTAACCAAAGAAAAATAAACCAAAAAGCTAACAATAAGTTCAAAAAAGGTGGTCGTAAAATGCCTCCACCAGAATGTTAAGAAGAAAATAGTCTAAGTACAAAAAATGGAGAAATATTATAAGTCATATGCTATTTTGTTGCTGATTACTTTGATTAACTTAATATTATTGTTTGGTACCTCAACCGATTTCTACATTGCATCATCATTCTCAAGTTTCTTATTCAGACATCTCTTTAGTGAGACATGTACATAATATTTAAGGAGTTGCTGGTAGAAAAGTTAATAACATCAAATGTATGCTTCTCTGAAATTTTATAACATTAATGTTTTTTCTTGCTCCTTGTAACATTATGTTACTATTTGGATTTGAAATAGTAACATGGCAACATGGCAACACTGAACATTTTCATACTTTAAAATATGATGTTACTATAGTAAGAAACTCCTTGTGCTATTATTTATCATCATTTTATTGATATTTTTCTACTTTTTTTACTCCCTTTTGGAGTTTGACTTCTTCTTAATCAATTTATTTGACAAAAACTAATCTTTTAATTTCAGATAATAGATTCCTATGCATTCATGCTCAGCATGGTTAGCACATCCAGCACAACAAGATATTTGTATTCGACAATATGTGTTAGATAAGATCTTAAATCTATTTCCCAAATGTGACATACGGAGAATAATTTGATACTAACTCATGTTTAAAATATATTGATAGTCATCACAACAAGATATTTGTATTCGACAATATGTGTTGGATAAGATCTTAAATCTATTTCCCAAATGTGACATATGGAGAATAATTTGATACTAACTCATGTTTAAAATATATTGATAGTCTTATATGATGAACTTATTTAGATTTTAGACAAAAATAAGGAAGATCAAGTTTAATCAAGAGGTGGAGCAAGCAATAACAGTAAAAATTATTCTATTCCTAATAAACTTAACAGGCATTAAGGATTACATAAATCCCAATCATTACTCATTACTCACTATTTATGCTCCGTAATGCAGAGTACAAGTGGACTAATTACAACTCAATTAGGCCTAAAAAAAAAGGGACTTTAGATCTATAACTTTTTGATGTCAAAATGGTGGTAAGAGATGATTGGATTATGATCAAATACTAATTATTCTAGAGTTACATTAACTGATATGTTATTCTTGGTTGATATTACTATTTGGTCTGAAAATAGTAATATATTGTTTCTTTGCAATTTTATTGTTAATTATACTTGATTTGTCTATTTGTTTTGTTTTTTAATTGATATTATTGTTTTTAGATCAAACATTAAGATGTCAAACTAAAAAAATGTTACTATTTGGTATGTAAACAATAACATGTTATTTTCTCGCATTTTTGTTATTTATCATACTTGATTTGTCTATTTATTTTATTTTTCTTAGTTATGTTATTGTTTCCAAATTAAATAGTAACATGTTAGACCAATAAATAACATATTATTGTTTATTTTGAAAATAATAACATATTTTTTTTTATCAATTTTGTTATTAATGATGCTTGATTTGTCAATTTATTTTTAGTTTTTGTTTAATATTACTATTTTTAGATAAAATAGTAGCATGTTGTTTCTTTGTCTTAATATCTTATGTAAAATTAATGAATCATTTTCTTAAGGATTTCAATCCTTATAACAAAGAATAATTCTTATGTATATGTGTAACATTTCCTTATAGATTAAATTCAATTATATGTAACATTCAATTGTAAATATTAATAAAAATTTAGTATAATCTTCCTTCCAATTTCTTTTAACATTTAGAATTTACTTACCGTATGTTTATAGCTTTTACCTTCATGTTACAATTTGGAATCAAAATAGTAACATGCAAATAATTGTATAATTTTTCGTTGATGTTACTGCTAACACTAACTAAATAAAAATATGTCAACTACTAATGCTAAACAATAACTAGTTGCATTATTGTATTAGAATGACATTATTGTTTCTTTTTATAAAGCAAAAGAATCATAAAAAATATAATTGTACCACAAAAAAACTACATTCAAGTTAGCTCTTTTGTAACTTTTCTTATTGTGATGTTCTAATTTGCCATATCTTCTACATTTAATTTTCTTAACACACTCACCCTTTAACCTAAACATTATCTTTTTAGTTTGTTTGCTTGTCTTTTTGAAATCGGAGGTAACATAGTTGTTTTCTCTCGTACATTAACCTTTTGTCTTAGCATTGTAGGAATGATGTGTATAACTTGTTAATAAATTTTCTTATATGTGCTCACATGGAAATAATTCTTGACAACTTCATTCATAGAAATCTCACATCTTTTGATAGCAACAACTGCATGAATGTGAGGAAAACCATCCAATTGCCATCAATGATAAATACAACTACTCTAAGAAATGTTGACACACATAGTTGGATTTGCTACACTTCAAAAATAGTTTGTAATGACTTCCTATTAACCTAACCTTTATACTTCCTTGAGTGTAAATCTAATCTTGACACCTAAATAGGACAAATAACCTTATTCCAACCTAATGATTCAGTCTTCCATGTAGCAAACCACTCCATTAACTTCAAATGAATGTTATCGACTATATTTGTGATTGGCAACCTCCTAGCATCATAAATCCAAGAATTATAAGATTCAGTTATATTCGATGTCATCTTATCATAACAACAACAGTAGTTGAAAGTATCTAACCAACATTTAGGTGTAAGTCCCATGAGAAAATTTTGAGCAATTCGACCTTCTTTACATTTGAAAACTTCTAAGTTCTTGTTGAATGTGACTACTATTAGGAAATATGCACACATTGCAAATAAATGAACTATGTGCTCCTTAAAGGAATTTGAAAACACAAAACCATTGAATATGTCCTTCAAATCTTGTTTTAAATGATACAAATAAAAGAAATGAGATGTCATTAGGAAAACCTTAGGCATTGCTTTAAGCAATCCTAAATTATGATCGAAAATAAAAGTCATTGCATTGAGTACTGTGGACAACTATGGAAGGAACCAAAACTAATTTTCTTGATTTTTAGAATCAACCACAACAAAAGTTAGAGGAAGTAACCTTGAAATGAAACAATCATGACAAACTGAAACATAAGCCATTAAACTACAGCATAAGCCATATTACTATTTGGATGGAAACAGTAACATCAAATTAAAAAATACAATAAATAGATAAATCAATTTTCATTGATAATAGAACTTATAAAAAATAATGACACTACTTCCATGTTATTGTTTTGTTCTCTAACAGTAGCATCAATCTAGTAGTTAAATGAGTATATCTAATTATCAATCTAATAAATAAAAACTAAGAATAAATAGCTAAATCAACTTTCATTAATAATAAAACTACTAGAAAATAACATCAATGCTTCCATGTTACTATTTGATTTTCAAAAAATAACATTGATAAAACTTAAAATAAAACATCTAAATAAAGGAACATTTTAAATAAAAATGCTAAAAAAAGAAAAGGAAAAACATAAGGCCTTCCATGTTACTATTTCTATACCAAACAATAATAAGGGATGCCATGTTACTATTTGACTTTCAAATAGTAACATTAATCAAATAAGCAAACAAAATCATTCTTGATTGAAAAATTGTGCACAATAAACTGAAAAAAAATTCATCTTGATTGCTATCCTTGTCAGTAGTTGATAGGATAACCCTCTTAAACCTGGACTTAAAAAAAGTTCCATCAATAAACAAAAAAGGTTTGCAAAATAATGTAAGCATGAAATCTGACAAATATCTTTTTAAATCTCCTGTTGCTATCGTCCAAGTCTACTGTAATGCAGCTACCAAGATTCACTTCATTCATAACAAATACATATTAACCAATTTGTTTGAAAGAGTCACCAAAATTACCAAATACCATACTCCTTACTTTGTCCATTGCACGCCTTGTGTTGCAATAAGGAATTATCAATTTATAATTATTTTAAAAATAATTTATAATTTCACTAGCTATCAAAGATGGGGATCCCCTCACTAAATTCATATAACCAATTTAGAAATCAATTTAGATCTAATCCTCTTTGAAATTAAACTATTTAACATGAGACCATAAGTGTGATGATTCATTAATTTCTTAATATAGAAAAAAACCATTCATCTTATACAATGAAGTGGTTATAGCCCACTCATAGCCTTTCTCATACTTCTTTAAGCATATAGCTGCTACCTTCATTTTTATGTTCTTAGCATAATTAAATGAAAAACCTCTCTTAATTGAATACTTGTTCAATGTATTCCTAAACTCAATAACACTACCAAAGAACTTCTAACCAATATAGTTGACTGCACTGGACCATGAATCGGATAATAAAATCTTTTTACTATTTAAAGAACATAAACTTGCAATTAAAGCCCCATCACACTTTATCACATCCTAAATAGTAACCCATCTTTGAAGTAGCAACACCATCATAGAGCGAATGTGATATAGAACTCAAACCTATATTCATACTCAAATTCACTTATTTCAAATCCAAAATGCAAACTAAGTCAATCATATTTTTTAGTTCTAACTTATTTCTCAGCAAACAAACAAGATGATTAGGAAAAGAATAAGACAGGAAAAAATTACTAGTGAGTAGATCTTTAAAATTTGCATACATCATTTGTTTACATTCCGCTAAAAATTTTCTTTCTGAAGTCACGTAACCATGTCGAAGAAAATAATTGCTACTGAACGGTTCGATGCCATTGAGAATGCACTCGGTAATCTGGAAGGCTACATGGATATCATGAAGGGATTACAATCTGAGGAGATCCTTGAACTATTTTGAAGAGCTAAAGAATAGGAGGCTCTCGAACATCATGTCAAGACCTTAGAAGCCAACAAGGGAATTAAAAGCTCTGGGAGTAGCTATACTCCACAAGTTGGTGAGTGGCTTGCTGCCATTTAGACTACCCAAACAAAGTTAGGAAATGTTTTAAAGGGACTTTCCAACGAAGTGAAGGATGTCGTAGCAGCTCTTTGAATGGAACTTGGCAACATGGCTGCCTCGGTTAAGGTAATGATGATGGCCATTGGAAATGGACTGCAAGAAGGTGGTGCCTCCGAATGGAAGGGAAAGCTGAAGATCCTCAAACCAAGGCCATATGCTGGTGAACGAGATGTACAAAAGCTCGAGAACTTTGTATTTGGCCTGGACCAATACTTCAATGCCACAGGTATAGAGTTTGAGGAAGCCCAATTGAATCATGCTACTATGTTCCTCATTGACAATGCAAAGATTTAGTGGAGGATAAAGTATCAAGAGATTCAAGAGGGTCGGTGCCAAATCAACACTTGGGAAGACCTCAAACAAGAGTTGAAGGCCCATTTCTATCTAGAGAATGTGGATTACTTAGCTCGAAGTAAGCTAAGAGAGTTACGCCAGATAGGCTCTGTCCAAGGTTATGTGAAAAAGTTCACAACTGTGATGTTGGACATTAGAGATATGACTGAGAAAGACAAGCTCTTCTATTTTCTTGATGGTCTCTTAAGGGAAGCTGTTATGGAGCTCTAGAAAGGAAAAGTCTAAAACTTGTCTGAAGTTGTGACGGCTGCTAAATGCCTTTGTGACTACGATTTCCCTAACACTAATATAAAGTTTGTTAGAGGAACCACATCCACTGTTGGTGGGGGATTCGGACAGTCAGGCAAGGGTTGCAAGCCTAAAAGTGGGGGAGCAACCTCGATGATATTCGTTCCTGTGGAAGCCTCAGTAGTATCTCTATTAACCAACACTAAGAGGAGGAAGACCCTGTCCTGTTTCCTATGTCGAGGACCACATAAAGTGGCAGAGTGCCTAAAGAAAGTTGCCCTGAATGCCCTACAAGCCAAACTCCAAAGTGAGGGAGCAGGAGGCAATAAGGGAGCCGATTACTCGGATAGGGAGGGTGAATCCTGTGCTAGAGTTAGAGCACTTCGACTCCTAGCACCCCATAAGTAGTTGAGACAGAGAGGTGAGGTAGATCCTTTTTCCCTACCAGGGGTCTATCTTTGCAAGGAGCTGTGCAGGATCGCTGGTACCAACCCGTATAGCAAGCAAGCTAGGTAGTGGAGATGGCAAGGAGAAGTTCATTGCATGAGTTCATCAAACATGATGTGGAGACAAATCCTTTTTAAGGAGGAGTCTATGAGTTACTAGAAAGCATGGGAGTATGTTTGAGAAGCAGCTACCTAACACACAATTTTCTTTGTTGTGATTGTATGCAGGGAATCACACTGTCATAAGTTTTTACTTATAGCAATTGGCCCATACTATGTTGGGAATGCCGGTAGTCAATCATAGGAGTAGCTTATAAGAAAATACTTGGAGTGCATCAAGTGTGTGCAAGCTAGAATAGGAAGTGTAGATGGCACTTTGTTCAACCTTATCGGCCATGGTAAGGAAGGACACCCGAAGAATGTCATGTTCGAGTGTCATGGAGACATCAAAAGTAGATGTTGGACTCGAGTTCGAAAAGGTGGAGCAATTTGTTCAAGTAGCTAATGTGAAGTAAAGTGTCAAGATCAACCGAAACCATCAGCAAGCATACTTGTGAGCAAGGTTATGGGGCCTATGTGTAGACCAAGCATAAGTTTTGTCTTCTTTTGCACCAGTGGTATGGACATTGGATGTAAGACACCCAGAAAGTAGGTGAATTCCAAGACACCAAGCTCACATTCCAACTACGATGACAAACAGCTCAAGAATTGTAAAGACAATTTAACTAGGCTCATTGGAGTTTTTTCACTATCAACAAGAAGTTCAGAGAGACAAAGGATGAAGATTCAAAAGCAGCAAGGAGAAGCTTCATGGGAGCAGTGTCAGACTGAAGAGTTGAAGACAAGCATTAGTGAGGGGCAAAGAGACAAACAAAGAGATCGAGGGAGGAGCTCAAGTGAAGCAGCCTAAAGATGTTCGTCGAAGCTATGTCAAATTGCATCGTTAATGAGGAGATTGACATTGTTCAAGGGGGGAGTACCTAGTGATCTTAGTGGTCACTTGGTATTGCCTAGGGGTTGGAGTGTGTGGCTTGGTGCCTCCCCTACATACTCTATAATATGTAATGAGGCGTATTATGAATTAAGAAGTAGCCCCTTTTCAACTAAAATTGATCCACAATTGTGTATGCTTATTGTCGCATTCATCCGCATTACTCGAATTTTCATTGTTACCTTGTTATATGTTTTATGGTTGGTTGCCAAGTTGTTATATGTTATATGTTGCCTTGAGATGACTTATGATTGTCCCGATGTGCTTATTATTATTGTGGGTGTCACTTGTCATTTTCATAGCTTCGAATGGTAAATGATCAAATGGCTAGCTTATTCTCAGGTGATAAGAGTCTAAGCGCCGCACGTCCCATCTATTGAGTAGCCAGCCTGTGACATCAGGTAGTACCATATTTTCAATACCAATGTTAATTTTCAATACCATATTTTCACCCTTAAACTTATATACAAGCAACAAACACTATTCCATTGAAAAAAAATCACAATTACCTAATAACAATGTAGTTGGAACAAAAAGGTGATCCATTAAGGCAACGTCAATTGAGAAATGGAGGAGATTAATTAACCGTAAACACTAAACAAGGATTGAGATGAAAAATAGATACATAAAGCATTAAAATTGCATGGAAAACAATAGAAAATCTCGCATAAAAAGAATAAGAATAAAAATAATTAAAAAAGGTATTTTGGAA
Organism: Sindora glabra; assembly: GCA_020226215.1. Lineage (NCBI taxonomy): Eukaryota > Viridiplantae > Streptophyta > Magnoliopsida > Fabales > Fabaceae > Sindora > Sindora glabra. The sequence goes on from CM035228.1 coordinate 72,469,230, forward strand.
TTATAATAATAATTTATAAAATTAGTACCTTTTTAAAATAAAGATTAATGCTAGTATCTATTTGAAAGGAAATTTAGGAAGCAGTACTACAATGTAATTTACCATTTTACATTTATCCATAAATGGATAAGTAAGTTAAACATAATTTATTCATTTTTCACCTAATCCATAGCTATTATAACTCATTCATTTACTACTTGATCTATTAGAAAAAGCTAGTCCAATTTCAATAGACTAAGGCTTTATTTTGCTAAAAAATAAATTAACTTATAACTTATTAACCTAATTAATAAGTTATAAATTAGTATTTAAAGATACTTTGCATATTAACTTATTAAAAATTAAATTCTGATTTGATAAATTACCTTATAAATTATTATATCTTTAAATTTTTTTTAAATCAATTCTTATTCTCTTTATTATTTATAATGCTTGACCTTTATAAGATAATTCTAAATTTTTTTATAAAATATAATTAATTTAATTTTAATATAATTATATTTTAATTTTAAACTATAAAAATATGTATATAAATAAATATATAATGTCATAAAATATATTTGAGTAATTATAATTCTATTATAAATAATAATATAAAAATTATGTGGTAAATAAATATATAAATTTGTAAAATATCATGGAATATTATATTTTTATTTTGAACATATCAATTGTGTTAATATATTTTGATCTTTAGATAAAAATAAATTATTTTAACTACATATCTATTTCTATTAATATGTCCTTTTATATTATTTTATAATTTTAACAATTAATTTTTGAAAAATAATTTTTACACATTCAGTTAATTTATTATCTATCAATCATAAGTTATTTGCTATTTAGGCAAAATAGAGTCTAAATCAACAAGTAAAAATTATATATTGGATTAATCCTAAATCATGCTTCTTTTTTACTAGATTGTGCTACATTAGATTGTTGTAATGCCACTTCCAGGCCCATTTTCAAGTAATTTTATGAGGTGTTCTAAGTTAATTTTATAATCATTATATTTTATTATTACACTACTTATTTATTATTAATTTTATATTATTAATTAATTAAAAATTAATTATTATTATAATTAGTATTACTATTATTATTATAAACATAACTATATTTTATTATTATTATTATTATTATTATTATTATTATTATTATTATTATTATCATTTAAAAACTTATATTGTTAAATCATCATCATTGCCATTATTACTGCTGCCACCATTGTTATCATCATTATCATTGTTAAACATAATTGAAATAGTAAAAAAATAAATCAAAGAACAAAACTTTTTAATGTGGAAAACTACCTAAGATCTAATTCAAGAAAATTTTACAATTAATTAAAATGGATACAAATATTTTTGTTAACTAAATTCATAATATATATTTGAATATATTACTATTTTGTTGTAATAATAATTTATTAATCTAATTAATTAATTACTTAATCAGTTAATTTAATTATAGTAATTATTTTATGTATATTTAGTTATAATAATTATTTTGTGTAATTATCTTTTATTATTTTTTAGACTTTGTGATAATAATTTTGATTTCTCCCATAAATTTTATTAATATTTTTATATTATATGTAATTTTTATTTTAATAATTTTATATAATATATATTGATAATATTAAATGCATAAACTCATTAATTTTAATATTAAATATTTTTAATTTTTATACAATTATTTATTTTAATAAATTTATTTAATATATATTGACAATATTAAATATGTAAATTCATGAATTTTAACATTAAAATTTATCTAATATTACTCTTATATATAATTTTAATATTATATTTATTAAAGTATAATCTTAATATATTAAAATTATAATTTATATTTATACATACACATTATTAAACTAATCATTTATTATTTACTAATATTATCATATTAATGGGTTAATCCAATAGGTTAGCTCATTAGCCCAACAAAATCTGGCTAACAGGATAATCAAATAATCTAATAAGTTAACATTTATCAATTTCAGTTTTTTACTAGATTAGGTTAATTAATCTCTGTTCCTTATCAAGGCTAGCCATTAATATCATTTTTTTGTATCATTTACAGTTCTAAACCCAATAAAATTATATTAGATCTACATTAACCTATTAAATCTAATTTATTTTGACACATTTAACTTAATAGTAAAGATATAATCTCTAATATTTTTTTTTAAATAAAAGTTGTAATCTTTCAAAAAAAATTTTAATTATAATAGGAGGATTCTTGGGTACACTTTCTCATGTTACTTTATGATACTTTTTTTAATTAAAAATACATATCAAAATAGATAATAGGACATTTTGATATATAAAATATTTAGTTATATTAGATTAATTATTTTTTTATAATATATGATTGCATTAATGAAAATAAAGTTATATACATTACAAGGAATAAAAGCTATACCAATAATATTATCAGTATAGATACTAAACTCGTTAGTATTGGTCCATACTAATGTCAATTTTGTTAGAACGATGTTATCACTAATGTATGTGTTATATCTGTAGAACCCTATATTGATGAAATAAGTGGTTGTCATAGTAAATAACCCTATGCTGATGATAAGTGTCATTGAAGTTGGTACTTGTGGACTACATATGTATAATACTACAAGTTTTGTTGACATGACACAATTTATATCAATGACGCATGTTGTTATTATAATCATTTTTTTTAATTTTAGAAAATACTAAAACCTATACTGACGAGACATCATTGTTATAGATTTTTTTTTAAAATTCAAAAAATGACTAAATTTATACACTTATTAATTATTTAAAAAAATTTAGTGAAATTAATTGTGAGAATTATTCCCATATATTTTTTATAATTATTAAAAATTTAAAAAATCATTATATTAATTATTATTCTATATAAAAAAAGAAATATATAAATTAAAATGACAAAGGATATACAACAATAAAATCATATAATGTCTATACATAAGGTTGTAATTTAAAAATAAACAATTTAGTATAAAATCTAAGGATCCTTTAAATTTATGAAGCCATCATTGTTGTCTTATTGGGCTCAAGTCTAGGTAAAGATAGTTGTAGAACAAATCTAGTAGGCAATGTTGGGGTAAGGATATGTAAGTGAGAAAAAGTAAAAGGTAGTGGAAGAGCATGCTCCTTGAGTTTAGGCAACACATGCATAAATAGATATTGAAGCTACTGCTTTAGTGTGTTGCAACCTTTATTGCTGATAACACATGTGCTACTAACTCTAAACAATGTATCATAGCAATGGTGTCTTTTATTGCTACCTTAAAGGATAAGTTGTTGATGGGGATGCCTTAAAAAGTCCTTTGAAGCACATAGCTGACCTTCTTTTATGCCCTTGATGAATGCCCAACACCTTGTTGGTAATTGTAGGCTCATCAATCTGTATTAAGCTTGCCATTGAGTTGCTAAAGCAGAACCAAGTTATGATTGCAATTTAGTGGTCTACTTTAACATCTAGTTTTTGATTCTTTTTAATAAAATGTTAGTATGAATACAAAGTTTTCAAAAGTAATTAAAATTAGAAAATAAGAATAAAATTACTTACATAATTGTTTGGACATTTAGATACACCAACTCCTTTGATGGTTTGGAATGATGTTAGGTGAAGTTTACTATTTGTGGCTGCAATGTATCTTTCTCTTTATTTCTTTAGGCTATTTTTTTTGTATAGTAGACAATATTAGTAAGATTATTAACAATAAGATCATTAAGTATGTATAGAAGAAAGGATGTTCTTTTTTAACACTACCTCTAGGTTATCTTTAATTTCCTAAAATGCTTTTAAAACCTCCATCACATTATAACTCCCAACATTTAATTTCCAACAACCATTTCTTGCAACTTCTCCTTCTTAAATTTCCTCTCCTCTATACATACTTCTAATAATCATACTTATTATGATGAGATAAAGCAAGCAATAGTATCGCTTCTCGCAACAGGAGTTATAGATCCATTAATTAAAGAGACACTTGGTAATCGAGATAAGGTTTGAAATGAGGAAAGAATACCTATATTGCTAGTCATATGATCTATTGCACCTGAATCAATGATCCAATTGCATGGCAAAGAAGTGAAGCAAGCGGTAGGGTTATCTATTTGAGCTGTTTAGGCCATAATAGTAGAAAGAGGAGAAGTTGAAGATTGAAAGGCTTGAAATTGAGTATATTGAACAATTTTCCTTAAGATATAGCCATTTTCTATGTCTTACTCAAATTATGTCAATGTCATTAGAGATATCATAAGCATGTTTTTGTTGTTTTGATGATTTTACAAGAAGGTTCTGGCAATACCTCTTGATAAGCCATGGTTCTTGGCAATAGTTACAAATTAATAGATTACAATTGTAGCATGACCACTACCTCTGCCACTTTTGACACTTCCACGGCTACCTCTAATATTGTTACCCCTATATCCCAATAGAGTTGAAGACTCACCAGAAACAATGTTATCCTTTGATACATCCTAAGCAATACAAAGAGGTTTGTAATAGACATTTTCAATGTTATGGCTATATTCCTTTTAACATTTGAATACTTGTTGCACCAAATTTAGGTCTTAAACCATCTAGAAAACTAGTCAATGCTAATTGCTCCCTTTGTACACACATCTGCTTTACATTAATAGTAATAAGCAATAAGGTATTCAATTCTTCAAACATTCATTTAAACTTAATGAAATAATCTATTAAAGTGCTCTTTTTTTCTCTTATCGGCTTGATAAAATTCTTGAAAAATTACATGAAGGTGAGCTAAATAAAATTGCCTATTAGAAATAGTTGATTTCTTAATAGAAAAGTTGATTTCTTGCTAAATTAAATTATTGAGTATACTTGGCAAGAATTGCATAAGAGTAATATTGAGTTTTTAGTACTAATGCCAAGAAATTGTCCATGAGATAAAGTGGCCCAAATAAGCTAATAGTTACTGAAAAAACTATTTGTCAAACACTCTTATAATTCCTTACATAATAATAATAATAATAATAATAATAATAATTTCATATTATTTTATTTAGTAATTATTTTGATCATACTTAAATATAGAAGTTACATGCTATTTACATTATTATTAAAAATAATTGCTTTCATTTAAAATTTTAAAACAAAATTTTGTCTACTTAAATATAACGACATATGTAGATATAAAAAAATAATTATTTGCTATAAATTTGGTTGGGGAATCCCGTGCAAAGCACGAATTTCTTTCTAGTGCTTATGGTTGTTGGGATACGGGGGACTAAAGTGATAATAATTTTTTGTTTTAAAATGTAATAGTGTAATTAACATAAAGTTTGAATTTGATTTATTATTAATGTAAAATATTTTATATTATTAGTGAATACACAAAAGATACATTATTAAAAATATAATAGTAATTAAAAAAATTAACAATAATCAAGGAATTTTAACAATTGTTTTATGATATGATAATATATAATTAAGTGATAGTATAAAACTAATTTACACTGACGATGGATTAAACTTAATTACACATAATTAATCTCTTTAATTTTTTAAAATATAGTTTCGCACTCTTTATTTGTCAAAAGTAGAGGAGGTGAATGTATATTTAAAATACAAGAGATGAAAGATGTATAAATGTATATAAAACGAAAGATTACTTTATATTTTTAAAAATTGGAGAGGTGTGAATATAATTATACTAAACTTTATGGGAATTGGGTGTAAACTACCATCATAAATTCTGTGAAATTTTCTTTTCTATACTTTGTAACTTTCTTGTTAAAGTTGGAATTTTGTACGGAAATAAGAATATTTTTAAAAAACATATTGATGCAACATTTAATAAAGAAATTGTAAATTTTATGTATTTATTGAATGCAAAAAGCTATGCATAATTATCACTTCCTATGAAAAATTACAAGATTTTATAATTTTATAACTTTTAAATAAACTAGTATAAAAACGCAGTTTTTGAAATCGTGTGAAAGTACGGCCAAAAAATTTCGTATGAAAGCATAAATAACCTATACAGCACTACTTTTTTGGGTTACACATATAAATAACCTATACAGCACTACTTTTTTGATGAAATTAAATTCAACACAGGCGAAAAAATTGCTTGAACTTGTTGTTTCTGTTGCATGATGTGGTTGCCTTGGATTATCTTGAAAAAGTTTTAAGTGTACAGACTCTCTCATTGACCTTCTTCCTAACTCAGATTTTGTTCACCCTTTCTAGAAGGTAATATCTACTGACAAGCAAAGAAGTTGGACCAACATATCAGTTTCCGGGTGTTTTCTTGAGTGTAAAAGAAAATACTAGATAAAGTTAAGTGCCAACTAAAATGAGTTTGATTGTGCTTTTTAATTGCGGGGATATTACTTCTCCATTGTTCTGTTTGACATCCATTTTAAGTAAAAACTACTTTCGCCCTGTGGTTGTCATTTGCTCATGGTTAGTTTGCTTGTTTGGTTCCCAGATCATTGGTATTTCTTCTGGAGCCATAATCTTCTCCTTTATGCTTGTAAAGGCCAGTTGACTACTAGGAATAAAATACTGTCAGTTATGACATTTCTTCAGCTTGCATCTTAGTGCATGCATGTGAATGTCTCACAAGTCACACCCAGATTTCTGTATTTTATGAGTAATTTATTTTTTTAACAATCACATTCTTGTTCCTAAAATGTTGGAGGATTAAAGCTGAACTTGTTGTATTAATAATGGCAAATACTTGTGCTGTTGAATTAAATACAAGTTGAGTCACAATGATTTTGGTATGCATTTTCTAGGGAAAAAAAATTGAAGCGATTCATTTCTTGGTTTGGCCTTATGCTTTGAGATTTGATGAGTGAACTAAAGATGACTACTAGGTATGAAATTGTGGAAGAAAATTCACAAGTGCAATGAGAACTTGCAAAATCACATTTTATTAGTGGAATTTCCTGCTTTGTCTTCTGTTTTTGTGCATCCATTTTTTTTTCCTATATACAATTTAAGAAATTTATCATGCAGTTTCCTTCGCTTCCCATTTATTGGAGAAAATCTGTGTGTCAGAATTCCTAATAATTTTAGCATCCAAAGTTTCTCAGGGGTGATACACAAACATACTTTTAATGAGTTTGCATATATAATGCAGTCATTTAGTCACATCTGATTGTAGGCAAATTTAACCCCTTGTCGAGCTTAATTCTTTTTCACTGTGGAGGGACATAGACTTCAGTCGGCTCTGTATTGACACAGCCAATGACCTGAATCTTATAATTGTCTCCCATGGAAATTTTTTATGCTTAATAGTTTATTTAAGCTCTTACTTTGATTGGTAAAACTTGTGGGAATAAATACTGAGAGTACATAATTTCTGGCAGTCATTTAAGCCATACTGACTGGCATCATTGGATAATGATTTATGCAGAACAGTATTTCTTCAAACACCATCTCTTCTGACTACGTCTTACTTAATCTTGATTATGAATATTTCATTATTTGTCATTTGTTGATTTCAGTTATGCTTGTCTTGAAAATGTGTTCTCACGTGCAAACCTTCAATATGCAAAGTTCTGGGTAAGCATGCTAATTTCACAAGCTGATCCTATGTACTTGGTTTGTGGTAAGTTTGATTTAGTTGCTAATCCACAGTAGGAAGTCAAACATTATGCTGTTGATGTCAGTGAAGAATATTATCTTGTTTCTCATGAATTAGTTCTTGATATTGTCTTTCACAATGTGTAAGGTATCAAAAGAAGGTGGCCACTTGTGCTGCAACTTCATAAGACAGATGCTGGACAACCTGAATATGCAGAGTTTCTTCTTGCACTAAGAAAGAGATTCGCTGAATTTGGTATGTGAAATTTTTTTTGAAAATTTCACTATTCTTTCTTAGTTGTGAGAACGAGAGGACGATATGCTTATGTGGTCTTCAGTTCATTTTATGTTTGCAAGCCAATTTCAGACTAGCTGGTATCCAGAACTTGAGAGTTAAATTTATTTGTAGTGGAGCCCTGTCCTCCTGTAGACAGCGGTTGATTTTACTGTAAATTTTGATGATCAATCTGTGAATACAAAATTTATTTGATTTTCAACAATTTTGAGGGTTAAGAATCATTGTTCTTTAGAACTTTCAATGATACTGTCATATAACCTTCTAAATACACTGCATTAGCTTATTGTCCTGAAAATATTAGAGATTAAATTGTAGATGATAAGATTTAAACTCTTCTAGCACTTGTGCCAGTATAGGGGCTTATGATGTCAGTTTAGATGTCAATTTTTTATTTTCTCTAACATAGTTTCTATTAGAGTTTGCTCTATTGTATATTGTCATCTAATTGTTTCTTTTATTTTTCTTGGCTGTGATTAACTGAGAAAATGCATTATATCTTAAACTTGGCTACAGATAGGTTGCTGAATCCTACATTTTAACTGGTGCATCCATCTAGATATATGTCTAGTACAATCGTTGAAGCTTCTAGTACTATTGGGTCTATTTGCCTAACATTAGACATAAAAATGGCTAGGCTCCCATAAGCGTATCCATTTTGTAGAAATAGCCTTTTTTGGGAAACCGGCTATCGGGCAAAGAAGTTAATTTCACACAAAAGTTAATTCACACAAATAACGTAAACGGAAATTGCTTCAATTTTGGTGTTGTGTTCTGAATAGTTAGAATATAACTCAGGAAGGCCTCCTAGATTGTAATGTACAAAAATCTGCAAGAGAATTGTGCCTTGCGATTAAGTTTTCCTTAGACGTGAAAACATTGGAATATCAAATTTCTTTTAACAAGCATGTCACCTAGTACTTAGATAATGGTTTCTGAATTGCCAAGTGATGTCATGCACATGATATTTTAGAAAAAGCACATATGCATAATCGACTCAAAACAAAACATTATCGATAATAACTAAAAAACAACCATAAAATGTGCTGAGCAGCACTATTTTATGTTCTTTGTAAATGACAATGTAATTTTCTTTTTTAATTTTGATATTTTATGAAACAAACAGTTATGTGATGGCGAAAAAAAATGATTGAATTGTGGATGTCACTTATAAACAAAAACATTAAGTTGAATTAATCTGATATAAGAAATATTAACCCCATTTTAAACTCCTTGTATTCTTCTCAAAATTTTTTCTTATTTGGAGGACTTATAAATTCTACAAAGTAGTGTTTGTGCAATTTATTTCTTTAAAATATTGATTAGTAATAAGATTAAATGAAGGTTACAACTTTAGATACTAATTTCATTTTCCCTTTCTGCCAATGCGGCTGCTGTTAGGAAGGAAATTGCAGATGAAACAGATCGCATAACTGGTAGACAAAGCAGATTTCTAACATTTCAATTCATCTGAGCATGTATTCTCCAAATGGTCTGTTTTTGCATTATTAATTCATGATATTATAAAATTCCAATTCTATTTGATATTTTGATTCAGAAATTTTTGAGATATTGTTATGTGTATATTTTCTAACATTTCTCCTTTATTGAACATTATATTGTGGCAGCTACAGTTGTTTTCATTTAAGCAGAGTAGTTGAAAATTTCTCTTCTGTTAATCTTTGGAGAGATAATGGCTTTTCCCTTTCTTTTTCTTCAAGTTTCGTACACTACTCAGATTTACCTGTCTCGTTCAATTATTTTTCTGTAGTAGTGCTGGCAGTAGTCTTATGTTAAGACAGATCTAAGGAACCTTAATAATTATCACGAACTTGAAAATTCTGTGTTTGGAACTATTTACTTGGTGAAAATGTAACTGTATTCATTGTCAAGTAAAATGGACATATCACCATTGGGGTGGCTACCTGATATAGGAAATTGGTGCAAATTAGAATTTTGGGAATTGATTTTATAATTTTTTTAAATTTTTAGTGTTAGGTAAAATTTTTAATAGGATTTTCACACTGAAAAAGCTGCGGGAACAATTTTTTTTTAGAAAAATAAAATTTTGAGGTGGTTAAACCCGTGGGAAACAATTATTTTAGTTTTTAAAATTTTGACGCGGCAGAACTGCCGCAAGAAATTCTGCAGGAACGTCTTGTGAAAACCCGTGCTGATTCCCATGGATTTCCTGCGGGAAATAACAAATCCGCAGCAAACTACTGTGAATCCGCGCGAAATCCGTGTGAAAATCACCGTAAACTTGTGGGAAAGACCACCCAAAGAGATACATTTCTATAGTGATTCAAACAGCTTTACATGCAGGGAAATTTTAATTATTGAAAAGAATAAAATAGATGTAAAGCATATTTGAATTTATAAAAAACTAATGAGATTGTGATTTTGTAGCTCTTTATTTTTTCAAATTGGTATGTATTAATTTTTTTTAAAAAAATTATCTCTATTTTCTAACAATGGGATATCATAAAATAAAATCACTACAACAACTGTGTAATATATAGATGATACCTATACAAATGATATAATCTCAATCATTTATATAATTTTTTTCAAATTTAAAAAAAATAAAAAAATTTATATAGGCAATAAAAAATTTTCTATACATGTTTTAAAATTTTTTAAAAAAATTCAAAAAACTTTATAGATGACTATTGTCATCTATGTAGAGTTTTTCAAATTTTTTAAATTAAAAAAACTTTATATAAATTACAGAAGTCGTATAAATTTAATTTTTTTAAAACCCTACATAGATGATAAAATATTGTCTATACAGGTTACATAAATTTTTTTTTAAAAAGCTCTATATAGACGATTTCTGCCATCTTTATAGGTTTTTTTAATTTAAAAAATCTTTTTTTTGCAACAATGACAAAAAATATTTGTATAGAATTCAAATTTTTTTAGGGTAGCAAAAATTTAGCTGTTAAAATTATAAAAGTGATATAGATGACTTTTTTGTCATGTTAATAGATCTAAAAGGTAAAATGATCGATGTACCTCTTTCCCTTGATAAATATAGATGATGAATTAGATTATACAAATGATAATTTGTGATCTCAATAAGTTTGAGAAGTAAAATAATGCATGTACATTCATTTTGGACAAATTGAAATGACCAAATATACCAATAGATACAATTTTTGGTTGTCTACATAATCATTTCTTGCACACACAAGTGGAGCTTTTCCTCTTCCTTAGAGGTTAGGTATGTTTTCTTCTTTTTTTTATTTTTTACTATATTTTAATATTTATTTATTAATTCTTACATTTATTTTGTTATATAATCAGATTATGTTATTGCATTTTTATTGAAATTCTTGATTGTTGCTTTGCTATTTTATTGAGATATATTAAAAAAATTCAAAAAAATTCATATAATTTTTTTAATAGTATTAATATAATATATGAAAATAAATTTTTACTTCATTAATTAGTTTGATGTAATTATTATTTTGTATAATGGCATGTATATTTATTGCATTAAACATATGATGGATTTGGATCATATTTATAACTTTAGTTAAATTAAAGATTTAAACTCCTAATCAACACAAAACTTTAACAAGATCCTAAGTTGGTAATTATAGGGAGGATAATTAGTTGATTATATAAAGTTAATGGTCAAATTAAGATTTTTTTTAACATTAATTAATTCATGCAATTTCACATTTTTTGATATAATAAGATTAATTTTACTGATATTTTTCTTTTAATGATTATCAGTTTGAAATCTTATTAAAGATTTATGTGTCAATTAGGAGTTTATGTTTTAAATTTGAAAAAGGTTATTAATTTATATCTAACTTATAAATTAAGGAGATTAAAATAGAACTTGTTTATATGGGACAAATGCGTTCGCTTTATCAAAATTATAATTAAACCTATAATATATGTCCTTTGATTTGCATTCTGTTTATGGATTTGATTTGATGTATTACTTCCACACTATAAAGTAAATAATTGTTGGATCATTATTCCATCATAGTAAATATGCTTTCAAAGCTTATTTTAAAATTATCTAATTATAATTTTTTTAAATAATTAATTTTTGAGCTTTTTCAAAATTTTAAAATTTTCTTTCTGACCAGTAGACAAGTCGTGCACGATCTGTTGACTGTTCAAGAAATGGAACCAACAGTGCATGGATTTTCCTTTTGACAGCCAGCAAATGTTGCTGACATGGCTCATGCTGTGTTAAACTTATTGAAAAAACTTGTTAGCTTTGAATTTTAATTTCTTGCAGTGTATATAATAGGTTTCTGCTTTAACTTAATTTTGGATTAGGAATAATATTGATTGTTTGTTACGATGTCAGTATATTGTAGATATTAATTTGAGGCATTATATTAAACGACGATCATTAATTGGGATTTTTTTTTTCAGTTTTCAAATGATATTTAGTTAAGATTAAATTAAATTAACCAAGAGAATTTCAAATTTAGCAACAAAGAAAAAATTTCAATAGTTATTGGTTAAACTCTCTAGCACCTTTTTGTTTAACTGATGTGGGAAACGCTTGCTCATATTAATAATGCAACTAAGTTTTGGACGGAGAGTTTTAACCTCTTTCTTTCTTAGATTGGCACTTAGTGCATTTTCAGGTTCATTAGAAAAGAGTAACAAAGAAGGTGAACACTAAGAAAATTGAGATGGAAGAGATAGGTTACAGAGAACATAGGTGTTTGATCGAAGACATGGAAGCTACGTTAGAAAGGGTAAAGCCACCCAAATTGGGGTCAACTTGTTGCATCTACAGAGTTCTCCAAATAATTCGGAAAGGAAATCCAGAAGCCTACACTCCCGAAGTGGTTTCCACTGGCCCACACCGTGGTGATGAAAACTTAAAGCCGAAGAGCTCAAGTTGGGATACCTAAAATGTTATCTTGACAGGACAAAGATGAAGTTGAAAGACTGTATTACAAAATTAAAGGAGAAAGAAGAATTTATTCAAAGTTGTTATGCAGAAACAATTTCGCAAAACAATGATTTTATAAAGATGATTTTGATTGATGCTTCTTTCATTATTGAGTATTTATTGAGATTGGACGAAGACAGTCTGTGGGACTCTTTACTTTCAATACCAACTCAAGTGGGAGTTGTGTTTATGGACTTATTATTACCGGAAAATCAAGTTCCATTTTCTGTTCTCGAAGATTTGTTATCTCCACTTGTTTGGATGTTGAATTCTCTTCATTTCTTGAGATGGGTACCATCTACATTTTAGCTCTTACCGGCAACAGTGCATATTTTAGAAATGATGAATTCACCTTCAGTAAAATGCCCCCTTCAACTTTGAAGTAGTTGATTTTTTTTTATTTCAATAACTTGGAAATTACCTCTTAAATTTCACAAAATTTAAAATTAAAATTTATTATCAAATCAATTAATGATTTTATCAAATTATATAATTTTTTTCATGAAATTTTTAACAACAATCATAGTATTATATTATACGGTAAATTATATTTTGGTGGCACTCCATAGACTTATTTTCAAAGAGGTGCTAGTGCTAGACTTATCTTCAAAGAAGTGCCAATTTTATGAATTATAACTTTTATATTCCTAAAATGCCCTTTTTGACTTAGGCGCCATTCTAACCCATTTCATGTGAGGCATTCATACTTCTCACGTATTGTTATCACAAATTGCTGATTGATCTCATTGTTGATCACCTCAATTTTTTTGATCGCCTCTGATTGTTGTGCTCTATTTTTCGATTGCAATCACCTCTTTTGATTGTCTTTGTTTTTCGGATCGCATTATTACCAGGTATTTGTAAATTTGCTTTGTCAATGGAATAGTGCGCGTTGCTCGTATGTAAGTGTAGGGTTAAAACTATGGTATTAAAGATTAATATTGGAATAAAATACAATCATTTAGTTTGGATGATGTGTGCGAATTTTAAAGATCTATTTCCTGGTGAATTTTTCCTGTCATATTTTGTCCTTGACCATCTTGTTTGTTTGCTAAGGAATAGGTTAAAACTAGATAATATGATTGACTTGATTAGAGTTTTAGAGTTAACATATTTAAATATGAGTGTTAATATTGGTTCGAGTTTTGCATTGCATTTGCTTTGTGATGGTGTTTCTGTTTCGGAGAGACATGTTACTATTTTTTATGTTACTGAGTGTGAAGCTGCTTTGGTTCCAAGTTTATGTTCTTCAAATAGTGAGAGGGTTTTGTTGTCCAATTCGTGGTTAGGTGGAGTAAGTCACATTAGGCAGAGGTTCCTTGGTAGTATTGTTGAGTTTAGGAATGCATTGTACAAGTATTCGATTGAGAGAGGTTTTTTGTTTAATTATGTTAAGAATACAAAAATAAAGGTGGCAGCTATATGTTCAAAGAAGCATTCGAAAGGTTGTGAGTGGGCTGTTATGGCTTCATTGTCCAAGGTAAATGGGTGTTTCTATATTAAGAAGTTAGTGAATTATCACACTTGTAGTCTTGTGTTAAATAGTTTAACTTCAAAAAGGATAGGTTCCAAATTGATTTCTAAATTGGTGGTGGATTTAGTTAAGGGATCCCCATCATTGACAGCGAGTGAAGTTGTAAATCATTTTCAAAACAATTATGGATTAGCAATTCCCTATTACAAGGCATAGCATGCAATGGAGAAAGTAAGGGGTATGGTATTTGATGATTTTGATGACTCGTTCAAACAAATTAGTTAGTATGTATGTGTTATGAAGGAAATGAATCCTGATAGCTACATTGTGGTGGACATGGATGATAGTAATAAGAGATTCAAAAGGATGTTTATTGCATTTCATGCTTGCATTGAAGGATTCAAGTTTTACAGACCATTTTTGTTTATTGATAGGACTTTTTTGAAGTCCAAGTTTAAAGGGGTTATCCTATCAGCTACGAGCAAGGATGACAATCAAGGTGAGTGATTTTTTAGTCAAGAATGATGCTATTTGGCCTTTTGGTTGGTGTTACTATTTTGCAGTTGAAACAGTAACATGACAACCTTTGTTACTATTTGGTCTAAAAATAGTAACATGGAAGGAGTTTTATTTTTTACCCTTTCTTTTATTGGTATTTTCATGTAAAACGTGTGCCTATTTAGATGCTTTATTATGATTTTTATCAATGTTATTATTTGAAAAAGAAACAGTAACATCGATAAATTAGATGGATTTATAGTTTGTGTAAGTTATATTGATAGTTGGATGTATTAATTTGGCCTCTATATTGTTGTTACTATTCGGAGAAGAAATAGTAATATGGAAGTAGTGTGGTCGCTTTTATTTTAATGGCTTATGTTTCTGTTTGGTGCAATTGTTCCATTTCAAGGTTGTTTCCTCTAGATTTTACTGTGGTTGATTCTCAAAATCAAGAAAACTAATTTTGATTCCTTTCACAGTTGTCCACTGTACTTGATGCAAACCAAGGTGTGACTTTTATTTTCGATTGTAACTTGGGATTGCTTGAAGCAATGCTAAAGGTTTTTCCAATAGCACCTCATTTCTTTTGTTTTCATCATTTAAAATAGAATTTAAGGAACAAATTCAGTAGTGCTACATTTTCAAATTCCTTCAGGGAGCATATAGTTCATTTATTTGAAATGTGTGCATATTCCCTAACAGTAAGTGCATTCATTGAGAACATGGCAATTTTCAAATGTGAAAGAGGTTGGACTGCTGAGAATTTTCTCACGAGGCTTACATTGGAGTGTTGGTCGAATGCTTTCAGCCGTAGCTCGTTGTTATGGTGAAATGATATCAAATGCAACTGAATCTCACAATTCATGAATTCATGATGCGAGGAAGTTGCTAATCACAAATATGGTTGATAATATTCGTTCGAAGTTGATGGAGTGGTTTGCTAAATGAAGGTCAAAATTAGTATGTTGGAATGGTGCTATTTGTCCAGTCTAGTTGTGGAGATTAGAATTACACTTAAGGAAGTGCAAAGGTTGGGTGGTTAGGAAGTCATCAGAAACTATTTTTTGAGGTGTTAGCAAGTCCAATTGTGTGTGT
The DNA here is from genome assembly GCA_020226215.1 of Sindora glabra. NCBI lineage: Eukaryota > Viridiplantae > Streptophyta > Magnoliopsida > Fabales > Fabaceae > Sindora > Sindora glabra. Next base: position 72,485,103 of record CM035228.1, read on the forward strand.
GGATATTTCTCAGCACAGTTGCACTTGTAACTAGTGGCAACTGGATGGATTTCCTTGTGTGCAGGCAGTTACTACTATAACGAGATGTGAGATTTCTTTGAATAAGGTTGTTGAGAATTATTTCCATGTGAGCACGTATAGGAAGATTTATGAACATTTGATACACCCCGTTCCTACAATGTTGAGGTAGAAGATTGCTGTAGGTGATGAAGCAGCTATCTCACCTCTGATTTCAAAAAGACAAGTAGGCAGACTTGAGAAGTTAAGGATTAGGTCGAAGGGTGAGTGTGTTAAGAAAATTAGATGTAGAAGATATGGCAAACTGGGACATCATAATAAGAAAAGTTGCAAGGAGCCAGCTTAAATGGAGTTTGTTTCTATGGCAGAATTGTATTCAATAGGATTTTTTTTTTCTTTGTAAAAAGGAACAACAATATGATTTAAATATATTAATCTAAGTGATTATTAGTTAATATTATTACTTGACATGTTCTTGTTTGGTTAAAAACTAAAAAGTACAAAATTACTTGATGTTACTATTTTGATCAAAAATAGTAATTCCGAGGTAGAAGTTCATAAATATAAGGCAGATGAATTCCAAATGTGGAAAGTAGAACTTTCTGTGTTTTTATTAGTTTTAGTAGTAAGATTAAAGAAAAAATAACAAATTAGTTGTATGTTACTATTTTGATTCAACACAATAACATAACAAAACTTGAAATTATTTAATTTATGAATGTTAAAAGAAAGTGAAAACTAGTATTTATTAGTTAATATTATTACTTGACATGTTCCTATTTGGTTAAAAACTAAAAAGTACACAATTACTTTGATGTTACTGTTTTGATCTGTTTTGATAAAAAATAGTAACATCAAGGTAGAAGCTCATAAACATAGGATAAATGAGTTTTGAATGTTGAAAGTAGAATATCCTATGTTTTTATTAGTTTTAGTAGTAACATCAATAGAAAAAATAACAAATTAGTTGCATGTTACTATTTTGATTCCAGCTATATTTTGCAAATGGGCACTTTATATTGTTAAATAACAAGGTAGGAGTTCTAAAGATAGGTTAAATAAATTCTTAATGTTAAAGGAGACTAGAAACAAGAATATGCTTCATTTTTATTAGCTTTAGTAGTAACATGAACGAAAAGTAATACATAATTGCATGTTACTCTTTTAATAAAAAATAGTAATATTAAGGTAGAAGTTTATAAATCATAAGGCAAATGGTTAACATAAACTAGAAATAAGAATATACTCTACTTTTATTAACATTTACAATTGAATGTTACATATAGTTGAATATTATATATAATTGAGTCTATGATTTTACATGAATTAAATGTTACATATATTCATAATAATCAACTTAAGCTGGAAGGATTAAAATTCATGATGAATTTAGTGACTAATCTTATTCTGTATTTCCTCACATATTCCAACAAAAATTGTTCTTCAAACTTTTTATTGTTGAATATATCCTTTAGTTGTTTGCAGACAAAAATGTTGCAGTCTTGCCAGAAATTGAAAATTTTAAGAATGAGTTAGTTTGGTACATCCTAATGATGATATTTTTAGATTAGGAAAGAAGTTGTTACTTACAATGAATCTTCCTATTGTGGTGACATTTCATATGATATGATTTCATAAGGAGGCTCTGCAATGGTTAGTTCTACTCCCATGTCCATTTCGTTCTTTTGAAGGATTTCATTCTTTATTTTTTTTTAGTAATCCTTTTGTTGTTAAATAAATAAGTTAGGTAAGGTATCAAGTGAAAAAAGAAATATGTTCTTGTCAAGTTTGCAAATAGTAACATTAAAATGAAAACTGAAAATGAATTCAGAAATCAAGCATCATTAAGCAGAAAATCGATAAAAAATAACTTGTTATTGTTTTCACTTCTGATAGTAACAGATCGCATCTTGTTCTCAGATTTTATTGTTTGTATTGAAACAATAACATCAATAAAAAAATCAAAATAAATAGAGAAATAAAGTTTGATTAACAATTAAATTTAGACAAAACAATGTGTTAATGTTTTCACATGAAACAATAACACCAACCAAAAACAACATATCATAGAGTAGTATCACACTTGCTATGTTTTATCGAAGAGAAAAACGTGTTATTGTTTCCATTCCAAAGATAACATGTTATTTTTTGTTACACTGAGATGTTACTATTTAGTCTAGAAATAGTAACATCAATCAAAAAATAAGATAGATAGACAAATTAATAATGGTTAGCAATGAAACTTCAAGAAAATAACAAATAGTAACAACACTTGGTATTTTATCATAGTATTAATATCACTCGCCACTATTTTGGCATCATGAAAGTATGGATCTAGTGCTCACTCTCTTCTTGGCCTATTTGAGTTGTGACGTGTCCACTTGCAATTCATGTTATTGAGGATGAGCAATGTGTAATGATTAGATTAATATCACTCACCACTATTTTGGCATCACGTTATCGTAGTGCTCTTTGCATAATCCTTAAAATGCAAAAAAAAAAATTTAATCATTAACATATTTCATTGAAAATTGTAATTGAAAAAGCATTTAGAATCTTAAAAAAAGCGTTTTCAATCATAGCTAATGGCATAGAACCATATTATTCCTATAAGACCATAACAGACATCAGTATTATTTATTGTATATTGCATAACTTCTTAATGAATGTTGATTCTGATGAGCTTTTGATTTAAGAAGTAGACTATGAGCAACTGCATAATGCCATGAATTGTTAGCTATAAGCATCATTTTAGCACTTCTTGGAACATATACATGATTGATACAAAAATATTTAGTAAGAACTCTATCATCAATCATGTAACTTTGAACTTTTAAGGAGACAAGAGAAAATTCAAATGAAATCATTTTCAAAACTAATAAGGATTTTTGAGCAACTAAAAAATGATTTATGATTTTAGAAAACACATGAAATCATCAAAACTCATAAAAACCTTTTGAGGGAACAAGCATATGAAAGTAAATGATATGACTAACTAACAAGAATGCATACAATCATCAATAACAAGCAATCTTAATAAAATGAGCTCCTTTTAAAAAAAAATGGAGCTAGTCATTTTTCCAAAATTTGAAATATAAGTAACATATAACCTTCCTTTAGCACAAAGATCACATATCATTTTGAAAGATAAAGGCAATCATAACAATGATATGTCTAATCCTTAACTTTCCATCTCAAGATAGATATAAATCATATTAAGTATAGAGAAAGGATAGAGTATACTAATCTTTTGAATTTAATTCCTCTTGTAGAAGTTGTCCTTGTTATGAAAGTTAAGTTGACCTAGCCACAAGTCGAATTTCTCTTCCATTTTCATACTATGCTTGAGGTAGTATCACACTTCCTTCCTACATGAAACTCTAGACAACTTCTTTAGTATCCAACTAAGACTTGGATCCATGGGGGGTTAGTGAATATCAATGTAATATTCTCATGAAAGATTAATCAATTCAAATAAATGAGCATAATGATCATATTCTTTCAAAGCATTTGCATATTCTCCATATATAATTAATAGACAATGAAATTCAATGGAAAATATACTAAGCATTGCACACCCATATATTATGTTATGTCATCCAAGGGCTATGGGTATATGAAGGTAAAGTAAATCATGCATTTAGATTTTAATTTTAATAAAATAAAGGTGAAGAAAAAGGAAGCCATTATCACTCCTAATAATTTATATAGGGGATTCTATGAAAAAATTGAAAAAGGTTGATGAATCGATTCATACTTGAAAAACTCTTTAGTGAATCAATTGCTAAATCAATTTACTTTAACTCCATTTCAGTTTTGGATAAGTTGAATCAATTCGGGAATTGATTCAGCCTTTTTTGAAACAAGACCGAGAAAAAAATAGGACATAAAGGGTGGGTTGAGCAATTAATTCATTGGAAAGAGAGATCAAACTTTTGAAAACATGAATCGATTCAAAAATCAATTGATTTTCCTTTGAAAAACTTTTTGGACCTTGAGAATCGATTGTTGAATCGGTTTAGGCAAACCAGTTTGCTTTTTGGATGCCTGGAATCGATTCTGGAATCGATTCAACCCTAAAAAAAACTTTGAAAACTTACTTTTTTAAAAAAATAACCCATGTTTTGAAATCAACAACCTTTTTTTCAATGAATATTAAACAAAGTAACATAAGAGGTTTGAGAAGTTGATACCTTACAATGAAAGGATATCCTTTACAATGAAAGGATATCCTTTTCTTACCCATTGCTTCTTTCTAAAAGGTTTGAGGTTTGGAATAGTACCATTATGCATTTGAGAAACTTTAGTTATGCCAAGTCTTCTTTGTCTAATCATCAACTTTGGAGAAGCTCTTGAGGACTCCTTCTTTATATGACTAAATTGTCTCCCTTTGTTAGAAATTTTCTGCATAATTAAATCACTAGGAGGATATTTTGGTACCCATTTCATTTTAGGCCCTTCAATGTTAGTATTCAAGCATTTAGATACCTTAGGAACCCAAATTTCCTTATTTCTCATATAAGAATTTCTTCTAATAGGGCACAAATGAGAAATGTGACCTTCATGACCACAATAATTGCAAATGATAAGCTTTCTACAAGGAGAGTATTTTTCTTTAAAAACATAAGTAGAAAACTTTAGCTTTTTATAGAGATTACACTTTGATTCAAACTTGCCAGGAGGTTTTCTTGACTTTCCAAGAGTGACATCTACATTTCCACTTAATGGCTTGGAAAGTGCACCAGTTGAGTGTTTAGCTTCCTTTTTAGATAAATCATTTTCAATTTTAAGGTCATAAGAAGTTGAACAATCAAGTTCTATAGAAATTCTATCATTATGCAATTCATTTAAAGCACATAGGTCATCATCACAAGGACTAGTATTAGAATTAGAATTATATACCTCTAAGTCCTTTTGAGCCATAGAGCATGAATTTTCCATTTGAAGCTCAATTTGTTCATCATTGGAATCATCCTTTCTTTCATCTTTGAATTCTTCATCAAGAGGTGTTGAACATATTTCATATTCTTGTATATCCCTTTGAAGAGTCTCCTTGGAGATAACCTTCTCTTACTCCTTTTCTTTTTCTTGCTCAACATGAATACACTTATTGATAGAAATATGATCATCAAGATAGAAATCAATAAGAGTATTCTAAATTTCCTTAGCACTAGAGCATTTAGACACTTTAGCATATGCATCATCATTTAAACTATTATGCAAAATTTTTATAACTTGGATATTTAAAGAAAACTTCTTTTTATAATCATCATCCCATTCACTTCTTGGTTTTAAGGTAAAACCATTCTCAATGATTTCCCATGCATCAAAATCAAAGGCTTCTATATAACACTCCATTTTTCCTTTCCAAACTTTAAAATATGAACCATCAAAGAATGGAGGTTTGGAAATATCAACATATTTAAACATTGGAGCATTTAAAATATTAAAATTCTCTTTTAAAGAGTTGCCATCAAAGGTTGCCATGGATCCTCTTGAGACGGTTAAGTCCTTTAAACAAGAGCTTATGACTTTGATACTAATTGTTGGCCTTGGCAACCCACACCCAAGCGGGGGGGGGGGGGGGGAGAGTGGATTGGGTATCTTTAAAATTTTTCTTATTTTTTAAACTCTTTTTGGAAACCCTTTGATTTTTGGAAGCCATGAGAATAATCTTGTTTTCATCAATTCCAAGAGAGTTCTATGAAGATGCTTATTGTACTTAAGATATGATAAATCTAAGAATTAGTGCAAACTAATTTATTCTACTATGCATAAATAAATTATCAAGAAATCAATCCAAGATACTTTAATAGAGAAGTTTGCACATAACATATAACAATTTAATACACTTGTGCAAAGCAATTCAATTAATTATGCATAGGTAAGGAATAAGAAGCCAATACATATATTGATTTCTTTTTCAATTATTGAACCAACAAGATTAATATTGAAGCATAATGTATTCAATAATTTACAAGAACAAAAATAGAGCATACAACATAATATATCAGCAACAACAATAATAGAACATAACAAAAACTAGAAAACAGAGCAATGTGCAGAAATAATGAGGAGTAAAGGGTAGAGAGATCAAATATAAGGATTTATAGTGGTTCCTCCCTTGGATATCCTCACCAAGGTGTACATCCACTCTCCAAGCTTTCCAAGCTTGTGTTAATCAACTATCCCTTCAAGTTTCAATGGCACTTGAAGAAGCCTTACAATCTTTACTCTTCCTTGAGCAAAAACTTGCTTACAAGGGATTCCTTACCCTCTCAATGATTCTATAAGGGATACCTCACCCTTTATAGTTTTAAAGTAATACAAGATGGATATCAACTCAAATAACCTCACTTAAAGAGTGGATGATACAAATGAAGCACTTAGAATAGAGAAAATTCATAAAGATGAGCTCAAATCATGATTTGTATGAAAAAGGATGTAAAATGATGCTTTCAATTGAAGTTTAAGCTCTTTCATTTTTTGTATTTCATATTTCTTTGCTTATATATGAAGCCCATGAAGTATTATAGCCATTTGAGGTTGTTAGAAATGAAAACTAGCCATTATTCATGCACCAAAATAGCATAAATCGATTGCTGAATTGATTCAGGACATTTAGGGTGCTCTCTAGATGTTTGGAATCGATTGGCCAATCGATTCACCTAGACAGAAATGCAGACTCAACTTTAAAATGTTATAACTTCTTCATTTTAAGTCCATTTTAATCAAATAACTATCATTGGAAAGCTAATTGAGTCTAGTTTCAAATGGGACTAGTTTCATGCTCATATCTAATGTCATTTTTAAGATATGTTCAAAACAATGAGCAAAGGTCATAAACAGTGAATCTATGAAAATCTGAATTTGAGGCCCAACTTGTAAAAATCATAAATCTTTCATATCTTAATAATTTTAAGAAAATGACTAGTCTATGAAAAAGCCCTTTGAGTCTACTTTCATATAAAAATAATTTCATACTCATATTATTTGTATTTTTCAAGATATGATCAAAACAATAAGCACACGTAAAAAATGGTTAGAATGTAGAAGGCTGGTTTTTAGACTCAACTTAAAGAGATCATAACTCTTTCATATATTGATTATTTTAAGTAAATGATATGTACATGGAAAGATCTTTGAGTCTACTTTCATATAAAAAGATTTGGCAATCAAATCATGAGTATTTTATGAGATATGATTGAGAGAATGACTAAAGGTCAAAATTGAAAACATCAAAAACTCATATCTCATTTGTTTTTGAAATATCCCCATAGGCTATCTTGTAAAAACATGATTGTGGCCTATCTTTTAATGAATTTTGATCAAGCTAAGATTATCAAAAAAAATTTTGAGCTCTATATCATGAAACACTCTATTTTACAAGAAATACTAAGCCTTAGGATGAAAAATTGTACCAATAAAGTTCCTTGGCTTTTCTTGATGCTTGGAAGCTTTTGATCTTCTCAATCTTCAATACTTGGATCACATCTCCTTTTCTTGTCTTTCTTTCTTGTCATTGAGTTGAGCATGAGGTGATCTTCCATTCTTTAGCTTTAATGCTCACTCTTCTTCATCTTGAACTTTCCTATATACAAGTTCATCAACCTTGCAAATAATATAGTTAGTCCAATCTAATATATCAAGATATTAATGCATAATTCATATAAAACTAATTAGCATAAGTACATGCATAATCATCATATCATATATCTTGATTAATCATATGCTTAGTGATGCTTGTATAAAGTATAGCTCTTTTAGCACTACATCAAGCATTTCTATTTCAACCATAATTTAGCATGTCTATTGAAGGTTTTATAATATTTTGGTAAGAAGACATGCAATTTTATTATGACATTCATTTGTCATCATGCATATATAAGAGCAAGCATAATCATCATATCACATATATGCATTAACTATAACATAATATGTCTATTAAAGTATAATTTTAGTATAAGACATACAATGCTATTGTAACACCTATTTGTCATCATCAAAACTCATCATATAAAGCCTTAAGACTAATAGTAGACTTTAACATTATAGTCTTGTAGATGTATGGAGTGAGTTAGATAATAGAGGAGTGATGTAAAAACTTCAATTTTAGTGCTATCATTTCTTGTGTGAAAATAATAATATCAAAAATCAATTTTTTTTAGTGTGCCACAAGAAATGCGTTGGAATCTCTTGTATTATCTCATGAAGGATCCAAAGTCCATTTGAAAAGCATTCAAAAGTGTTATGGGTTTTTCTAGAGATGTATGTCATTAATTTATGTTGATTTTGCATGATTATAGTAGTTGGTGGAATGTATGTAACATAAATAATGCAAATGATGTGATTCATTTATATTTTGTTAGGTAACATGTTTTCCCTCACCAATGAATTTATAATAGGAGTTGTGATATAATATTATGTTAGGTTTCATATTCAATATCTGCATGTTGTGTGTGGATAGTTGTGAATCTATTTCTATGCGAATATTTCAAATGAGAATTTCCATTGGAAAGTTCTTGTCTCAAGTGAACAACCTAAATATGTTGTGTAGAGCTATTGTAGTATTTTTTGGTTTTTCATACATGCAGTTGAAAATAGATTTGACATTCGTTCTTAGTCAAATATTATGTGAAAATGGGATTGAAATGTTGAATAAAATATGTGAAATCTCTTTATTTATTTTTTTATTAATTAAATATGATGGTAGTATTTATGTGATTATTTGATAGAGTTCATTATAATGTAAATAATTAATTTTTTTAGAAATATATACTTACAATTTTAAAAATTATCACTAATAAATTATATATAATAATTTCAATAATAAAATAAATTAATCAATGAATTTGATGAGTTGATAGTATAAATATTTATATATTTTATGCAATGAAGGCATTGTGATAATTTTATTCTATTAATTTCTTTTATAATTTTCTTTTCATCCAAATAAAAAAATTATTTTTTTCTTTTTTCTTCTCTTCCATTTTCTCTCCAAACAAACATAAAGAAAAAAATATATATTCTTTCCTCTTTTCTTTATTCCCTCATTTCTTTCTTTCCCATTTTCTGTCTTCTCCAATTTCTCTTACGGACAAACAAAGTTTGAAAGTAGAGATGCATGGGGCCCCACATACATTTGTTAAGTGGCTAAAATGCTCTTCATGAAAGGGCTCCAAATTTTCAGATGCCTTTTCTCTCAACTTCCAGTTTCAAACACAATTTTTTCCATTTTTCACATTGATAAATTCATTTATTATGTAATATGATGAATGCAATTCTGTACTTATCTTCTTAATTTCTTGTTTCTAATTTTTCCAATGCTTACAATATGTTATATGCTATTCAAAAATCTCCCATTTGTACCAGAAGCGTCCAATAAATAAATACGACAGAAGAAAAAATAATTATAAAGTCACTGGGGGGGGAGAGAGGGAGGAATGTCAAGAGAAAATAGGAAAAAAGGAAAAAAAAAAAGGCTTACTTGCAAGTTGCAATCCTTTGTACATAGAGAGAGAGAGAGAGAGAGAGAGAGAGAGAGAGAGAGAAGAGACAAGGAAACTTCCTGGAAACTGCCTCACCTGACTGAGCAAAAACAAGCGCGGGAACTAGAAATTCAACCTGTAAAATAAATTTTAGGAAGAGATTTGAATGCGTGTATCATTGAATTTAATTATATATTGAATTTATTTTTTAAAATTAAATTTTATATATTATATAATAATATATTAATAATCAGATTAAGTTATATATTAATATACTATTATGTTAATAATATATTATAAAATTTTTCAAAATTTTATCTAAATAGAAAATGAAAAAAATCCATGCACTCCATTAGAACTCTACCTGCAATCCATCAGTGCTTTTCCAAAAAAAAATTTGGAAAATAGATAAGGTCAAGAGAGAAAGAGAGAAGTTTGAAGAAAAAAATTAAAAAAATAAAAAATCAGGACACATAAATATCATAATTACATACGTAATCAATTGCACTAATCATGATACTATTATACTTGGAGATAATTTGATTATTCAAATATAAAATTTATTTATGTGAGATTAAATTAAATTTTTTATTTTAATTGATTTCATTATTGATCAATAAATCAGTATGTGAGGCATAATTATTAATTTTGATTTTCTTCAAATAGAAACAATCTCATTACTAGTTTCTAGTCAGTATTTTAATTGTAATAATAATTAGTTTAGTTCTCGATGTATGAACAAAGATGATATATAATTTTTTAATATTTAATGTGTTATACTAAATTTTATAAAATAACGTTGTCATTTAATTTAATTTATTTTAAAATATTATTATTATAAAACTATTTGAAAAAGGTATTTCACAATGTCTAATTAAATTAATTTTAGTGCGTATGATGTATGTCATTGTAAAACATAAAAATTAATTTTAAAACGTAAACTCAATGCCAGAAATTATATATAATTACACTAATCATAAATAATTCAAGATAATATATGAGATATAATTATAAATAAATTTATTTTTTAACCGTCAGCATACGTTATATCAATTATGACAATGATACTTCAATTTACTTATAAAATTTTAGGTGACATAATAATGTTAAAATTAGTAAATTCAATTTTTAACGGCCACTATATGTTATATCAATTTAAATCTATTAACAATTTAATTAATGAAAGGCTATATGATTATTTGTTATTATATAAGGAATTATTACATTTTAATATGTATTAAATTAGTACATATATAATTAAGAATGTATAGTTGCTTGGTGGTTGATTTCTTGTTATTACAACTTAAGATTAAAAAGATCAACTTCTTCCGCTGGAACTTTCAGTAAGATAATCATATAATTCGGGAATTTTGTCTTTTTATGGACCGAGTTCTCTAACCTTTTTAAATTAATTAATTGAATATTAATCATCTAATTAAATCAATTATTTACTCTATATTTATATGTCATTTTTTTACCTTATTTATAAATTATAAAAAATAAATTTTTATAAGAAGTAAATTTCATTATAAACATTTAGAGAAATATTTAAATTTGTCTCATTAACAGTGATATTGAATAAACACTTTTTACAAAATAACTTTGTGTAATTTGTTTAACTCGATTTGAAATTTGACAGGTAGATTATTATATTTTTTAAAATTGTAATATTAAAAATTAGAAATATTAATGAATTTCAATTAAAATAACTTTTTAGATCTTATAATTTCATTTTCTTAATTTACTATAAAAATTAAAATTAACTTATATAAAAAATTAGATGGCTTTCCTCTCAATTAAGCTGGCATACATAATATAAATTGTATACGCATAGAAATTCAATAATATATTTTTAATAAAATACTTAGATCAATAAAATGTATAAAAGATTATAAGAATTTAATATTCAATTGAATATTAAATTAATAAAATAAATATGAACATAAAATAATAAAGAAAAGAAAATTTAATAAAAATTAAAAATAATATAATAAATACAATTAAATTTTAAATCATATTTTTATTATAATTTTAAAATACTTATAATATTTAAATATAATATATGATATAATAAAAAATTAAATTTAAGTTATTATTGATATAAATTAACTTTATATTATTATTTATTCATATATTATCATATTAATAAAAATTATTAAAAAAATTTTAGTATAATTAAAAATTCTTAATTATTTATTTTTTTGTGACATATTTTTTATTTATTAATGATATATCAATTTATAAAAAAATAAAATATAAACTCATATAATAATAAAATAAAAATATATTATATTATATTATATTATATTATATTATATTATATTTAAAAATAAAAGGTTAAGGTAATCACAGGTAGAGCGGTCCAAATCAACTAAAAATTGATCATGACGCTAATTGCCAAACACCAACCCCACCCGCGCCCCGGGTGTGGGGGCGGGGGGCGAAGACTAGGAGTTGACTCGAGGGGTTTATAATGAGTAAGAAATCAAGCAAACCAGTTACCAACGTCAGCAATTACCAGACAGATCTGTAGCTCTTCTTCCCGACAAGGCTGAATATATTCATAATAGTAGAGCTGATAGACCGGTGGCATTTGCTGTTCTCTTTGTAAGTTTGCTTTCAGCTTCTTTCTTTTCTATATTTACTCCGTCATCCCATTTTGAAAAAGAAAGGTCTATTTATAAATAGAAAGTATTAGAAAAACACACATGCATGTGAGAATTTCTCGTAGATCTGGTCCAATTTAATAGGCTAGTTTCAAAGCGAGAAGGAGGATGAGACGAACAAACTTCAATTGCATCACCTCGTCTAGAGCTTTTTCTTAAAAAATTTGTCCCAGTAGGAAATTGCAAGAGTAAAGATAAATATATAGGACCCAGACACTTTTTGTTGGTGAAGATGGAGTCGACATTTTAGTCTATAGATTTTTTCTTTTTTCCCCGAAGACTTGGAGTTGACTTGAGTACTATACAACCGATAAGAAATCATACTATATAACACCATTCGCCAGTATTAATAATTATCAGACAGAGCTGTTCTTCCCAACAAGGATACATAACAGCAGAGATGATGTACATATGCTATCTGCTGTTCTTTTTGTAAGTTTACTCTCAGCGTTCTTTTTTCTTTTCCGTTTCTTGTTTCCTCACATGTACTCTGTTATCTTATTTTTCGGGTAAAAAAAATCTATTTTTTTATAGTAAGAAAAAATTAGTGAAATATGATATACAAAAAATTGTTAAAATTTTTTCACTATTTCTGAAAACGGCTATTTTTTCTTTAATGACGTAAGAAATTCTAATTTATTGATAGTGAGAAATATTTTCATTATTAAATGCAAAACATTGTTGAGAAAATGGATTGGATCAGCCAGTTTAACTGAAACACGAATGAATGGGTCATGTGTCTAGCCACTTTAACGTAGCTGATCCATAAAATTTTGTTTGATGAAAGTCGATCGGTGGAAACAATGGTGAACCAATCACCGTTAATATAGTTGAACCGGTTTTTTCTTTTTTTACATAAAAATATTTTTTACTATATAGAAAAACAATGAAGTTCAATCATATCATATATGAATTACGAAGTTAACGAAAATATGAAATTATTTAAATATGTTTAGATACTTTCATACTTGCATGCATTATTTTTATTTTTGTATTATAATTTGATTAAATTTTAATTGTTATATTTTAATTTTATATTGTTAATATTTATTTAAAATTTAGTTGGACAACAATTATATCATTAAATTTTGAATTGTTCTCTTTTTATGTTCAATCACCGGACCATTTTTTAAAATATTGGAGAATAGATAAAATTACTCTCTCTTTATATAATTGCTACTTGGAATATTTTTTAGGAAAGCGTATACATCAGGGGGCAATTATGGGAACCAAGATAGAAAGCATGGATTATGATGAACACAGGTATTTGATAAGAGAGATAGAGGCTATATTACAAAAGGTAGAGCCGCCCGAATTGGGGACAAATTATTGTATCTACAAAGTGCCCCAAACAATTCGTGAGCTAAATGAAGCAGCCTACACTCCCAAAGTGGTTTCTATTGGTCCGTTTCACCACGGAGACAAAAGGTTAGAGGCAATGGAAGATCTCAAGTTGCGCTACTTAAAGAGTTACCTTGAGAGGTTTAACAAGAAGGTGGAGGAGGGTATTGGAAAACTAGAGAAGAAAGAAGAAAATATTCGAAGTTGTTACGCAGAGATCATTTTACAAAGTAATGATAATTTTCTGAAGATGATTCTGATTGATGCTTGCTTCATTATTGAGCATTTCTTGAGATTCCTTGAACATCCAAAGTGGGAAAAAGGCGACCCTATATTATCAAATGGATGCCGAAAGTATAATGTGATGCTGGACTTAATATTACTTGAAAATCAACTTCCATTTTTTGTTATTGAAGACTTGTTCACTCCCGTCTTTATAAATGGGGAAAACTTCTCCTCATTTCTTCACGTTAGCTTCTATTATTTTATAAATTGTTATGACACAATTCACAAATCAAAAACAGAATTTAGGTTTAACGATTTTTGTGGGCATCACGGAGATGAGCAGGGGGAGGTTGAAGTACAACACTTCACCGATCTGCTAAGGATCTTTCACTTACCAACTCCTGAGCAGCGGCCGAAAAGAAAAGTCGGGATTATTGAGCATTTATATAGTGCAAGCCAACTATTGGAAGTAGGAGTGAAGTTCAAGGTCCGTCAAAACAAAAGTTTAATTGAGGCAGAATTTAAAGAGGGGGAGTTAACAATGCGACAACTTACGGTACATGATCATACTAAACCTTATCTTCTAAATATGGCGGCACTTGAGCAATGTCACTATCCAGATGAGACCTACATTGGTGATTACATATACCTTCTGGATCTTCTTATCAATGACCGCAAAGATGGTGACACAATGGTTGAAAAAGGACTTTTGATTTGCATTGGAGACATCGATCACAAAGTGGCTGCTGCATTTAATAATATCGGTGGGGGTATGACGCTAGGTTCTAATGCTGATTATCTCGAACTTGGTAGAAGTTTGAATAACTTCTATGAGGAGCCACTGCATAAATACAAGGCCATCTTCTTTCGTGTTCGTGACATCCTTCAGTGCTGCAATTGTACTACTTTTGCTAACCTTGATCCAAACCATATGTTCCATCGTTCAATTACGCTAATCAAAAGAATTTTGTTATTTGTTGTTGAATTTGATGTTGTAATGTTTGCTAGATACTATTCTGTTTGACTAAGGAATTATGTAAGAGTCGGAATATGTGTACTATATTTTATGTGTTTATTAAATATATGAGAGAATGTGAGTTGTGGAGAACATTGTCTAATTTTTTCTGCAAGAGCCTAAGGCACTGTTGCTTTTTTGTATTTTTCAGAAATATATCATTTGGTTGAGAAAGTTGTTGTATCAGTTTATATTAACGTTTTATTATAATTACAACTCTACCCATTTTGGAATGTGATCCAATTTCACATTACATACACTGCATGCAGTACAGAATGCATTTGGGGCGGCAATTTGAGGCGGAAAAAGCCGCCCCAAATTCGCGGGCAACTCTTCCACCGGCACCGCTTCAAATCGCATCTCAAATGTTGAGATTAGTAAATGCCCCTTTGCCGAACCCAACACTTTCCCTTTTCTTGTAGTTCGAAACCCTATTGTCCAATCCCTTCCACCATCCGTCCGGCATATGCTCGCATCACGAGCGGCGCTCAACAGCAACGCCGGTCACTCCGTCAACTTGCCAAACGCCATAAACATCATGTTTGCAATTTTGATTCAATTGATATGGCTGAAAATGCTGTCATGCCTTCTCTGAAGATCACCCTGCTTAGCATCATCACCGGTGGAGTTGTTCTAGTGGCCATCAACGGGGATGTGATCACAATCTACAATTTCGATACCATCACGTTCAGCCCTTTGCAAGATTCCCGAAGAATAGGGTGATTGGTGCCAGAGAAGCGTGTCGAATTAGAGAGCAAGGCTTTGGGAATTTTTAGATGGAAGAAAGAATGAAGGTTATCAAGTAGAATAGAGCACAGTTCGGCTGGTTTTTCTATCGGTTCCCAGGGGGAGAATCAGCCACTGATGTGTTCGATGGCATTTCTAAGTATAGTTTTATCTCTCACCCTTTTTTCATTTTGGGTATGTTTCATTTTCTCTATGAATCATTACTTCTGCTATTCTTCCCTGTTTCATCTTTGGTTTTAGTTCATTATCATAATTTAGCAACTCCGAATTCCGGACTATTATAGTTGTTGAGCATGCCTCTTTAGTTACTGCTAGCTCGCATAATCCTACCTTATGAAATTGAAAGAAACACAAAATGGAGAAACCCCGTCAAATAGCACCGTGCTTGAATGCTAAAAATCGACATTTAGCAAATTGTTGGAGAAAAGGAAACATGAAAAGTTTTGATCCGTAATGTGGTATTGGAAAATGTACCTTGCCTATGTACCTAAATTAGTTCTAACGCAAGGATTGTTATCGTTTGGGTTTTGAGTGATAATGGCTATGCAATTGACTTTTGATGAAATTAAATTCAACTCAGACGAAAAAATTGCTTGAACTTGTTGTTTCTGTTGCATGATGTGGTTGCCTTGGATTATCTTGAAAAAGTTATAAGTGTACAGACTCTCTCATTGACCTTCTTCCTAACTCAGATTTTGTTCACCCTTTCTAGAAGGTAAGATCTACTGACAAGCAAAGAAGTTGGACCAACATATCAGTTTCCGGGTGTTTTCTTGAGTGTAAAAGAAAATACTAGATAAAGTTAAGTGCCAACTAAAATGAGTTTGATTGTGCGTTTTAATTACGGGGATATTACTTCTCCATTGTTCTGTTTGACATCCATTTTAAGTAAAAACTATTTTCGCCCTGTGGTTGTCATTTGCTCATGGTTATTTGCTTGTTTGGTTCCCAGATCATTGGTATTTCTTCTGGAGCCATAATCTTCTCCTTTATGCTTGTAAAGGCCAGTTGACTACTAGGAATAAAATACTGTCAGTTGTGACATTTCTTCAGCTTGCATTTTAGTGCATGCATGTGAATGTCTCACAAGTCACACCCAGATTTCTGTATTTTATGAGTAATTTATTTTTTTAACAATCAAATTCTTGTTCCTAAAATGTTGGAGGATTAAAGCTGAACCTGTTCTTGTATTAATAATGGCAAATGCCTGTGCTGTTGAATTAAATACAAGTTGAGTCACAATGATTTTGGTATGCATTTTCTAGGGAAAAAAATTTGAAGCGATTCATTTCTTGGTTTGGCCTTATGCTTTGAGATTTGATGAGTGAACTAAAGATGACTACTATGTATGAAATTGTAGAAGAAAATTCACAAGTGCAATGAGAACTTGCAAAATCACATTTCATTAGTGGAATTTCCTGCTGTGTCTTCTGTTTTTGTGCATAATAAAATTTATAAAATTATGTACTTCATTGTCTATTTGGAGATAATGATCTTGACATTAAAACTACTGATTTATCAAAATATAATAAGAAATAATATAGAAATTTCAGTGTTACAAGAAGATTAGAAAATTTTACAAAGAATAATAATAACTTTACACTTTGAACACACATAAACCATTTAGTACTAATGCTTACAAGATTGCAACTATAGTTACAATTTTAAATCGTAATACAGATTTTCTATATTTATGAAGAACTAAAGAAGTTATATATAATGTGTGTATGAATGAACAATAGAATACCACTTGAAGCAATGCATGAGAAGCCCACATCGTTGCTATTTAGCTTGGAAGCATTTACAAAGTTGGAATGGGAAAAGCTTGTAAAACTGAAGAGTGAAGATGGGTCCTTCTTGTTCAGTCCCTCCTCCACTGCCTTTGCCTTCATGCAGACCGATGATCAAGACTGCCTCAAATATTTAAACAAGGTTTCCATTTTTTTTTCCTTTATACAATTTAAGAAATTTATCATGCAGTTTCCTTCGCTTCCCATTTATTGGAGAAAATCTGTGTGTTGGAATTCCTAATAATTTTAGCATCCAAAGTTTCTCAGGGGTGATACACAAACATACTCTTGATGAGTTTGCATATATAATTCAGTCATTTAGTCACATCTGTTTGTAGGCAAATTTAACCCCTTGTTGAGCTTAATTCTTTTTCACTGTGGAGGGACATAGACTTCAGTCGGCTCTGTATTGACACAGCCAATGACCTGAATCTTATAATTGTCTCCCATGGATATTTTTTATGCTTAATAGTTTATTTAAGCTGTTACTTTGATTGGTAAAACTTGTGGGAATAAATACTGAGAGTACATAATTTCTGGCAGTCATTTAAGCCATACCGACTGGCATCATTGGATAATGATTTATGCAGAACAGTATTTCTTCTAACACCATCTCTTCTGACTAAGTCTTACTTAATCTTGATTATGAATATTTCATTATTTGTCATTTGTTGATTTCAGTTATGCTTGTCTTGAAAATGTGTTCTCACGTGCAACCCTTCAATATGCAAACTTCTTTGTAAGCATGCTAATTTCACAAGCTGATCCTATGTACTTGGTTTGTGGCAAGTTTGATTTAGTTGCTAATCCACAGTAGGAAGTCAAACATTATGCTGTTGATGTCAATGAAGAATATTATCTTGTTTCTCATGAATTAGTTCTTGATATTGTCTTTCACAATGTGTAAGGTATCATAACAAGGTGGCCACTTGTGCTGCAACGTCATAAGACAGATGCTGGACAACCTGAATATGCAGAGTTTCTTCTTGCACCAAGAAAGAGATTCACTGAATTGGTATGTGAAATTTTTTTTGAAAATTTCACTATTCTTTCTTAGTTGTGAGAATGAGAGGACGATATGCTTATGTGGTCTTCAGTTCATTTTATGTTTTCAAGCCAATTTCAGAGTAGCTGGTATCCAGAAGTTAAGAGTTAAATTTATTTGAGATTAGTGAAGCCCTGTCCTCCTGTAGACAGTGGTTGTTTTACTGTAAATTTTGATGATCAATCTGTGAATACAAAATTTATTTGATTTTCAACAATTTTGAGGATTAAGAATCATTGTTCTTTAGAACTTTCAATGGTACTGTCATATAACTTTCTAAATACACTGCATTAGCTTATTGTCCTGAAAATATTAGAGATTAAATTGTAGATGATAAGATTTAAACTCTTCTAGCACTTGTGTCAGTAAAGGGGCTTATGATGTCAGTTTAGATGTCCGTTTTTTATTTTCTCTAACATAGTTTCTATTAGAGTTTGCTCTATTGTATATTGTCATCTAATTGTTTCTTTTATTTTTCTTGGCGGTGATTAACTGAGAAAATGCATTATATCTTAAACTTGGCTACAGATAGGTTGCTGAATCCTACATTTTAACTGGTGCATCCATCTAGATATATGTCTAGTACAATCGTTGAAGCTTCCAGTACTATTGGGTCTATTTGCCTAATATTAGACATAAAAATGGCTAGGCTCCCACAAGCGTATCCATTTTGTAGAAATAGCCTCTTTTGGGAAACCGACTATCAGGCAAAGAAGTTAATTTCACACAAAAGTTAATTCCACACAAATAACGTAAACGGAAATTGCTTCAATTTTGGTGTTGTGTTCTGAATAGTTAGAATATAACTCAGGAAGGCCTCCTAGATTGTAATGTACAAAAATCTGCTAGAGAATTGTGCCTTGCGATTAAGTTTTCCTTAGACATGAAAACATTGGAATATTAAATTTCTTTTAACAAGCATGTCACCTAGTACTTAGATAATGGTTTCTGAATTGCCAAGTGATGTCATGCACATGATATTTTAGAAAAAGCACATATGCATAATCGACTCTAAACAAAACATTATCGATAATAACTAAAAAACAACCATAAAATGTGCTGAGCAGCACTATTGTATGCTCTTTGTACATGACAATGTAATTTTCTTTTTTAATTTTGATATTTTATGAAACAAACAGTTATGTGATGGGGAAAAAATGATTGAATTGTGGATGTCACTTATAAACAAAAACATTAAGTTGAATTAATCTGAAATAAGAAATATTAACCCCATTTTAAACTCCTTGTATTCTTCTCAAAAAAATTTCTTATTTGGAGGACTTATAAATTCTACATAGTAGTGTTTGTGCAATTTATTTCTTTAAAATATTGATTAGTAATAAGATTAAATGAAGGTTACAACTTTAGATACTAATTTCATTTTCCCTTTCTGCCAATGCGGCTGCTGTTAGGAAGGAAATTGCAGATGAAACAGATCGCATAACTAGAAGACAAAGCAGATTTCTAACATTTCAATTCATCTGAGCATGTATTCTCCAAATGGTTTGTTTTTGCATTATTAATTAATGATATTATAAAATTCCAATTCTATTTGATATTTTGATTCAGAAATTTTTGAGATATTGTTATGTGTAAATTTTTAACATTTCTCCTTTATTGAACATTATATTGTGGCAGCTACAGTTGTTTTCGTTTAAGCAGAGTAGTAGAAAATTTTCTCTTCTGTTAATCTTTGGAGAGATAATGGTTTTTCCCTTTCTTTTTCTTCAAGTTTCGTACACTACTCAGATTTACCTGTCTCGTTCAATTAATTTTCTGTAGTAGTGCTGGCAGTAGTCTTATGTTAAGACAGACCTAAGGAGCCTTAATAATTATCAAGAACTTGAAAATTCTGTGTTTGGAACTATTTACTTGGTGAAAATGTAACTGTATTCATTGTCAAGTAAAATGGACATGTCACCATTGGGGTGGTTACCTGATATAGGAAATTGGTGCAAATTAGAATTTTGGGAATTGATTTTATAATTTTTATAAATTTTTAGTGTTAGGTAAAATTTTTAATAGGATTTTCACACTGAAAAAGCTGCGGGAACAATTTTTTTTTTTTTAGAAAAATAAAATTTTGAGGTGGTTAAACCCGTGGAAAACAATTATTTTAGTTTTTAAAATTTTTAAAATTTTGACGCGGCAGAACTGCCGCAAGAAATTCTGCAGGAACGCCTTGTGAAAATCCGTGCTGATTCCCATGGATTTATTTCCGCAGGAAATTCTGCGGGAAATAATAAATCCGCGGCAAACTACTGTAAATCCGCGCGAAATCCGTGTGAAAATCACCAGAAATTTGTGGAAAAGACCCCCCAAAGAGATACATTTCTATAGTGATTCAAACAACCTTACGTGCAGGGAAATTTTAATTATTGAAAAGAATAAAATAGATGTGAAGCATATTTGAATTTATAAAAAACTAATGAGATTGTGATTTTGTAGCTCTTTATTTTTTCAAATTGGTATGTATTAATTTTTTTTAAAAAAAATTATCTCTATTTTCTAACAATGGGATATCATAAAATAAAATCACTACAACAACTGGGTAATATATAGATGATATCTATCCAGATGATATAATCTCAATCATTTATATAGATTTTTTTAAATTTAAAAAAAATTAAAAATTTTATATAGGCAATAAAAATTTATCTGTACATGTTTTTAAATTTTTTTAAAAAATTATAAAAAAAACTTTATAGATAACTATTGTCATCTATGTAGAGTTTTTCAATTTTTTTAAATTAAAAAAATTTTATATAAATTACCAAAGTCATATAAATTTAATTTTTTTTTAAAACCCTACATAAATGATAAAATATTGTCTATACAGGTTATGTAAATTTTTTTAAAAAAATATATAGATGATTTTTGCCATCTTTATAGGTTTTTTTAATTTAAAAAATCTTTTTTTTTTGCAACAATGACAAAAAATATTTGTATAAAATTCAAATTTTTTGAGGGTAGCAAAAATTTAGCTGTTAAAATTATAAAGGTAATATAGATGACTTTTTTGTCATGTTAATAGATTTAAAAGGTAAAATGATGGATGTACCTCTTTCCCTTGATAAATATAGATGATGAATTAGACTATATAGATGATAATTTGTGATCTCAATAAGTTTGAGGAGTAAATTAATGCATGTACATTCATTTTAGACAAATTAAGATGACCGAGTATACCTATAGATACAAATTTTTTGTTGTCTACATAATCATTTCTTGCACGCATAGGTGGAGCTTTTCCTCATCCTTAGAGGTTAGGTATGTTTTCTTCTTTTTTTTATTTTTTACTATATTTTAATATTTATTTATTAATTCTTACATTTATTTTGTTATATAATCAGATTATGTTATTGCATTTTTATTGAAATTCTTGATTGTTGCTTTGCTATTTTATTGAGATATATTAAAAAAATTCAAAAAAATTCATATAATTTTTTTAATATTATTAATATAATATATGAAAATAAATTTTTACTTCATTAATTAGTTTGATGTAATTATTATTTTGTATAATGGCATGTATATTTATTGCGTTAAACATATGATGAATTTGGATCATATTTATAACTTTAGTTAAATTAAAGATTTAAACTCCTAATCAACATAAAACTTTAACAAGATCCTAAGTTGGTAATTACGGGGAGGATAATTAGTTGATTATATAAAGTTAATGGTCAAATTAAGATTTTTTTAACATTAATTAATTCATGCGCTTTCACATTTTTTGATATAATAAGATTAATTTTACTGATATTTTTCTTTTAATGATTATCAGCTTGAAATCTTATTAAAGATTTATGTGTCAATTAGGAGTTTATGTTTTAAATTTGAAAAAGATTATTAATTTATATCTAATTTATAAATTAAGGAGATTAAAATAGAACTTGTTTACATGGGACCAATGCGTTCGCTTTATCAAAATTATAATTAAACCTATAATATATGTCCTTTGATTTGCATTCTTTTTATGGATTTGATTTGATGTATTTCTTTCACACTATAAAGTAAATAATTGTTGGATCATTATTCCATCATAGTAAATATGCTTTCAAAGCTTATTTTAAAATTATCTAATTATAATTTTTTTAAATAATTAATTTTTGAGCTTGGATTTTCCTTTTGACAAGTCGTGCACGATCTGTTGACTGTTCAAGAAATGGAACCAACAGTGCATGGATTTTCCTTTTGACAGCCAGCAAATGTTGCTGACATGGCTCATGCTGTATTAAACTTATTGAAAAGACTTGTTAGCTTTGAATTTTAATTTCTTGCAGTGTATATAATAGGTTTCTGCTTTAACTTAATTTTGGATTAGGAATAATATTGATTGTTTGTTACGATGTCAGTATATTGTAGATATTAATTTGAGGCATTATATTAAACGACGATCATTAATTTGGATTTTTTTTTTCAGTTTTCAAATGATATTTAGTTAAGATTAAATTAAATTAATCAAGAGAATGTCAAATTTAGCAACAAAGAAAAAAATTCAATAGTTATTTGTTAAACTCTTTAACACCTTTTTGTTTAACTGATGTGGGAAACTCTTGCTCATATTAATAATGCAACTAAGTTTTGGACGGAAAGTTTTAACCTCTTTCTTTGTTAGATTGGCACTTAGTGCATTTTCAGGTTCATTAGAAAAGAGTAACCAAGAAGGTGAACACTAACAAAATTGAGATGGAAGAGATAGGTTACAAAGAACATAGGTGTTTGATCGAAGACATGGAAGCTACGTTAGAAAAGGTAAAGCCACCCAAATTAGGGTCAACTTGTTGTATCTAAAGAGTTCTCCAAATAATTCGGAAAGGAAATCTAGAAGCCTACACTCCCAAAGTGCTTTCCATTGGCACACACCGTGGCGATGAAAACTTAAAGCCGATGGAAGAGCTCAAGTTGGGATGCCTAAAATGTCATCTTGACAGGACAAAGATGAAGTTGAAAGACTGTATTACAAAATTAAGGGAGAAAGAAGAATTTATTCAAAGTTGTTATGCAGAAACAATTTGGCAAAACAATGATTTTGTAAAGATGATTTTGATTGATGCTTCTTTCATTATTGAGTGTTTATTGAGACTGGACGAAGACAGTCTGCGGGACTCTTCACTTTCAATACCGACTCAGGTGGGTGTTGTGTTTATAGACTTATTATTACCGGAAAATCAACTTCCATTTTCTGTTCTCGAAGACTTGTTATCTCCACTTGTTTGGATGGCGAATTCTCTTCATTTCTTGAGATGGGTACCATCTACATTTTAGCTCTTACCAGCAACAATGCACATTTTAGAAATGATGAATTCACCTTCAGCAAAATGTCCCCTTCAACTTTGAAGTAGTAGAATTTTTTTACTTCAATAACTTGGAAATTACCTCTTAAATTTCACAAAACTTAACATTAAAATTTATTATCAACTTAATTAATGATTTTATCAAATTGTATAATTTTTTTCAAGAAATTTTTGACAACAATCATAGTATTATATTATATTATATTAGTTTATTTGGTCATTTTTTCACATACAATTCTGCAACCCAACTTTTATTATTTAATAAAAACCCTAGATATCTAGTTTAATTTCTATTGATTATATAATATAGGAATTATTTATTAAAAAGAAAACAAATTAAACTAACTTAATTTAGTATTGTGATTTTTGTATATTTAAAAATATTATTAAAAATAATATAATTAAATAAAATGGTAAATTAAGTTGATAATAAATGTTAATTTCAAATTGCATTTAGTTTAGATGGATCATTTTCCCTTTTCAAAAATTGAAAAAGGTAAACTCTAATCATCCTGTAATTAAAGGAGTATTTTGCATCTTTTCCTACATTACATATACCTTAGATTCGAACCTTTTTCCTTGTTTGAGTTAGATAATTTCTCCTTTTTGATATATTTTCATAAAATCTCAGTGCTTTGTCAATAATTTAAATTGTGACCCGCAATAATAATAAAGTGGTTGTGAACCACACCACACCCACAATTTTCTACCGTAATGACTGCATTTTTTTGTATTTATCTACAATTTAAATCCCCAAACTTTATTGTTTTTAATATGCTTTAGTTCTTGTTCACTTTCAAGTTTGCTTTGTTCTAGTTAGCTCATCTTTCTTTTCTTTTGCCCAGTTGAAAAAAAAAAAATAAAGCAAGCCAACAAATTAATGACCAATCATAATTTAGAAAATTTCAAGCATCATTAAGTATAATTTTCTCGTTAGGCAATTTAGAATCATGATGGACTTCTAATTCTGTTACGATATTTTTAAGCAATTTCATAGTTTGATTTCCATGGGGAGTTACAGTCTTGCTGAAAGCTTGTGTCATCTAGACAAGCCAACTATAAATAAATTTATTTCAATATAACATAATTTTAAGCATAATAAGTTTCAAAATAGCAGCGGTCGTTGCAGAGTCATTCTCCAAGTAGAGTTTTGACTTTTTAAGCTTGGGTCGTACAATTTTTACTTACCACTTTAGGCATTGTACAGTCGTTCTTCAAATGCAAAACAACTCCAATTTCCGTACCAATATCCTTTATCACTTTGACTCTGATTGCTCTGTCTGGCCTTTTTGCTGAAAGCTTTTGTATCATCTACATTAAAAAAAAAAGTTAATAAAATTCATAAAACCTTAATATTTTGCAAAAGGAAAATCTCGAAATCCTGCCAGCACCTTAGTGTTTACTTCATTGTTTTTGTGCAATTCAACAACATCAACTTCATATTCCTTCTCAATTTTTTTTTTTCTGAAAATCTTTGGCATCTTTTGCAACTCCAGCAATTCTCTGCATCGTGAAGATGCGAAGATAAAACTTGATGTTGTCTTCTTGAGCTCAGCAGGACACTCCCTGGTTAAACATCAACAATTTGTTTGGATGGAGGGAGTGAAAAGAAATCGCTGGTTATGCACTATCTTTCCTTTCTTTTGGAGTTTTGCTTAAAAAGGGAAGAAAATAAGTTCATGGTTAACTTTTCAAAACTTTTCACTCTTTAATATTACCTATTTAATTTATTATTTTGATGTTATTTTATTGTTTAATTTATATTTATATTTTTAGTATTTCCTCATTATTATTTTTATTCGAATAAAAATATTATTTATATTTTTGAAAGGCATCTAGAGTACAAAAATATATATTATAATTATGAATTTTTTGATAAAAAATATAAAATTATCTTTTTTATTATTAATTATAATTAGACTTGACGATTATAATCCATATTTATTTATCCACACATTCATCCTTGTTTTGACTCATGCATATTGGTTTTAGGGTAAATATGAGTTCGAGCATTTTTGACATTGTTAAATAAGTATCATATTAGATAAACTCATAATAATTTTATTCACAAACCATTTTTAGTAAAAATTATATATTATTGTATATTGACTTATTATATCATTTATCATAGATAATTTTTTTAGAGAGAAAATATTTTATAGAAAAAATTTGGATACATGTATCTTTTTGAAAAAATATTTTAGTCATAAAAAATTAATTAATAAATTAATTTTATAAAATAGATAAAATTTTAAAATTAAGTATTAGTTAGTTTTATAGTTTGATTTACTTTCAATTATCCCTCATAATTTTGGAAATCCAAACAAGAAGAAGGAAAGTTATAGTTTAACCCTCCATTCTTCTCCCTTCCCTCTCACCCCTATTGTCTTCTCTTCTTTTCTCTCTTAATTAATAAACATATCATAAATTATATCCTAATTTTAAACTATGGTTATAAAGCTGTGATTGCAATTATGTTTTAAAGGTTGCAACTAAAAAAATAAGAAAGATACAGATATTGTGAAGAAAAAGATGCAGTTACCAAACCAAGCATAATCAAAATATTGTTATAATTAGTACATTTGATATACTAATTTTTGTTTCAGTTATTATCAATTCGTGTTATTTATCGCAATTAAAATTTTTGATTTTGAATTTGATGATAGTTATAAATTTAGATCAAATTGATATCATTTGTACATATTGAGGAACAGAAATAAAATACCATATATAAACAAATTAAATGTAATAAATTTTTATATTTAATTAAGGGAAAATTTTAACTAAAAAGCTATATGCATTGGAAATTTGGAAAAGTAAAAAAAAAAAAAAAGAGCTTAAATTTGATTCATTGTTAACATAAACTTTTTTACACTATTAATAAATAAAAAGATAGCACCTCATAAAAAAGTAAGTAATTTTTATCAAAAGTAAAAATGTTTTAATAGGTAGGCAATTTTTTCATAACAAAAGTGGCGAGGATATGAGAAAATTAACTTGCTCTTTTCATGTCGTTCGGCTTTTCTCTCAGGAAGTTGCAGTAAAACCCTATCATAACAAGCACGCCACCATGTTTTGCTATTTCATGAAATATTTCCCCAGTTTTGATGACCGACCGGAGTTTGGCCAAAAAATTTTAGTGGTTAAAGTGAAAATCTTAAGAAACATAGGAAAACTTAATTTTTTGGAAATATCAAAATAAAATTTTATAAAATTTTGGTTCAAAGTAAAGAATTTTTTTAGATCTTTTCCAAACAAAAATTTAGCCATATAATATATTGATCTATTCTAAAATAAAGAAAGTAATTAGGACTTGTATGTCCCTTTACCAATTGGCATCGTTGGCTTCAAAATTGGTACTAAAATATTTTAATGAGTATTACCCACAGTTGGACCATTTTTTTAAATGATTCATATTCAAGTTTAAAATAATCTTAAGAAAAGGGATTTCATTTGGTTGTTTTATGAAAAAGGAAGCATTGAAACCACTTTTTGCAAATTTCTTACAAAATTTTTGCAATTTTTTCATAAGATTTTGCAATTTTTTAATAATCTTAAATATTTTTTATAACAAATATAATGATTTATGTTTCAGCGTCTTTTAATGGAAAACATGCGGAATTTTATAAAAAAGTTGCAACTTTATCTTCTCAATGCTTGTAACTTTATCAAGAACATTTGATTTAAATGACATATTAAATGTACTTAAAGGTTTCGTGCCTTCTTGAACATTCAAAATTCAATCCATATTTTGTGTGTGTGTCTATTTATTTGATTACTCTTACCATGAGAAAAATTGTGGCTTTTATAAAAGAAATTGTAAATTTTATAAAACAAAAAATTGTAACTTTACACAATTCCTTGCAAGAAAGTGTGGAAGTAAAATTCAAGAAAAATTTATGCAGACTAATTGCCAGCCGAGGTTTAACACAATATATAGAACTTTTCTTCTTAGTAAAAATAGAATAATAAAATAATTTTAACCTTTTAAAAATATTTTATAATAAAAATATTTACAAATCATATTTTAAAAAGAATTTGATTTGAAGAAGTTTTTCTTTCAGCTTGTGAAGAAAGACAATATATACATGAAGAAAATATTAAAAAATAAATCAATTTCAGATTAATTTTAAAATATTTTTATTAAAAATAGAGTATCTAATTGACTCATTTAATTTATATATTTTATATTAAAAATTTAAATTATTTAATATATTTTTATAATAAAAGTATTTACAAATCAAAGATGAACTTGATTAAAAAAATGACTTTTTCTAACAAATATAAATAACTTACCCATTGATAGTATAAAGAGTAGTACACATTTAGCAAAACAAATAGAAACTATGATCTTAATAACTAAGTAATATTTTTCAATTATATTTATTATTGTTTACCTTATATATTTTAATAAATAATCTTTCACCTCAAAGCAAAAACTATAAATTATTATATCATTAAAAACAAATTTTCAGAAATCACTCTAAATTAAGTATGTTGTTCAATGCAATTAATAAAAGGAAAAAAATAGTTGATGAATGTTAAACTATCTAATTTAAAATATAGTAATTTAAATTTGATATAAAAAATATTAATAAAATTTAAACAAATAAAATTAATTTTAATTTTTAATATTTTTATTAAAAATTGGATGGGTGAATAATTAATTCAATTAATACATTCTATAACCTTAACTTATTTAAAAATTTTATAATAAAAATAAAATATACCATTTTATATCTATACTATTTAGCATTGTTAATATTTAGGCTGTAAATAACATTAGTGAGATAAAAAAGGGAATAATAGGTAACAAAGCAAATTATGAAAGAAAAATAATGTGTAAGCTATAAAATAATAAGAGTTAGAAAACATAACATGTAGTCAACTAATTCAATTAAAAAAATGTTTCACTTATTAAAAATAATTTTATAATAAAAAGAAAATAAATTAAATTGTATCTATATTATTCAATATATTTTTACCTAAATTTTAAATAATAGAAATGAACATAAAAATAAGAATAGAAAACATATAATGAAGTAGATGAAATGTGAAAAAAAATAGTATGTGAGATGCAAACATTTGATAATATTTAAATTGATGTATCTTTGATATAGAATACAATACTTGAAAAATATTAAGAAGAAAAATAAGAAAGTCTTAGTAAATAAAATTTAAAACATCTTTAAAAATAATATGCAATTAATTTATTTATTTAATAATTTTATATTAAAGTTTCATTTTATTTAAAATATTTAAATATGTTAAAAACAAAGCATATTATATTATATTTGTATTACTTAATAATATCAATGTTTAGATTTTATAC
Source organism: Sindora glabra (assembly GCA_020226215.1). Lineage (NCBI taxonomy): Eukaryota > Viridiplantae > Streptophyta > Magnoliopsida > Fabales > Fabaceae > Sindora > Sindora glabra. The sequence goes on from CM035228.1 coordinate 72,514,070, forward strand.
AATAGAAACGCGCATGGGAAAAAAAGACAAAAATAAGTAGTAGAACAAATAAAAAGATGAGAAATAATACACAATAAATTAATAATAAAAAATATCTTGTGACATATATATACTACTCATAAATATTGGTATCAAAGCTTTAAATATTATAAGTAAACAAAAAAGGATTAAAAAAATATACACTAAAGGAAAATTCTAAGGTGCCCATAGGATTTCTAAACCCTGGGTGGTGTAGTACAATCTCATCCATTGAATGAGATTATTAAAGACTTAAGCAATCTCATTCAATGGATGAAATTATACCACACCACCCAAAATTTGAAACCCTAAGGGATACCATAGTCTTCCCCTAAATAAAATAGATAAAATGAAGAAAAATATTAAATGAAATATTAAGCCTTTCCAAAATTCTCCTGATTAATATATTTATTTTCACATAGTACTTAAAATTTGATATAAAAATGTTGATAAAATTTAAATACATAAATTTGAATTTAATATTCAAATATCGTTAATAGAAAAATATAAATTGATAACACTGTTGTTAGAAAGCCATGTGCAGTGGATTTTCTTTTCCTTGGTGAAGTTGGGGAATAAGTGCAGCTCAAGGCGTCGAACTTTTCCTGGTGAAGATGTATTATCTTCTAGTAACAAGGGTGTTATCCCACGTTTGAAATAAGATTTCTAGAGAATAAATTTATGGCATCTACAAGGAGAAAAAAAAAAGTTACCCAAAAATATAGGGAAATGCACGTTCAGATTTCATGCCATTTATGCCAGCCATGATGCGGGGAACAAAGTGCGCTGACTTGGTTTTTGACAATAGAACGGATCTTAATGAAAAAGCCAATTAAACCTGACCTTGATCAAAACTGGTGCTTGTGGCTTTTAGGTATATGTATTCTAGGTGGTGTAATTGGAAAAGCATCGTCTTGCTTTAGAACAAGTTGCTTCGTCATTCATTAGAAGTCTTTTGCATTCTGTGCTTGACATTGCCATTACTCACCTAAAATTGGAAAATGGAGAATTTCTGCTTGAGAAATAATTGCTCTTATTATTCCAGATCTAAACCTAAGATATGACAAATTGTAAACAGTCAAAATGCAGAAAGGAACAATTGGTGCTGAACTGAATTATGTTACAGATAATATGCATGAATGTCTTGTTTTGTACTACATAATGACCTAAACTAAAAGTTTTCATACAATCTAAGGAAAAAAAGATTATCATTTTCTTACTGTAAAGTCGTCAACAGAAGTTGCCAGTTTGCCAACCTTAGAACGGCACCTGTAAAATGAAAATCTAATCTACAGAGGGTAGTAAACAAAGTTACACAACACAAGGTTTCTTAATTTACTAGCCGGATCCGCTGACTTTATAAGTAGAATCGGGGACTAATTGCGGATTGGAATTGTAAAAGTCAAGATGGTAAAAGTCAGGAAAAAATAAATATATAAATTTGGAATAATAGGCCAAATTTATTTTTATACCGTCACAAAAAATGATTCTATTTGGCATCCAGAAAAAAGTTTCAAAGGCCTTTTTTCTAGCTGAAATGCATTATATAAATATATCCTGAAATAATTAAGAGCCAACGTATTTCACTTTTCAGTTTCTTCAACTCAAACCGGTCCTTGTTAGAAAAGTGTAATTATGAAAGAAAGAGGAAGGAAAAAATTAGAAATGACAAAAATATTCATATATAATGGGCAAATCGATGAATATTTATTTAATAGATTTTATCTAAATTAGATTTACTCTTTAATAATTTGGATTTGTGTCTATCTATTAAATATCCAATGATTCAAGGATCTATTTGGAATATCATCTTAAATTCATTATAATATTAATTTATATAATACATGAATTTATCTTTTTAAATTTTCAATGCATCTTATATCCTTTTGTAGGTATTATATTAGATCTTTTTAAATAATATATTTTATAATTAGCTTATTATTATATATGTATAAGGATATTGTGATAATTTATTTAATATAAATAATATTAAAATATTTATTTATCATAAAATAATATTACAATACTTGAACTTATATTCAATTATAAAGATATTTCAACATAATATTTATTATTATATAATATTAATTTATACAATGTAAGAGTATCTTACAAAAATATAAATTAATAAAATAATTATTTATAAGTTGATGCAATACAAGCTTTATTTAATAAAGTTAATAATGACAAAACTCATATTTATTCTAAAAACTAATATGAATAGTATAAATGAGTCAAAATAAAAATGGACGTAAATGAAAAATGAATATGATCATTCCTAATTATCAAATATAATTATTATCAATAAAAAGTAAATTTTTATTAATTTGTATAATTATCATGTATTATAATTATTATAATTTATATAGTTAAAAAATCCCAATGAGAAATATAAAGATATACATATATGTAAATATACCTATTACTCCCCTTCTTTAAATTTTCGATAAAAATCTTATATTTCATGAAAATTTTATTGTAAATTATTAAAATTAATAATTAAATAAAAAACTAAACTCCAAGAGATCAAATACTCAATCTTGTCAAATCTACATATTTCAAAATTAATTTAAAAATATAATAGTAATTTTTTTTAGTCCACGCGGGTTTTATCGAGTTTTACCCGTTCAGGTCTTATGAGTTTTGAGTCTAAAATGGATTTGATATTTTTGGTCTTTGATGGGTTTAGCTCTTAACAGATTCGAGTAAGGTCTACTCAAACTTGATCTGTTACCATTTTTAGATAAAACTATCAGAAATGGATCTCACCCTTTCTATCTTGCTTTACTTAAGATGAGATGTAAGCTCCTCTAACCTTAGTGATTGAACTAATCAAGCAACAAGAAGATTGCAAAAATTTCAACCAAAAATGCTATATCTAGAAAAATAATCTCTTTTATAAGATTAGGACAAAATAATCCATTTTATAAGCTTAGGATATATGGAAATATCATATGTATAACTTAGTTTATGCAAAGTTCTCCATGCATATTCCTAAGTGGTGTTGCATCTCAAGTCCCAACTCTTAAACCAAATATAATACTATCTAAAATCTTACATGAAAAATGAGATAATCATAGACATAATTTGTAACAATTGAAAATAAAAAAATTATGTAGAAACACAAATGTGAGAAATTAAATATCACTAGCATTAGTTACATGAATGCACATAGATTGACACTTCCTATATGTCCCATTAATACTCCTATATATTTGTTGAACATCTCAAAGTTTCATTTGTAAATATAGAACATGAGAGAAGAGGAATTAAAATTAACTAGCAAATGTTAGAATTTCTATTTTTAACCTATTAATTCAATAATAAATAAAATGTAAAAGATTTAGTCTAATACTAAAGTGACTATGTAGTTTGGACCTAATGACAATTTGACCTATTAACATGGTAATTAGTGGTTTTTGGTGATAAGTCGATCCCCTAATAGTTATAATATAAATAAGGGTTGCTACTTTTACAATAACCCTAAGGTTGACTCTATTCACTTTCCATTGGTAACAAAGTTTCTCTCCAACACAAAATTCACAACTAGGATTGATAAGAACAATAATTCTTAAAGTTTCTCTCCAACACAAAATTTATAACTATTGATAAGAATAATCATTCTTATTGGGAGTACGTATCAGGTTAGATAGTGGGTGGGTTATGATAGAGATCATGATTTTTATATATCATTTGTTACAAATGGATTCATTAGATATTCCTTAATTCTCATTTAATCTACATATTAATATTTTCTTTTCATGTGATTCAATTGGAATTATCATTATTAAAATAAATTTTTAGAAGAAAATACATGTTTTTAATTTACAAGATTCATTCATTAGGTTTTTTGAAAATCTAATGAAGGTAATCAACCATAACTAAGGACATGAAATTATTATATCAATTGATTTTATTTTTATTTGATTTAAATGACTTAGGAAGGAGATTTTAAAAATTATGTATTAGCTGGGAACATCTTATATTTTAAATCCTACAAGTAAATTTTCATTTATAAATGTAATGGCTATTACATTCTCAAATTTTATAAAGAATCTATATAACATAACATATATTATAGGAATAGAGAAAAGATAATTCGATTTATTTAAATTACAAGCTGCAAAAATTAACTTTGTAGTATGAGATCCAAATATAAATAAACTTGGTTTGTGTAAGTTTTTTGTGTTTCCAATAGTTAGAGAAGTGAAATATATGCAAAGTTGAGAGAAACTCTTAAAGTTATTGCTGAATATTCTCCCAACTACTATAATCACTCCTAGACATGATTTCCTAAATATATTTACATGATTTTACTCTTATAATTTGATTCCCTAATTCTCTCCCTTAAGTTAGAGCATGATAGTCTCGAATGCTTAACTTGTTAAGAAGAAATTCTAATTGTTGTTTCCCAAAAGCTTTAGTTAAGTTGTCTACAAGTTGATTGTAAATGCAAACATGAATGGTAACAATGTTGCCAATGTTTATTTCATCATGAACAAAATGACAGTCTATCTCAATATGCTTCATGTGTTCATGAAATATCATATTAGCTGCAATATGAATAGTTGCTTGACTATCACAAAACAGTTTCATAGGCTAAGGATGTGACACTTTTAAATCCTGCAAGATAACTTTAAGCCACTTTAATTCACATGTCATGGTACCATAGATCTATACTTAGCCTCAACAAATAAGTAAGGAACTGTAGCTTGGGAGATATACCTAAAAATATAAAATAGTATGTCAAAGAACATCATGTAAGAAGATAACTTGCCAAATTAGAATCCTAATGGGCATATAATCTCATGTTACTATCAAATTGAAGAAAGATCTCTTGTCTTGGATTGCCTTTTAAATAATGAACCACCCATATTGTAGCATCCCGATGCTCCTATCATAGACACTACATGAATTGAGCTAGGATATGAGCAGAATAGATAAGTTCAAGTTGAGAAATAGTCAAATAAATCAATCTTCTAACAAGCCACCAATACATTTCAAAATCCTTTAATTCTACTCCAGTTGCTAAAGCTAAACCATGATTTTGCTTAAAAGGAAAACTTGTAGGTTTAGCTCCTAATAAACTTATTTCAAAGATAATATCTAGAGCATACTTTTGTTGACACAAAAATATTCCTTCAGGCCATTTCGCAATCTCAAGGCTTAACAAATACTTCAAAATTTTAGGATCCTTCATATAAAAACACTTACTAAGATACTGCTTAAATCCCTTAATGACATCTACATTATTTCTTACAATAATTAGATAATCAATATAAACAAGAACAATCAAAATCATCTTGTCATTGTGATAAGTAAATAGTAAATAATCTTCATAGGATTGCTTTAAATCCATATTTCTCTAGTGCAACAGCAAGTTTTGCAAACGAGTTTCATGGTGCCTGCCTTAATCCATAAAGAGACTTTCGTAACCAATAAACTTTCCAAGGATCTTGATAAGAAAATCCCAAAGGTAGTTGCATATAGACTTCTTCATCAAGATCACCATGTAGAAAAATATTATGAATGTCCATTTGATGCAACACCCATGATCTAGTAGTTGCTATTGCTTGCTTAAAGAGAGTGTATAGTCACCATCTTTGCCATTGGCACAAAAGTCTCATTGTAATCAATTATTTCTTTCTAGTTATCTCCTCAAACAACTAGCCTTGCCTTGTGACATTCAATTATGCCATCTAAGTTGTTTTGTACACTTATTTACATCCAATAACTTTCTTCCTAGTTAGTAATGTCTCCAATGTCCAACTTCCTTCCTTTCTAGAGCATCTATCACCTATTTCATAGCATTATGCCACTAAGGATCTTGCATGGCTTTAGAGAACTTGGTTAGCTCTTAACCAATAATGACTACTACAAGAAATTGTCTATGTCTCATAAAAAAATTATTGCAATCACATAGTGTGTAATACGATACAACATACCTAAGGACATAGATGATGTGGGTGAATTACTAGTGGAGTCATTAGCACAACTCACAATGTGGTATATAAATTTGCTTGAAAGTGAAGAGTTTGAGCTACATTCAAAATGTGTTTATGTTTTCTTTCTATTTGACCATTTTTCTAGAGAGTGTTAACCATTGAGGTTTGATGAATTATTTCATGCTTAGAAAAATAATTTTTTTAAGATTTTAAACTTAGTATCATTGTCGCTTATCATAATTTTAAGTCTTTAATTAAACTAAGTGAATACTATAGCACAAAAAATTTTAAATATGTCTCCTACTTCACTTTTTTCAACTAACAAATATGTCTAAATAGCACGAGAAAAATTATCCATAATAGTTAAAAAATAAGAAGCACCACAAGAAGAATTACATGATAGGCACCTCATGTTAGTATAATGTTGTAAAATCAATCATATGCATAATTATAAATTTGAATCATCTTATTTTAAAGGCAATTCCAATTATCATATTTATACATATATTTTTTACATAACATATTTAATTAGGATAATAACCTTAAAATAATTGTATTCTTAAATGTTTCTAGTCATGTATCATTATGGATTAGGTTGCATTGATATATTAAGATTAACATGTGTGATGCCTTATATAAAATATTAACTCTACATATAAGTACAAGTTAGAGAATTTATGTATACCCACCCTAAGAACATTACATGGATCATTATCATAAGTGATTTTTAGTGACCATCATTAATATAATACTTTGACCTAAGATCACCAAGGTTCCTTACATGTGAGTTCCACATTTTAATACTATTCTATGTTAATCATGATTAAATGAATACAAAGGTAGTTATTGGATATGTCACATATCATGTAGAGGAATTTGCCCTTCTTATATAACAAAAGTGATATTTGTGGGGCCCTTGATTTAGTAAGGTTGAGAAAAATGCATGGACATGCTTAGATTGATTGATATGAGATGTTAATTACATCTGTTTTAGTCAGCTTACTTAGGAATGAAGAAACCTTTGAATTGGGCTATATAAGAATGACACAGTCCATGTCCCGTGCTCAATCTAGATGTTTAGGATAAAAGATCATAGATAATGATCATATGTATAAGTTTAGTCGAATTACTAATTTTTTTATTACTTGGGTAATAATAATATATTGTTAGGCACTGCTCATTGTTTATGATCATTAATATAATTTATGATCATTACTAATGTAATGGGAGCTTATAGGGTCGCACACTTAAAACCTAACAGACTTGGAATTGATAGACCAAATTATTAGGGCCTAATATATGAGAATTTTATGTTATAATTATAAGGCTCAATTATAAATCTATAATTATAAATGGAACAAAGCCTAATTAGTTAGTGTGCACTTATTTAAATAGGCATGTTGGATATTAATATTTTTTATTATTTTATTATTCACATATCCTAAATAACATAGAAAATCTTAGTAGCTTTCCTAAACTATAACCCCAGATGGGGGATAGCTAGCACTACGAGGTAAAAGGAGGAGAATTTCAATTAATGATTATAAGACTTTCATTGGTGATTCAAGGGTTTGTGTGGACATTTTAGAGTTTTTTAATTGAAAGCAAGTAAAAAAGGTGATCAATGATCAAGCCTTTGAATCCTTTGAATCGTTTGTATAAGGTAATGACTAAATCCTTATCTTGATCTAATCATTTCACATGGATTCTTGGCTATGATTGGTTAAATTTCACTGCAACTGTTTAGTGTTAGCCTTAAGGCTTCATATGATGAGTTTTGATGATGACAAATGAATGTTACAATAACATTATATGTCTTATGCTAAAATAGTATATATCATACAAGCTTTAATAGACATATTATGTTATAGTTAATGCATATATATGACATGATGATTATACTTGTTCTTATATATGCCTAATGACAAATGAATATCATAATAGAATTGTATGTCTTTATACCAAAATATTATTAAATATTTAATAGACATGTTATACTATGGTTAAATGCATATGCTTGATTATATGCTAAAAGAGCTATAATTTTATACAAGCATTACTAAGCATATGATCAATTAAGATATATGAAAGGATGATTATGCATGTTTCTTGTACTAATTTATTTTATACATGAATCAAGCATCAGTATCTTGATATATTATATTGGACTAACTATATGGTTTGTAAAGTTTATGAACTTATATATAGGAAAGTCCAAGATGAAGAAGAGTGAGCACTGAAGTAAGGAAATAGAAGATCACATTATGCTCAACTCAAGAATAAGAAAAAAATACAAGAAAGAAGATGATCCAGGCATTGAAGGATAAGAAGATTAAAGTGTATGAAAGCTTGGAAGTATTAATAAGAGCCTAAATACTTCAATGGTATAGTTTTTCATTTTAGGCTTAGTCTTTCTTACAAAATAGAGTATTTCATGATATAGAGCTCAAAAGTATTTTTCACACTCTTAGCTTGATTAAAATTTTTTGACAAGATAGCCCACAATCATGTTTTTACAAGATAGTCTATGGGGACATTTCAAAAACCAATTAGATATGAGGTTTTAATGTTTTCAATACTAACCTTTGGTAATTCTTTTAATAATATCTCATAAAATACTTGTTATTTGATTTCCAAACCTTTTCCATATAAAAATTGACTCAAAGAGCTTTCCATGGACATATCATTTGTTTAAAATTATCAATATGTGAAAGAGATATGATTTTCCCAAGTTGAGTTTAGAAATCGGTTTTCTGCAATTTGGTCTTTTCTGACCTTTGCTCATGTCTTTGATTGTATAAAGAAAATTACAAAGAATATGAGCATGAAATTATTTTTATGTAAAAATAGAATCAAATAGCTTTCCATTAAGTGGTCATTTGCTTAAAATGACTAAGATATGAAATAGTTATGGTTTATGCAAATTAAGTCTCAAAATTAGATTTTTATATATTCACTATTTCTGACCTTTGCTCATTGTTTTAAACATATCTCAAAATTACATTAGATATGAGCTTGAAACTAGTCTCATTTTAAAGTAGACTCAATTAGCTTTCCAATGATAGGTCATTTGCTTAAAACAGACTTAAAATGAACAAGTTACATCCCTCTAAAGTTAGGTCTGCATTTCTATCTATGTGAATCAATTCTAGACATCTAGAGAGCACCCTGGACATCCTAAATCGATTCACCAATCAATTCCAATTGTTCTAGTGCACAAATAATGGCTATTTTTCATTTCTAATAATGTTAAATGGTTATAATCCTCTATGCACTTCATATATAAGCTAAGAAACATAAAATACAACTAAGAGATCTTGAACTACGTCTTTTAACATCATTCTACTCTTACTTTCATTAAATCATGAATTGAGCTCAAATTTGTAAAATTTTTCTATTCTTAGTACCTTAATTTTTATATCCACTCTTTAAGAGAGTATATTAGACTTGATATAAAGGGTGAGGTATCCCTTATAGAAGCATTGAAAGGGTGAGGAATCCCTTGTAAAAGAGTTTTTGTTCAAGGAAGGGTAAGGATTATAAGGCTTCTTCAAGTGCCAATTTGAAACTTGAAGGGATAGTGGATTAATACATAAGCTTGGAAATCTTGGAAAATGGATTGTACACCTTAGTAAGGATATTTAAAGGAGGAACCATTATAAATTCTTATGTTTGATCTTGCTATCTTGTCCTTTTATTTTTTCTACAACATTGTTCTATTTTTCCTTACTGTATATACTCTGTTTTGTTGATATATTGTACTGTAATGTTTATTTTGTTGCTTGGATAATTGAATGGTTGAAAAAGAAACTCATCTATGCATTAGCTTCTTGATTATCTATCTATGCATAGTTAATGATCACTTGCTCTATTTTTATTTATGTTACATGCTATGATCCAATGCTTATGATGATGTATATATGACTAAATGTGCAAAAAGGGTATATATATGCATTAACTTATTGATTCTTTATCCATAGTTGAATGAGTTATTTTGCACAGTGTATTGAATTGTTATATGTTATGTGCAAACTTCTCTATTAAAATATTTTTTGATTAAATAAAGGTTCCATTATGAAATAGAATTAATCAAATCAATTCCTTGAATCTAGTTTTGTATATGTGATATACTTCATGTTCAAGTATATAATTTGTTTTGCATAGAATTAACATGATTAGTTCTGAAACTATCTTCATATAAGGATCTATTTAACATGTTTAATGTGATTAAAAATAAAGCTGGACCTCATGTATGAAGTATGTGCATGAATGCTTTAATCTATTTGAACTTGGCTAGATCTATTTAAATGTTTAAATTTGTCCACTACGATTCTAACATGAATCTTATTTCAAAACTATGATCTAAATGTTAAATATTGTTGAATTATTTGACAAAAGGCTATATCAATTGTTAATTAAGTGATTAAGTGAGACTGTCGTAAAATTCTCTACATAGCATGACATTAAGTGATTAGTTAATTAATTCAAAATTAATTAATTAATTTAGATTTTAATATTGAAAATATATCTTGAATATATATTTCATTTATCATGTTGTTTTGTTGCTTGATGCATGGTGTATGATTATGGCCCTTAGTTTTGTTGTAATTTTAAATATGGCTTACATGTTGTGCCTTTCTATTACTTTTAATTGTACATTCTCTTCTTATCTCATTCCCCTTGAATGTAACTTAATGTTTCTTTATTTATTATGTCTTAATATTTGTTAGAGCACTTAAAGAGGAAATAATGGAAGTGGAGATCTAGCCATGGAGAAAGAAGAAGATTCTTAGGAAGAAGCTTTTTCTTTCTTAGTTTTATATGATATTCTTGAGCTCTAGGATATCATTTAGGTTAGGCCATGATCATATCACATTTAATTTATATTTTATATATGAGATGCATGTGATGAATGTATAAGATACCTATACTAGATGTATATGATGCATGCCAAATACAACTAAGTACAATAATGGTAAGATCAATAATATTAAAATCCCTCAAACAAAATATTAAGTAAAAAAGATGCCTTCCAATGATAGTGCTTATCAAGATCTTGATTGATTATAGGTGAATTTACCAAAGCAAAGTGCTTAAAGTTTATCTTAGTAAGGTGTGATAGGATAAAAATGATACCCAAATTGTTAAATATTGGGTTTGACTTAACTGGGCTATCCTAATAGGATTGGGGCCTAGAGACATAAAGTTAGTTATGAATTCATGAGATGAATTTGAATAAGTGTTATTCACTTAATCATCCAAGAGTTGCATAAGATGCAATTTATAAGAAATTGTCTACCTAAATAGCTATATCTTAAGCAATTAGCCAAAGTTAATTTAAGATTTGGTGAGATATGGATCTTGGCTCACTAGAAAACCTTGACAATAAGGTTTTTTGAAATAATAGTGAGGGCTATTATTTTAAGAAAAATAGTGGGAGTATTATTTAATAAAAGACCTTTACATGATTCTCATTCTGCATATTTTTTAATGTAGATAACCATGGTATTAAATGCATTAAACCTATCACTATAATCTATCCTTGAGAAAAATAAATTAAATGGGATAAATTTTCTTGGTTGATATCGAAACTTGAGGATTGTCATCAAGCATGGGAAAAAGCAATATGTCCTAGAGAAGCCTACTCCAAATAAGCCTACTACCAATGCTCATTGAGTAGAAAAGGATACTTATAAGAAGCATCTAGTAAATGCTTTGAATGTTAGCTATCTCATGATCACTACTATGAACTTTGAGCTTCAGAAGTAACATGAGAACATAGAGGTGTTCAATATGGTTGATCACCTTAAACAACTTTACTAAGAGCAAGCAAAGTATGAGAGGGTATGATGTATCCAAAAATTATTTCAATGCAAGATGGCTAAAGGATCACTCTTTGCTGCCTATATGCTTAAGATGATTGGATACATCAATAATCTTAAAAGATTAGGTTTTCCTCTACAACAAGAATTGGTTACCAACATAGTTCTACAATTGTTGCCTAAAAGCTATGTTCAATTTGTCTTGAATTACAACATAAACAAAATTAATAAGACTTTGCCTGAATTGCTGAATATGTTGAGAACTACTGAGCAGATCTTGAAAAAATTCAAGCCTAATTCCATTATAATGGTTCAAAAAGGCAAAAGGAAAGGCAAGTTTAAGGCTAAGAATAAAAGGAAGAAGAACAAGACTAACAAAAAGTCCAAATTAAGTTCCTTTACACTGAAGCCCAAGAGTAGTGTGGCCAAGGAAAAGCGGCAATGCTTCTATTGTAAAGAATCAGAACCATGGAAGCAAATTTGTAAGCTTTACTTGGAAAAGCTTAAGAAGCAAAAAGGAAATGAGACTTCTAACTTAGGTATTTATCTTATAAAGGTTAATTTATCTACTTCTACATTTTAGGTATTAGATATTGAATATGGTGCTCAGATTTATGTAAATATGCAGAATCTTAAAGGAAGTAAATCATTAACCAAAGGTGAAGTGGACCTACACATTGGAAATGGAGCAAGAGTTAATGCATTAGTTATAGGCACTTATTATCTACCTTTTCCTAGTGGATTAATTTAGAAATTAGACAATTATTATTTTATGCCTACTGTTAGTAGGAATTTGATTTCTATTTCTTGTTTAGACAAGAAAGGATTTTCATTTATAATAACTGATAAATGTTGCTCTATTTATATAAATGAAATATTTTATGGTAGTATACATTTAATGAATGGTCTTTATGTTCTAGACTTTGAAAATCTAATCTATAACATAAACACTAAAAAGGTTAAAACTAATGATTCAAATCCAACCTATCTTTAGCATTATCCTTTAGGCCATATAAATGAGACACACATCTCCAAACTCCATAAAGATGGATTTTTTGGACTTATTTAATTTTGAATCATATAAGGTATGTGAGCCATGTTTATTAGGCATAATGACTAAAGCCCAATTTACTAGGAAAGGTGAAATGACTAGTGATTTATTGACACTTATACATAGTGATATATGTAAACCTTTGAGCATACAAGTTAGAGGTATTTATCATTACTCCATTACTTTTACTAATAATTTCAATAGATATGACTATACGTTTCTTATGAAACATAAGTCTAAATCCTTTGAAAAGTTCAAATAATTTGAGAATGAAGTACAAAATCAATTTGGTAAAAGTATTAAAGCATTTCAATTAGATCAAGGTGGTGAATACTTAGACCAAGAGTTCTTTTCATCATCTAAAGGAGTGTAGGCATTGTATCACAACTCACTCGACTAGGAACACCTTAATGTAATGGTGTATTTAAGAGAAGGAATTGAACTTTGTTAGACATGGTTCGATGGATGATGAATCAAACTAACCTTCCAAATTCCTTCTAGGCACATGCTCCAAAGACCGTAACCTTCACACTAAACCATATCCATTAAAATTAGTTTGAAAGACATCATATAAGATATGGACTGGGATATGTCCTAGTTTATCTTTTATAAAGATTTAAGGCTGTGAAAGTTATGTAAGGTGTCAAACTTCTAATAAACTTGGACTCAAATTTGATAAATATTTTTTTCGTTGGATATCCTAAGGAGACTAAGGGATATTGTTTCTACAATCTAACTATGTAAAAAATGTTTATTACTTAAACTGGTGTCTTTCTAGAGAGAATTTATCTCTAGAAGAATCAGTGGGAAGAAAATAGAACTTGAAGAAATTGGAGATCAATAAGAGAATATTAAACTTAAGATGGAACCTCACCCAGTTCTACAACCAATTGTGGGAGAACTTGCTTATGTAACATAAAACCTGTATAGGTCTGGTAAGATATATCATGAGCCTAAAAGATATGGATTTCTTGTGACTTATCATGGTGATGTGTTGCTTATGGATTAAAATGAGCCTACAACCTACCAAGAGGTCATGATGGGCTTAGATTCTAAGAAATGGCTAGAAGTTATGAAATCAAAGATGGACTCCATGTATGTAAACTAAGTTTAGACCTTGGTTAATCCACCTGAAGAGGTAAAACCCATAAGGTGCAAATGGGTTTTCAAAAAGAAAACTAATATAAATGGTAATGTGTGTACCTTTAAGGGATTATTAGTTACAAAAGGTTTCAAGCAAATCCATGGTATTAACTATAATGAGATCTTTTCCTTGGTTGTCATGCTTAAATCCATCAAGATTCTTCTAACTATAACTACATATTATGATTATGAGATCTGGTAGATGGATGTCAAACTACTTTCCTTAATGGAAATCTTCTTGAAGATGTGTACATGGACACAACTTGAAAGTCTTGTAAATCCTAAAAATGCTGGAAAAGCTTGCAAATTACAATAATTCATTTTTGGATTGAAGCAAGCTTCTTAGAGTTGGAATCTTTATTTTGATGATGCAATCAAAGAGTTTAATTTCATCAAGAATAAATATGAATCTTGTGTATATAAAAAGATTAGTAGGAGTGCGATAATCTTTTTGGTGTTGTATATGGATGACATACTACTTATTGAAAATAACATCCTTACACTATAGTTTGTAAAAACTTAGTTAGGAAATTATTTTTCTATGAAAGACTTAGGTGAGGCCACTTATGTATTAGGTATCAAGATCTCTAGAGATAGATAAAGAAAGTTGCTTGGCTTAAGTCAAAGTACATACATCGATAAAGTACTAAAGATGTTTAACATGAAAGATTCTAAAAATGGATTCTTGCTAATGTCACTTGCTATAAGTCTCTAAAAATTCAATGTCCTTCCATAAAGTGTGAGAGACAATGCATGAGTAAAATCCCTTATGCAAATGTAATCAGGTTTATCATGTATGTCATGTTATATACTTGTCATAATGTGTCATATGCTTTAAGTATGATGAGTAGATACTAATAAGATCCTAGTGAAAGCCACTAAATAGTTGTTAAGAATATTCTTAAGTAGTTAAGAAGAACTAAAGATATATTCTTGATTTATGGAGGAAAGGAAGAGCTCATTGTAAGAGGTTACATTGATATTAGCTTTCAAACTAACAAAGATGATTTCTAATCACAGTTAGGTTAATAGTGGCACTATAACTTGGAAAAGTTCAAAGTAAGGGACAGTGGCTGATTTTACAATCAAAGTAGAATACATTGCAACATCAGATGCCATAAAGGAAGTTATTTAGATTAAGAAGTTCATCATTAAACTTGGAGTTGTTCCTAACATTGTTGACTTGATAGAGCTCTATTGTGACAATAATAAAGCCATTGCATAAGCTAAGGAACCTAGATCTCACCAAAAATCCAAACACATATTCTGACATAATCATGTCATAAAAGATATCATTGATAGAAATGATGTTAGAATATATAAAATACTGACCAATGATAATATTGATGTTCTACTAACAAAACCCTTAATGTAACAAAGACATGATAGTTATATGAGATCCATATGTATTAGATACATGGATGATTGGCTTTAATGTAAGTGAAATATTGTTGGTGCATATACTCTAAAATTAATCATATCGATAATTGTAGATTTGGATCATGTTATTTTAAAGACAAATTTAATTATCATATTTATACATATATTTTATGTGTAGGATATTTAATTATGATAATAACCCTAGAATAATTATATTTTTAAATGTCCTTAGTTTATGTATCATTGTAGATTGGTTTGCATTGATATGTTAAGATTAGTATATATGATAACTTATATGAGATATTAAGTCTACACAGAGTACAAGTTAGAAAAGTTATGTATTTGACCGACCCACCATAAGAACACTACATGAATCATTATATGAGTGTCATGAGTGATTCTTAGTAATTATTATTAATATGGTCCTTTGATCTAAGATCATTAAAGTTCCTTACATGTAAGTTCCACATTTTGATATTATTTTATGTCACTATACAAGGGTAGTTATTAGATATGTCATATATCATGTGAAGGAATTTATGTGATCAAGATGGAATTTATGCTTCTTATATATTAGGAGTAATATTTAGGGGCAATTATTATATGAATGTCATGAGTGATTCTTAGTGATTATCATTAATATGATCCTTTGATCTAATATCATTAAAGTTTCCTACATATGAGTTCCACATTTTGATATTATTTTATATCACTCATAGTTTAGTGAATTCAAGTGTAGTTATTATATGTATCATATACCATATGAAGGGATTTATGTGATCAAGATGGAATTTGTACTTCTTATATACTAGAAATGACATCTGTGAGCTCCTTAATTAAGTAAGACTAAGAAAAATGCATGGTCATACTTAAATGGATTGATATGGGATATCAATTATATTTGTTTTAGTCATCCTTACTTAGAATTCAAGAAACCTTTGAATTAGAATATATAAGAATGACATAGTCCATATCTCGTGCTTAATTTAGATGTTTAGGACAAAAAGTCATAGATGATTATCACATGTATAGGTTCTGTTGAATCATTAACTTCCTCATTACTTAGGTAACAATGATGTGTTGCTATACATTACTCATTATTTAGATCATTAATATGATTTATTATCATTATTAATATAATGAGAGCTTGTAGGGTCGCACACTTAGAACCTAGTAGATTTAGAATTAGAATTGATGGACTAAATTATTTAACCCTAGTATATAGGAATTTCATGTTATAATTATAAGACTCAATTATAAACCCATAATTATACATAAAATAAAGCCTAATTAGTTAGGATTTTCTATACACCTATTTAAATAACCATGTTAGGTGTTAATATTTTATTAATATTTTATTATTTATGTATCCTAAATAACATAGAAAACCTTAGTAGCTCTCTTTGATCATAATCCTAGAGGAGGCGTAGCTAGCACTGCAAGGCAAAGAAGAAAAATTCCAATCAATGGTCGTAGAACATTCATTGGTGATTTGCATATTTATGTGGATACCTTAAAGTTTTCGACTAAAAGCAAATTAAAAAGGTGATCAATGATTAAGCCTTTGAATTATTTACAAAAGGTAATGACTAAATCTTTGTCCTGATCTAATCATTTCACATGAATCCTTGGTTAAGATTGGTTAAATTCCACTACAATTATTTAGCCCTTGATCCCAACACCTCACACATCACAATGTATTAGCTCAAAAGGTTCAGTGGTTTTATTTTGACTGAGAATAAAAACTTCTCTTGTCTTCTTAGTTCTCAAATAAATATCATATACTTGTTCATGCTTATCTTTTTCAATAATACAAACAATAGGAAGCAAACTAATTATTTAACTGAAGGATGTCCCATATGCTTGTGCCACATGGTGAAAGAATTAACTCCACTTGGTTTGTATGTCCATACAAAAGTAACTACGTGAAAGTGATAGACTCCATTCAACTGCTCACCTACACCAATCATTGTCTTCAAAGTTTAGTCTTGTATCACACATAATTTATTAGAAAAAGTTATTGTACAATTTGAATCATGTTTTAGTTGAGACACAAAGATAAGATTGCAAGTTAAATTGGGCATCTATAACATGTTGTTCAAAGTTGATCCTTTGCCAAAATTTATTATTCCTTCTTTCATTGTGATCGCATCTTTTCCATTGGGCAACCTAATAGGATAGGGTAAGACATCAAGCACTTTTGTTAATAAGCTCAAATCACTTGTCATACAATTTGAAGCTCTTGTGTCTAGCAACTAAGATTTTTGCACTTACTATTGAGTTTTTTGATGGATGATGTAGCCTTGTGATTATTAAGAATAGTCAATAGTGTTGTCCATTGATAATTGTTAAGACCAAGAAAAGAACCATGCTCCTTTATTACTCCCCCTAACTAGGTGCTTGCTATATTGTGAGAATAACTTTGATAAACATTGGGAGCTATGGTTAGAAAATAGCTAGGTTTCCCTTCTGCTCTGATACCATAAACAAATCTAGTTTGTATAAGTTTTTCTGTGTTTCCAATAGCCAAATAAGTGGGATATATACAAAGATTGAGAGAAACTTCTAAAGTTATTGCTGAATATTCTTCCCATTCTTATAATCACTTCTAGACATGATTTTTTAAATATTTACATGATTTCCTAAATATATTTATGTAATTCTACTCCCATGATTACTTCTAGACATGATTTCCTAATCAAACACCTTCTACATTAAAATGACACTTTGAGATTAACAACATTTCTTAATTGTTGCCTTCACATTGCTAATCTTTTGTACCAAATATGGCAATTGACACAAAGGTATCTTTCATGGGCATTGGAATCCTACTACCTTTCTCTATCTTCAATTGCAATTGACATCGAGGAAGACATTTTCCTATAATTAACATGTAATAAAAATTTAAATTTTAAATTTTTCTATACATACAATAAAATAAATTATTAAAAAATAATGTAGAAAAAATTAAGAGATTAGTAATTTTTAACTTATAAAATTTCTCAATGTGAGAATAGAAAATACAAGATATAATTTACTAAAAAATCTGCTGATAAAATAATAAATATAATACCTTAAAATTTTAGAAAACAATCAATATAAAAAATTTTCATTAAAATTGATGGAATTTTTTATAAAATTAACAAAATAATTAAAATCAATTATTTTGTTAAACCAATCATTAGAAAAGAAAAAAATCAATAGAAAAGTATGGACTGCACTATCCAAATTATCAGCAATAACATATCAAATTTTAATATGAATCTAATTAAATATTGTGGTCAATCTTTTAATACAATTTAGCAAAAAACTGTGCAATTCTTTTTCTCTCCGGTGCGCCATCCCGTGACCAATAGAAAAACTACTTGCTTCGATCACAGCTCTTTAAAGCCTCATATGCACAAGGCCCTAGACCTCCTTTTTTTTTTCCTTAAATTTTCAATGCACGGCCCAGAATTTAAAAATACTCTTTAACCAAAGCTATCTACGGCTTATCCATCAAGCCGAATTTGGCATTTTTCTTACATCTAATAATGGGCTTGATTCAAAAACTGCCCCATAAATATTTTTTATCTTTTATTTTTTATACTAAATAATAGATGTACATGATATTTTATGTCGTCAGCACCAATAAGCAGTTCCAGTGCAAAATAGGGCCCATTGCCTGAAGATGAAAACGGTGGCTATATTAGGTTATTGTTGTGAAAAATGGAGATGGTTAAAAGCTGCACTATTTATTTTTAACATTTTTTTACAATTATGGGTGCAGGTGACAACCGCACCAATTATATATATATATATATATATATATATATAAAGAAAGTACATTGAAAACATTAATGCGGTTTCCAATTACACCTCCATTTTTTCCCCCGGAAGCGATTGTGGATTATCCTGTAAAAAAGCACAGACATGACATAGTCAATCGTTGTAATATTGTTGGAGACAAAACATAAATAACCAGAGCATAACGTACACGTACCAACCACAATTTCAAAAATCGGTTGTAACGGCCGGTTTGACCGGTAAATCGGTAATTGATCAATGAGCAAGTTTGATTAAAAATATCCGATTATAATTATATATGAATTGTTGTAAAGCAATTAAAATTTTTGTGAATCAATTGAAATTAATGAATTAGATCGATAAGTCAATTTATTATAAATTTTATAATAATTGAGTTGTAATATTTTTATAATTTTAAATTAATTGAATTTATGTTGTATTTTTTAATTTTATCATTTATTAAAAAAGATATAATACTAAAATATATGTGTGTATATATAATTTATATTTTTAATAATTTATATACATATAATTTATATTTTAATTCAAAAGTGATGTAGTTAATAAACTAATAATTCAACTATCAATTTAAATGATTAGTTAGATTTTAAAAACTATCATTCCAACGATCTAAACCTACAGAACCAATACAGACTCGTGCGCGAGGCTAATTCCTAGTTTTAGCACTCTTCAGGCCATTGACAATAAAATTTCAAGATGTATTATATTCATTATTATATTACTTATTTTAAAATTTTAAAATTAAAATATTATTAAAAAAAGTACAAATTTCAAAATAAAAATGAATGATCAGAAGGTGAAAATATTTAACATTTTAAGTATTTGATCTTTTAATAGAATTAGTCTATAATTTTATATTGTTTTGGCATTTAATGATGTTCATTAAATTGTGTTGCAAAACATCTTCCTGTAGTCTATGGTTTAAAATTGCAGTTATAATTGTGATTAAGGTTGTAGTTTTATTATAACGTGCAAAATTATATGTAAATATAAAAAAAAATAAAGTCATTATAACCTCAAATTACAAAAAAAAAAAATATTATGCAATCAGTAACAGTAATATTATACATCCTGCATCTTAACTTTTTTTTTTTTTTTTCAAGGATCCATGGCCTATATTCATTTAAGTTCTACTACACTTTTTTTTAACCACTTCAAAATTATTTCTTTTAAGATTATAGAGTTCTCGGTGAATTTATTTATCATCTATTATGAGGAGTGTACATAAACTCTCATTTAAACATTCCGCTATTCGTACGGTACGCCAAACACACGAACGGAGTTTCCCGTTAATTAATTAAGAATTGATGTTGTCGACTTCCGTTTAATTTATTTTGCTTCTTGTTTTTCGGGGAAGACTTGGAATTGAATAATAATACAAGCATAACAAATATATGGCTTCCTCTTAATCTTTTAATTAAAAATTATTTGTAGACTCCTATTCAATATATTCTCTCCATTCCCTTTTTTAAACATTGTTCAAAATTAATACATAAAAATTAAAAAATAAAAAACAACCTTAACTTTATAAAATATAAAATATAATTTATTAATATATTCTTTATTAAAAATCAATTAATAAAAAATTATTTAATATTTATTTAGATAATAAAATAATATTTAAAAGAAAAGAACAAATATATTTTTATTTTTTTAAAATAATAAATAAATAAGAAAAATTCCTAAAATAATATTTAAAAAAAGGACGAAGCACATATTTCGCATTTGGTTTTTCACAGAAGACTTAGAGTTGACTTGAGTGATATATATTGAAGATCAGACAGAGATTGATTAAATTTAACAGAAGTGGATGGAAAAATTAAATAGGGAAATCAAAATTAAATTAATTAAATATTTAAGAAATTGAAATAAATTATTTTTAATTAAAATTTAAAATCATATAATTAACATTTTACAGGACAAAATTATTTCTGAACTTAAATTTTATCTTCAAAGGAGATTGGAAAAATCCTCACACTCCATTTCGACTCTTGCTGCACCCCATTAATGCTTTTCCAACAGAAATAAATTGTTCGTTAGAAACGGTAAAGACGGAGAGAACTTTCACGGAAAAAAATAATTTAAAAAAAATAAAAGCTTATTTGAAATTTCAAAGAAAGAATGAGGACGACAAGAGACAAAAACATCAACTCCGTCAAATCTCTAAGCAAAAGTAGGCGCGGGACCCAGAACTTTTTCCTAAAAATTTGAACTGAGAGAAAATTGGAGTAGTAAACAAAGAGTGAAAACTAGCAAATCACGGTATGAAGAATTTAGTGGGCATTAATTGTATTGAAAAATACTTTTATATTAATTTAGTTTTGATCTTAGGAGTTTCTGTATTAATTTAATTTTTTATGTATTAAATTAATATAAAAATTTCTAGTATTAATTTCAAATGAAAATTTTTAAAATTTATATTATATTAATGTAAGTAATATTAATCGAATCAATAATTTGATAATTTCTTCAAAAATAAATATATAGGATATAAATTTTCTACATTTTATTTTATCAATTTTTTATTAATTTTATAGAAATAAAAATATATTTTTTATTAAAAAATCTTCTACTTTTTTCTGAAATCTTAATATAAAAAAATTATATCTATTTTTCTTTATAATTCACTGCATTTTTTTAATGCAAAGTATTCATTCTCTCTCTCATATATATATATATATATATATATATATATATATAGAGAGAGAGAGAGAGAGAGAGAGAGAGAGAGAGAGAGAGGACCCAGACACTTTTTGTAAGAAAAGCACTGATGGGGAGCAGCTGGAGTCGAAATATTAGAAATTAGGGTGTACAGACTTCTTTTTTCATTTTTCTCTGAAGACTTGTAGTTGACTTGAGTTGTATATAATGGATAAGAAATTAAGCTAAGTACCACCATTATCAATCACCAGACGGATTTGTAAGTGCTCATAGCAATTAGCTTACATAATAGCAGAGCTCATAGATCGGTACGTGCTATCTGCTCTTCTCTTTGTAACTTTCCTCTCAACCCTCCCCCTTCATATTTACTCTGTTATCTCATTTTTCAGGTTGAAAAACAAAAGGTCTATTTACAGATAGAAAAGATTAGTAAAATACATGACATATATGTGAAAATCTCTCGTAAATCTGAGCTAATTTAATTGATGGAAAGAGAAATCGAATTCTTATGTGTAGTTCAATGAATCTATCCTTTTCCCATTTTTTTGGGGAATAAAGTTCTTTACTCAATTCGATCTTTATCTCTAGTAAAGAAAGTTGTTGCTATTTCTGAGCTTTTGCGATGTTCTGTACAATTCTTGGTTGCTATTACTCTTTCCTCTTCTTTATATAATTGGTTTGCGGTGATTTCAGCATTACCAGCGTTCTCGTTGTGGACTCTTTGGTTTCTCGTCAGCTTTCAACAGGTAATGTTACATTTTTATCCTCTATTTTGTCTTTTGATATATTTCTTTCAATTTGTATTTCCCTTTCGACTTTTTGCTAATTTAGATAATTCGGATCTATTAAGTAATTGGTTAGGCTTCATTAGTCATTTCCCATAGTCTTCTCCTTAGTTTTCAATTTTATTTTATTTTCGTGTTGTTACATTTTAATTTTGTCTTCTTCTAACGGTGTTTTATTTAATTTTATTAACTTCTAAAACAATTATTATATAGATAAAAATCATTAAGTCGTTACGTGAAAGACTTGGCGGTATCATAATTTTTTACATCAATTTAATATTAATTTCAAAATTTTAATATTAATATGATGATCTTCAAGTTCTTCGATACTAATTGATGTAAAATTTAAAAATTGATATACAAATTTTTTTAATATTAATTTGATATTTATCCAATCTTTTTAAGTAGTAATATAATGATTGTCTTTATTATATATAACACCGTAACTTATTTACCATTTGGTTCTTACATTTGAAAGTTTGATCATAATATATAAAACACTACATTTGATCACTAAAATAATTTTAATTAATTTTTTATACTAGATAATTTAGGTTCGTAACTATTTAGTACAAGTCACATGGGGACAAGACAAAATATTTCATTAATCTTAGGCCTAAACTATAATACAATAATTTATGATATACCACTATTTATAAATCATTAAATTTTGTTCAATCTACGTGGTAGTGCACAAATAAGCCGATTTGAGCTGCCAAATCAACTGGTGCACTGCAAAGCCTGGCCCTTAACGATAACTTGTACCACAATGAATGCCTCACCAGGATAAATTCCATCTGCTTTAGTCACATAAGAAATATCGCTTCCTTTCACATATTTTTTAATTTTTGTGTTTTTTTCTATGAAAACTTATAGCAGATTGGAACACTATTATAAAATGGATGAGGGAGCTGTATCCCATCAATATATATACATAACTGTTATCTCTTCTAATATCATGTTAAATGCTAATTATTTAAAAGATTTTAATTATTCGAAGAAAATTCAAGAATAATTTTTGTCCTAGGATAAGTATAATAATTCTTTTCCCGCCAAAATGCTTTTTCCCATTCCCATTTCTTTCTTTTGTCCACCATTTTTAACCGATTTTATTTGAATTTTTATTTTTATAATCCAACATTTGTACTTCCTTTTAGATTTATGCACAATTTTTTAACACTATTACTGTATTACATTATGTATATATTATTTCCTTACTTAATTTGTTGTATTTTTTATATTCACTTTTATGAATTACACCTCAAATGCGAATACTATTAAATAGATGGATATTACATAATATATTTTATTTTTACTATAATAAAATCATTTTAAATAAGATAAAAAAAATTTAATTTATTTAAATTACATTTTATATTTTTATTATCTTCAAATTGTTGCATTTTTTCTTTTTATTTATCCTATTACTCCATTAAATTATATACATATTATATTTTTATCTAATTTATTGCATTTTCTCATGTTCATTTATATTATTTATAGCTCATATGCTAATATCACCTAATAGTATTTATATAACATGTTATAATTTATTTTAATTACAAAAAAATTTTAAGCAAGTGAAATTTTTAATTTAATTAAATTACATAACAACTTATTCCATTCTAACTTTTATATTATTTTGCAATTCACTCGTTGTAGGCTTTTTTATTTGTTTTAGGGCTTTTTTTTTTTCATATCCATACCTATTATTTACAATTCAAACATTAATTCTTTAAGAAGTATATATTTTATTTTCATTATAAAAATAATTTAGATAAGTTAAAAATTTTAATTCTTAATAATATTTTATTTTTAATTCTTACATTATTTTATATTTCACACATTGTTTATTTTTTTAATTTGCTCACTTTCAATTTTTCATTTTTATATTCATTAATATTTTTTACAATGTAAATTCTAATGTTAAAAAATAATAGAGATATAATCTGATATATTTAAATTTATTAAAAATATATTTTTAAAAAAAGAATTTAACATAGAAAATATTAATTGATTTAATTAACTATAAAGTATTTTATTTAATAAAATATACAAAAATTAGAGATCAAATTTATTTATTTATTTAAAATTTATAAATATTTTTATATTAATTTTTTAAGTTCTATGATTAAATTTAAGGATATATCAATTGAGGCAAGGTTTTAAGTCAAGCTAGGGTGTGACAGAAGATTTCATTAATCATAATTTGTACCACAAGGTTTGCCTCAATTGTATAAATTCCATTGGCTTAAGTAACGTATGAACATTGCTTCCTTTTACATATTTTTAAATTTTTTTTATGAAAACTTATAGTTGATTTGAACACTATTATAAAATGGATAAGGAAGCCATTGTGCACATAAATTTTGTGTCTTAATTACACTAATCTTTGTGGCCATATAAGGATTTAATACCTCAATTTCTAGGAATTCTCTCTCTTTTGCTCATTTTTTTATTGCTTTGCCAGCTTTTGAGTTAAAAACAAGAGCCTTGAGTTTAATCTCCTTCTTCGACCTAGATTTCAAGGCTTGGAAATGTCTTTTTGAAGGTTCCACTAATCTTCTTGAAAACTTAAAGACATTTTGATAAATGCATTCAAGGTTAGCAACAAAAAATTAACATCTTTTATCTTTTCCTTCTTTTTGAAAAAATTAAAAGACTCTTTTACTAGAAACACTTAAGGAGTTTACTTATACAAGCGCTTTCCTCTTCTCTCCTGAGGGTTTAAAGATTTGAAAATAGTATTAAAAAGAAGCATTTGAGAGTTTTCTCTCTTTACTTGTAGAAATCTTGTTTCTCTATTCTCTTCTTGTATTTCATTTATGATGAACCCTTAGGTTATTTATAGATTCTGGAAGGGCTTTTTAAGTAGGATAATTATCCACTATGTCATATTCATAGAATTTGACCCATGTTTAATAGTTTAATAAGATTTGGATCACTTGGGTATGCCCAATTAAAATAGACTTAGAAATTGGATTAATATATTAGATATAAGCCCAAATTAATATAGACTCAATTCAATTCATTTTTTATGACTTATTTATTAATTTTTTTAAACTGTCTACAGCTATATCCCACCAATATCTTTATTAAGGAGAAGATTTAGATGATTTGTTGTGAAGTTTCTTGTTAGAATTTTACATATTCTAATAATTATGTTTATTAAATTATAATTATTAATATTGAGTTAAAAAATTTACTAAAGTTTTGTCCTTATATTAAATACAAATTATTTAAAAAATTCAAGAATAATTTTATTATAATTCAATCACATACATAAGTAAAAATTTTTAATATAATACATAATGTGCATGTAAAAGTTAATGATAGAAGTAAACAAGTTAGAAACAAGGAGACACTTTATTTTTTATTTATACGAGGCTGGACTTAAGATGAATTATAGATTTAAGATAGAAAACTATCCAATGAAATAAAATAAAATAGGTATAACAATGTTCATTTGTTAGTGTTCCTAGGTCTATTGATTAACATTCTTTTATGGATTTGATTTGAAGTTTTTTCTTACACTACCGTGTAAATAATTGTTGGATTATTCCATCAACAAAGTAACCATGCTTTCGAAACTTGGTAAATTTTGTAGCATCCAAAAAACTTTAAAATCAGTTATATGATAATCTTATAAAATTGTTAAATTAAAATTATTTAATTATATTTACTACATATAAATAATTATAATCGAATAATTTAATTTAATAATTTTAAAATTATATTTTGATAGGTGCTTTCTAGGATTTTATTAATAGAATTAAGAAGTTCAAAATAAAAATGTGATATTTAATATTTAATTAATTATATTTTATGAATTTATATATTGATTTATTTATATAATTTTTATTTTATTATTATTCATAAAATACTTATAATTACTTAAATTATAACTAATTATATTTTATAAAAAAATAATATTTAGATTTATATGATGATGGGTATGGGTTGCAAATTAATAAAAAGTAAGGATAGATTTGAAAAAAAATTGAAGAAACAGTCATTTATAAGTTATAATCTATTTAAGGTAACTTACTAGATTAAAATTTATTTTTTTAATAAATTAGTGTATGAAATACCTCTAAAAGCTAATTTATAGTTTATTTATTAAGTCAATAAGTTATAAGTTAACTTATTTATTATATAAAATAGGTTTTATAACTGATAGTTGATAATTAATAAATTAACTAATTATATAAGAAATATTTTGTAAAATTAGTTATTGAATTAACTAAAATTATAAAATAATATAAAAGAATATATAAATAAAAATAGATACATAATTAAAATAAATTATTTTTATTTAAAAAATTAAATTATGTTAATACAATTAAAAATTTTAAAATAAAAATATAATATCTAATATTTAATTAATTATATTTTATGAACTTATATATTGATTTATTTATATAGTTTTTATTTTATTATTATTATTTAAAAAATTATAATTACTGATAATATAATTAATTATATTTTATGACATTATATATTTATTTACATATATATTTTTATATATTTATAATTTAAAATTTAAATATAATTATGTTAAAATTAAATTAAATTAATTATATTTTATAAAAATAATATTTAATTTTATGTTATGATGAGTATGGATTATAAATTAATAAAAAAAATAAAGATAGATTTAAAAAAATTAAAAAAAATAACTTATAAATTATAAGTTATAAGTTACTTAAGATAATTTACTAACTTAGAGTTAATATGCGAAATACTTCTAAATATTAAATTATAACTACAAAATACTTCTAAATATTAAATTATGATTTATTGATCAAGTTAATAAATTATGATATATTTTATCTATTGCATGAAATGGAGCCATAGTCCAGTTGCAAATATTATTTATTCTGTCTATTATTAAATTATGTTAGAATTTTAACTCATTTGAATGGAAAATCTCAATTATAAATAATTTTCAATTTTCAACCTGTAGTAATTATTTTACAATAATTATTTAATACATTAAGTTAATTAAGATAATTTTTGAATGTGATATAAATAATCATTACTGCAACAAAATATATGATAAAAAATCATCAAACACCAAAAAATTATAAAAAAAACTCACTATTTACAAAAGAAATTCCAATTTCCAAGGGACCCAGATTACCATATTCCCCATTTGAGAGCCAATTCTCTCATTTCCCCATTTTAATTCAAACACTTGTTAGGGGCTCATATCTTTTGGATTGGCATATCACACCTCATTTATATGACAGCTCAGCCATTGCACCTGTGCATGGGTTTCAGCCCACGCACGGTGGAATCTGCGATTTTGATAACTTATGTCACCAGTTTTTCCCTTTTTTTTTTTTAATTTTTAGAATTTTTTTCTCCTGACTACTGGACAAATCGTGTAGGATTTGTTGACCGTTCAAGAAATGGAACCAACGGTGCATTTTCCCTTTAACAGTCAACAAATCTTGCTGACGTGGCTTAACTGCACTAAAAGAGTTATCGATAACTATGAATTTTATTTTCATGTGTGGTGCATATTATAGGTTTCTACTTTAACATGTTGTAATTTTCTATTTAGGAATAATATTGATTGTTTTATTGTTTATTAGGATGTCAGTATATCTATTGTAGATATTAATTTATTGCATTATATAAAATTATGATTACTAATTCGCATAGGTTTTTTTTTTTCAATTTTCAAATAATATTTAGTTAAGATTAAATTAAATTAATCGAGAGAATGCCTATTTTTACAGTTAGCTACAAAGGGATTAATATTTCATTAGTTATTGGCCAAACTCTAATTACCATTTTTTTTCATTTTTTTAACTAATGTGGGAAATGCTTGTTCATATTAATCAATAATGTAAATAAATTTTGGACTGCAACCTCCTTATTAGATTGCTATTCGAAACATTTTCAGGTGCATTAAGAAAAGAGTAACACAACAACGGATCATTATGCAAAGTGAGATAGAACAGAAGGGTTGTGACGAACACAGGTGTTTGAAAAAAGATATGGAAGCCATGTTAAGAGGGGTAAATCATCCCAAATTGGTGTCAAATTATTGTATCAACAAAGTTCCCCAAAGTATTAGGAAAGCAAAACCAGCAGCCTACACTCCCAAAGTGGTTTCCATTGGCCCATTCCACCATGGAGACCAAGAGTTAAAGCCGATGGAAGAGCTTAAGTTGGGATACCTAAAGAGTTATCTCGAGAGGTCAAATATGACGTTGGAAGGCTGTATTGAAAAAATATGGGAGAAAGAAGAATATATTCGAAATTGTTATGCGGAGACCATTTCACAAAGCAGTGATGATTTTGTAAAGATGATTCTGATTGATGCTTGCTTCATCATTGAGTTTCTATTGAGAGTTAAGGAAGGTGATCCGTGGAACGAAATCGACCCAATACTTTCAAACTCAAGTCGGTCAAATGACATACGCCGGGATTTAATATTACTGGAAAATCAACTTCCATTTTTTGTTCTTGAAGACTTGTTCCCTCCCATTTGTTGTGGTGGCAAATACTTCGTTTCTTGAGGTCACCGGACTCGGTACTTACAATTTGAGGAATTTTTCCAACAATAATGAGAAGATCAAAGTGCTACACTTGACTGATCTACTAAGGATCTCTTGCTTACCGAGCTGGGAGGTACAACCAGAAAGAAAATATGCAAATGGTTGGATAGAGTTACCTAGTGCAAGTCAACTAATAGAAGCAGGAGTGAAGTTCGAGGCCTGTCAAAAAAGTGTAACTGAGCTACAATTTGAAGGAGGTGTGTTAACAATACCGCACTTTTCCGAGGATAATTTGTTTGAGCCATATCTTCGAAATATGGCGGCATTTGAGCAATGTCATTATCCAGATGAGACATACATTGGTGATTACATGGCCCTCCTGAATCTTCTTATTAGTGACCGCAAAGCTATTGATGTACTCCCAACACGCAATGCTGATTACATCCAACTTGTTGAAAAATTGAATGGCTTCTACGAGAAGCCACTGCGCAAATATAAGGCCATCTTCATTCGTGACTACCTCAGCACTCCCTGGAAAATAGCATCCATCGTTGCTGCAACAGTGCTGCTTTTGCTAACGCTGATCCAAACCATATTTTCCATCACCTCAAAACCTTGATCAAAAAGATCTTGTTATTTGTTGTGGAATTTGATGTTGTAGTATTTGCTGGCTAGTGTTCTGTTTAGAAAGAATGAATGTAAAAATTGGAATGTGTGTGTTGTATTTTTATGTGTTCATTAAACAAATATGAAAATGTATGGGTGGGAAAAACCATTACATTGTTGTCTTATTAGTTTTTTTCTTTTAAGTTTGTATTAAATTTTTAGTATAATTACAACTTTACCCACTTTAAGAATATGACCCAATTTCATATATCTTAGATGAAAAAATGCAAAATATCTCTTTCAATTTTAAAGTGGTTAAATTTTATCCTATTTTACTTTAAAATTTTGAAAATTATCCCTTGAATTTTATAAAATTTAAAATTAACACTCGTTATCAATTTAATCGACCATTTTATCAAATTATATAATTTTTTTATGAAATATATTAGGTTATATTGGTTTTCTAGTCACTTTTTCATATATAATTTCGTAACTTAATTTTTATTAGCTAATTAAAATTTTATATATCAAATTTAATTCTTATTAGTTATATAATATAAAAATTATTTATGGAAAAAACAAATTAAAATAACTATAATATTGTATTTTTTGTTTAAAAGTATCATTATAAAATAATGTAATCAGATCAAATAATAAATTAAGTTAATAATGAGAGTTAATTCCAAATTTTATATAATTTAAATATGTCATTTCCATGTTGAAAAAGTTAAAAGGGGTAAAATCTAATTACCTTAAAATTAAATGTATATTTTGCATCTTTCCCTATATTACATAGACATTGGATTTTAATGGTTTAGACGTCGTTCATTGCAAAGGCTCTTTTCTTATTTGAGTTAGATAATTTCTCCTTTTGAATATATTTCCATAAAATCTTGGGGCTTTATCGTTTTTAATATGCTTTAGTTCTTGTTCACTCTCAAGTTTGCTTTGTTCTAGTTAGCTTATCTTGTTTTTCTTTTGCGCCGTTAAAAAAAATAAAATAAAAGCAAGCAAAAAAATTAATGACAAATCGTAATTTAGAAAATTCAAACGTCATTAAGTATAAGGAAAATGTTAAATCTCCCGATGATGTATGCCAAATCCATGTCCCAATTGCTTTACAACCATGTGACTAAATAACAAAAATTGGACCCACATTAAGATGAGTGGCATGCATGAATTGTTGTTATTTCAGAACCCAGTTTTGATATTTTGTTTTCGGTGCAAATAGTAGCTTCTAAGTATAATATTCTGGTTAGACAATTTAAAGGGATAAAATACCATTTTAACATTTTTTACGAAACTTATTTCTGTTTTACCGTCTTTTCGAAACTTATTACCAAAATACACACGGTGGGAGAAGGCGCCATTTGGGTTGGCACCATTGGGAGGGGGGGCGCCATCTAGGATGGTGCCTCTGGGAAGGTTTTAGGGCACCATTCAAGGTGGCACCCTCGGTCCTTTTTTTGTAATTTTTTCTTTTAAAAATAATTAATTTTGATATCATTTGAAAATAAAAATTTTAAAAATAAATAATATATGATTGTGACTCAAAATAAATTTTTGAAAATAAATTACTCATTTTATAATTATATTTGATGTCATATAAAAATATGTTAACTCCACTTTAATATCTAATACATAAATTTATTATAGGAATTAAATAAGAAAGTAGTTAATGATAATAATATAATGAATAAAAATAATAAATATTTAGTAAATAATAAATATTTAGTAAATAATTAAATATTATTTAAAAAATATAGGATCAATAAAGAATAATTACGTAATTTATATTAATGTCTCTCAAAATTTGATCCAATGACACTTAATATTTATTAATTTTTGAAATTATAAACTTCCAACGTTTGGAATTATATTATTACAAGTAATTATTTAATATGTTATTACACATAAGTAAATTTATTGAATTATTCAATAATATTCTTTATATATGAATTTGAAGATTGTTAAAAATAAAAAGAAATATAACGAAATAAATATGTTTTTCTTATTTTGTATTTATTCCAATAATATTCTTGTCACTTTGTATTTATCTCAATAAAATTTTTTTTATTTTGTAACAGTAAATACGAAATGACGAGGTTGAAGATAGCTGAAAATTTAAAAAAATGTGATTATTTCGTTTTAATAATCTTTTCATTTTGTAATAAAATCAAAATTGTAACATGAATTAGTTATTTTTTATTTCGTCACAATGATAAAATATTTTGGCAATGAGAGGGAAAAGTATTGATTAACTATTTTTTAAGAAACTATTATTCGTTTTATCGTTCCTTCGAAACATTTTATCGAAATAAGCACAGAAGATACGCACAGCGATGGAGAGACGTCAAATGACGTGTAGAGGTACACTAGACGAAATGGCGTCGTTGGCACTGAAGGGAAGGGACGACAGGCGATATTTCACATTATGAATATAAAATTTATTAAATTAATTTAATATTATTTATTTATTTTCACATGGTAAATAAAAAAAGAGTAGATATTTATAACAATTGTGAAAGTATAATAATTAATAATGTTAGTTATTATATTTGGGAGATGTTCTTATCATCATTTTTTAAAAAAAACTAAATAGTTTTATTCATTTTGAAGTTTATTATTATTTATAATTGTTCCTACGCAAGCAATTAAAAATGTCGTAGTAATTAAAATCATCCTAAATATTGATGTTTGGCAATAAAGTAGTAAAATCATCCTAAATGTCGATGTTTGGCAATAAAGTAGTAAGATAAATGTACATAAATATACAATAAACATAGAAAAGAAATCTAATGTCTACGTAAGTGATGTCCAGTCCCACATCCAGTCCCACATCCAGGATCGGTAATGTGGCGGCCGTATCTACTAACCCTCTGCGCAGGCTCGGAAGTCACATCCCCGGTGTCTGTGTCTCCTCTACCTCCAGCTCCCGCTCTGCCTCCACCTCTACCTCTATCTACAAGCTCTGAGTCGTCTGTCATCATGCCACCATGTGCTAATCCCTAATCCTGAGTATGCCAATCAAATGCAGGACGATATGGTTGTGATGGACTAGCATCATCGGAAGGAAAGCCATAGAATGAAGATGAAACTCTTGGTATGTGTGGAAATGCCTAGAATGAGGATGGAACACCAGGAGGAAACTGGTACATCTGGAATGACGACGGCCCATATAATGCAGCCGGGAACATGGTGGAGGATGAAGGATCATCAGGTGCAGTAGGGTACACATGAGATGAGGCAGTAACATCAGGCATCATCGTCATGGTCTCCTGGGCAGTCAAAGGTGGAATCTGCTGCACTGTCAAAGCAGATGGAACATCAGCCTGCGATGTATGTCGTGAAGCAGTGCGACGTCGTCGGTGAAAGCGAGGCTGATCATGGTCACCCTCCGCAGGGTCTGGGATATGATGGGCCTGAGGAGCTGGCTCCGCATGTGAGTCAATAATCACATGATCAACCTCCTGAATGGCATGAAGGATGGACTCCGTCGCTGATCTAAACGCATCGAAGGTGAACATAGCCTGCCCCTCAGGGGTAGTGAAGTCCTGTAGTATGGAAACCTCATCTACCTGTGCAAATTTTTTACATTAAAGTTAGTTATAATACTAATGCATTTAAAGAAAATCAGATATAGAAAATTAGCACGCAATATTACCACAAGGTCTAGCGCTCCCCCAACGGGTGTAATACATCGCCTGGTAACCCGTTTGTACCATGTCATGTAATCGGATCGTGGTCCCAGAACTAGGCATGTCGTCGGCTCGGCGATAGCGCACAAGTCTCGCCGGATATCCCAGAGTGCAATATACGGCTGATGCCGGATGTGCCACTCCTCATCATGCCGACCGGACAAGTGAAGGCAATGGACCTCCGCCACCTGCTTCGGTGGCTCTGGAATAGCCTAGCGTAGTCCAAACTGCTGCAAAACCCTATCAGGTTGGTGCCACTCGACAATCTGGAAGTGAATGAGCGGCACCACTGCTGTCCACGTGTCACTCCCGTCAAAGCAGTACTGAGGCAGTGATGCGGTGACCTCCTCAGTGTACGGGATCCAGGCGATCTGAAGTTGCAAATTTAGGTTGTCATTTAAATACGATAGTGGAATGGACAAAGCCCTGAAATAAAGAAATCCATTATCCCCTATATACCTGGTCAAATCGAAGACGGTCCAGCACGTATCTGTAATGGGGTAGGCTGTGTGCCAGACTATACTGGAACGTCTTCTGATAGTGCCACCTGCCAAGTACAATAACAAAGTTAAACAACTTCGTAGTAAACTTAATTATAAGTGAAAGTTGAAAAATTCTCTAACCTACGTGCTAAGGGGCTAATCCCTGCATCCCCCTCTGGTATGTCTAAAACAGCTATCGCGGGGGCGATAGTGGGAAATCTATCCCATGCCCGGAGGTGCAGTAGTAGGCAACACCCTCCTATCTCCCTGTAATCCAGAGCGGTGGCCTTGCAGAGCTCTCTATACAGATAGGCCAGGCAAGCAGATCCCCAACTGTATGTCCCAGCCTCATGTAAGTGTCCGATCAAGGGTAAGTGCATGAGGTGGACATATGTGCCGGAATGGTCTGAAAATAATGTCCCACCAATGAGACGTAAAATGTAAGCCCGGGCAAATCTCTGCACTGTCACCTCGTCCGCATCATCTGGAAGATAAGTGAAATGCCTCTCCAACCAACTCATCCTCAGTCGCCCCCCTCTGATGACATGCTCATCCACCGGTAACTGGAATCCCAAATACTCCTCTATCAGGGCTCCCCATCCCCACACAGTGGGCCCCGTCACTACTCAACCGTCAATGGGTAGGCCGAGCTGAAAAGCAACATCCTGCAGGGTAATAGTCGTCTCTCCCTGCGGCATGTGAAAGGTATGTGTCTCCGGCCTCCACCTCTCTACAAAAGCACTGATCAACTAATGGTCGATCGGCACAAACTCGTACATCCCAAGCCGTAAAAGCCTGCCTCTCGTAAAAAGGGGACAATCAACTCTGGCGGCTGCTAGTGATGGTAGTGATGAGCTCGTCGAATCCTGAGCAGACGATCAGGCTGCAAAAGAAAAAAAATCACCAATTATCACGTCTGACAATTCAGAAATGGTTTAACTAAGTTTATTAAGATCTAACTATTTCCATACATGGCCTGCCCAAACCGACTGGAATATGTGTGAGGCCGAGCCGTCAACAGTGAAGGATCCCGTGGTCCAAGATCAACGCATCGGAATGTGGATGCCATCTACCACGACAAGCATTGCATTAGAATGAAATTTAAACACACACTAACTTAACAGACTTGTGCAATTTAAGTACAAAGTTCAACACAAGAGTTTGTATGGTTAAAATACCAAAATACGGATATTTCATAAATTTTTTTTCGCTTTACCGCGATTTTGAAAGTATTTATCAAAGTATTTATTTACATAATTTTTAGGTATTTATTATTTATAATAAAATTATAATCTGTAAAATATAATTAATTATCTAAATAAATATATAAATATATAAAATTTAATTAATTAAATATAAAATATTATTAAATGCCAAATGGCACCAAGTGAAAAGGCACCTCCCAGCCCCCTTCCCCCCAACAGGCTAGGTGCAGCAAAGGCGCCATGTTGAACGGCGCCTTCAACGGACATGTGACACCCTGCGTACTTTAGTAAATACTTTTGAAACCATGGTAAAGGGAAAAAAAAGTTTATAAAATATCCGTATTTTGGTATTTTAACCATACAAACTCTTGCACGATTAACTAATGGTCGGTTCACATTACTAGTAATGGGGTAACATATATATACATAATGACGTGCAATTTTACAACCATAAACAAAAAATACAGTGTGTGACCGTTACACTTATGATATTGGTTAACATACTTTATAACATATATGCAAAAGTAAATAATAAAAATTAAGGTGTAGAAGGGCCTTCCTCCCCATGTAGCAGTGGGCAGCGCCTACGATTATGTCCTTCCATCTTACAATGACCGCATTTTTGCTTTACACCGCTCTCTTGAGTTCAATCCATCTCATTTCTGATCCGGGTCGACTTTGGTCGTCCCCTTGCACGTAATCTTCCATAATTTGGAACTAGGACAGGAAATGGTGGTAGGTTATTCCATTGCGACCACTCCCCAATAGGCCACCACTCAGATTTGTAGCAATTGAGTAGTGTGTCAAGCCTGTATACAATATGTTTGCTTCTTTTGCCTTTTCCACAAAGTACTTGACACATCTATAGTATGTTTGTTGAGCAAGGCCTGTAATTGGTAGCTTCCTTAATCCTTTGAAGAGGCTATTGATGCACTCTACAATATTAGTCGTCATATGACCATATCTTCTGCCTTCATCATAAGCAAGCATCCACTTCTCTATCGGAATAGCGGTCAACTTCTTGTGGATCTCCTCGTTGACTTTGCTAAGATTGTCCAATCTCTCTATGGCCTTTTCCCAACTGGGCTCATACGCTAAACAGAAGGAGACAAATAGGTTAACCGGGTTGAACTACTAGATACACAAATTTATAGATGAAAGGTTCAACAAAGAAATTATACTATAACGCATATCAATCTTAAGGACAGCTTTCCTCACATTGTCATCCCTGCACTTCTTGCGAATGTTGCTGGCAATATGTCTGATACAGTACTTGTGAAAAGCATAAGGAGGTTGCCATCCCAGGGCTTCAGTGGCTACAGTATCTTTTATAGCTCGGTACCGATCTGATATCAAGCATATTCCTTGCTTGTTCGTAACATTTACCCGCAGTAATGCCAAAAACTAACTCCAGTTTTCATAGTTCTCCCTATCAACAATGGCAAAGGCAAGAGGAACGGGGCATTTTTTACCGTCCTGGGTCGCAGCAATCAGTAGCACGCCCCTGAACTTGCCATACAGATGCGTTCCATCAACTTGTATGAATTGCTTGCAGTAAGGAAATGCGGTAATGCATGGCTTGAAAGCCCAGAAAATTAGGTTGAAAACATGTTTCTGCAGATCAACACGGTTGTTAGCTGTGACGAATTCTTGTGACTCCAACTTGAACAGCGCCTAGTCACAGTAGCCTAAAATATCCAACCATTTGGGAAGCATTTCATACGATTTATCCCAATCACCGTACACCTTGACAATTGCCTTTTGTTTCGCCTTCCATGCTTTCCTGTACGAAATCTTGTACCCGTACATGCCTTCCACCCTCTCTTGTATAAGCGAGATTGGAACATCTTGCTTCACTTTAATCATCTCCAGTATCAAGGAACTGATATACTCGAAGTCCAGAGACTTGTGATCCTGTGTCAAACTGGCATTAACACATGTGTGAGGCCCTAAAAATCTAATTATTGTCCAAGTGTTACAATTCTTCAGTTTCATCGCTCTGAGGTGGAAATTGCATTGGTCCCCAAAATTATCACACTTCATGCTTAATCTTCTGGTATCCGACTCCTCCACGTAATAATTGTGGTGCCTTCTGATGTGGTAATGCTTGGTTGCAGCAATTAAAACCTCCTTGCAATCGAACTCTTGCCCAACCTATAAGTCCTCCATGTCGTAATCATAGCTTGGTTTCATTATTTTCGAAAATTCATTAGGATTCCGTATGGCATCCCAATCAATGTGAGAGAAGACAGCAGCTTGAGGGACACCACATGATGTCTGTGCAGCATTACCACTCCTCACACACCGCGTTGGTACACTGTCTCCATATGTAGTCGCACGTTCTTCGTCATCAGTGTCACGATCGTCACCATTACTACAGGACACCTCATCGTCTTCAAAATCAGACTCTAGGTGGGCATCCATTAATACAGGATCGATGGATTCTTCCTGTACGACCGGCAAGGCACTTGATGAACCCATCAAGGTATGTGGTGCATTTACCGGGAAAACACCTGCAACAGATGAGTCCAATGCAAGAGTATGACTATCAGAAATGTGGAACTCAAATCCACCTATGTAAGGAGGGCCTTCTCGCACCATCGAACAACCAGTGCTGACATAAGCTGCTGGATCCAAGGGTGGTCCAGTTCTTGGAACTCTTTCATCATAACTAAGGTTGGCAGCGTGCAATTCGGATGTGATCACGTCCACATACAATTCCATGGCTGTCATCATCGGATGTTGTTCGTAGCTTGCTATCGCACATGCCAAGTCTTCATCGTCATCCAATTTGTATGCCATGTACTGAGCCTCTGTTTGATGCTGTGGAAACCTATAAATAATTTTCCCCACAGTTTGATCTTGGTGAAGCTTCAGTCGGGCATGAATTCTCTCACGCAAGACATCCATAGTACTGCATCCTTTCAACTTCAGTGCTTTTGGGGGAGGTCAATCGTACATTACTCCCATCGATCCCTCAATCATTGTACCATTTGAATATATAAAAGCAATTAAACTTTTCTTCATCTCGTTACTTCTAGCTGCAAAATATTCACTGCAAACTTTTCTTCATCGGTCCCTCAATCATTGTACAATTTTTGTTCTTACAAACGAATCAACCAGTATTTAATATTACAAGTAAAAATGAACAGAATATTTTATTATTTTTGTAATGTACTTGGTTAATAGTAAATAATAATTTACCCGCGCAAGTCAAATCCATTCCAACCTTTACAAGCCGACATTTATTTCCCACAAGTTTTTAAGCTACTTCTACACTCATTCATAATTTGTCATTTTTTTGGTTTATTCAGCACAACGTATACTAATTAAATAGAGAAATATTTTCAGTACACTACATTTTCTATTTTCACGATAACCTACTCCCTTCACACCTATTACTAAACAGCAACTAAAACCTATTTTAGGACACATTTCTTTATCTCATTTTTTCTTCTTTTAATAGCACAACCTATCACAGTACATATAAATTTCTACAAATTTTTCACACATCATAGTTTCACATTGTAAGCCATAATAATCAAGATAAAATAAAAAATTCATATTATTTACATCATAATAGTCTAAACAAATTTCTCTACCACTATAAAAGATATTTTCATGATGACTAATAAAAATTATAACATAAGCACAAAATTTATAAAATACTAACCGGTAAATATTAGAAAAAGCAAACAGAAAAAGACCTCTGCATGAAAGAAAAATTTGTTAGATATTTTAAAAACTTTAATCTCTAAGTAAAAATTATTACGTATTATTGTATCATTACAAAGATTATGCAAAGATCACGCTAAATTAAATATACTTTGCAAGACAATATATAAAAGGAACAAAAATAGTAACATAGATAAATTTTATTGACATATATTTAATTTTAAATATAGTGTTCGAATTTTTTCATCAGGTCAATATTAATAAATTTTTTCTTGTATATTAATTTTTATTCTTAAATACTTTTATTAGAACTGGAATATATAATTAATTATTTCAATTAACGCTTCCCATAACATTAATTTTTTAAAATTATTTTTACATAAAAATTAAATATGTTTCATTATGTCAATATTATGTAATTATCTTATTATTTAAATCATAAATAATATAATGCAAAATAAGAAAAATTATAGCCAAATAGATTAAAAAAGGAGAAGTGCTATGTGAAAGGTAAAGTAATAAGTGTTAAAAATTAAATATGTAATCAATTAATTTTATTAAATAATTTATTTGATTATTAAAAATAATTTTATGTCAAAAAAATAAATTATATTATATTTATATTATTCATTATATTGCATTTGAACTTCTAATAAAATGATTGAAAAAATGAAGGAAAAAATTAAACAAAGTGGATAAAACTAGGAAAAATTAATGTACAAACTACACACCCTTGGAGAAGTCTTAGTTGATGTATTTCAAATTTAAAACATAACATTCAAAAATTATTATCACTATAATATTTCAAAAAATCTATATAAATAACATTTAATTTAATTACTAAGTATTTTATTTAAAAATATAATATAAAATTAATTATTTTTAATAATAAAAAGTATATTAGAGCTTTAATTTATTTAAAATATTATAATAAGCTAAAAAATTATAACTTATTATATTTATGTTAATTAATGATGATGGTATTTTAAACCATAGACAATACGAGTAGATATAAATAGAATACAATAGAGTAAATAAAAAATAAATAATACATATAGTATAAAATAATAAAAAATTAACTCTATAATAGATTAATTAATTAAATGAATTATTTAATTTATATAGAATACATTTATAATCAAATAATTAATATATCTTACTGTTAAAAAATATTGGTGTACGTGATTTAAATATCATGAGTTAACAAAAAAGAATAACAAAAATGTACAATAAAAAATAAAATAAATAGAAATAATGCATAAAATGTCAAGTCTTTACAAAATACCCTCAATTGATATTTACTTATTCTGACATATATTACTCTAAAATTAATATAAAAATATTAATTAATAGGATAATATATCCTCGTAATAATGAACACATAATAAAAATAATCTTATTTTTATCATATTCTATATCCTTAAAAATTTTATATTTTAAATGTATCTAAAAATAATTTTTACCTAGAATGTAAATTTTATTCTAAAACACTTTTCTTTATCCCCTTTGTTCTTCTTTTAAAATTACAAACTATCACAGATCATATAAATTTCTTCAATTTTTTTCTTTAATCCTATATCATAATTTCACAGCATTAATCATAATAATCAACATAAAATAACAATTTCTCCCTCAATGTAAAATATATTCTTATAATAAGTAAAAAAAATTATAATATAAATACACAAATTATAAAAAAATTAACCAGTAAAAATCACAAACTATCACAGAACATATAAATTTGCACAAATTTCTTCTAAATTCTAAATTATAATAATTAACATAAAATAAAAAATCTTCTCCTATTATAAAATATATTCTCATAATAACTAATAAAAATTATAATATACATACAGAAATTATAAAAAAATTAATCAGTACAAATCACAAACTATCACAGATCATATAAATTTCTATAACTTTTCCTAAATTTCATATCACAAATCATAATAATCAACATAAAATATAAATTTTTCTACCACTATATAAATATAAAAGTTAAAAAATACTAACCAATGAAGAGCAAGGAAAGAAGACCAGATCTGCTCCAAAGAAGTAAATGTTGCCGGATGAGATTTACAGATTCAACAAAAGATGAGAATTTATGAATGAAAATATAAAAAAAGCTAACAATGACTGCGAAGAAAGAAGGGAAGAGTAGTTGTTGCAGAGACGCTCCAAGCTTGAAATTAGGTTTCTTTGTGGCTGCGGCTGCTGCAGCGGAGGGAAAGCAAATATATAGGGAGGGAGGCGTCAAATCAAATGACGCCTCCCAAAAAAATTTGAAAAATTTTGAACATGGAGGTGCCATGTTGAAAGGCGCCTCCCAGCTTGAATTGAATTACGAAGGCGCCATTCAACATGGTGCCTTCAGCCACTTCACCCTCCCAAAAACACCAAATGATATGGCGCCCTCAAGGTCAGCATGCGTACTTTGATATTTAGTTTCGAAGAAACAGCAAACCGGTAAAATGTTTCCAAAAAAAGGGTATTCAGGTATTTTATCCCAATTTAGAGTCATGATGAACTCCTAATTCTGTTACGATATTTCTAAGCAATATCATAGTTTGATTTCGATGGGGAGGGACAGTATCGCTGAAAGCTTGTGTCATCTAGACAAGTCAACCACAATTAAATTTATTTTAATATATCATAATTTTAAGCATAAGTTTTAGGGTAGTGCTATGAAAAGCACTACTTATAAAGAGGTTTCAGTCCAAAATTTATTTACATCATTAATTATGAGCAAGCATTTCCCGCATTAGTTAAAAGGAAATGAAAAAAAAGGTAATTAGAGTTTGGCCAATAACTAATGAAATATTAGTCCGTTTGTAGCTAACTGTAAAAATAGGCATTCTCTCGATTAATTCAATTTAATCTTAATTAAATATCATTTGAAAATTGAAAAAAAAATACCTATGCCAATTAGTAATCATAACTTTATATAATGCAACAAATTAATATCTACAATATACTGAAATCCTAATAAACAATAAAATAATCAATATTATTCCTAAACGGAAAATTACAACATATTAAACTACAAACATATATATGCACCACATGAAAATAAAATTCAAAGCTACGATAACTTTTTAAATAAGATTAGTGCGGCTAAGCCACGTCAGCAAGATTTGTTGACTGTTGAAGTGAAAAATCCATCGTTGGTTCCGTTTCTTGAACGGTCAACATATCGCGCGCGATTTGTCCAGTAGTCAGGAAAAAATTTTAAAAATTTGAAAAGAAGGAAAAATCGGTGCCTCAAGAGTATTAAAAGGTGACCTGAGATTTAAATTATTTAATTATAATTATTTATTTTTTAATGAATATAATTAAATAATTTTAATTTAATAATTTTTAAAATTGATGCATCACTCCATATTTTGAAAGCTGCACCATAAAATTTACGAAGTTCGAAAGTAGGGTTGCTTTGATGGAATAATCCAACACTTATTTACATGGCAGTGTTTAAAAAAAAAAAAAAACCTTCAAATCAAATCCATAAAAAAAAAAAGGTAAATTAATAGACATAGGAGCACTACCTAATGAAAGTTGTTATACCTATTATATTTTATTGGATAGTTTTCATCTTAAATCTATACTATCCATCTCAAGTCCAATCCTATAAGTGAAAAATAAAGTGTCTCCTTGCTTCCAACTTGCTTACTTCTATCATAAACTTTTGCATACACATTATGTATTGTATTAAACTTTTTGACATATGTATGCGGTTGGAATATAATAAAATTATTCTTGAATTTTTTAAATAATTAGCATTTAATATAAGGAAAAAACTTAGGTAAAGTTTTATAGGTATTTATTGTGAAGTTTCCAATCAAAATTATATATATATATATATATATGTTATTTTTTCAATTCACCATTAATAATTACAATCAATAATTATAATTATTAATATTTTAACCCTAACACTAATAATTATAACTCAATAAACATAATTATTAATTAGCTGCAGTAAGATTAGCTGGGGCCAATTCAAGCATTTGAGAGATGCCATTACTATAATTTGAAGTCAGCTGTGAACCAGAATTTGAGAACTGAATACACATATAAAATTCTAATTAGATACTTTACAGTAAATTTCTATAAAACATCATCTAAATCTTTTCTTTAATATAATATATTAGAAGAGAGATCAGGTATGCATAGATATTGGTGAGATGTGCTCATAT
Source organism: Sindora glabra (assembly GCA_020226215.1). Taxonomy (NCBI): domain Eukaryota; kingdom Viridiplantae; phylum Streptophyta; class Magnoliopsida; order Fabales; family Fabaceae; genus Sindora; species Sindora glabra. Next base: position 72,557,053 of record CM035228.1, read on the forward strand.
ATATATATATATATATATATATATATCTTTTTTTTTTTTTTGAAAAACTACTAAGTCTGCGTCAAAGAGCCCTTTTCTCGTTCTGAACCCTCCAGCCTCTCAAAAGAACTATATGAGGTTACCTTCTGGCAGTTTCTTGAACCTTGTTGGCTTTTTCATTAAAATCCATTCTATTGTCAAAAACCAAGTTAACGCACTTTGTTCCCTGTATCATGGCTGGCATGAATGACTTGAAATCTGAATGCGTTCCCCTACAATTTATATTCAATACTAAATGTAAAAATTTTAGTGAAAGATATTTTCGTCTTCTTCAAAGAATAAGTTGTTTCTCTTTATTATGATTCTAAGGGTTATTTTTTTAATTACAAAATATAAAGATATATAGTATTTCTTCATTTCTATATAAGGGAATGAGATGTTCATCTGAAAATTATTTTTCAAAAAATTAATGGAGTATTGATTTTACATTTTTGTACAATAAAATGAAGTCAAATTGATTTAAATTGTTATATTTACAAATTCTGTGAAAATATTGAGATATAGTGCAACATATACAACTTTTATTTATTGAATGAGAATAAATTTGTATGTGATAAGCAGAGAATGTCAAAATATCTCGTTTACGTGAGAAGGTTGGGTGTTGGATTCACTTTCAATTTCAATATGATCGGCCTCTGCGCAAAAATGACACTCCACCACACATCCTAGTTTCCCTAGAAGATAAAACTCGTCCACGGCTGCTGGTCATAAAGCATATGTTGTAATTATTCTGAAATATGTAAAGCAGGTGCTAAACGGATAGGAAATAGCATTGAATCTCGAAAAGATGACGGTTTGCCTGTTTGTTTGCGTCCAAATTTTGTGTCCCTAGAAAACTATTTCTCATCCCCCAAGTTTGATTCTGTGGGTGGAAATGAGGAATGGCACATTGGCAATACCAGAAACGGATTCTACCAAACCTCATCGTCATAGAAATTCCAAAACTCGAATCTTTCTGCAGTATTATTTCGTTTCACGAAACAATCATTTTCATGAAAGAATGTTACATCAAAAGTGGGATAACACCTTGTTACCATATCTGCAGGTTATTCAAAATGTAAGGCATAGAGGGCTTCCTTACAACAATTCATCTGTAATTTTATTAATCTCCAGTTGAGATCAGAAGATAATACATCTTCTCCAGGAGAAGAAATTTGATGCCTTGATTTGCAGTTATTCCCCCAACTTCTTCACCAGGAGAAAAAATCCACTGCACATTGCTTTGTAACAACAGAGTATTATTAATTTATATTTTTATTAACAATATATGAATATTAAAATCAAATTTATGTATTTAAATTTTTTTAATATTTTTTATATCAATTTTTAAGTACTATATATAAAAATAAATACATATTAATTGGGATGATTTTGGAAATGTTTAATATTTCATTGCATTTTTTTAATCCTTCTTTGTTCATTCACAATGTTAAAAGTTTAGACACCGATATTTATGAGTAGATTAAATATGTCACATGATAATTTTTATTATTAAAATAATTTAAACAAGTTAAGGATTTAAAGAATTTTATTTAATTAATTAATTTATTATATGTCATATTTTCCTTATCACTTTACACTTCACATATTATTTCTCATCTTTTTAGTTGCTCTACTACCTGTTTTTCTCTTTATTTTTCTTCTCATGTGCATTCCTATTATTTAATATTTAAACACTAGTATTGCTGAATAATACAAATATAATATGATATATTTTATTTTTAACTTATTTAAATATTTTTAATAAATTGAAACTTTAATATAAAAATTATTAATTAATTTAATTAATTGTATTATGTTTTTAAAAAATAATATTTAAATATGTTTTAAATTTTATGTATTAATATTATCTTTTTTTAATATTTTTTCAAGTATTATATTTTAAATTAAAAATACACTAATTGAAATTTTGTCAAGGGTTTATAACCCACGTCATATTTTTTTCTCATTTCATCTACTTCATTATGTGTTTTTGTTCTTTATTCATGTTCACTCCTATTATTTAAAGTTCAAATGCAATATATTGAATAATATAGATATAATTTAATTTATTTTCTCTTTTGTTATAAAATTATTTTTAATAAGTCAAATATTTTATTTAATTGAATTAGTTTACTGCATATTTCATTTTTAATTCTTATTACTTTACGGTTCACACATTTCTTCTCTTATTTTAATTTGCTTTGTTACGTATTGTTCCCTTTTTTATTTCACTAATGCTAATTGCAGCTTAAACATTAACATGGTTGAATTGAATAGATATACCATGATTTATTTTATTTTTATTAAAAATTTTAAATAAGTTAAGGATATAGGAAATATTAATTGAATTAATTATTTACACATCCAAATTTTTAATAAAAATATTAAAAAGTAAAATTAATTTTATTTTGCTTAAATTTTATTAATATTTTCTTAATATTAAATTTCAATTACTATATTTCAAATTAAATATACATAAAAAAAATCTTATGTATACTTTACAATTCACATACTAGTCTTCTTCCTTTTATTAATTACATTGTATAACATACTTAATTTAGAGTTTTTTGTGCAGATTTTTTTTAATAATATCATAATATTTGAAAATTTTTACTTTGAAGTAAAAGTTATTTATTAAAATATATAAGGTAAACAATAATAAATATAATTGAAAAATTATTAGTTAATCATGAAGGTCATAGTTTATATTTGTTTCGTTAAATGTGTACTATTCTTTACACTATCAATGAATAAGTTATAACATTTGCATGAAAAAGTCTTTTTAATCAAATTCATCTTTCATTTGTAAATATTTTTATTATAAAAATATATTAAATAATTTAAATTTTAAATATAAAATATATAAATTGAATGAATCAATTAGATACTTTATTTTTAATAAAAATATCTTAAAATTAATATGAAATTAATTTATTTAAATTTTTTAATATTTTCTTTGTGTATATTTTGTCTTTCTACATTTGTTGAAAAAATTCTTTAAACCAAATTCTTTTTAAGATATAATTTGTAAATATTTTTATTATAAAAATATTTTTAAAAAGTTAAAATTATTTTATTATTTTATTTTTATAAAGGAGAATGGTGAATTCATCAATGCAAAAATGGGAAGAAATTATAATTTCTTCCCATTTTTGCATGGGTGAATTCACTTTTCTCCTTGGCAAGTTTAGAAAAGTTCTATACATTGTGTTAATCCCCAACTGGAAATATTGAACTCTTTTAAGTCTACATAAATTTTTCTTGAATTTTACTTCTACATTTTCTTGCAAAAAGTTGTGTAAAGCTGCAATTTTTTTTTATAAAATTTGCAATTTCTTTTATAAAACTCCCAATTTTTTTTAATGGTAAGAGTAGTTGAATAAATAGATATATACATAAAGAACATAGATCAAACTTTGAATGTACAAGAAGACACAAAATTTTTAAGAATATTTAATATATCATTTAGGACAAATACTCTTGCTAAGGTTGCAAGCATTAAGAATACAAAGTTACAACTTTTTTATGAAATTCTGCAAATTTTCCATTAAAACATGCTGCAACATAAATCAATATATTTGTTACACAAAAATATTTAAGATTCTATTAAAAAATTACAAAATTTTATGAAAAAATTGCAAAAATTATGTAAGATATTTGCAAAAAAGTGGTATCAATGCTTCCTTTTTGATAAAACAGCCGAATGAAATCCCTTTTCTTAAGATTATATATTTTAAACTTCAATATGAATCTTTAAAAAAAAAAAAAAAGGTCCGACAGTGGGTAAGAATCATTAAAATGTTTTAGTTCCAAATTTGCAGCCAACGATGTCAATTGGTAAAGGGATATGCAAGTCCTAATTATTTTCTTCTAAATTTTTGCTTAGAAAAAATATTAAAAATTTCTTTACTTTTGAACCAAACTTTTATAAAATGTTATTTGATTTTCAAAAAAACAATTTAAGTTTTGTCATGTTTCTTTAGATTTACACTTTAACCCACTAAAAAATTTTGTTCAAACTCCGGTCGGTCATCAAAACTAGCGGAATATTTCATGAAAGAGCAAAACATGATGGCGTGCTTGTTATGATAGAGTTCTACTGCAACTTCCTGAGAGAAAAAGCTGAACAACGTGAAAAAAGCAAGTTAGGTTTCTCATATCCTCACCACTTTCTTTATCAGAAAATGTCTTCCCACATTTGTAAAGTATTTTATTTTGATTTAAATTGTATCCATCATTAGTATAAATTTATACTGTCACCAACTCATATATATACTTTGTTATATTTATAAAAACTGTTAAAACATTTTTTACAATTGGTTAGAATTACTAATTTTTTAATGTGAGGTGCTATCTTCTTATTTATTCACAACGTGAAAAAAGCAAGTTAGGTTTCTCATATCCTCACCACTTTCTTTATCAGAAAATGTCTTCCTACATTTGTAAAGTATTTTATTTTGATTTAAATTGTATCCATCATTAGTATAAATTTATACCGTCACCAACTCATATATATACTTTGTTATATTTATAAAAACTGTTAAAACATTTTTTACAATTGGTTAGAATTACTAATTTTTTAATGTGAGGTGCTATCTTCTTATTTATTCACAACGTGAAAAAAGCAAGTTAGGTTTCTCATATCCTCACCACTTTCTTTATCAGAAAATGTCTTCCTACATTTGTAAAGTATTTTATTTTGATTTAAATTGTATCCATCATTAGTATAAATTTATACCGTCACCAACTCATATATATACTTTGTTATATTTATAAAAACTGTTAAAACATTTTTTACAATTGGTTAGAATTACTAATTTTTTAATGTGAGGTGCTATCTTCTTATTTATTGATGGTGTAAAAAATTTTATGTTAATAATATGTCACCTTGTTCCTACAGCCATCGTAAACAATGTAAAGGTATCTAATCTAACTGATAAAAGATTATCAATTATATATCTTTACAAGTCTTATTTTATCACATCAACTCATAACACCTGAATATAACTAAAATTTTTCTTACATATATAATAAATTATAGTAATACACATACGATCAGTATTACACATAATGTCACAAAACATGTATACATATGCATATCAAGATGTATGTACACTATGCAAAAACTCTTTATGCATTTGACTATTGACTCATGGTAACAGCCAGGAGTTCGAGCAAGTGTCAAACTGTTCGTGCTGGTTTAGGTTCATCTTCTATTAAAGAAAAAGAAAGCACAGAAAGGAATCAGTATTTAAGATACTTAGTGAGTAACCATTATCATTTTATCGTATTATGCTTATATTGTAGGATTATCATTTATAACCAAAGATCTAATGTACTTTTATTCAATATTATCCACTAAGAATCTCGTCTAAAATATACAAATAAGAATGATTAGACTGGATATTAACATATGGCTAATCAGGTATGGGGTTTCTCCTTATATCTTCGATTCAACCTTATCCCTCGCCACCAAGGCTGAAGCCCCCAACCTTATCCCTCCAACTCTTACCACACCTCTCCTTCATTCAGAAGGATGTAATACTTCCCCCACAAGTCATAGGAAACAAGATTCAGAAGCATAATAATGCTTCAAGGTCTACTAGCTTTTCGAGGCGTATATATAATCATATCATATGGGTATGGTCCAATGCACCCACTAGCCATTTAGATAATATTCATTTCTAATCATTACACACAATAACAATCATACATACAAAATATTCATCCAAACAAAAATGCAAGAATTAAGTATTAAGGAATTCTGCATTTATCCTATTCCAATACATAGGAGTCTTACCTTAATGTCATGTTCTAAATTTTCTTATAATATCCAATTAATTTCATTTAAACATTCCATTGTCTAATCATGTTCTAATAACACAACAATGCATCATCAAAATGTTAAATATCAAGTTTCTCCTATATTTCCTCACTCTAATTCACTGTTCATGTATTATGTTCCAGAACAGGGTAACAAGAGACATGTTGTAATGGGGAACCCTTTATGGTATACAAATCAACTCTAAAAATCACCAAATTATTCCAAGACATCCTTAACATGTTTGTTAACAAAATCGAGGCTTTAGGTTTCACAAAAAGTCCAAAAAAAATTGTGCAAAAAATTCGTGGGTTAGGCCCTTCCAAATCAATTCCAATACTGGGCAGCATTGGAGTTCCGAACTTTAAGGTTTTATTTGGCTGAGCAAATGAACTTCAATTGCCACAAAATTTTGTCACAATTTTTCCAACATATTTATTGTTTTCTAGAAATTTTTGTAGAATTTTTCAACACGTATAAGGGCCTCAATTAATTCAATTACAAAAACAAAATTTTCTAGCTTTCTCTTCTCGGCTAGTCTGGACCTGTGCACATAAAGGTCCCTATTTCGAATTCCTAACCATTTCTAAAAATTTCCAATAAATTCTATATACATCATAACATCATTGGAGGCTTAGGAATGAGTGTTTGGAATTCTTAAGGAACCATAACTTCCCTTAAAAATTTTGTGACTTGTGCTATAAATCTTGCAACTCCAGAAACATTGTCCGCAAGTTTGTTCTTGCTAGCTTTTGCCATCAATCACCATGTAAGGCTATATAATCAAAGTTTCAATCACTCATACCTCTTGGTATCATCCTATTATTACCAAGGAGGCTTCAAGAACAAAAATTTTAGAACCATGCCTTCCATCCATGGCCACAATCATCCAATCCACCATAAGTCATTTTAAGTGATATTTTACTAGCTAAATTTGTAGAAATTGCATGAAGGTAAAAGCGAAATTGCCACTCACCTTCAACTTGCAATATTTCAAGCTTCAAACTCTCTTTTACAAAGATAGGTTTCTGGTTCTAAAAGGAAGGAGATGAGTTCTTCAAATTTGGAAAGATTCTTGCAAGAAAATCAAGAAAAGGGAGGTAAGGAAGTGATTTACCTTCAAATTTTATGATTAAATCTTTTTGTTTGTGTGTTTAGATTGGCTTGGAAGCTTGATTTCTTCCTCCTATGGCAACAAGGGTTTCGGTTAGCTCAAAGAAAGAAGATGGTGCTTGTGTTTTCTTAAATTTTTAAGAGATAATCCTTAAATATCTTGGAAAAAAAAACCTTTTTATAAAAAAGTGAAGAAATTTCTAGATTTCTTGTGATTTTCTTAAGAAAGTCAGCAGCAATTTGGGCTTATCCAAGCTCAATTTGCTATCCATAATTCAACTTTTTCCCAATTTTCTTTAGTCATTTTTCAATTTAATCATGGGGCTTACTTTTTAGGCTTTTAATAGTACTTATTGAGCTTTGAAGAAACATACTAAATTGGTCCAAAAGGAATTTTAAACAATCCATTTATTTTGGCTAGTTTTTCTCAAGGCTTTCCGGGGACTAAATTGAAAATTCTTTTCATTCGGGTGCCTCTTTTTCTTTTTTTTTTGTATTCTAAAAATAATTTTTAGAAACAACATCTGGAGATATTACATAATAAATTAAATTTAAGCTTTTTTTTATAACAACAATAAAGACTTATCCCACTAAGTAAGGTTGGTTACATGGATCACACTACGTCATTGAGCTCTATCCACAACTAGATTTTCAAAGATATCTATCCAAAAAAAATGTAAGAACCCTCACTCATTTAACACTACATTTGGATGCCGATGCAACAGTTCTAACTCATTTAACACTATACTCGAGTCATACAACACGTTACTTCTAGGTAATGACTTAGCATTAGTACAAATAAAGCGTCATGTGTGATCCATAATTAGGATATCAACAAAGTTTTACGTTGGTTATCAAAATCTTAACACAATCCATACAAAGAGAAATGTCCCCACTTGAGTTACAAATTGACATTATCCAAATCAGCCAAAATAATAATAATAATAATAATAATAATAATAATAATAATAATAATAATAATAATAATATGATCCATCATACTTCTCTTTCCATACTATCTTTGTAAAGGATTTGGAAGGATCACATTAACCTTTTTTTTTTTTAAATCTTTCACAAAAATTTCCAATCCATATTATATAACCTTTTAATTACAATTTTTCCTAAAATATTAAAATTTATCACTTTTAATTTTTTTATATAATATCTTACTTCTCTTCCTCAATAATGTACAAATGAGATCAATTTGGTCTAAATTTATAACTATCATCAAATTGAAAACAAAAAATTTTAATTGCCACATAAATTACACTACGAATTGATAACAACTAAAACAAAAATTAGTATACCAAATGCACTAATTATAACAATATTTTGATTATGCTTGGTTTCATAATTACAATCATGACCTATGACCATAATTTAAAATTATGATATAATCTATGGTATGTTTAGGAGTTAAGAGGGAAAGGAAGAGAAGACAATAGGAGAGAATAGATAGGAGGGAAAGGGAAAAGAATGAAGGGTTAAATCATAATTTTCCTTCCCTTTATTTGAATGTCCAAAACTATGAGGAGGGGTAATTATTTAATTGCTACTTGAAACATTTTCAGGTACATTAAGAAAACAGTAACACAAGGGATCAATATGAAAAGTGAGACAGAAGAAAAGGGTTGGATTGAACCTGCTTGGTAAAAGATATGGAAGCTATGTTAAGAAGGGCAAAGCGTCCCAAATTGGCGTCAAATTATTGTATCTCAAAGTTCCCCAAAGTATTAGAAAAGCAAATCCAGAAGCCTACCCTCCTAAAGTGGTTTCTATTGGCCCATTGCACAATGGAGACGAAGAGTTAAAGCAGATGGAAGAGCTTAGGTTGGGATACCTAAAGAGTTATCTTGGGAGGAAAACCGTTGGTGATTACATACACCTCCTAAATCTTCTTATTAATGACCGCAAAGCTGTTTATGTGCTTGTTGACAAGAGACTTATGACTCCCACTACTGAGGATAAAGATAAAGTGGTTGCGTTATTTAACAATTTCGGCAAGGGTTTAATACTCCCAAAACGCAATGCTGATTATATCCAGCTCATTGAAAAATTGAATGGTTTCCACGAGAAGCCTCTCCACAAATATAAGGCCATCTTCACTCTTGACGACCTCAGCACTCGTTGGAAAATAGCATCTTTCATTGCTGCAAGCGTATTACTCTTGCTAACATTGATCCCAACCATATTTTCCATCATCAGCAAATCCTAATCAAAAGCATCATGTTATTTGTTGTCGAATTTGATGTTGTACTGTTTCTTACACAGTATCATGTTTCACTAAGAAAGTACGTAAAACTTGGAATGTCTACACTATATTTGTATGTGTTTGTTAAACATACAAGAAAATGTACGGCTGTGGAAAACTCTCTTATTTTTTTGCTAAATTTGAGAGACTAATTACATTGTTGTCTTATTAATTTTTTTTAAGTTTGTATTAACGTTTTAGTGTAGTTACGAGTTTAGCCATTTTAGAGTATGACCCAACTTCATACACACACACTGCAAATTCTAGATTCATCACTTTCTAATGGGCATTGCAAAGCCTCTTTCCTTGTTTGAATTATATAACTTCTCATTTTGGATATAATTCAATGCTTGGGATTAATTTTATTGTTTTTAATATGGTTCATGCTCACTCTCAAGTTTACTTTATTCTAGTTAGCTCATCTCGATTTTCTTTTGGCCAGTTAACAAAAAAAAAGCAAAAAATTAATGACAACTCAAAATTTAGAAAATGTCAAACATTATTAAGTACAATTTTCTCTTTAAGAAACTAAGACTTTGTTTGGCAAGAGCAAAAATAAGAAGGAATGAAAATTAAAAAGAATGACAATAGGAAGTGAAATATTTTCCTTTCACTTGTTTGGATACGGAGAAAATAGAAATGAAGGAAAACAAAAAAGATATTACTTTTTTTAATTATTTTGATAAAAAGGAATAATATTATATGTTAAAATTATAATTATAAATATAATCTTGTGTGCAAATTATAAAATGTATGGGTACAATTTATATTTTTTATACAAAATAGCAAATCACCATTATTATTGAGAAAGTAATATGAGTTTTCATTTAATTTACTGTTAATATAAAATATTTTATAATATCAATAAATGAGTAGATGACATATTATTAAAAAAAGTAATAATAATTAAAAATTTTGCATAAAAGTAAAAGAATTTTAATAATTTTTATTGATATAGCAACGCATGAGTAGATGATAATATAAAATTGATTTACACTTATTACGCCCAACTTGTAGCTTGCCATGGATTAGCTTGGAGAGTAACTGACAAAACCTTCTAGCAGAGGTATCATTTCAAGGAGTGGAGAACGTATCTATTCAATAGTTAGAACCATGATTCCAGTATCTGATAGTTGTAGATTAGTTGGAACATATTATATGGGAGCATTATCACTTACCTTTAGAAAGTAATGGCCATAAACCACCCATAAACATTTATAAATATCTCTATTTCAACAAACAAAGAACCAATTTTTGCCAAATCAATCCTAGAATATACTTTTTGCACGCATTTTGTGTTTTAGGACTCTGCTAATCATTTCAACCTTATTGCCACCATTGTTGCATCTTGAAGAACAATTCCAAAAGTGTTACCTCCAACTTCCTCCATTCAATACGTAGACTAGAGACCATGAAGGTTTCCAAGTAGGTTGATGCATTCTCGTTTGCTAAAGAATCTACTTAAGTGTAGGAAATTGAATAAGTGATTTGAGCCGAACTGCTCATTATTTATTTTCCTTGCGCAAGTTTTGTATATCACTTTTATGATTGCATTATTATGCACATTGTCTATTTATCTTTCAATAATCCAACCAGTGAACTTTGAACACAAACTCTACTTTATAATATTCGAGTAGACTTTGTTCATTTAGTTTGCAATAAAATTATATATGAATATAAGCAAATTAAGAATTCTATTTGAATATAAATAAATTGGCATGCTTGCTGGACCTAGTTAAGGTAATAAGCACTAACCATTTTATGCAATTAAAGGGTGGTAGGATTGTACAATCAGGGAATATGACTACAAATCTGACAAGTTCATATCCTTCAGTTCTAGTCCTCCTTGTGATAATTTGTGATATCAAGAAGGACATGTAGAACGTGTTGACAAAAATCAGCAATCGGAAACCATGATCAAGAATGCCAAGAATATGGACCCTAGTTAGAATGCTAAGCAAAATCACTTTGGCCCGAACTAACAAAATCAAAACCAAAATACTAATGAGAAGAATGATGCAAGAACCACTATAAGCAGGTAGGCCAAAATTACAAAAATAATAGTAGACCAAACAATGGTCAGAGGAACAACATTGGGGGCCTACGAGTTTACCCCACAGAATGCCTTCAACATTCCATCGACCAACAAAATTATAAAGTGGTCACATTCAATGATTGAAGTTATCATGCCGATAAAGCAAATGTGCTGGCAAACGAATTTGCCGATAATGAAGGTTGTGGGGTAACATCCCAAACTTTGTGATTTTTTGACAATAAATGAATGAGAGCAATCGTGACATGGTTAACATATTATTACAACGAATTGCAACTATCTTAAGACTAATGTTTGAAGAAATAATCCCTAGTCGAAACCAAGTGACTGAAACACCAGAGAGAATGGTGCAATCTATATGTTTTCAATAGGATGAGTAGCAGTTTTCAAATGGGGAGCAAACCAAGATAGGATCTTCAGAATTCAATTATTATGAGGCCGACCAAACCAACTAAATGAGACTATTAACGAGAGGTGAACAATTAAGAAGAGCGGCTCGTCATGTCCTCGTAACAGAAAAGACCGAAGCCAAGGATATCGTGCGAATAGAGAAAGACCCGAGCATCGAGCCATTTAGAATCTACAAGGCCAAGGTTAGGAAAATAAACCTAGCCTAGGTCAACAAAAACCATAAAGATAGGGTTAAGAGCCGAATCTTGGTGGAGTAGTTGTTAAACGAAGTAAGCCAAAGCATTTACCCTCATTATTATGGCACTCCACCAAAATGGATTCATTAACTTGAACTTTTGAGAGGGTTTAAAATGCCAAAATTTACTATTTTCTTTAGTGAGAACAACCAATTGATTATTGAACACAACGCCAGATTCACTGTTGAATATCGAGAGCTTGCTTCAAAACAAGCTCTTGAAGCTAAGATATTTTCCATTATCTTTGATTAGGATAATTATTTCTTGGTATTCTAGGTTGCCTCCTAACTTAATTTACTCCCGAGCTTAAATGGAGTAACTTCTTCATGATTAATTTTATAAAGGGAAAAACCAAGTTAGGGTTGGCAGATTTATTTAATGTAAAGAAGAAGCCAACTAAATTGGCTGTGAAATACTTGTTCAGATTTCGGTAGGCAAGAAGCATGTACTTCACACAAGTAGCCAAAATTGAAAATTTGAAGATTGCAATGACTGGATTTAATTACAACATTCGCAAGATGGATTATGGGAATGTATCACATTTGGGGTAGCTTCTCCTGCGGATTTCCCATGGATTTTTGCTAGCTCATGTCTTCAGATATCTTGCAAAATTTCCTATGGCTCGATAATCCATAGGAAATTGAGGCGAGTAAAACCTCTGCACATTGCATTTCCTGGGGATTTTTCCTGTGAATTTTTAGCTGCCTCAATTTTTCAGAAAGTGCAAAAAAAAATTCCCAGTTTTTGCCGCCTTAAAGTTTTTAACATAAAAGAAAATTTGTTTTTCATATAAACCTCCTTGTGGAAAAGCCTGCTAAAAATTTTTTGATAAAAAATCAATTTTTAAAGTTATCTAACACTTAAAAATTTATAAAAATTATATACATAATATATAAAAACATTTTTTTAAACCTAACAAATTGGAAAATTAGTGCTTATGGCTCATCAACTCACATGATACTTGAACCCAATATTGCTACCTTTTCTAAAATCAACACACAACAGTCAATTTAAATGATTTTACATAATTTAACAAACTATGACAAATTATGAACACAACATCCCAAGTCATAATGTAACCCTTTAGGAGCACACACATGAAGTATTCACAGTAACACTTTAGATATAGGGATTGTACAATTAAAATGGGACGAAAAGGGATAAAAAGTTAAAATGTCTAATCAAACTTAAAAAGACATCAGTACACATGCATCACCTCTGCAAATGTCAATAGTCATATAATACATCAAATTCCATTGTCTTATTTTATGGTAGTAATTGTCATTGAACAGATAAAATACTTGAGACATTAAAATAACTATTAACACAGCGCCTAAAATTTGAAAATCACTCACTTCCTCTGATGGAAGATGAAACAACTGACGATGCTCTTCACTCTTAAATACATTTGGAGACTATAATTACAAAATGTACAAGAAACACATAGCCTAATCAAGAACATGTTTCAAATTTCTACAACCATATAATGAATCACATTCACATATAATCACTAGCTGGATGCAAATTTAAATAGCTGAATCATGACAATAGGAATGTCTTAACATCTAAAAAACAAAGCTAATTGAAAGCTAAGACATTGAAGTTTACATTTTCTACTAATGTTTAAAAAGCTACACGAAATTATTAAGGACAAAAATCATAATAGCTTTGCTTTGGTATGTCACAATTTGCATTGTTGCTGGACTGAATTTACCATCTTTCAATTTTCTGCATCAATTGGTTTTTAAAAACTATGGATTCATTTGTATGTAATCATTTTTTTCTGCAATTATTGGCCATGATTAAGCTAATGGTAGCTGGTGATGAAGTTACATGTCAAACATGCACAAAGCATGAACTAGATCAATCCTAAGTTAAACAGAAACCCACCCATAATGCAGAGCTTTTCTACAAATAATGCTAAATACCTACTATTTTGGGACAGAAGTCAAATAAAATGAACAAGTGGGAGAAAGCTACTATAATGCAGAAAAGGAATTCATATTCAAACATGCAAATCAAAGAATGAAGAATGAACAAAAGTTACCTATCTCAATTGATTTAGGATATTGAGCATTGAACAGATGACGAGATCAAATGATGCCTAGGTAGCAAAGGATGAAGGGTGAGAACTTATCCAACAGCTAAATGTTCCAAATTAATCACATGTTGAAAAAGAAGGTAATCTTACTGCAAGATTAGAAGCATCATTTAGAGTCCTTCTTGCCCCTTTTTTTATAACTTCTTCATTATAATCATCATCCTCAAAATTTTCAATATCATTTATTGTAAGCTCTTTTTCTTGTGTGGAGTCAAAAGACTCTAATCTTGATATAGTTGACAAAACCAGAGATGGAGCAAAAATAGGAGGTGGTAGGGAAACAAAAAAAGGAACAGGTGGCGGAGCCCTTTTGGAGGAGAACTTGAAGTCTCTAGATCAATGACCAAATAGAAGTCATGAGTTGAACTTGTATCACTCCGGCCAAGAAAAAAACCATTTAAAGTTTAAGTTTAACCATGATCCTCACAAGCAGTTAAAGAAAAGCTTTGCAAAAAGTGAGGGAAAAGATGATAAAAATCATTGAAAAAAATTAAGGATATTAGGATACTGACTACAAAGAGGAATCATAAGAAAAAGGTAGAACAACAATTGCATCACGAGTTATTAAGAGTATAGATGGATTTCCATAAACATAAGACAAACAAATCAAGAGATCAAGATAGCAACGGAAAGAGTAGGAGTTGTAAAAGGTTAAAAAGAAACCACTCAAAAAAATTCTCAATAAACTTCTTACAATCACGTATAATGCCACATGTAAAACAAGAAACACCATCATTATTCATTGGGTTTATAACCTTAGTCCAGTTAACCTAAAAGAAAATCTAAGCCACATCCACAAAGGTTCATGGTCAATTACCAAAAATTAAGTCTCAAGCTGTCAAGTGCATGAATGATGGGATGTTCACCACCTGTCTCTTAACCCTGCAAAGCCCACAAAAATAGTATAAACACCAATTTCCTTACATATCTTTTAAATGAGATAATAGTCTTATAGTATGATTTTCCCATTTTTGGTGAACTTATAATATTATTTTCTCCAAAACACAAATGTAGATGATAATTGATATCCATCTTTAGTAAGATAATACTTATATCAAGAAAATAATAGTATTTCCAATAGTGCTGAAAATAAATGCAAACCCATTTATATCAAGAAGAGAATATTGACGATGCTGAAATTAACAACTAAAAAGTAAGAAGGAAATCCAGGTTTGCTTTGACAAAAGTTCATATTTTGAGAAGGGGTAACATAAATGTATAAATTTCAAGTCTTCAGTGAATTTAGGTTGTCCTCATGCTACTTAGTTTTCATCCCTAACATTTGTAAATCATCTTGTAGCCTCTATGAAGATATCATAGAATAATGAAGTAATTTTGTAATATCCATGACTCAATGTACATCAGCAACCTAATAGAACCATAAATCTACCACAAATTAAGATGAAGGAAATTGATTAATAACTAGATTGAAAATGGTAATCATTTTATGTTGATGGAGTAATAACATTATTTGTAAATCAACATACAGAAACCTGCAAGTTGGGAAATTTGGACAATGGCCTCTACCCATGAGAAGGCTCAATTTTGGGGATTATTGTTTATATTTGAAACAGTTTCAGTATAAGCCACCAGCACCAATGCTTTAGAATCTTGAAGGGATAATATTTCTAGCTTGATATGAATGTTGCATACAGAATTTATTTGCATATATGAAAATATAAATAATGCAATTGTACACAGGAAATATCATTCCTCTCTAAAAACATACCATCGCCTAACCAGCTTAATATCCAGACTAGCGTGCTACTAAATTAAAGCATTATCTGACAAATTATGTCAATAAAAACGGTGATAATTCTGGGAATTTCTTAAAAACCAGATATAGAACTAACATTCTTTAGTCATAATATGATGGTTTGGCTACATTTGATGTTTTGTAGTTACCAAGGTAAGAGCAAAATTAGAAGGGAAAGGAAAATCAGCAGCTAAATCATGAAAGATCTCAATCTGTTAAAAGGAAGCACCAAAAAATATTATTATATAA
This sequence comes from Sindora glabra, assembly GCA_020226215.1. Taxonomy (NCBI): domain Eukaryota; kingdom Viridiplantae; phylum Streptophyta; class Magnoliopsida; order Fabales; family Fabaceae; genus Sindora; species Sindora glabra. The sequence goes on from CM035228.1 coordinate 72,573,065, forward strand.
GGAAGAAAAGAAGTCTCAGATAAGAAAATCATCCCAAACACAAAGAACAACAATGATTAAGTTAAAATTTCTAAAGAAAAAACTTGGTTAAAGTAATCCCAAAATAGTTAAAAGATGAGAAACATACCCATGTGGATACACATTCCCTTGAATCTGGAAATGCACAGAGGAGTCAAAGAGCAAGAAGTTGAAGTCGGGTAAATGCAAGGTGAATTGGATTCTGAAAAATATAGCAGGAAGATAGTAGACAATACGATGAGTGATGTCCCCTTAGCCAAATAACTTGCATCCATCTCAAAGTTGTGAATCTAAGGGCATCCTAGATTTGACCACCATTTGGTTCAAGCAGAAAATTATGAACTCGGCTAGGCTCAAAACAAGAATAAGGGGAAGAATTGCAAGTGTAGTGCAAAAAGGGCAGATTTCCAACTAGTGGCTTGGTTAATAATAGGAAAGGGGAAAGATGGAAGAGGTGATGAAGGGGCTGAGGTTTTGTGCTACAGTTCTAAGTGAAGAGGAAAGTATAAACTATGAGTAGGTTATATTGTTATAATGACACATGTTTGAGGTGGCTATAATTGCCACCTCAAATAGCCACCCGAATGAGATACATTGCTATAGTGATGCCTGTTAATCAAAATATTACTAATATGGCTTAGCTAGTTGAAAAAGTGTGGCAAATCAAATAATTACAATAGGAGAAAAATAAAAGACTACACCACATGCACTTCAAAAAGGAAAAAGGCCACTCATATCGATGAAGATACCATCAAAGGAAGCAATAATGAAATCCATTTGGTCAAGCCTAAGCCTAGCCCTCCTTATGCATGTCCACTATTAAAATATGCTAATAAGAAAGATAAAATGGATTATGTTAGTGAAGAAATGTATTCATTTGACATTAGTAAGGCCGAGCAAATTTTTTACTTACTTCTAAAAGATAAATAAATTAAGTTGTTTGAAGGTCACAGAGTTTTATTGAAAGACAAGATAAAAGACATAAAGTACTGTAAGTACCATAGCAAGTTTAGCCATGATAGCAATAGTTGCATTTTTTTCATGAAAATGATCAAGAAAGCCATCAAGTAAGGATGTTTAAAATTCAATGACAAAGGTAAAGAGAAGGAGATGTTGGTCAATAAAGTTCCTTTCCCTACAAGGTTAAACTATGTGGAGTTTTTGGATGAATTTGATCTATTTGATATAAATGTGAATGTCATAGCCTACTATGAATATGACAACGTATTGGATGCTCCCTTTTTATCCTAACGGTCTATCTACTATATGGGGTTAACAACACTAACTTTATAAAGAGGATACAATATGAGAGGAGGTGTGCTGAAGATGTGCCCTCACTATGAGAAATATTATGATGAGCTGAGAGTGCTAATGTATGGGAGACAATCGAAAGATCAAGTTGACCTAAAGGTTCAAAAGTTAGCCAATAAAAGAAAGAAGGCATAAAAGAAAGTCGAAGAATTTTAGAAAGATAAAGAAAAAAGGAAGGATAAATCCATCTTTAAGAAGATAGACTATCATCACTTCAAGAAACAAGTTGCAATCTATATTGGCACAAGGAAGCCAAAAGTAGAACACCTTAAAGACAAATGGATCAAGAATGAACTACGTGATAAGGGTAAATAAGCTTGGAGACTTGATTCCAAGGAAAGGAAAAAACAGAGGTATGATTCCTATTATGATCGATCACTGCCAACGAGAACTCTAAAAAGAAGGATACAATGAGATGCTACATACAGGAGATGAGAAATAAAAGGCTATTAAACTCCCTCTAGACTAAAGAAGTCCAGTGGTATCAAATAGGTGGAAGAAAAGAAGCAATCCATCATGTAGCAACTCAAAATGCAAGGACAAAAACTGGACTTCAATGCTAATGTCGTAACTATATTGCCACCATCATTTGTATTGGAACAACAAGATTTGAAGAGGATTCAATGATGAAACCTTTACTACTATGGTTAATTTCAATAAAAACATGGCCACCAAATTTGGGCAACTAATCGAGTAGATGAAGAAACATTTGAGGCCTTTACCCATAAAAGCCCATACAAATGGTTAGCCTATGAATAGGGCATTGGTTAATGAAGGAGCAATTAATCTAATGCCTCGATCCACCCTTATTTGTTGGGGAAGCAACTAAAGGATATAGTCAAAGTTGTCAAAATCGCGATTTAAATCACAAAAAATGCACGATTTTATAACGCAGTCACGGCCATGCAAGTTCGATTACACAGAAAACTTGTAGTTATTGGGACTGTTCTAGGATCACAATTTTCACTATAAAATCACTGAAATTGTGCATGCCTAATTATCCCAGCTAAAGGTAGAAACTGCTTCAGACGTTCCCCAAAATGACAACATTTTTTTAAGGTTTGTTTAAGGTTTTAAAAAAATAACATTCAGCCCAAGTTGCCCAACCATTCCTGAAATCAACCTTAATCACAAAATTCAACTTACCTTCAATTTGGGAGTTGCGCTAGAGATGGAAGCCTAGAAGGCAGAATTATTTAGAGTAGCACTGTTGCTGAATGCCATGTTTGTTGCCGGAGAAGAGAACATCACCAGAGAAGACAACGCTCAGAGACGCAGATGCTGAAGTTCGAACAGGGGAGAACAGAGTACATTGCTACTAGGGAGGTAAACGCACTGGAGGTCCAGAACCTTCTCACCTTCCCGTTTCTATATATATATATATATATATTTGTTTTAGATTATATCTAATAAAAAATAAGAACATATTTTATATATCTAATTCAAGTTTTATATTTATATTATCTATGAATGATTAATATTTATTTGGCTTATTTTAATTTTTGAAGTTGATTAAAAAATTAATTTCTCATAATTGATTGATGAAATTTTTTTATTTTATATAATATATTAATTTTTACTAAATGATTATTAATTTTTAAAGTTAAATAATGGTTTCATATGGTGGTGCAAGCGCAAGTGGGAGCATGAGTGCAAGTAAAAAAGTTGTTAGAAGAAATGCATCAAGAAATAGAAGTGATATCGGGTGACTACATGATTATGAAGTTGAAAATAATGTTAGGAAAATTAAATGTATATATTATAAAAAGATTTTAACAAAAGGTGTTTACTACTTAAAACATCATTTGGCTTGTACAAAGAAAGATATGTGTTTGTCATTCTGTTCTTAATGATGTAAAAAAGCTTATGTTGCAAATTTTAATTGATATGAAGGAAAAATCAAGTTCCAAAAAAAAGTATGCATTTGATGGAGGAGAAGATAGCATATAAGATACTAATAAAGGAGGAGTTGGGGAAAGAAGAAAGGAGAAGGATATGACATTGACATCTATATTCAAGAGAAGAAATATAGGTCAAAGCACGCAATCAACCATTAATCAAATGTATAAAAAAGATTTGAGGGAAGAAACATGTTAACAAGTTGCTAAATTTTTCCATACAAGTGTCATACCTTTCAATTGTATAAAGAATCATGAATTTGAGAAAATATACTACATGATTGGGAAATATGGAGTTGGATTCAAGCCACCATCATATCATGAGATTAGAGAAAAGTAATTGACGCAGGAAATAACTCATATAGAAGAATTACTAGTAGAGCACAAAGCTGAATGGAAGAAAATAAGATGCACAATCATGACAAATAGATGGATTGATAAAAAGAGAAGATCCATTTGTAATTTTCTAGTAAATAACCCTAAAAGGACAATGTTTCTAAAATTTGTCGATGTTTTAGACATATGCAAAACTGTAGATAAAATTTTCAAAATGATAGATGAAGTTGTAGAAGAAGTTAATGAAGAAAATATTGTCCAAGTTATCACAGATAATGCTACAAATTATAAAGCAACTAGGCAAATGTTAATGGAGAAAAGGAAGAAGTTATATTGGACTCCTTATGCAGGACATTGTATTGATTTAATGTTAGAATATTTTGAGAAAAAAATTAAGGTTCACAATAAGACGATAAAAAAAGGAAGAAAAAAATCACAACATCATTTATTTAAGGGCTTTATTGATCTCCATGCTAAAAACCTTTACTAAAGGAAAAGACTTAATTAAGCCAGCTATAACTCGATTTGTCACTACTTATTTAACTTTAAAGTGCCTTTTAGATAATAAAGGAGCATTAATGGCAATGTTTAGGTCTATACAATGAAGTTCTAGTTATTTTGCAAAAATAAATGATGGAAAAATAGTTGAAAATTATGTTTGAGATAGTAGATTTTGAAAAAATATTATGATATGCTTGAAAGCTGCTTATCCTCTTATCAAAGTGCTTTATATGGTAGATTTGGATGAAAAACCAACCATAAGATTTATTTATGAGGAGATGGGCTATGCTAAAGTGACACTACAAGCAAATTTCAAAATGTCAACAAAAAGATAAATATCATTTATTTTTATGTTTATTTAGATATTCAGTAATTTAATTTTTTTTCTTACATATATAAATGAAATCTAATTTGATTTATATAATTTTTTTAGCTATCAACCATTATAGGGTATTATTGATGAAAGATAGGATGCTCAACTCCATAGGTCTCTGCATGCTACAGCCTATTACTTAAAACCTCAATTCTATTATAATAGTGATTTTAAAGCGGATAGGAAAGTCAAATGTAAACTATATCAATGTATGGAGAGAATAGTGCCTAATGATGAAGAGTTCAATAAGATTGATAAGCAATTCGAGGATTTCAAACATGCAAAAGGGTTTTTTTGATAGTAAAGTAGCAAAAAATATAAAGACTTAAAAAACACTTGCTGAATGGTGAGATTTATATAGGTATGAACATCCAGAATTGTAAAAATTTGCAATAAGGATATTGAACTTAACTTGTAATTTTTTGGATGTGAAAAAAAAAATTAGAGTGCTTTTAAGATGGTAAAATTTTATAAATTATGAGTTTATGCATCTTTGCTTTTGCAAATAAATCTCATTTCTTGTTTTTTTTTTTCCCTAATTTGTTTAGGTTTACACAAAAAAGAAGGAATCATCTGCACTAAAAGAAAAATAAATGATCTTATTTTTGTCATATACAACTTCAAATTAATGGAGAGGAAACATGTTAGGAAAGATATGAATTATGACATATATAATATTTCTTTTGATGATGAGTGGATTCTGGATGATGATGAAAATTTATCTACTAATGAAGGGTTGGAATTGGATGGTGATAATGATGCACATGATCTAGGGGTGGAAAATGAAAATGTGAAATTAGGAATGTTGTTAGCAATATAGATGGTGCATTTAGGGATTATTTGAATCTAAACCTTTAAGTTGATGGTGATGAAATTGAAGAAGAAGAGAATAGTGACAATGATGATGAAAATCTCATGGAAGATGACAACTTGGATTTTTTTCATGTCAATGAATTGCTTAAATGATAAACTTTTAGGATTTTATTTTATGTATGGTTATTATGCTCGAATTTTGACATTGCTTATATTGTTTGTGATTTACAATATGTTAGAGGACTTTTACTTATTGTATAAGATCTTTATTTTATCTAAATTATGGATGTTTGGAATTATTTTATGCATATTTAATATTTTAGAAAGCATATATATATAAATTTATGTATTTTTTTCATTATAGGTAGGATTTTATGATCCTATTTACAATCTGACGAATTATAATCTCAACCTCCTCATCTAATCCTAAGAAAAATCTACAATTTTAACAACATTGGATATAATGCCATCTGACATTGTTGCACCAAACCTCAAGGGCAAAAATTCAAACTCAAAAAGGATGGTATTGGTCAAACTTAAAATAGAATCAATAATTAAACCTATTTTTTTGTGGTTGTACCCTCGAAAACTAATTAAAACCTATTAGCCCTAGGTTTTATATGATAAGTTTTGATGATAATAAATAATACTACAATTGAATGACATATCTTTATACCAAAGTATTATAAAATATTTAATAAACATGCTACATTATGGTTGCAATAACAATGCTTGATTATATGCTAAAAAAGTTATATTTTATACAAGTATCATTAAGCACATGATTAATCAATATATATGATATGATAATTATGTATGTTCTTGTACTAATTTATTATATATTTTATATATGAATCATACATATTAATGTCTTGATATATTAGATTAGATTAACTATATGGTTTGTAAAGTTTATGAACTTTTATATAAGAAAGTCCAACAAATAAAATGAGACTTAGAATTGAAACAAAGAAATTAAAGATCATGTTATGCTCAACCCAAGAAGACGATAAAGAAGATGTGATCTAAATATTGAAGGATGACAAAAATCAAATTTTGAAAGTTTAGAAGCATCAATAAAAATTGAAGAAATTCATTAGTATAACTCTTTATTTTAAGCTTAGACTTTCTTATACTATAGAATCTTTCAAGATATAAAACTCAAACATATTTTTATAACCTTAACTTGATTAAAATGTTTTAAAAAAATAACCCATAATCATATTTTTACAAGATAACCTATGAGATACTTCAAAAATTAATGAGATATGAGGTTTTGATCTTTTTAATTTTAATCTTTAGTCACTCTTTTGATTATATCTCACAAAATATTTTTAGTTTGATTATTAAACTTTTTTTCATATGAAAATAAATTCAAATAACTTTCTATGAACATATCATTTGCTTAATCCACTCTTTTTTTACTTTTGTTCATTATTTCAATCATATCTCAATAATTACAAACTATATGAGCATGAAATTATTTTTATATAAAAATAGATTCAAAGAGCTTTCGATGGACAGATCTTTTGCTTAAAATGATTAAAATATAAAAGAGTTATAAATTTTACAATTAGAATCTCAAAATCAAATTTTTACAATCTACTGTTTCTAACCTTTGCTTATTATTTTAAACATATCTCAAAAATTATATTAGATATGAGCGTGAAAATAATTCCATGTAAAAGTAAAGTCAAATACCTTTCCAATAATGGGTTATTTGCTCAAAACAGACTTAAAATGAAATTATGACTTTTTAAAATTGAATTTACAATTTTATCTTTAAGAATCAATTGACCAATTAATTTTGGATAAGAGCAAAATTTTTCAACAAAATCAATTGACTAATCAATTATGACTACTCTAGTGCATATAAAATGATTATAAATGGCTAATTTTCTTTTCTAGCTATCACAAACAGTTATAATATTTCATGAGCTTCCTATATAGCCTAAGAAACATAAAATACAACACACAAAAAGCTTGAACTTCATTTTTTAACATTATTTTATTCCTTCTTTAATCAAAATCATGAATTAAACTCTCTACTTGAAATATCTCTATTTTAAAAATTTCATTTGTCTCATCCACTCTATAAGAGAATTTATTTGAGTTGATATTCATCTTATATTACTTTCTAATTATAAATGATGAAGTACCTCTTAGAAATTCTTTAAAAAGGTAAGATATTCCTTGTGAAGAGAGATTTTACTCAAAGAAGAGTAAGAATTTGTAAAAAAAACTTCTTCAAATGCTCGATTAAAATTTAAAGAGATAATGGATTGAAACACAAACTTGGAAAGTTTAGAGAGTAGATGTATACATTAGAAAAGATATACAAAGGGAAACTACTATAAATCTTTTTTTTTATCTCTCTACCTTTACTCTATTTATATTTGTTTATGTCCTCTATTAATTTAAAATAGGTTAAAAAACTTTTAAAGGACAATTTATTTTAATTTAAATAATTTTAAAATTTATTAATTAAATAAACTCAAAATCGATCCAAATAATAATATTAACAAGCTTTTCACAATAAAAATATATTGTTACAATCATACTTTTTGTTGATTTACTGTCACCAATTCTTATCATTTCATAATTAAATATTAATTTTTTTATTTTTTTAGAAACCTCACTCCTTCACAATATATATTATTTTTTGCCACATTTTTCTCTTTCCTTTCATTCCTCCAAAAATCTCTTTCTTCTTTCTTTCCAAGACTTATTTTCAACTTTTTCTGTGTGAATTGCAGCATTTTTGTTTGATTTTACCTTCCTGTTTCTGCATTTCTTCTTACAAATCTCAAGTTATAAAAATCCAATTAAAGTCACCTGAACTAGCACGTAATCAAATTTAATGATTTAAGACAATTTGTACTTTTTAAATGAATGAAATTGGATGATTAAATTTATAACATGATATCATTGGTTCGGTTAAAAATTCTATTATAACTCATATAAACTAATCCGTGGATACTCCTAATTACATATAACTCAGTAGATTTTAACCATTCATTATGCTTTATTTGTTTTATCATCGAAATGTATTTTTTATAAAATATAATTATAAAATATTAAAGTAAATTTTTTATATATTAAATATTAAATATAAAAATTAAAAAATAACTTCTCTTGTTTTAAAAAAATATTTTTCTTTACATCTAAATTTTTAAATATTATTTTTTATTAATATAAATAATATATTACCTCTTTATTAATATATATAAATAATTTTTTTACTAAAAAAACTTTTCAACGGAATAAACCAACTTATACTTTAATACCATTTTTTCTTTATCGTACAGTTAGTAATGAGCCAACAAAGCAAGGCACTTGAGTTGCTCTGGTCCCGTACAAGGACACTGTAGTCGATTCCTTGATAAATTTGGCCTTTTGTTTTTTGTAGAAGATTTAGAATTGACTTCAGTTGTATACATTGGAGGTCAAACACAAATGGATTAAATTAAACATACGTGGATAGAACAATTAAATTAATTAAATATTTAAGAAATTAAAATAAATTATTTTAAATTAAAGGCTTAAAAGTATTCATTTATATTTTAGAAATCATAATTATATTAAAATTTTATGTTCAGAAAAAATTGGAAAAATCCTCACCCTTCATTTGAAACATGGCATGAACTTTCACACCCTACTTACTGGAATACTCCAGTAAAAGCTCCAGGTACGTGGTGCCTTCTTGGCCACAGAATGGAAAAGCAAGGATGCTGATAAAAGAGTTCAACTAAATAAAGATATCGAATACTTTTAGAATGTGCATCTTAATTAATAGATATTTCATTTTGCAAGCTGCAAAAGAAATTGGTAATTAAAAATTCATCCAAAATTTCTATGGTGGAAGTGAAATAGCAGCGGGATGACGAGGCTTAAAAAGAAGATGTATTTATTTTTAAAATGTAAAAACCCAAAGTAGTAGACTGACGGGGACTGAAGCAACATTTGATGGAAACCTTGAACAGAGAATTAAAAAAAATTCAGTTAATAATTATTTATGCTTTTTATAAATGTAAAAAAAATCTAAAAGTAAATATGACAAGTCTTAATAACTGAATAACATACTATATAAATATTTACTTAATAATTTAATTTTAATTGCATTTGGTGAATTAACTAAGTAAAAATTATGCATTATAATCATTAATATACTTTTTGTGAGAATAAATATACTCATTTATCATTGATATAAACATACTTAAAAGTAATTTAACTGTACATTTATAGTCTCACTTGCAAATAGTTAAATATTGTAATACAAACAATTATTTTCATTAATTAAATATTATTTATAATATTACATAAAAGATAATATTATTAAATATATCAGTAGATATTTTTAATACTTATAATTAAAACTTATTTCAAAAGTAGTTTTGGTCCAAACACATTTATCAATAGTTAAATTTTGAAAATAAGAATTATAATATTGAACATACGTTTTACTTAGTTGACTTATCAAATATAAGTAAAATTAAATTTTTGAGTATATATTTATACGTAAGCCTGCGCAATGCACAAATTGCAAATTAATTTTCATCTAAATTAAATATTTACATAAATAAATTTTAAGTGAGTTTTAAATTATGTTGTGATATGTTCTGTGGTGAAAATCGTGGGAGATAAGCTAATTCGTGCCTCCTTAGATTGGAATATGAATATAAAGGAAATAGAGTCATCACTAATTATTTTTTTTATAATATAATTGGAACATCAAAAAAAGTTTGTGTATCCAAAGTTTAGATTTGAGAGTTAGTTATGTGTAGGGGAAGTATTAGCATCTTACAACATTCATTCTAATTCTATCTTTTGAAATAAGTTATGATAGTCCTTATTATAATGTATGTATATTCTCCTAAAAATGTAATTTTAATTTTTGTTAATTTAGTTGTCAAATTTGTCTAACTTCATGGTATAATTTAAACAAAATAAGATATCTTAATAATGTTAAGTACTATCATGATTGCACTTGTAATTGGATTGCTTAATTTCAATATATCATAGGCACAAATTTTATTATTTTTTAAAGATTTTTATTTTAATATTTTTGAAAGTTTTTTAATAAAATTATTGTAATATAATAAGATAAAAAAACATTTTAAAAACCTTATTTATTTATTTATCAAATCAATAATTTTTAATTTAAAGTATCAAATTTGTCCAACTCAATGGATAAATATGAAATAAGAAATTACTTAGAAAAAATAAAGTTATGAATTCAACACTATTTCACAATTTTAAAATATCATATTTGTCTAACTTAATAGTTAAATCTAAATAAGGAAATTATTCAAGAAAATTAAAATCATAATTTCAATATCATTTTATAAAGGTATTAAATTTGTTCAATTTCATGGTCAAATCTAAATAAATAATTTGTTTAGAAAAATTAAAATTTTAATTTCAATATAATTTCATAAATTTAAAGTATTAAATTTATTCAATTTCATGATTAAATTTGAATAAAGAAATTACTTAGAAAAATTAAAATTATATTTATTGTACTTTTAATTAATTTTAATATTATCATGTCATCACAAAAATATATAATATATTTTTTAATAAAAATACAAAATTATGAATGTACATAATGAATATAAAATAATTTTATGTGCAATAATATTCAAATTTTTTCATTTAATCGGCTTACCTCATTTAACTTTAAAAATATCTCTTTTCTTAAGAATATTAAAATAAATTAAAATTTTAAAATATTTTATTTTATTCCATCATAAAAATTACGCAAAAATAATATATTAACAATATTATTAAAAGAAAATAAAAAAAGTTAAAGATATCATGTGGGGTGGGACAATACTGTCATAAGGTTGTCCTTTCCATTTCAACAATTTTTCAAAAAAGGAATCTTTTATATTTATAATAGAATTTTATTATTTTAAAAATAAATAAAAATACAATGCAAATTATAAATACACACACACACAAACATATATATATATATATATATATATATATATATATATATATATATATATATATATATATATATATATATATATATATATATATATATAGAATAGAGTGAAATAAATTAAAATATCTTACATACAAAAATAATAAATATTAAATAATTTTTATGTGCATCAATATTAATATTTTTTTAATTTAATTAACTCACTTGATTTAACTTTTAAAATATCTCTCACATCAAAAATATTAAAATATATTAAAATTTTAAATTATTTTAATTTATTCCATTATAGAAATTGTACATAATAATTTCTTCACATCACATATTAAACAAATAAAATATTAAATTCAAAAAATAAAATAAAATAATAACTAAAACAAAATGAAATAAAAAATAAAATAAAGCCAAGGGGATGGGACGACGCAATTAGTTCAATGCTGGTCCATCTCATCTTTACATTTTTTAGGAAGAGTCCTCTCTCTCTCTTAATTACTGCCCCTATTTTTTTTTACTTTTTTTTATTTCCTCACATCTTTCTATTAGTTTTTCTTCTTCTTCTACAAATTTGACTTACTTCTTTTTCTTTTTTTTTATCTTTGTATTTGAAGTTATTTCTAAAATTTTAAAGAAATAAGGATTTTGATATCTTAAATATGAGATTTTTAAGAAAGAAGACTAAAAGAGGTGAATTTGAGGATAAAGAATTATCCTAAGTTTTCCTTTACTACTTCTCATTTTCTATTCTTCTTCTTCTCTAACTTTTTCTCCTTTTTTATCTATCTTTAACATTCTTTTTTTTTTTTACTTGCTCTTCTCTTTTTGAATTTTTTTAATACCTTTCCTCCTTTTCCCCCCTCTTTTGAAAATTTTCAACCCTACCCATTGGAAATGAGTTTGTCTTGATTTTTATAGATGAAACTTCAATAGTTACATATACATTTGGCCTATATTTAATTTACATTCACCTAATTCTTAGATAAAGTATTGTTTGCAAGCTAAGAACTTAATAAGAAAACATTGTTATTTTTCAACATTGACTATTGCCATGTGCTTAGTATTATCACACAAAGATTTCTTTCTTGAAATTATTTAAAACCATTTTATTTAATTGTGAAAATGGGTATATACTAACATGTAATGAGTTCGCGATTAGTGGAATTCATTATGTAATTAAATAATAAATTGAGTAAGATGCGATAGGTGGCTATGGGAGAGGTGTAGTATAGAAAAAATGGAGAGTGTCAAGAGTTTCTTATCTATTATTCTTATCCTACATAAAATTTTATATTATTTTTTATTTTTTAAAAAATTTATTAATTTTATTTTCATTATATTATTATTTGGATAAAATTAGATATCAACAAATTATAAAATAAATTTTTTTATAAAAAGTTAAAATATAATTTATCATATTTATTTTACAAATATACATTTGAATTTGTACATTACCAATTTTCAATTTATATATTATTATCCACTAAATGAAAATATGAAAAATAAATTTATTTTTATTACAAAGTATTAATTTGTCACAATTTAAATCCATAACTAAACATATTAGAGCTAAACAAATGAAAATTCTCATAACTAATTTTACTCATTATCTATTATTTGTAAATCATTTTTGAAGAATAACTAAATCTAAAAAGTTTTTTTTTTCAATTATTATAGAAAAGCAACATATAATAATGATATATACAAGGATTTAATGGATTAATCTTTTATAAAGAAATTATATTAGCAATACTATATGCATAAAAAATGGGATTCAAAGTTGAATTTCGAATACGAATCAAGAGTTTTCATTAAATATAAGATGATAAGATAAATTTGTAAAAATTAATCAAATAGATATAAAAAATCCAAAATTAAAATTCAGATATTATTTTCAAGGCTTATACCGTTTTTAAAATCATATATGATGAAAGATGACCATAATTTTAGGCCATCTTACATTTAATAGAAAAAAATTTATTCTAATAGTAATTAATTGTTTTCGTGAGGATCCAATTAAGAAATCCAAATCAAGCTATATAAGCATTTTGATTTTTTTCTCAAAAAATTGATTAATAAAAAAATTTAAGCATATTATTTGCTTTTAAATCTTTTTTTATTTAACTTGTTCATAAACTTTTTAATTTCTATATGATACAATAGAGTATGACTTATTATTTCTTTCTTTTGGTGATTGAAAGAATAATTAAACTAATAGACATATTTACAAGAAGATCAAGGATTGAATCTTGGATGTAGCGAAAGATACAAAATCTTTAAAGGACATCTGGTGCTATTTAAACTAAAAGCTCTCAGAGTATGACTTATTTATTTGTAAGGACAATATGTTTGAGTAATGAAAACGTGAAAAAGAAAGATGCATCACTAATATAGTATGCCTATACATATATTTGTTTTTAAAACAACAAAAAATAATGTTGATAATGCTAATCAATGATAGAAAAAATACATGTTAGTTGTCCGATACAAAGAAAATATAGACTCATATTAGATATATAAATTTGATTTCATTTTTTAAATATTATTATTAAAAATAAAATATATCTTTAATTAGTTTAATCAATCTTAAACTTATTTAAAATTTTTTAAAAATAGTATTATATTATGTCAATATTAATTACTGGGTAATATTTTCATTTGATTGGTAAATAATAAGGCAAATATAAAGTATTGAAAACATACTATAATAAATGATAATCATATTTATTTGAAATTAAAATATTAAATAATAAAATAATATAAATTCATCACTCATAAATTTAAAAATTTAAAGAAGATTGATGACTGAATTAAGAAAGAAAAACAAGATTCAATGATAAAAGAGTAATGATTATAATATAATTAATCAATTATTGTAAAATTATTAGATTTGGGTAACATATTAATTAAATAGTATGAATTGATATAAATTTTTTTATAGAATTTAAATCAATTAATTTATTTTTAATTCTAAGATATTTTTATTAAAAATAGAATGCATAATTAATTCATTCAATTTATGCTTTCTATATAAATGTTTTGAGTTATTTAAAATTTTTTTATAATAAAAATTATATCAGTGTTATTTTGATATTATTTAGTGATCCTCTAATTATATATTAGCCGTAATGTTGAGCTTCTGAAAATTTTCAGTCCATAAATCCCCCGCGCGAGTAGCTTACACGCTCTCTATTCAGTGCTATTACTGTATTTTTCTTCCTCTTCCGCATGCCGTGGCTTCCACTTGCAGCATTAGGCGCTTCTCACTTGCATCCCTGTTTCTCACGTCGCTTTATTCATCTCTGTTGTAGTACAGCCCCAACAAATAGTACAATAATAATGTAGAAAGGCAGATGAAAACTAGAAAAATGACACTATGCTTAAAGTGTGGAATATTTATGGTGCTTTCCGCGAAGCTTCCAAGAAACCACACTATGCTTTTTATTTTTTGTTGTTACCAAACACACGTATATTTTTATGAATTTTAAGATTTTTCTTAAAAAATTATAATTTTTTATAAATAATATAAAAGTTAAAGAATTTGTCTTATCTTTTCAACTTTTATTTTCTTGCTCAATATTCTTTCTTTTTATGAATTTTTTGTTGTTACCAAACACGTATATTTTTATGAATTTTAAGATTTTTCTTAAAAAATTATAATTTTTTTATAAATAATATAAAAGTTAAAGAATTTGTCTTATCTTTTCAACTTTTATTTTCTTGCTCAATATTCTTTCTCTCTCTCTCTCTCTCTCTTTTCCGTTTTTCCATGTGTACACCTATTTACTTTCTTTTACAAAGTTTCTTTTATTTTTATTTATTATACTATTCTATTACATTATATGCATAACTGTATTATTTATTTATTTTTATTTTTTAACTCATCTATGTTATTTACAATTTAGACATAATATACTTAGTTAGTATAGATATGACATAATATATTTTGTTTATATTATAAAATTTGTTGAATGAGTAAAATTTTAATTTAATTAAATTATTAAAATATATATTTTATTTTTATATCTTATATTACTTTACCATCTTCTTTTCATTTACTTCATTCCATGCTTTGCTTTTCTTTTTTTTTTAATGTTTACTCTTGTATTTTACATTTTAAATACTAATATCACCAAGAAGTATATATTTTATTTTTATTATAAAAATATTTTAAATAATTTAAAATTTTAATTTAATTAAATTACTTATATTATTCCATTTTAATTTTTTATATTACTTTATAATTTATCCATTATACCTCTTCTCTTTATTTACTCCTTGGCATATTTTCCTTCTTCTATTCTTTCATATTTACTTATATTGTTTACTTATTTACAGTTTAGACATTATTATCAATAAAAAGTATATATTTTATTTTATTATGAAAATAATTAAAGTAAGTTAAAATATTTAATTTAATTTAATTATTTAATTATATATTCTATTTTTAATTCATATATTATTATACAACTTACAAATTGTTTCTATTCTAAGAATTATGTTTAAAATTAAATATGCATCAAATGAAATTTTGTTAAGTCTTTACAATTCACCCATGATTTTACTATCTATTTTATTGGATATTTTTCTCATGTTCACTCTTAATATTTATAATTTAAACGTCCCTAGCACTAAATAATATATATAATATAATATATTTTATATTTATTATAAAAATATAATAAATAAGTTAAAAATATAATTTAATTAAATTACTTAATCACATATTATCATTTTAATTTTTATATTACTTTACAACTCATTCATTCATTGTTCCACTTTTTTTATTTACTCAATTACTTATTTTCTTCTTTTATTTTTTTATGTGTACTCACATGATTTACAACACAAACCTTAATATTATTAAAAGATATCCATGCAACATGATATATTTTAATTGAATTAATTAACTAAATATTATATTCTTAATTTTAATATTATTTTTCAATTTCCTCATTATTTTTCTCATTTTTATTTGCTCCATACCATTTTTATTCTTTTTATTTTTCATGTTTATTCCTATTATTTATAATGTAGATACTAATATAATTATGAAATACATGTCTTGCTTGATATCATTTAATTTTATTATAAAATATTTTAAATAAATTTAAATATTTAATTTAATTAAATTACTTAATAACACATTTTACTTTTTAATTCTTATATTACATCATAAGTCACGCATTCGTTCTTTTCCTTTCATTTGTTCTATTACATATTTTTCTTTTTTTAATATGCAATCCTATTACTTATTATTCATAAAATTGATAGTTGGGAAATAAATGTATAATATGATATATTTTATTTTTAACATAAGAATATTTTAGATAATTTAATTGAATTGAATTATTTAACTCTATATTTCATTTTTTATTTCAATTCTCATACTATTTTATAACTCAACCATTTTTTTCTATAATTTATTTATCCCGTTCCATTTTTTTTAAAGTTTCATATCATTATTGATAACCTACACGTTTTCATTAAATAGTATACATATAAAATGATGTATTTAATTTTATAATAAAAATATTTAAAATGAGTCAAAAAATTAATATAGAAATTATTAATTAAAATAAAAATAGTCACACATTCTATTATTTATTAAAATTATTTGAAATTAAAATTAATTTTATTTATTTAAATTTTATTAATATTTTCTTGGTATTAATTTTTAAGTATCATATTTTAAATTAAATATAAATTAATTAAAAACTTATCGAAACTTTATAACTACTCACAATTTTACTTCTTTTATTTGTTTTATTGCAAGTTTTCTTTTTTTCTTTATATTTCACTCAGGTTATTTATGATTTAAACATTTTTATCACTTAATAATATAGATATAATAATATATATTTTATTTTTATAAAAATATGTTATTTATTTTAAAATTTTAATATAATTAAATTATTTAAATATATACATATTAGCACCTATATTATTTAATATTAGAGTCACACATTCTTCTTTTTATTCATTTAATTCACTCCTATGATTTATGAATTAGATATTAATATCAAAAATAAATTTAATATAATAAGTATTAATTGAATCATATAATTACATATTTTATTTTAATTAATATATTTAAAATTAAAATAAAATTTATTTATTTATTTACATTTTTAAATATTTTCTTGAAATTTTTTAAAACTTTACATTTTGTATACTATTTCTGTTTTCTATCTATTTTATTACATATTTTAATATTTTTCATTGTGATTATTTATAATTTAAACATTGACATCGTTAAGTAGTATGAATACTCCACAAAGTATTTTTTATTATAAAATTATCTTAAATAAATTAAATATATAATTAAATTAAATTATTTAATTATATATTTTATTTTTAATTTTTATATTATATTTCATAAAATTATTATTTATAAATTTAAATATATAATTATAAAATAAATATAATAAGTTAAATTTTAATATTTTTATTTTTAATTTTATTTATATGTATTAATTTTATGTAGAAAATAATTATATACCGTGCATAGCACGGGTTAAAATACTAGTATTAGTATATAAGTTGTAAACAATAAGAATGAATATAAAGGGTGCAGAGTGGCACGGCCAAACAGAGGAGTTCCTGTAGGAAAACGAAGCGAATGTCTACGAAAATAGAGACGAGGGAGGTTGGTAAGAACACGACCAAGGAGGATGATCTATTGATGCAGAGTACTAAAAAGGCTAAAGGAATGGATCAAATTGAAACTTCGATGGATGATCCTGGGATGCGATGTATTGGGGATAGGCAGGAGGTTAATGGAATGACAGTAAGGAGTACATCTAATAAGGAGAATACGAATCAGAATGTTAGACTGAACGAGGATGATACAAGGATTATAATCTCGGGGAGTCACAAGGGGCGGATGTTAAGAAGGTTTTGGCTGAACAAAGGACGGTTATCTCATATGAAGATAAATTATTAGGTTTTAATAGCGGGGATCACATGGAGCAAGAAGAAGTTACTGAGATGTAGAAGAAAGCTAGGAAGCATGATGATGTTCAGGAAATTCAGGAAGAAGAAACAGTAGTGGATGGGGAGGAGGATCCTGCATGCTCGGTTATAACTATAGGGAAAGAAAAGTTAACGGAACTCTGTAAGCCATGGAAATTATCTTTGATTATCAAGCTGTTAGGCAAAAGGTTGGGGATGAGATTTCTACATACTAGGCTTCTGAAGCTGTGGTCTCTTCAAGGTAACTTCGATTTTATTGATATGGAAAATGATTACTATCTTGTTCATTTTAATAATGTTCAAGATTATAATCATGTGTTACAAGAAGGTCCTTGGGTTATTGCGGACCATTATCTAATTGTGCAAATATGGAAGATAAATTTTATTTCTTATGAAGATGATTTCAGGAAGATTGCAATTTGGGCGAGAATCCCTGGGTTGCCTATTGAATTTTATAATAAACATTTCTTATTGAGGTTAAGGCAATAGAATCAGGCATACTAGAAGGTTGATGCCAACACTTCGAGGAGAAAAGAGAATAGAGGAGTCGACTTAGTTGAAAGAGCAAAATTTGCACGTATTTGTGTAGAGATAGATTTTAAAAAAGATTTTCGTAAAAATTTAAATTATTAAACCGTATTTATCGCATTGAATACAAAGGACTTCATTTTATTTGTTTTCAATGTGGTAAATACAGTCATAAGAGAGAATTATGTCCAGAGGCAGAGTGTGGGAAGGAAAATAATGAAAAGAAGGTTGAAGGCACTGCAGTCATGGAGAAGGAAAAGCATGATGGTAGGATATGTGTGGGGCTAGAGAATTTTAGGCGATGGATGATAGTTCAAAAGAA
This sequence comes from Sindora glabra, assembly GCA_020226215.1. Lineage (NCBI taxonomy): Eukaryota > Viridiplantae > Streptophyta > Magnoliopsida > Fabales > Fabaceae > Sindora > Sindora glabra. Next base: position 72,592,084 of record CM035228.1, read on the forward strand.
TAGGAAGCCAAGGAAGGAGGTAGCTTCAGTAGCTAAGGCAACAATCAAGGAGTTGAGGATAGATACTACGAGAGTTGTTAATAATGATAAAGCTAAGATGGGAATGGGATCACGTTATGGGATTCTGATGGTTATTGATAATGAATATGCCAACTCGGAAGAGCAAGCTAATAATACAAATTTGGGAGCTGACCATCAAGAGAGTCAAATCAATGAAGTGGTTTTTGAGAATGAGGCTAACAATGTAGTGCTAAGCGAATCTCATGGTTAAAGAATTCAGACAGAGAGGCAATATTTGTTGGGCTGACGTAATGATGTAGAGAAAGAATTGGCCCGTAAATCCCAAGCAAAGGCCGAGAAGAAAAGTGGTTTTTCACTTGGGCCGAAGAAGGGAGCTGGAAGTAGTAGTGGGGTAGCCAAGAATGCTGTTTCTTCAAGTAAGCTATTGGGCTTAAAGAAACAGAAAGGCCATGTCCTTTTGAAACCTTCTCAAGACCCATTGCAAGATGTTGGGAATACTTTGATGGTCCAAGAGACTCCTATGACTTTTGCTTTTTCCTCAACTCAACCCAGGGAGAAAGAAGACATGCAGAAAGGAAGAGAGAATAAGGGAGATGTCTACGTGAAAGAAAATCCTCTGAATAACCGTAATTTCATCATGCAGATGATGCACAAGGAGTATTCATAAAGATGGTGTTTTAGAGGACACAGGACCATTCAATAGGGTAGTTTGGTAGACTTTTTAGTAAGTCTTCAAATCTCATTTTTTATTCTTGTTGTGCAAATGAATTGCATTATTTGGAATTGTCAAGGTATGTGTTCAAAGGGATTTTCGACTTTTGTCAAAGACCTACCTAGAAAACATGGTATTCATATGTTTGTTATCTTGGAGTCACGTGTGAGTGGTGAAAAGGTAGAAAAAGGGATCATGAAGCTAGGATTTGAAGCTTCAGTTTGAGTGGACTTTAATGGTTATTCACTTGGTATCTGGGCATTATGGAACCCAAACTATATGCAGGTTGTGGTGAATAATTTTTTACTCAATTTATCCATTGTTATGTGCAGTCTTTTGATGGAAAATATTCTGCATTTATGACTTTTGTATATGCTAGCCTAAGGCAAAGGGAAAGGAAAGCTTTATGGAGAAATCTGGAGATTATTTCTTCTAATATGCAGATTCCCTGGAATGTAGTTGGAGATTTTAATGCTAATTTATGCTCTGATGAGAAATGGCGGGTGGAAGTCCCAACTGGTCTTCAATGAACAATTTTAATGATTGTGTGAATAATTGCAGACTGATAGATATAGGTTACAAAGGACCAAAATTTACCTGGGAAAGAGGTGGTGTCAAAAAAACAACTAGATTGAAGCCTTTGCAATCTACAATGGAGAAATTTGTTTTCTGAGGCAATAATCTCACATTTACCTCCATTCAAATATGATCATAGACCTCTCCTTTTGAGGATGAATGAGACTCAGCGGAAGAATAGAGATTCCAATTTCAAGTTTCTGGCGGCATGGTTAACTACAAATTCTTTTCCCCGTATTGTGAAGGAATGTTGGAAGCAAGATATGAGTTGGTGTGAAACGTCTGCTGTTTTCGGGAAAAAAGCGATCAAATGGAACCAACAATTTTTTAAGCATCTCCATAAGAGGAAGACGAAGATTATGAATAGAATAGAAGGCATAAATAGGTCTCTCTCTTTAGGACCAAATATTTTTTTAGAGAACTTGCAAAAAAAGCTTTGGCAGGATTATGAGAAAATCATTATCTAAGAAGAGATGACTTGGTACCAGAAATTGAGAAGCAAGTGGCTAGTTTTTGGTGATAGGAATATAAAATTTTTTCATGCTTCAACAATTTCTAGAAATAGCAGAAATTATGTTGAGAAACTCAAAAATGAAAATGGGAAGTGGATTGATGATGATATTATCCTAAGAAGTTTGGTTGTTGACTATTGTAAAAAGTTGTTTACTACAGAGAATTTTTCTTATTGGGGCTTTCCAATTCAGAACAACTTCTCGAAATTATCCAATGAAGCAAGATTAGAGATTGGTGCTCCAGTTTCTATGGAAGAAATTAAAGCAGCTTTATTCAGTATGGCCCCATTGAAAGGTCCTAATCCTGATGGTTTTCATGCTATTCTTTTTCAGAGCTAGTGGGAGGTGATGGGGAATTCAATTTATGATGTTATCTGGGATATTTTAAAAAATCTGAATCATGTTAGGGACATTAATAAACTCTTCTTATTTTAATCCCAAAGGTTGATAACCCTGAAGACTTGAAATAATTTCGCCCTATTAGTTTGTGTAATGTAATTTATAAAATAATTACAAAGGTTATTGTTAATCGGCTTAAACCTTTTCTTGGGCATTTGATTTTTCCTAACCAATGCAGTTTTGTTCTTAGTAGACACAGTTCTAATAACATAATTATCCCTCAGGAAATTATCCATTCAATGAGAAAAAAAAAAAAAGCAAAAAAGGCTAGATAACTATAAAAGTTGATTTACAAAAAGCTATGATAGAGTGGATTAGGGTTTCTTGAAGGATACTCTCCAAGAGAATGGAATTCTAGAAAATGTAATTGATATCATTATGAAATGTGTTTCTACAAGTACCATGAAAGTTCTATGGAATAAAATTCCTTTAGATAATTTCTCTCCTTCTAAAGGGATTCAACAGGGGATCCTCTTTCACCCTATCTATTTGTTATGTGTATTGAGAGATTAGCTCGCTGCATTAATTATGCATTGCAACTGGCGAGGTGGAAACCAATGAAATTGAGTAAAGACGGTCCAGCAATAATTCATCTTTTCTTTGCTGATGATTTAATGTTATTTACAGAAGCTTCTATGGAGCAGGTTGATGTGATTAAAAGCTGTTTGGATGTTTTTTGCATCTCTTCAGGTTAAAAGGTGAGTATTCAAAAGACAAGAGTTTTTTCTCGAGAAACGTTAATCATACAAGAGCCCGTCTACTGAGTGAAGGGTTAGGGATTCAAACTACTGCAGATTTGGGTAAATATTTGGGGCTTCTTCTCCATCGTAAGAGGGTGTCTAGAATTTCTTTCAAAGAGATAGTGGAGAAAGTGTAGAAAAGGATTTCCTCTTGGAGTGCTAAAATGTTATCCTTGGCTAGAAGAATCATGCTTTCTAAAGCTGTGTTGTCAAGTATTCCTGTATATGCCATGCAAACTTCATTATTTCCAAGTAAGGTTTGTAATGAGGCGGATCGGTTAATCAGGAATTTTTTATCGGGTGACACGGATGACAAGAGTAAGCCCCATTTGATTTCTTAGGACCATGCAGAGTTAAGGAATCTAGGGGGCTAGGCCTCAGGAAAACGAAGGATAATAATGAAGCCATGCTTATGAAGATAGCCTTTAACTTGATGAAGGAGGAGGACTCCTTATAGGCAAAGGTCATTTGAAAGAAATATGGTTGTGGTGATAATATAATCATAGCTATTCATAATAGAAAATCTGCTTCAAATTTGTGGAGGGGTATTACTAAAGTATGGCCTAGAGTTATTGATGGAACTGGGATTAAAAGAATGGGGAATAGGGATGAAGTGATATGGAGATATAACAGTGATGGTAGTTTTACTATCAAATCTGCCTATGGTTCCATTACTATGAGTGATATGATAGTTGATAGAAACTGGTGGAGGAAGGTTTAGAAATGGAGGAGTCCGGAACGTATAAAGAGCTTCCTATGGCTGCCTACAAATGAAAAGTTACTCACTAATGTGGCTAGAACGAGGCATGGTATGACGACTTCTAATATTTGTGAAAGGTGTGGGCAGATGGCAGAAACCACTTTTCATGCCATTCGTGATTGCTCTACCAATTATGATACTTGGCTTCGTTTGGTTAAACCTTCTTACTGGGATATTTTCTTTCAAGGTGATACCAGGAGTTGGCTGGAGCTGAATTTCAATAAAGATTTATCAAAAGAAAGAAGATGAGGCTGACAACTGATCTTCGGTGTTACTTGTTAGGTAATATGGTGTAAAAGAAATTATTCTCTATTTAAGCCGGAGGAGATAACCAATGATGCGGTGATGGAGATTCAAAAACGTGTTTGCGAAATTTTGAAAAGTTATGAGCTAGTGGGCAAAATGATTAAGCAAAGGAATATGGATGAAGCAGAGGGAAATAGGTGGTTAACTCCTGAGGGGGGTTGGTACAAATTGAATATAGATGGAGCTTGTGGTTTTGGAGGTCAAGTTACTGCGTGCGAAGGTGTGTTAAGAGATAGTGTAGGGCAGTGGATAAATGGTTTTGCTCATTATGATGGAGCGTGAGGTGTGTTAATGGCTGAATTGAGAGCAGTTCTCCTAGGTATTAAACAGGCAAAGGAACTGGGGGTGGGAAGGCAGATAATTGAGTCTGACTGCAGTGAGGCTATCGATCTTATAATAAATGGATGTGTAAGAGATCTTCCTTGTTTTGACTTGGTGATGGAGATTTTAGAGCTGTTAGAAATGTCCTGGAAGGTGAAATTCTCGGTAGTGTATAGGGAAGCTAATATGGTTGCAGACAAGTTGGCGAAAATGGCTTTGTTTCAGAAACTTGACATTTTGTGCATACAGGAACCTGCAGACGAATGTATATCGCTAGTCTTAGTTAATATGGAGGGTTATGTGAGCTTGTTATTCTGGGCGTTTCTTTGCCTGTCTCTTTTCTCAAAATAGAAAGTGTAGAGTGCATATAAAAAGAAGAGATAATATATCATCTGTAAAGTTCTAGGAGTCAAAAAATTGAATATGTAGTTAATTAATTTAATTAAATAAAATATTTAAATTATTAAAAATATTTTTATAACAAAAAGAAAATTATTGTGGTGTATCTATAACACTAAGTAATATTGGTGTTTAAGTTATAAACAATAAAAGTGAACATGATATGAAACAAAACAAATAAAAAGATGAGAAATAGTATGATAACTGTAAATTATTAAGATTTAAAAAATGTATAATAAATTATTTGCCAAAAAATGCAGTAAATTATTTTAATTTGTTAAAATATTAAACTTATTTAAATTATTTTAATAATAAAAGAAAAATATATTTTGTTATATCTATGCTATTCAATAATGTCTAAATTATAAATAATATGGATAGATATGAAAAACTATTTTGTAGACAACCAAAGAAAAATAATATTGACTTGTGAACCCCTGAAAAATTTCCAATTTATATATTTTGATTTGAAATATTATACTTAAAAATTAATATAAAAATATTGATAAATTTTATATAAATTTTAATTTTATTTTTAAATAATTTTATGAAAATAAAATATATAATTAATTAATTTAGACAATAAATATATTTATATTGAAATTTTGATGTATTTAAGATATTTTTATAATAAAAGATTGATATGTTAGGTTTTTTTTTTTTCAAATTACATTTTACTAACAAGAATGAATTAGGGAAAAGAATGATGACACTTTCTTTGCATGAACAAGTGAATCTCCTCTAATAATAACCTAATATAAAAATGAAAATATCATGATTATTATAATATCATGAAGATGTTATTCAAAAATTAAGAAATATCATATTTATGTTTTTAGTTCTTTTACATTTACAAAATGTTTAAATAATTATTAACTGAAGTTTTTAACTTTTTGATAGAGTTTTCGACCTTAAGTGTTGCTTTCACCCTTGTCAGCTTATTAATTTGAGTTCTTAACAATAAATTTAGCTTTTGCCTCATCACCACACCACTATTTCACCTTGAAAATTTTGGACGAATTTCCAATTACTAATTTCTTATGTGCCAATGTGCAAAATGAAATATTTATTAGTCAGGATGCATAACTTAAATTAAAAGTACCCAGTATTTTCATTCAATTGGACAATTTTATTAGCCACTGCTCTCCAGCGCATTTATTAGGGTATTCACTAATAGGGCGTAGAAGTCTCCTCCTTAAAACATAAAAGCTAACTTGAAATTTTAAAGAAAAGATAAAGGATCGCATAAAGTAATATGCAAGATATTATTTATATTACTTCTTTTTATTTTATATTTTTTTATGTTATATATGGTTCACTTAATGGAATTGCTTTTATTATCAATTGAGTAATATTTTTTAATGTTATTGAATTATTTGATTAATACAGAAATTTTTTCTTTTACTATTTTTAGATTTTCGGATATAATTTGAGATGTGGACTCCGAATTGGGTGATTTTTACATAATTGAAAAGTTAAGAAGAAACTTTAAAACTTCATGTTTGGGCCAAAGTCCAATTTGGAATTTTCAAGGGTCAAATGAAGATCAAATTAATCTTTTCCTAACTAACTAAATTATGATTTTTGGGTTATATTGGGAGTTGTAAGAATCTAATTATAATGAAATTAGCACCTAATGTTAGATAAGAACTGACCTAACAATTTTCATATTTGAAATTTAGTAAAACTATATAATTTTTATTGTCAAACTTGAGTTAGAAACTAAATTATGAAATTTTATTGCAATAAACACTATTAGTAATTTTATTTTTAAATTAGGCTATGAGTCTTCAATTTATGCAGGACCTCATTCTTTGTAATCATAAAAGACATATCTACTTGAACTATTAGATTTTTTATCCTAAGAAATTAGATTTAATTAGGTTTTATGCTTCAAAATGCATTCATCCTCTTTAGATGGAAAACACTTTTCTTCTAGTTTTCTTTATATTCCATTATGAGTAGCTAATTTTTTTCAATTAATTCAAGGGATTTTTTACCTTATCTTGGTTTGACTTTGAAATTCAATCTTCTATTTTCACTTCTGATTTGTTTATCCTTTAATTTTCTATTCCTTCAAATGTATGATTGTCTTAGATATGTGATCATTTCAATCCATAGGTTGATTATTTTTTGTGACCTATTATTAAACAATTAATTATAATGTTAGATTGTAATTTATTATTGTATGAGTAGCAATTAGGTGTTGGTTGCTTAAGATTGGGTTAAGTTAATCATTCCCTAAGATAAAATTATTGAATACTTATTTAAACTATAATAATAATATTTAAAAAATAATAAACATATTTTTAATTTCTTAAAACATTATATAAATAAGAGTAAAAACTTTTCTCTAAAATAATATTTAAAACAACAAAATGGAGGAAGCATATATTTCGCATTCTTTTTTTTTGCAAAACACTTGGAGTTGACTTGAGCAGTACATATTGAAGATCATACAGAGATTGATTAAACTTAACAGAAGTGGATAGAAAAATTAAATAGAGAAATCAAAATTAAATTCATTAAATACTTAAGAAATTAAAATAAATTATTTTACATTAAAAATTAAAATCATATAATTAATATTCTATAGACCAAAATTATATCTAACCTTAAATTTTATTTTCAAAGGAAATTGGAAAAATCCCTACAGTCCATTAAATTTGATGTGAATCTAATTAAATATGGTGACCAATCTTCTAGCATAATTTGAAAAAAAATCGTGCAATTCTTTCTTCCTTTGCATGTTGTCTTGTGACCAAGAGAAAAACTACTTGCTTCTGCTATAACTCTTTTTAAGGCATAAGAAAAGCCTTATATGCATGGAACCCTAGCCTCCTCTTTTTTTAATTCTAAGTGCATAGCCTATAAGGATTAAAGAAAATCTTTTTAACCAATGCCATCTATGGCTTATCTACCAAGCTAAATTTGGCTTTTTCCTTACACTCAAGTAATGGGCTTAATTTAAAAACTACCCCATGTGTTTCTTTTTTACTTTTCATCTTTTATTATTTTTCTTTACATCAAATAATAAATATAAAAGATATTTATATTCATAATAAATATAAATGGAGAACATTGCCATTCTAGTTGTTAAGTAAGATCTTTCAAGCTTTTTTTCTTAGTAAAGGTTTAGTCAATATATCAGCACCATTGTTATCTATATAAACTTTCTCAAGTTCTAATAATTTATCACTTAAAATATCTTATATCTAATGGTAGTAAACATCAATATGTTTCAACTTTGCATGGAATGCAAAATTCTTACCAAGGTATATTGTACTCTAATTCTCACAAAACAAGATATAACAATCTTGCTTGAATCTAGATTTTTAAAGAAACTTCTTCATCTATAATAACTATTTATATGCTTCAGTTGCTATAATAAATTTTGCCTTTGTTGTTGAAAGAGCAACATATTTTTGCAATCAAGATTGTCATGCCATAACTTCTCCAGCAAACTTAATCAAACAACCTGAAGTAGGCTTACAAGAATTAATATTTCTAGCTAAGTCTACATTAGTAAAACTAATTAACAAAGATTTTTCATCTTTAAAACATAAGCTCAAATTAGCTGTATCTAAAAAATATCTCATAATTCATTTTATAGCATTCTAATACTCTTTACTTGAATTTGATAAAAATTGACTTATTGTAATAATAGCATGAGCAATGCCAAGTCTAATATATACCGTAATATACCTTAAAATTCCAATTACTAAGGTATAAGAAATTTTTTCCATATATTGTTGTTCCTTGCTTGTAGTTGGGCATTGCTTGGAACCTAATTTAAAGTAAGTAGCAAGAAGACTAGAAATAACTTTAGCATTTTTCATATCAAACCTCTAAAGTACTTTTTTGATATACTTTTCTTATGACAAATAAAGTTTTCTTGCATCTTTGTCTTGAGTAATCATCATGTCTAAAATTTATTTTGCCCGACCTAGATCTTTCATGTAAAAGACTTACTTAATTATTTCTTTAGTTCAACAAGTCTTACAGTATTCTTGCCAACAGTTAGAATATTATCAACATAGAATAAAAGAATGATAAAATCATCGTTAAAGAATTTTTGAACAAATACACAATAATTAAAGGTTGTCTTTTAGTAACCTTGCTCCCATATAACTAAAACTTCTTGTACCATTGTTTGGAAGCTTGCTTTGACCTATAAAGATTCTTTCTCAATCTGCATACACAATTTTCCTTTCCTTTCGTTTCAAAACCTTTTGACTACTCCATATAAATCTCTTCTTCAAACTCACCATAAGGAGAGATTGTCTTCGTACTAATCTACTTAATTTTCAAATCAAGACTAGCTATTGAGTCAAGCATTGAATGAATAAAAGATATTTTCACGATAAGAGAAAAAAATTCACTAAAATAAATTCTTTTTCTCTAATTAAAACACTTTACAACAATCTTGCTTTATATTAAGGTTTAAACTTATATTTCTCATTCTTTATTTATACACATATTTTTTTAAAACCTTTTATACCTTTCGATAATTTTACTAACTTATAAGTGTGATTCTCATGCAAAAATTTGATTTCATCTTACATAACTTTAATCCACTCACATTTATATTCATCTTTTATGGCCTTATCATTACATTTTGGCTCTCCTCAGTCAATCAAAGGAATAAACTAATCTTCAGTATACCTTGTAGAAAGTTATTTGATTTTGGTGGATCTTCTTAATGCAACAATTAAAGCCTCTGGTTTGGTTGTTCATCATATACATTATCATTTTATATAAGGTCATCTGCATTAACTGCATTATGCTCAAAATTTTAAACTTTAACTCTATCTTACTTATCTCTTCGATGAACTATATATAAGTTAGGTGATGGTTTACTATGCTAAGGCACTAGCACTTTTTCCTTACTAATGTTTTTCAATATTTAATTTTGTATAAATATAGTATATGTACTTCTAATCAATTTCTTTTCAATATGATCATAGAATCTAAAGCTAAATTCATCTTCACCACAGCCTAGAAATATGCATTTCTTTATTTTTACATCCAGCTTGGATCTCTTGTCTTTAGAAATATGCACAAATACTTAATATCTAAAAACTTATAAATGATCATAAGAAGCATTCTTATGTGACTGAGCCTTTTTTGGCAACTTTATTCAAGGCTTCAACTTAAAAAGTTTTTGGCAATTTAACATGTGAAAGTAAACATCTAACTTTCTCAACCAATATTTTATTCATCTTTTTAGCTAAACCATTGAATCGAGAAGTCTTTGGTGGTATTTTCTGATGTCTAATACTTTATTCTTTGCAATAAGTATTAAAAGGTCTTGAATATTCACCTCCATTATTATTGCATATGTATTTAAACTTCTTCTCTTTTTCTTTTTCAACTAAAGCCTGAAATTGTTTAAATACCTCAAGCATTTTTTTTAATATGTATGATTATATCTTTTTTGAATGATCATTAGTGAAAGTAACAAAATAAAGAGAATCACTAAGTGTTCTTGTACTTATAGGATCACACACATCAAAATGTATCACTTCAAGTATCTCTAATTTTCTAGAAGGTGAATGACTTTTAAAAGCTATTATATTTTTATTTTCCAACTAGACAATGATTACACTTTTGTAAATGTAAACTCTACACTCCACATAATGCATTTCTTTTAACTAAAATAGCAAGCCCTTTTTCACTCTTATGATATAGTCTCTTATGTCATAACTCAGTCTCATCACTTGATTTTACAAAATTAATAACATCTATAACAATTTTTGCTTAAGTTAAGAAGAGTATAGAATACTTTGAACCTTTAGCCATATCAATAGAACCCTTGGTAAGCTTTCACTAGTCATTTGAGAAGAAATTATCATAGCTTTCAACACAAAGTTTATCTATAGAGAGTATTAATTCGATTCCATTAGATGTTTTTAGAATGATATCTCCAATACTAGCAAACTTTACTACACCTTCATAAGTCAATCTTACACCTCCAAAATCACCAAGAATGTAAAATGAAAAAATATCCCTTCTTCATGTAATATGGGTAGAAGCACCACTATTAATTACCCAACTAGTTTTATTCTTTGCAACATTAATGACATTATCTTCATAAATTGAAAGAAATTGATCTACAATTATATTAGCCTTATTTTCATTACTTTCATCTTCTTTACCTTTCCCCTTTTTTGTATGACTTTTATTTTTATTGTCCTTCTTTAATTTTAAGTAATATTTATTAATATACTTTCTTTTGCTATAATAATGGCACTCAACATTTTTAAATCTTTTTCTAGATTTGCTTTTACTCTAATCTTTGTTCCTTGTATCCTAACTTTTACTTCTCTTTCGAGACTTAGCAACCATAATGTTTGACTCTAAAGAAAAATCATGTCTTCCTTCTTAACTTTTCATTTAAGATGCCATTTTAAGCAATTTTTATAGCTATCATGCCATCTAGGATAAAATTAAATATAGACATTCTGAATGTCTCCCATAAATTTGGTAAAAGACTAAGAAATATCAAACCATGAACTTTATCTTCAAATTTGATACCAATAGTAGAAAACTGATTAATAATCCCTAAATACTTATTTAAGTAATCTATCATCAGAATGCCATTTTGATATTTTATACTCATCATCTATTTTATCAAGAACATTTTATTATTTCTGGTCTTTCAAGTATATAACTTTCACTACAACAAAAAGCAGCAATAACGACGACTCTTTTAGCGGCGACAAAATTTCGGTCGTCGCTAAAAGTATCTCCGACGACAGAGTCGTCGGTAAAAAATGCAAAATTTTTTAGAGGGAAATTGAAACTAGGGCGGGAAGAATTAGGCTTTTAGCGACGACAAAAGTCATCGCTAAAAGCCTAAAAAATTTTTGGCGGCAAAGTTTGCGGAAGGGCGAGAAGAAATTTACTTTCAGCGACGACAATGTCGTTGCTAAAGGTGGACCAATCAGCGACGACTCGGTCGTCGCTGAAGCCCTAAAAAATTTATGGTCAAAATTCCACCCTTCAGCGACGACTATGTCGTCGCTGAAAGTGTCAATTTTCAGCGACGACATATGTCGTCGCTAAAGGTTGATGCATCAGCGATGACTTAGTTGTCGCTGAAAGTCCTCCGATTTTCAGCGACGACAAATCCAGCCTTTAGCGACGACATTGTCGCCGGTGAAGGATCCACTTTCAGCGACGACAATGTCGTCGCTGAAGAAAAACTCGGTCGTCGCTAAAAGCTTCAGCGACGACCGAATTTTTTATGTCGTCGCTGAAAGCCAGCGCCTATATATTCGCGGCGCCGCCTCCTCCTCCTCATTTGTGCGTTTGAAGTTTCTGGAAGTCAGGTAAGTTTCTAAACTTTCTCTCTATTTTAATTTTTTTTAATTTTAGTATATTTATTTTTTATATATGTTAATATATATTAATTTTGTATGTTGTATTTTTTAATTTTTTAGTTATTATTAGTACTTGGCGTAGTTTGCGAGGAGTATTCAGAGTTGATCAGTAGATTTTTGCCACTGAGGTACGTAAATAAAAAATTATAATTTTTTGTGTGTACTAATATATTTAATTTACTCAAATAGTTTAGGGTTTAATAAATAGAATTGATAGTATGTTTAATTTGAATTAATTGAATTGATAGTGTGTTTAATTTAATATGAAATTTTGTATTTTTTAATTTTGTATGTTGTAAATTTTAAATTTATTTATGTAAATTTAACTTAGCATTAATTTTATAAATATAAATTTGGTTATTATTATGCATCATTCAATTTGTAATTTTGAAGTATACAATATATGTGTATATTATTCATTTAGACTAATTAAGATAAAATAGTTATGATAATTTATTCATAAAATCTAAAATTTGTGATGCAATTTAGGAAACTTCAAACTTATTAGATTCAATAAAATAATGTAAGATAGATAATTATAATAAATATATAAATCTATCTTAGAAAGTAAGAGATTACAATAATGTAGTCTATTTTTTAATTGAGATTAAAACTTAACAATTCAAATTCTATTATTTACCCCACATACTAAGAAAAATTCAATTAAATTAGAGATTACATAAAAATGAAACCATAACAATTCAAATTATGATATTTACATCTCATAAAATTAAAAAATTTCAAAACACTAGGAAGTTCGCATGAAAATTACACCCCTCTTGGATAAAACTACATTTACTTAAATAAAGAAGCTGACTTTGTGCATCTTATAAATAATATACACCTTATAAAACTAAACTTACTTAAATTTACAACTAGGAAGTCCATTCACAAAATGTATCCATTTGTGATGCAATATAGGAAACTTCAAACTTATTAGATTCAATGAAATAATGTAAGATAGATAATTATAATAAATATATAAATCTATCTTAGGTTCAGTAAGAGATTACAGTAATATAGTCTATTTTTTAATTGAGATTGAAACTTAACAATTCAAATTCTAGTATTTACCTCACATACTAAGAAAAATTCAATTAAACTAGAGACTACATAAAAATGAAACCCTAGCATTTTAATTTTTATGATATTTACGTCTCATAAAAATTAAAAATTTCAAAACATTAGGAAGTTCACCTAAAAATCACACCCCTCTTGGATAAAACTACATTTACTTAAATAAAGAAGTTGAATTGTGCATCTTATAAATAATATACACCTTATAAAATCAAACTTACTTAAATTTATAACTAGAAAGTCCATATTCATAGTATAGACATCTCTATAAAGAAGCTGAATTGTGTACCTCATCAATATAGTAAAGTAGGTTACGTAAATAACAGTACTGACACTTAAACAACGATATTTATAAATTGTTGTATCGTTAATTTAAATTATTGTAAATATATTTTTACAATAATTTAAATTAGAACTACATTTACATTTAAATGTTAAGCTTAGACCCGTTCAAGGGTTGATTGTTTTCCGAACATCAGTCAACCCTTGAATTGTCCTGAAAAGTTGGACAGTTTGGGATATTATCATGTAGTTATTATTAACAATTTATCTGGCTCTTGTTTGATATTGTGGAAATATCTTAGCATCCTAACTGTTCTCCGGGTATAAACTATACAAGTGTATAGTTTAGGCACTTGGAGAACCATAGGGGGATGCTGCCAAAATTTCTGCACGAGTCAATCGATGAGCGTGGATAAATTGAAAAAAATAATAACTATAGAAATATCTCGAATGGGATAGGATCCTACCCTTCAAAATTAGAGTGATACGGTGCATTTAGGGTGAATGTCAAACATTAATCAACATACTTTATTTCACCTAAAGCAATTTCCTTCCTGTTCAGTGATACAATGTCTGTCGATAAAAGTTGGATACACCTACCAAATCGATTGTCAGATGAGTATTGGAATGGTGCAGTAAGATTTGTTGAAAGAGCAAAAAACTTTATCGACGAAAGGGGTATGGTAAGATGTCCATGCAAAAAGTGTGTGAATTTAATATTCCAGACATTACTGACATTGGAGGCGCACATTATAGATAATGGATTTCATCCATTATACATAAATTGGGTACATCATGGTGAAGTAGATGTTTCGACTTCTAGAGGAACTAGTGAGATATCCCCTAACAATAGAGATGAGCTGGCAGATATTATACATGATTTCATTGGCCCTGAGGCAACTGAAGTTGATTTTCACAATGACGAGTACAGGGGTGAGAATGCGGCTGACGAAGACATTGGAACAAAATATAGTAACTGTGATAACCTATTCGAGCAAGTAGAAACAGAGTTGTATCCAGGTTGCACAGCATTTTCAGCATTGAACTTCTTGGTGAAACTTATGCATTTGAAGGTTCTGCATAAGTGGACAAACAAGTCATTTGATGCTCTTCTTCGATTATTAAAAGAGGCACTTCCAAACGATAATAAATTGCCTGAATCGTACTATGGTGCAAGGAAATGGCTCAACAAGTTGGGGTTGGGGTATGAATCAATCCATGTATGCAAACATGATTGCGCACTTTTTTGGAAAGATCATGCTTCCAAAGATAATTGTCCAATTTGTGGGGAGAGTCGATGGGTAAATAAAACTACAAAAGGAAAGAAGGTGCCCCAAAAAGTGGTTTGATATTTTCCTTTAACTCCTCGACTACAGCGTCTGTATCGGTCGAGACATACTGCAAAAAACATGATATGGCATCACACTAGAAAATCAAAAGAAGAGGGGGTAATATGACATCCCGTGGATGGAAAAGCTTGGCAGGAGTTCGATAAGAGGTATCCTAATTTCTCCGCTGACCCACGAAACGTCAGGTTGGGTTTAAGTGCAGATGGATTTAATCCTTTTGGTGATAGGAACCTATCTTATAGCATGTGGCCGGTGGTTATAACTACTTACAACTTGCCACCATGGATATGCATGAACCAATCTTTCTTCATGTTGACCCTATTAATCCCAGGGCCGCAGTCGCCAGGTAAAGATATTGATGTGTTCTTACAGCCGGTCGTAGAAGAGTTGAGGGATCTCTGGGAGAGAGGAGTTGAAACTCGAGATGCAAATACAAATACGGTGTTCAATATGCGGGCAGCATTGCTCTGGACTATTAATGATTTTCCTGCTCGAAGTAGTCTATCCGGGTGGAGCGGGCAAGGATACAAAGCATGTCCTACATGTAATTTGGATACTCCGTCGATTCAAGTTAGAGGAAAAATAGCTTACATTGGTCATCATCGTTGGCTTCCAAGAAGTCACACATGGAGAAATAGGAAGGAATTCAATGGAAGGTCGGAGAGGAGACCCCCTCCTCGGCCTCTTACTAATAATGTTATCATGGAACAGTTGGCAAAAGTTCCACAGAGACTTCCGGGAAAACATGCTGAATTTGGTGGTGTAAAGCGAAAGAGAGGTGCCGATGAACTTAATTGGAGCAAGAGAAGTATATTTTTTAATCTTCCTTATTGGCCAACATTGAACTTAAGGCATAATATTGATGTCATGCATGTTGAGAAAAATGTATGTGATAGCATCTTGGGTACATTATTGGAGATTGAACACAAAACAAAGGATACAGACAATGCAAGACGAGATTTGGCAGACATGAAGATAAGGCCTAACTTGCATTTGTATGAGCAAAGGGGTCAACTTTTCAAGCCACATGCTGGATATACGCTTAACCAAGAGGAGCGAAAACGATTTTGCCAGTATATAAAGAATGTGAAATTTCCAGATGGCTTTGCTGGGAGTCTTAGTAAGAATGTCACAGATCGTGACCTGAAGTTAAAGGGGTTGAAATCACATGATTGTCATGTTATTATGCAAAGACTGTTAGGACCAGGTGTCCGGGCTTTTTTGCCAAAGGAATTATCGTATCCACTTATCGAGTTATGCAATTTCTTTAGTCAAATATGTGCTAGAACTCTCAACAGGAAGGATATTCTGCAAACCAAACAAGACATTATCATAATTTTGTGCAAGCTTGAGAGGATATACCCCCCAGCATTTTTTGACATAATGGTTCACTTAGTGATGCATCTGCCAGACGAAGCATTGGAAGGAGGACCCGTTCATTTTCGGTGGATGTACCCATATGAGAGGTATATAAAAAAGTTAAAGGATTATGTTCGGAATCGTGCTCGACCGGAGGGTTCAATTGCAGAAGGATATATTGTTGATGAGGCATTAACATTTTTCTCCATGTATTTGGAAGGAGTGGAAACTAGATTTAACCGCTCTGATAGAAATCAAGATGTAACACCTAGTCAAACAAGAAGGACATTGTCGGTGTTCCGGTCTCAATGTCGACCGATAGGGAAGAAGACTATTTCTCATTTCGATAGGAGGGATCGGGATATTGCAGTATGGTACATCTTGAATAATTGTACTGAGATTGAAAAATATCTCCAGTGAGTATCTTAAACTTCAGTTGTGTTGTTCTCCCTTTTGTGATTATGATAGACTAAGATTGTTATGTTCTACAGTGAGCATCGTTTGGAACTCGAACGAAGTGGTGCTGAAGATATTGATAACTTACAGAGAACCAAATTCCCCTCGTGGTTTTACTCGAAGGTAAGGATTTTTTTTCTTGCCAAATCCATTGAACAGATATCTTGAATATTGTTCAATTCTCCTGTTGATTTTTTAATTTAATTCTTGGAATAATTGTTACTTTTGTAGATGTACTATTTACATAGGAACGGTTCCCCAGAGGCCACCGAAGAGTTACTATCATTAGCATCCGGTCCCAATTTCACTAACATGGTATACTCTGCGTGTATTGTGAATGGAGTACGTTTTGTAGCCAAAGCTCGAGATGAGAAGCATAAAACACAAAATAGTGACATTTCTGTTCCGGGGATTGATGGTAACATGTTTTATGGTGTACTGGAAGAAATAATTGAGTTGACTTATTTAAATAAGTACAATGTGACTTTATTTAAATGCAAGTGGTATGACACTGATCCGATAAAGAAGAAACTTTATACTGACAAGAATATCACAAGTATCTCCATCAATGGACAATGGTACAAGGATGATCCTTACATACTTGCTACTCAAGCAAAACAAGTGTTTTACACTGAGGATTTCCTTAATGGACCAAATTGGAGGGTCGTCCATAATATGGTGCATCGCGATATATGGGATCTACCCAGTGATGGAGATAATGCACAAGACCTGTTATTTCTGCAGGATAGTAACTCGTCCAACTTCAACCTCACAGTTGATCTGGGAGATTTCGATCTAGTACATCTAGGTAATGAAAGAAATAATCCTTCAATCATTCCAACGTACAGAAATGTTGGACCTGGTGCTCATGGAGAAGACACCTTCATCGATGATGACGAGAGCCTTGAAGACGAAACAATTGATGATTATATGGATGAGGAGCTCACACAATCTGACAATGAAGGAGAATCTGATGACCATGAGTCTGTTAGGTTCATTGACACTGATTCTGACTAGGGATAAAATAACATATTCGAACCACAACTCATAAGTGTGTAAGCATGATTATTAAAACAATAAATGTGATTGTAAAAAGTTGAACCATTTCATCGTTCAACTGGACATTGAGTTCTTTTTAATTACTTATATAATGTGTATTATTTTAGTTATAGCGGATGTCGAGGCACGATACCATGGAGGTGACGCTGGAGGCGACCCACCGGAGCGACCCACCCATATTCCGTCTCAGTGTGAGGGCTCAGGTATTTGTTATTAATTGTGCATACCTAAGCTTGATTAAATATTATGTTTATTTTGTTAATATTTTTCTTTATTAAATGAAGTAGCACCTGCTAAAAAGAGGGGACCGAATAGGTCCCTAAGACTGCACGAGAAGATAGGCAGGGGTGGAGGCAGACCGGTGCCTATACAGTTTGATACGACTGGTACATGGCATGCGATTGGTGAGAATGCCAGTCATCTCCCTCGTGATATTGGCAGCATGATCCGCGCCTACGTGCCGCCCTATTATAAGTCATAGCGGGCTGTACCTCAGGAGATTCGAGATAGAGTTGTGCAGGAGGTTTGCGTAAGTATCCATTTCCTTTTGAATTAATGTCTATGAGATTGAAATTTCTAAATATATTACTCATAAATTTATTAAATGTCTTTTAATGCAGTCCCATTTCGAGTTCCAGGGCGTCTCTGAGGGTGATCGGGATAGAGCGCTCTCTGGTTTGATGCGGATTGCTGCCGACCTATACAGAGATTGGAAGTACAGGTTGAATAAGCATTTCTTATAGCATGGAGGTGATCGATACCAGGAGTATGACTTGGATCGAGCTCGACGTTGTGTGCCTCGATCTGTCTCACCGCAGACATGGCAAAGGTGTGTGGACTTCTTTGACAGTGACGAGTACAGGGTAAGTATGATATTTTATGATATTATGTCAGTATTTCTTAATTAGTAAATTGTGAACATAAAAATTTAACTTTTTTCTCTTAATCTGCAGGAGTTATCTGCAAGAAATACAAATAATAGAGCACAGAAGGTCGTGAATGACCGGCATGGGTCAAAGTCTATTGCTGCACATCGCTTTGATAAGGTAATTTAAATTTTTTGTATCTTTTTTAAATATATCCATTTGTTAAATAGCATTACTACCCTTCATCCTTTCTTTCTGTTACAAAAATTGAACAGAGAAACAGAGATACTGGTGAGTTGCAGTCGGTGCCCGATAACTTTAGGGACCGACACACATACAGGTCGGGGGAGTGGGTGCATCCGATCCCTCAGGGGCAACATGTAAGTTATTTGGATTTCATATTTTAAATAAAATTTTACAAATATAATATCTAAGATAGATTTCTTATTACTTTTTTTTAATAATTTAAGGCGAGGATGACTGAGCTCATGACTCAGCATGTACAGTCTAGTGTATCATCCACTAGCTTGCCTACGACTCCTGTACAGTTAGATGAGGCTACCATCGCCGATGAGGTGCTTGGCACTCGTCGAGGGTACAGGAAGGCTGTAGGGCGTGTACTTGCTGGTCAGACTTATCGTTCGATGGGGACTTCTAGTACGGCGACGAGCTCACAGTCCGTATCTCAGGTCGGTGAGTTGCAGGAGCAATTACACCAGAGTCGGGAGCAGGTTGAGCAGAGCCAGCGATTGATTCAGGAGCAGCAGCAGCGGCTTGATCAGCAGCAGCAGCAGATTACACATCAGCAGGAGATGATGCAGCAGCAGCAGCAGATGCAGCAGCAGTTTGGGAGTTATCTTACTGAGATGACCTCACTCCTCAGACAGCAGGGTATCGTCTTACCGCCGCCTCCATTTGCTGCTGCTACACCGCTTAGGTCGAGTAGATTTGCGCCTCCACCTACCACTCAGCCACCACCGTCATTTCATCATCCTCGTAGTCAGGATGATGATGATGATGATGACGATGATGACGACGACGACGACGATCATGGTGCACTGTGATATTTGCACCTCCCTACTTCCCCATAGTATATTTTGTTTATGTATCTTTATATTTTTTATATGTGCACATTTACATAGATGATGTATATATATTAGTTTATTCATATAAAAATTATTTTTACCATTGCTTTATGAGTATTAATTTTTTATGTTGGATCAAATAGTTAGATATTATTAATAATACTATTGATATATTATAATTGTATAATTTATATTAAATTAATTTTTTTTAAAATTATTAAACGAGTCAAGTTAATTAAAATAAAGAATATATCATTTGAAATAATACGACAATTTGATTTTAAATTTTAAAAAAAAAATTCAAAAAACTTTTAGTGGCAACAATAGTCGTCGCTATAGACTAAAAGTCGTCGCTGAAAGTTCGGCCTTCAACGACGACAATTGTCGTCGCTGAAAATTTCTCCTTCAGCGACGACTATTGTCGTCGCTGAAAGGCCGAACTTTCAGCGACGACAATTGTCGTCGCTGAAGGAAGAACTTTCAGCAACGACTTTTTGTCTATAGCGACGACTATTGTCGCCGCTAAAAATCAAAATTCAAATTTTTTTGAATTTTAAAATTATTTTTTGCGACGACAAAGTCGTCGCAAAAGGCTTGCCTTTTAGCGACGACAAATTGTCGTCGCTAATGACCTTTTCACGCACGGACCTACGCCGATGACATTTTTAACGATGACTTTTTCTTTTGCGACGACCGAGAACTTTTTAGCGACGACAAATGTCGCCGCTAAAAGTCTTTTTTGCTGTAGTGTTTTCAAGTTTAATCCACAATATGTGAGCATATATCTCTTCTTCAATATGATTCCACACATTTTCTTCCACCAATTGCCTGATATATGCATAAACCTACCTATACAATAGATCCCATTTTAAATCTGATTTCTTTTCATGTTCTCGATAGCAAATACAAGCAAATATAAGTCTTCCACATAAAGCAAATCTTCCATCCTCCTTTTTCAAATAGTATAATTCTCACTATTTAAAAATGTCATTCTACTTATATTAGCCTCCTTGTTCACATAAGTAAAATATACCAAAGCTTGTCCTCTAAAACTTGTTAGGAAAATACAAGATCAAATAATATGCAATGAAATTTTAAATAACTCACTTGACTTGACTTTTCCCACAAGTACAATAAAATAAATCACTAGAAAATAATATGAGAAAAATAAATTAAGAGACCAACAATTTTTAATGTGGAAAATCCCCTCAATATAAGGATAGAAATTATGGGATCTAGTTTGGTAAAAAATTTGCTAATAAAATAATGAATGTAATATCTTCTTAAAAATTTTAGAAAATAACCAATATAAAAACTATTTACCAAAATAAGTGAAATTCTTAATGAAATCAATACAATAATTAACATCAATTATTATATAAAATTAGCCAATAAAGAAGAAGAAAAATAGCAGAAAAATATGCATTGCACTACTTAAATTACTAGTAACAACATACTAAAATTTAATGTGAATGTGATTAAATATGATAATCAATCCTCTAATTTATACAATTTGGTAAAATACTGGGCAATTCCTTTTTCTTCTGTGCATCATCCTGTGACCAAGAGAAAAACTACTTGCTTTTGCTGCAACTTTTTTCAAGGGACAACAAAACCTAACTCTCCTTTTTTTTTAAATTCTCAATGCACGACCCATGAGAATTAGAAAAAAAAAAAAGAGGCTCTTTAATCAGCCATCTACGGCCTATCTACCAAGCCAAATTTAACTTTTTTTCTTATGCCCAAGTAATGCATTTAATTTAAAAAAATATCTTCATATTTCTTTTTTATCATTTTTTATTTTTATATTAAATAATAAATATAAAGGATATTATGAGTTCATTTAGGAGGAATCCACTGCTAACAAACAATTTCGGTACAAAATAGGCGATTGCCTGAAGATGAAGGCGGGGGCTATAGTAAGTTATTGCTCTGAAAAATGGAGATGGTTAAAAGCTGCACTTATTTGTTTTTTAAAATTTTTTACAATTATGGGTGCAGTTGACGACCGCACTATATATATATATATATATATATATATATATATATATATATATTAAAAAAAAGTACATTGAAAACATTGATGCAGTTTCCAATTACGCCTTTATTTATTTTGTCGCGAAGGGGCTATGGATTATCCTATAAAAACGCACAAACATATGACAAAGTCATTGTAATATTGTTGAAAACAAAACAGAAATAACCAAAGCATGACATTCCAACCACAATTTCAAAAATTAGTTGTAAGCAGCCGGTATAACCATTTAATCAGTGAATTGATTGATAAGCAAGTTTGATTCGGAATATCGGATTATAAATATATATGAACTATTGTAAAGTGATTAAAATCCACGTGAGTCAATTAAAATTAATGAACCGGACTAATAAATAGATTTATTATAAATTTTGCATTTTTTAAAAAATTAAAAATTACAATAATTAAATTGTAATATCTTTATAATTTCAAATTAATTTAATTTATATTATTTTTTAAGGAATATCTCTAACATAAATTATTATTATATTACTTATATTTTATTACTTATTTATTTATATTATTTTTTAATTTTATCATTTATTAAAAGTTTATAATACTAAAATATACGTGTATATATAATTAATATTTTTAAATACCTATATAGATATAATATATATTTTAATTCAAAAGTGATTTAATTAGTAGATTAATAATTCAATTAGTGAATTGATGACTAGTTGAATTTTAAAAACTATGATTCCAACAATCTAAACCTACAGGATCAATATAGAATCACGCTTGAGGCTGAATCCTAATTTTAGCAGTCTTCCGGCCATTAATAATAAAATTCCAAGATATATTATATTCATTATTATATTACTTATTTTAAAATTTTAAAATTAAAAAAATTAATAAAAAAGTACAATCTCAAAATAAAAATGGATGATCTGAAGGTGAAAATATTTAATCATTTTAGGTGTTTGATCTTTCTATAGAATTAGTCTATAATTCTTTTAGTGTCTGGGCATTTAATGATGTTCATTAAATTGTGTTGCAAAACATCTTCCTGCGATCTATGGTTTAAAATTGCAGCTATAACTGTGATTAAGGTTGTAGTTTTATTGTAATGAGCAAAATTATATGCAAACATGAAAAAAATACAATTATTGTAATATAAAATTACAAGAAATAATAAATATTATGCGATCCGTAACAATAATACTATGTATCCTGCATCTTAACTTTTTTTTTTCTTTAGGATGCATGGCCTATATTCATTTGAGTTCTTCTACTTAAACGTTTTTTAAACACTTTAAAATTATTTATTATAAAATTACAGAGTTCACAATTTGGTGAATTTAATATCTATTATGGGGAGTGTGCCAGGAATTCTCATTTAAACATTCCGCTATGTATTCGTTCGGTACACCTAACACATGAACGAAGCTTCTCTACTACGGAGAGTGTACCATAAATTCTCATTTAAACATTTCACAATTCGTACGTTACACCAAACACATGAACGAAGCTTCCCGTTTGTTAATTAAGACTTAATGTTGTCGACTTCCGTTTAATTTATTTTGTTTCTTGTTTTTCAGGGGGAGACTTGGAGTTGAATAATAATACAGATTTCAAAGCATACCAAACACATGGCTTCCGGTTAAATTTTTAATTAAGAATTATTGTAGACTCCTATTCAATATACTCCCCCATTCCTTTTTTTAAATGTTGTATAAAATTAATATACAAGAATGAAGAAAACGAATAAATGATCTTAATTTTAAAAAAATATGAGTTATAATTTATTAAGGTATTCTTTATTAAAAATTAATTAATAAATAAAATTATTGAGTATTTATTTAAAATATATGAGTAATGTTTAAAAAATAATAAATATATTTTAATTTTTAAAAATAATAGATAAATAAAAATAAAAATTTTTCTTAAAAATAATAATTAAAAAAACTGAGGAAGCATATATTTCGCCTTTTTTTTTCGGCAGAAGATTTGGAGTTGGGTGGAGTGGTATATATTGAAGATCAGACATTGATTGATTAAATTTAACAGAAGTGAATAGAAAAAATTAAATAGTAGAATCAAAATTAAATTAATTAAATACTTAAGAGATTAAAATAAATTATCTCAAACTAAAAATTAAAATCATATAATTAATATTTTAGAGACCAACATTATATCTAACCTTAAAATTTATTATCAAAGGAAATTGGAAAAAATCCTCCCACTCATTTCAACTCCAGCTGCACTCCATTAATGTTTTTCAGGGGAATTCTAAGGTGCCCCAGGGGTTTCTAAACCCTGAGTGGTGTGGCACAATCTCATCTATTGGATGAGATTACTTAAGTTTTTGATAATCTTATCCAATGAATGAGATTGTGACATATACCCAAAATTTAAAAACCCCCAGGATGTTGTAGTCTTCCCCTGCTTTTCAACAAAAATAAATTGTTAAGTTAGAAAACATCAAGACGGAGAGAACTTTCGGGGGAAAAAATTAATTTAAAAAATAAAAGCCCACTTGAAATTTCAAAGAAAGAGTGAGAACCAGACAAACAAACTTCCTCTCTGAGCAAAAGTAGGCGTGGGACCCAGAACTTTTTCTTAAAAATTTGTCACAAGAGAAAATTGGAGAGGTAAAAATAGAGTGAAAACCACCAAATCACGGTATGAAAATTTTTTGAGGCATTAAATTGTATTGAAAAATATACTCATATTAATTTTTTTTCACTTTAAAAATTTTTGTATTAATTTTATTTTTTAGGTATTAAATTAATATAAAGAATTTTGGTACTAATTTGAAATGAAAAATTTTCAAATTTGTATTAAATTAGTGTAAGGAATTTTTTTAGTATTAATTTAATATTAGTAAGATCTTTCCAGTAATAATTTAGTAATTCCTTCAAAAATAAATATATAGAATATAAATCCCCTACATTTTTTCTACCAATTTTCTATTAATTTTATAGAAATAAAAATGTAATTTTTATTCTAAAATTTTTGCTTTTCTCTACTTAAACATTTAATATAAAAAATTATATCTATTTTTTTTCAAAATTCACTTTATTTTTTTTTAATGAAAAGTACCCATTCCAGCGGACACGCACACACCCCCAGACACTTTTGTTGCAGAAGCACTGACGGAGAGCAGCTGGAGTCGACATATTAGAAATTAGAATGTATAGACCATTTTTAATTTTTGGCTGAAGACTTGTAGTTTGCTTGAGTATAGTAGTGTGGAAATGGGTTGAGTTTAATAAATTAGTTGAAGATTATTATAATTTTATTTTATTTAAAATTGGGACTGTTACAGAAAATGATAACAGTGATTCGATTTAATAAAGGATTGAGATTGGTTAGTCCGATCTGATAAGAAATTGAGATTGATAAGTATTAACCTGTCGTGATATTAAGTTAACCCATTAGCATAGTAATAATAGTAAGCAATAAATAAATAATTTATTATTATGTGTTTAATTTTCATATAAATATTAAAATAATAATTTTGATATATTAAAACTATACTTTAATACATATAATATTAAAATTATAGATATAAGTAAAATTAAATAATTTTTAATATTAAAATTAATAAATTTATATATAATATTATCAATATATATTATATAAACTTATCAAAATAAATAATTATATTAAAATTTGAATTAGTACTTTAATAAAATAATTTTAAATTATTTAAAAATTTTAAATAAATAATTTTGATATTAATTTTAATAAATAATTAGTACTTTAGTATTATCAATATATTTTCATATAAATTTTAAAATAATAATTTTGGTATACTAAAATTATATTTTAATGTATATAATATTAAAATTATAGATATAAGTAATATTAAATAATTTTTAATATTAAAATTGATAAATTTATATATATAATATTATCAATATATATTATATAAGTTTATCAAAATAAATAATTATATTAAAATTTGAATTAGTACTTTAATATTAAAATTTTAAATTATTTACAAATTTTAAATAAATACTTTTGATATTAATTTTAAATATATTATATACATACATATAATATAATACATTATTATTTATTTTTATTATAATATAAAAATTATTATAATTATTTTTATTAATATATTATTTATAAAATTATATACTTATATATTTGATAATATATAAATTATTAAATATATTTATTTTTATATATAATACTTTAGACTTGATCAATATATATTTATTTTATTAAAATTATAATTTTAATATTATTAATTAATTTATTATTATATATTTAATTTTTATATAGATATTAAAATAATAATTTTGGTATATTAAAACTATACTTTAATATATATATATATATATATATATATATATATATATATATATATATATATATAATATTAAAATTATATATATAAGTAATATTAAATAATTTTTAATATTAAAATAAATAAATGTATATATCTAATATTATCAATATATGTTATATAAGTTTATCAAAATAAATAATTATGTTAAAATTTGAATTATTAATTTAATAATAGAATTTTGAATTATTTAAAAATTTTAAATAAATAATTTTGATATTAATTTTAAATATATTATACATATATATATAATATAATACATTATTATTTATTTTTTATTATTATATATAAATTACTATAATTATTTTTATTAATATATTATGTATAAAATTATTTATTTATATATATTTTTGATAATATAAAATTCTTAAATATATTTATTTTTATATATAATACTTTGGACTTGATTAATATATATTTATTTTATTAAATAAAATAACTATATAATATAAAATTCTTGATCAATATAAAATTTAAACTATTTTATTAAATGTATATATTATTAAATGTAAATTCACATATTTACTAGATTTTAATAATATATATTTTTTTTTATTAAATATATATTTAATAACCTATATTTATTTTCATATATTAATATATATGCTCACTAATATATATAATAAAAATTTAAGTGATAATAATAAAATATAATTATATTTAATAAATAATAATAATATATTTTAATGATGTAAAATTAATAATAAATAAATAACTAGTATAATAGTAATAATAAAATATAATGAGTTATAAAAATTCCTTTGATAAATGTCAATCTGGGATTAGGACTGGGACTGGGACTGAGACTGGAATTAGAATTGTAGCAACCTGATCTGTACCCGATTTGGTAAAAAAGTAACCCAATTTGAGATTAGTCCGGCGTATAATTTTTATCTGTTGAATTAATCTGGTCGAGTTGGGTTAATCCATTTTGATAGGTTTACTTCAATGGTATATAGTCGATAAGAAACTAAGCTAAGTACCACCATTACCGATCAATAATCATCAGACAGGTCTGTGAGTGCTCTTAGCAAATAGCTATCTGCTCCTCTTTGTAAGTTTTCTTTCAACCTCTTTTTTCACCCTTCATATTTACTCTGTTATCTCATTTTTCAGGTTGAAAAACAAAAGGTCTATTTATAGTGAGAAAAGATTAGTAAAATACATGATATATATGTGAAAAACTCTCGTCGATCTGATCTAATTTAATTGACGCGAATTCTTTTGTGTTATAACACACCAGTTTAGAACGCACCACCATCTAAAAATTATTAAATTTTATTTAATCTATATAGTATTACGTAGAAGAGCAGATTTGGGTTACCAGATCAACTGGTGCTCCACAAAGTCTGGCCTCTAATCATAACTTGTACCACAATGAATGCCTCACCTGGATAAATTCCATCTGCTTTAGTCATATAAGAAGATCGCTTCCTTTCACATATTTTTAATTTTTGTGTTTTTTCTATGAAGACTTATAGCGGATTGGAACGCTATTATGAAATGTATAAGGGAGCTGTATCTCATCAATATCTATACATAACTGATATCTCTTCTTTTAATATTATGTTAAATGCTAATTATTTAAAAGATTTTAATTATTCAAAGAAAATTCAATAATAATTTTATTATAATTCATTCACATATATGCGTTAAAATGTTTAATATAATACATAATGTGTATGTAAAAATTTATGATAGTAACCAAGTTAGAAGCAAGGAGACGCTGTAATTTTTATTTAAAGGACTGGACTTAAGATGGATTACAGATCTAAGATAGAAAGCTATCGGATAAAATTTACATTTATTTATAATTTTTATCTTTTTAATATACAAAATAAGGATTTAAATTGCGGTCTATGATTACAATATTGCAATTATGAATTGTATTATAATTGTGATTTTTTATAATTTTGCATCACAACAATTATATTTTTCCACATATTTTCATCATTTTATTAATTGTAATAAAATTACAATCATGACCGTAACCAAAATTTAAAATCTTGATACAAAATGATCACATTTAATTCCCGTAAATATAATATTTCTAGTTTAGTCCCTCTAATATACAAATTTGATGATATTTGGCCTATATTTAATTTTAATCAAATTGAATATTTAAAACTCCTAATTAATACAAAAATATGTTAGTTACTGAAAGAAAAATTAATCAATCCTATAATATTAGTGGTCAAATTAATAATATTTTCACATTAAATGAGTCACATAATAATAAATTTAATTTTACTAATATTTTTTCCAGTTCAAAGTCATGTCGAAGATTTATGTATTAAATTTAACTAAAGTTATTAATTTGTATTTAATTTAATCTAATGTATAAATTACAAAATAAAGAGATTAAAATAAATTATTTTATTTTATTTTATTTATACAGAATTAGATCTATTCACTTTAAACATTAAAGATCAAAATTATAATTAAATCAATGATATAATATAATAGGAATAACAATGTTCATTGATTTGCACTCTTTTTAAGGTGTTGATTTGATGTATTTTTTTAACCCTCATTTAAACAAGTGTTGGATTGATCCATCAAACTAACAATACTTTCAAAACTTATTTTAAAATAACCCAATAATAAAACATTTTATGAATAATTTTTTCACCTTTTTCAAATTTTTAAAATTTCCTTTCTGACTACTAAACAGGTCGCGCATGATTTGTTATCTGTTCAAGAAATGGAACCAACCGTGGATAGATTTTCACTTTGACAGTCAACAAATCTTGCTGACGTGGCTCGCGAGGTATTACACTTATTGAATAAAAATTGTCACCTTGGAATTTTATAGTACATTTGTTTCTTATTTTTAAAAATAATTTTTCATTCTTTTTTTTAAAAGAAGAATTTATTTGCTAATTTATTTTCAAATTTTATTTTTAAAAATTATAATTTTAAATTTATAATTTAAAAATAAAAAATAGAAATAATTTTTAATTAATTTTGAACTTAGTCTCTTATTTTTAATGTTAATTTTGTAATGAAATGAAATATTTTTTTATTTATAATACCAATTATCTTCTATTCTTTATATTCTTTTAATCTAAAAAATAGTTTCTGAAAGTAAAAAGATAATTTTTTAAAATAATTTTTTAGAACAATCTCTAAAAATACAAAAAATAAAAACATATTCAAATATATCCTTAATTTCTTGTGGGTATAACAGGTTTGCACTTTAACTTTATTTTGGATATAGGAATAATATTGATTATTTGATTGTTTATTACGAAGTCAGTATATTGTAGATATTAATTTGATGCATTATATAAAATTATGATTATTAATTCGCATAATTTTTTCAATTTACAAAAGATATATAGTTACGATTGAATTAAATTAATCAGAAGATTCTCAAAGTTAGCAACAAAGGAAGCATTTCAATAGTTATTGGTCAATTTCTTTATCACCTTTTTTTTTAACTAATGCGGGAAATGCTTGCTCATATTAATAATGTAAATAAATTTTGGACTTGGTCAGATTAATAATGTTAGATTGCCCCTCGGTACATTTTCAGGCCATTAGTAAAGAGAAACAAAGCAGGGGATCACTATGAAAAGTGAGATAGAAGATATTGGCTCTGGTGAACACAGGTGTTTGATAAAAGATATGGAAGCCATGTTAGGAAGGGTAAAGCCACCCAATTCGGTTTCAAATTGTTGTATCTATAAAGTTCCACAATGACTTCAAAAAGAAAAACCAGAAGCCTATACTCCTAGAGTGGTTTCCCTGGGGCCATTACACTATGGAGATGAAAGGTTAAAGCCGATGGAAGAGCTCAAGTTGAGATACCTAAAAAGTTATTTTGAAAGGACAAACATGAAGTTGGAGGATTGTATTGAAAAACTAAGGGAGAAAGAAGAATATATTGGATGTTGTTATGCAGAAATCATTTTGCAAAGTAGTGATGATTTTGTAAAGATGATTCTAATTGATGCCTGCTTCATTATTTAGTATTTATTGAGACTTAATGAAGTCAACATGCGGAGCAAAGACCTTATAATTTCAAAACCAAGTTGGGCAATTGAAATGATCCTGGACTTGCTACTACTGGAAAATCAACTTCCATTTTCCGTTCTTGAAGACTTGTTCCCTCTCAGTTGTTTTGATGGGAAATACTCGTCATTTCTTTAGGTTAGTACCTACAGTTTGACACCTTTATTCAAGAATGCCAAATTAAGAATAAGAAATGATGAACTCACCTTCAACTATTTTCGCAAGCATTACCTCAGAAAAAGAAGACATGATGGAAGGTGGGAGGAGGTCAAAGTGCTACACTTAACTCATCTGCTAAGGATCTGTCACTTACCATCCCCTGAACTACAACTAGAAAGAAACTAGTTTTCCAACCCGTGCGATGCACGGATTTTGCATAAACTGTGTAATAAGCATCAATATAGGATATTCTATATATTATAAAGTATTCTAAATCCGCATATATTTATCCTAAAAATTGAAGCTGTTCTATCATACTAATAAATTATTCATTGCAAGAAAATTGTGACATCTTAAATTTACTCCAATGATTAACTAAATACTTAACATTTGCATTTGATACAACACATGGCATCAACTAAGGGTATTATCTGGTTTATAGATACAAATAGACAGTACTTTAAGGTGGATCCAAAAGATAGGATAATTTTCTTCTGATTTCTTCTGATAGGGTACAGTGTTAAGATAATCAAGATGGTTTGAGGAGTAAGCAGTAAAATAAGTTTACTGGAAGTTACAATGGAATTTAACATAGAATATGAGAAATAAGTCAACACTGCTGCTGTATATACATAGCAGCTTAGATAGTCAAATATCTTGATCAAAATAATGAAGTGGTACAGGATTACCAAGGCAGGTCATCCTCCACTTGTGTATATTCAATCAGATCATTCAATTTTGATGGTTTTTCTAAGCTTTGTGGCAGAGAACTGAGGGGAAACCATCTTGGAAATTGGTGTGCTATCCTTATCATCATCACTTTACACCTTTTCATGGATGTGATATTGTCAAGTGTGCTCAGTTCAACGGCATGATCCAAAGTAATGGAAATAATGTCCTATTATGGCATTCATATTATTATATTAACTAACAGGATAAAGTATTCCGAAAATTACATTTCATTGTTTCATAGATGAGGGAAGATCACACTTACATTTTGAGTACTTGCTTGCTGACATAATAGGGTACAGGAAATCATCAGGTTGTGGGAATTGAAGTCCTACATGCAAAAAGAAATATACTGTTAGTACATTTATTAAAATTTAGACAAGTTAAAGATTGAATTTTAAGTTTAAAAATTTAGTACAATTATTAAAGTTTGAGAAGAATTTTTCTAGTGAAGGTTGCTGAGTTGGACGGTTGCCGAACCAAATTTAGTAATCATTAACAGCCATCCAAGGCTTTACCCCGTAAGATGGATGACAAAAAAAGCATGTGTGGGACCACACACCTCACTATAATGTCCCTCTCTTATTTTCATTTTGAAAGAATCCCATAATATTTCCCATAGTCCTAGAACTACAATGAAAAGAAGTTAAATATAAATTCTACAACCTAAGCATGTTTTCTAAGAACTAAAACATAAATTGATGCAGCTGGCTTAGCAGAACCAAGTTTTGTTCTAAAGTATACCAGTTTCGAGAAAGAAATTAGAGTTCAATATTTGAAAATAGTTATATTAAAAGAAAAATCTCATTTATTGAGTCTTCTCAAATAAGACTTAATCTCATACCTGAAAAGGAATAAAGCTAGAATAAAATAACTGAAGAGCTTGAAATAGAATGGACTTAAAAATATATAATATTTTATCAAGTTTTAATATGAAGTAAATGTAGCTTACTCATAGTATCTGAATGAAAAAATGTGAGATAGTCCATGTACAGAAGAAAAAGATGTGGGTAACTAATATGGGAGGATATGTGCTGAAAAAAAAAATGAAATGTACATAATTTTGTTTCATTGGTTTCTACCACTCAAGTTCGTTATCCAAATAATCTTTGTGATGAGTTTTGTGACGGTGACTCCATTTTTACAATTTATTTAATATTCAAATTACATATAAGAATACTTAAATTAGCTTTTTTTTTTTAAATTTAAGACAGATCTTCAATCTCACAATTTTATAGATGTTAGTTAATTATGATGGATAATAATTTCAATTTATTAATAGAATTGATGCATAAAAAATTTGAGCATTAGGATACGATGAAGAATAAAATTTTTCTAAGTAGTAAAGATCAGTGCTTTCTGAAAAAAATTAGAAGTATTAAATTTTAGAATTACTTGTGCTATTATGAAGTTTAATAAATGTATATCTATTGATAAATAGTTATTGATTAATAAGTAATTATAGTATCATTTAATAAAAAACTTAAAAGAAGATTTAGAGATTGAATGCTTGCTATTATGACAAAGGTAGCACCATAATATTAAACTCAAGTGTTTATGTTTTTAATAGGTTAGTTGAATGTAATGGATAAAATCTAAGCAAAAACTTGATAGAAAACTGAGTTTGCTTTGAACTTCTATATCCCTGCCTCATCATCACAAATCTCCAATATTGTATAACTTGTAGAGTCATCATCAATTCTGTCATGGTTGGTGTTCCACTTGGAGATTTCAACTTTAAAGAGGAAGGTCCTTTTAAGTAGTTTATCCAATTCAATTGGAAAAGTGTCCTTTTCATCCTCCTACAAAAGTAATTAAAATGGAAGCAGTGTAATGTACATAGTAGAGTTTGATAGGATGGAGAGATGCAATAATTATGTGAAGATGTATTACCTTTAATTGGCGCTGGAAAAGGTAATTAGCTGACTGGCCTATGATTTGCATGGCTTCTTGTTCAAAGAGGGCAAAAATAGCTCTTTCGGTAGGATCATCAACTTGAATGTGAATTTTATACTTGCAATGAATAAATAGATAAGATCAGCATAGAAAATCATTGAAGTTATATTTAACTGCTCGAAATTTGCAATGGAGGCATAGCATATTACGGTGGAAAGTTAAGCACTCGATAAAAAAAATCATAATATTTAAATTACATACTTGTGTAACATTTTCCTTCATGAAGTCTAGGCCCATATTTCTCATACAAATTCTTTCCAAATGCAGTAGCTTGAATTTTTTCAACCTGCATTGAACAAATAAAAAGCTAATTATTGTGGACCCCTATTAATGCAAGGATAGCAATATGGAAGGGTAGTTACATTTTTTATCAACAACCAACATTTCAATGCTACGGTACTTTTCATTTGAGTTCCTTTCTATAATCCATAACTAAAACACTCTGACTTGTATCTTGGAGGTTTCAACATTAGCATCCAGGTCGAAAAGGTCAGTGGTTTTTCTTGCCATTTATAGCAACCTACACTTCAATCAATGGAAAAACATATTAGTCAGAATAGGCAATATATGCATAAACAAGTAACTTAGTTGAGAAAAGTAATTCAATATATGCACTTCAAGTCTTACGCAATAGAGAGACATATGTATGTTAACGAACTTAAGAATTTAACTACAACATAGCACTACAGCAAAAAAGACTTTTAGCGGCAACATTTATCGTCGCTAAAAAGTATTCGGTCGTCGCAAAATAAAAAGCATAGGTTCGTGCTTGAAAAGGTCATTAGCAATGACAAATTATCATTGCTAAAAGTTCGGCCTTTTGTGACGACAACGTCGTCGCAGAAAACAATTTCAAAATTCAAAAAATTTTAAAATTTAATTTTTAGCGGCGATATTTGTCGCCGCTATAAGGAAGAAGTTGTCGCTGAAGATCAAACTTTCAGCGACGAAGTCATCGCTGAAAGTGAAATTTTTAGCAACAACAAAGTCATCGCTGAAAGGTGACTTTGTCGTCGCTAAAATTAAAAAGTCATTGCTAAAAGTTTAATCTTCAGTGACGACATTTTGCTCTATAGCGACGATAATTGTTGCCGCTAAAGGTTTTTTAAATTTTTTTTAAAAAAAATTAAAATCAAATTGTCGTATATTTCAAATAATATATTATCTAATATATTCTTTATTTTAATTAACTTGAATTGTTTAATAATTTTTTTAAATTTAATTTAATATAAATTATACAATTATAATATATCAGTAGTATTATTAATAATGTCTAACAATTTGATCCAACATAAAAAATTAATACTCATAAAGCAATGGTAAAAATAATATTTATATGAATAAATTATATATACATCATCCATGTAAATGTGCACATATGAAAAATATAAAGATACATATAAAAAATATTCTATGGGGAAGCAGGGAGGTGTAAATATCACAATACACCATCATCGTCATCGTCATCATCATCATCATCATCCTGACTACGAGGATGATAAAATGATAGTCGCGGCTGAACGGTAGGTGCAGGTGCAAATCTACTCGACCCAGGTGGTGTAGCAGTAGCAAATGGAAGCGACGGTAGGACAATACCCTGCTGTCTAAGGATCGAGCTCATCTCAGTAAGATAAGTTCCAAGCTACTGCTGCATCTGTTGCTGCTGCTGCTGTGTAATCTGCTACTGTTGCTCTTGAATCAATCGCTGGCTTTGCTCAACCTGCTCCCGACTCTGGTGTAACTGCTCTTGCAACTCACCGACCTGAGACACGGTCTGTGAGCTCGTCCCCATGCTAGAAGTCCCTATCGAATGATAAGTTTGACTAACAAGTACACGCCCAACAACTTTCCTGTACCCTCGACGAGTACCAAGCACCTCATCAGCGATGGTAGCCTCATCTAACTGTACAGGATTTGTAGGCAAGCTAGTGGATGATACACTAGACTGTACATGCTGAATCATGAGCACAGTCATCCTCGCCTTAAATTATTAAAAAAAATTAATAAAAATTCTATCTTACAAGATATATATTTGTAAAATTTTATTTAAAATATGAAATTCAAATAACTTACATGTTGCCTTTGAGGGATCGGATGTACCCACTCCCCCGACCTATATGTGTGTCGATCCCTAAAGTTATCAGGAATCGACTGCAGCTCACCAGTATCTCTGTTTCTCTATTCAATTTTTGTAACAGAAAAAAAGGATGAAGGGTAGTAATGCTATTTAACAAGTGCATACATTTAAAAAAGATACAAAAAAATTAAGCTAAGTGCTAATAATAACTAACAAATTAAAAGATACAACATACAAAATTAATACATATCAACATATATAAAAAATAAATATATTAAAATTAAAAATAATTTAAAAGAAAGAGAAAGTTCAGGAACTTACCTCAGGTCCAGAAATTTCAAGCGTGCAAATGAGGAGGGAGGAGGCGCCGCAAATAAATAGCCAAAACTTTCACTGACGACACAAAAAATTCGATCGTCGGTGAAAGCTTCAATGACGATCGAATTTTTTTCAGCGATGACATTGTCGTCGCTAAAAGTTTAGCTTTCACCGACGATAATGTCATCGCTAAAGCCTTGTCTCAAAATTTGGACTAGGCTGTCGTCGCTAAAAATGCGAGACTTTTAGCGACGACTTTGTCGTCGCTAATGGTGTACCCTTCAGCGATGATAGCATTGTCGTTGAAAGCCTTGCATTTTCAGCGATGACACTCTGAAGGCCAAATTTTCCTGCTAAAAATTTTTTAGGCTTTCAACGACGATAGAGTCGTCGCTGATGGTGTACCCTTCAGCAACAACACTGTTGTCGCTGAAAGCCTTGCATTTTCAGCGACGACAGTGTCATCGCTGAAGGCCAAATTTTCCCGCTGAAAATTTTTTAGGCTTTTAGCGATGACTTTTGTTGCCGCTAAAAGCCTAATTCTTCCCGCCCACATTTCTGATTCCCTCTAAAAAGTTATGTCTTTTTTACTAATGACTTTGCCATTAGAAATTCCTTTAGCGATGATCGAAATTTTGTCGCCACTAAAAGTGTCATCGTTGTTGCTGCTTTTTCTTGTAGTGTAGCAAAAATAATTACAACTCTGATGTTGAAAAATGATGGTGAGAATTGCTATGTCATATTTGTTGGGAATTCGGATTATCACATGCAGCGGAATTTTAAATTTTGATCCGAATTCTACCTAGGATCCATGCAAAAAGCATGAGTCAATGATTAGGGTTTTACCTATTGGGCACTCGTGTTTCTACTGATCAAAACTTGAGAGCGGATGAATCAAACGCCGGCCGGAAGGTATAGCGTCTCTACGGTATCCACACGGAGTGAACAACGACCTCTCACCCTCCACGCGTCTGCTAGGATGCGTTTTTCTCTCTAAGAATTAGGATTGGATGTTTTTGAGTGATTTAGGGTTTATATGGAAGCTTAAAACGTGATTCTTAAGTGCTGCCCTCAAGTCCCTTTTTATAGAACTTAGGCAAGTCATAATCCTAGTCCTACTAGGATAATGCTTCCAAAATCCTAATCACACTTAACAACTCATCTTATCCTTATTCTAGAGATAATGGGAAGAGATAAGACTTATCTATTAATTATCTAATATTAGATAATGATATTATCTCATAATATAAATATCTTAATATTAGATAATTGCATATAGTTATCAAATATCAAAATAATATTATCTCATAATATTTTTATCTAATATCTGATAAGATAATTACTTGATATTACTTTAATATCAAATAATATCACATAATATATATATATATATATATATATATATATATAAACGTGAATTTATTATTCTTAATAATATATATGCACGAAAATAAGTCCAATTAATTGGATATTAATATAATTAAAGTCCAATTAATTATTGTCTTATTCCTACTCCTTTTGTGTGACCCTGTAGGTTCTTACTACGTTGACAATGACTTATTATTGAGCCATAGACAGCGAGCGGTATCTAGCAATACATCACTGCCACTCAAGTAGTAAGAATGTCTGTGATTCGACATCCACCTAATACATGATCAACGTTTTACATCATAACCCTTTTGTAATAATATCCAAATTGAACTGGAGGCATGGAATGTGTCATCCTCGTCAATGTTCAATTTATATTTCTTGATACTGAGTAGACTTAAAATAAATAATTAATATCACATATTAATTCAACTGAGCATGGCCATGCATTTCTAAGTCTCACTCAATCAAGGGGCCCAAGGATATTTCTCTTTTATACAAGAGTAACAAAATTCCATTTACATCACTCACTTCCCTCTGCATGATTTATGACACACCCAATCAATGCCCTACTTGTCACCTGATTAAAGGTGACATAGGACAATATTAAAGTGAGTAATTCCTCATGTAGGGAACCGTAGTGACTTCAGGTCAAAGATTTATGCGTAGTTGTGATCATATGAGAATAACTTATGACACGTTTATCCATGCAATATTCTCATAGTGGGTCAGTCCAGTACATTGTTCACTAGCAATGTACTCATGTATTGACTTGATATCACATATCCATGATTCGTAATCATCAGTCACTATACATGCTAGTCTTGATGTATTATTACTATCCTTTTTCATAATAATACTTGACTAGGGGCATTTTAGGAATAGCAAAGCTATTCCAAGGATAATTATTATATTAAGTTATAAATTGCGCATAATAATAATAAAAACAATATAATAATTAAATTGCTTAAAATAAAATATAATACATTGTGTATAACTCTAATCATCTTATATGATTGGTTCTAGGACACACACCAACAATATTTTGAAAGATCTCTTTGTAGATGATGTTAAAGGTAGAGCTTGATCGGCGATTATTATTGTCTTGAATCAGAAACTTTAGTCCAAATTTGCTCTTAACTATAAAAACTGCAACATAAAGTTGGCCATGGTTGAAGACATGTTTTGGAAGATAAATACTAACATTAGAGAGTGATTGCCCTTGACTTTTATTAATGGTCATTGCATATGATATGATTACTGGAAATTGTCACCTTTGAAGCCTGAAACCCATGGTAAATTCTGATAATGTCATATTCATTCGTGATATGAAAACCTATTTGCCAAGGCTATTACTATTAATAACTTCAGCTCCAAGAACATGCTTTTCAAGGTGAGTTAAAATCATTCTAGTTCCATTGCACAAGCCAGAAGATTGATAAATGTTTCTAAGTAACATTACAAGGCGTTCTAACCTTAAGAAGCAATTTATGATTTGGTAGGCCAGATGCAGTGATCTTATTAAGAATTTTAGTGTGTCAATTTCTTCAGCTGCCACTCCATGTTGGTCAGACTTGCAAATAGAGTCTGAGCTATAGTACTCAATTGTTTCTCCAAGAATCATTGAAAGCATATATGAGTTAAGTAATTCTACCATGTCTAACTTAGGAGTGAGAATGGCACGATCTTTCAGATACGCAAGATTTTTGTAATTCTCCAAGAATGATGGATAAGTCTCTATCACAATTACTTCAATTGGATCATTGAAATCATTGATAAGAAGTTCATCTAGAATTGTTATTTCAGCCTCACCATCAGTTAGCTCTTGCAATTGACCATTACCAATCCTAAGAATCCACTCAGCAAAGTCTGCTAACTCGCTCTTCTGTGTCAAACATGGATTGTAGTCTCATATTTTTTGTCAATGTCAGCACCTTGTAGTAAGGCCATAGATATGATGAGTTTAAAGATGCATGAACTACATCAAAATGGCTACCTCTTGGAATGACTGGTGGAATTTGATAGAAATCACTACAAAAAATAATGCACTTGCCACCAAATGGAAGTTCCTCACTATTTGGAACTTCAATTCTAAGTATGTCTCGAAGAGTCCTATCCTGTGCTTCAAAGCAATATCTATGCATCATTGGGGCCTCTTCCCAAATAATTAGCTTTGTTATTTTCATCAACTCAACGTTATCACTACCCTAAACTATATTACACATTGAATCTTTACTGATTGTCAATGGGATTGCAAAGCGGGAATGGGTAGTTCGTCCACCTAGGAGTAACATGAATGCAATTCCACTTGAAGCAATTGCCGATACAATTTCTCCTTAGGATCATAAATCTAATGTCAAGCACTTCCAAAGATAAGTCTTGCCATTTCCTCAGTATCCATAGACAAAGTACATTGAAGGAATATTGTTTGAAACTGAAGTCATGATTTCGTGGAAGATGTCCCTTTGTTCAGGATTGAGAGAGGAAATGAGTTATTTTGCTTCTTCAGCTAGTTGTGATGCATCAAAATTTAGTTGATCTGCAACTAAAGTATTGCCCAAGTGGGATGTGTAATTTCCATTTGAACTTGGCATTCCTTCTATATCCTTCAAGCTTCGACCATTTGCTCTTAATATCTTCTCAATCAAAAGTAGTGTGATATTCCTTTTTTGTTGATTGTCTAACTGGAGATCTGACAGAAAAAGAAAATTAATAAGAAAACCACTTAAATCAATGAATGCAGAGGCAATGTTTGCTTAAAGTAAATGCATTATAGAAGAGTATCGCTTAACTTTAAGGGTTATGGAGAACATACTCTATAAGTTGAGGATCAGTAGGCATAGTTACGAATATAATGGCTATAGAAAACATTGATCCAATAATCAGTTTGATTGTTACATGCTTTGAATTTGATCCTTTGTTGATAATTGAAAACTTGAAATAGCAATCCTGAGCAACATATTTCATTGCTAGTATTGAATTATAGAATTTAGTATATCAATATCCAATCCATATCTGTCTTCTATTGACCTTGTTCTAAGCTGCTACAACATGCGAAGACAATTTCATTGGTTATTATGTTGTCACTCTTCAACATTAAAACTCTGTTCCAGTATCTAACTTTCCCTTTTAAACGTTAAATCTCTATCTTATATTCCACAAGAGAAAGACGAAGTCATGCTTATGTTGTGTCGCTGATGTGTAAACGTAACGATATGATGTCATTATATGGCTCTATACATATTAATTAAAGATAAAAAATAGCGATGAACGGTATTGTTGGCTGGGAAATTTTTGCCAGACGATAATAATCGTAAAAGATTATAGTAGGCTCAACAGGGGGACCTATTTTATGAACTCCATTAGAATGGACAAACTTGTGAAATCTGAAAATTCTCATCCGTGATTTAGAATACAGGAAAGAGGAATATATGCCTTGTATTAAAACTGTCAGGAATGATGTTACTATAAAAATTCTTACATCTTAAAATACAGGAAAGAGCAATATATGTCAGAAAAGCTGCTGCTATATATGATAGGGTTTCGGTTTTAAAAATATTAACACATGAATTTTTTTAAAACATTGCATGAGCAATATATGAAAGGGATTTGGTTTTAAAAATATTATCGTTACCAAACATAAAATTGAAAATTAAGTTTTAATTTTTTTCTATTTATTAAGTTAAATTTTATAAATTTATTTTATTATTGGTTATATTTAATAGTAATATTTAATTTTACTTAAGATTTAATTTCAAACCTAATTTATATGTATATAATATTATTATATTAAATAATTTTATTTTATTCTTTTTCTAAATTTTTACCTCCCTCTTGACAAACGGAATTGGGTGGTAATATGCGTCTAATCATTGTAAACATTGTTTAATTTACTACTTGTTGAGTCATTGTACGAAGCCTACTGTGACGACCCGTCAGAGTTAATATAAAAAACAAGGTTCTAATAAGAAATATGAATGGAGTTTTGGAAGTTTTCAGAACCTTCCAAAAAAATCTAGAATACTGTAGAAACTTTTAGAAGCTTCCAAACAGTTCTAGAAGCTTCTAGACAGTTCCAGAAGGTTCCAGGGGATTTCAGAAGTTTCCAGATGTTTCTAGAAGTTTCCAAAGAATTCTAGGAGTTTCCAAAGGCTTCCAGAGAATTCTAGAATCTTCCGGAGACTTCCAGATAGTTGGAGAAAGCCTTGGAACCATGTAGGAATCTCTAGAAACTACTAGACAATTGTAGAATATTCTAGAATAGTTTGTAACTAGAACTTTCTAGATATGTCCTTGTAAATATCTAGAGAACTTTCTAGAGGATAAATCTAGGCTGTTAGATGCATTCAATCTCCACCGTCCATTAAGGGGGTGGGAAAATTCTAGAACCTAGAACTAGCCTATATATATGCATGAAGCCTTCATTTGTAACATGAATTGGATGAATTGGAAGCATTCAAGCATTCAAGAAGTAATGCAAGTTCTCTCAAGCATTCTTTCAAGTGTCTTCTATCAAGCTTTCTAGCT
Organism: Sindora glabra; assembly: GCA_020226215.1. NCBI lineage: Eukaryota > Viridiplantae > Streptophyta > Magnoliopsida > Fabales > Fabaceae > Sindora > Sindora glabra. Next base: position 72,633,237 of record CM035228.1, read on the forward strand.
TACTTCAAGAAGGTGTTAAGGTGTTTCGAGGGACAATTAGGCTTACTTGACTTCCAAAGGGGTTGGGATTAGCTAAGTGCCGTACGACTACACTTGGGGAAGTGTTCGGGTCGTGACAGTTGGTATCAGAGCTAGTTCGCCAGCACACCTTACAACACTCCTTCTTCTAGTAGCTGTCTTGTGTGGGGAATTAGAAGGCACCATGGCAGAGAGAGAGAACCCTAGTATGGAATCACGAGTAGTAAAAATGGAGCTCGCTGTTGGAGGCATCCTTGAACGACTTGACGTCTTGGAGCAAGGGTGCGACCAAATGGATGATGATGTCCAAACCATTAAGGAAACCATGTTCACCAAAGACATGGAAAACAAAAGGCAAGCAGAACAAGTAGCCTTCCAAGAAAGGGTGATGGGGATGCTTGCTGAATTCGAGGCCCGCCTAGAAGAAATGAGACAAGATTGGGTGATGTGTAGGGAGACACTTGCTTGTGGCACTATAGAGGCTAGGGTTACTCCTCGCATTGAGGTACCCAAGCCAAAGTCCTTTAATGGCAAGAGGGATGCTAAGGAAATTGACAACTTTCTATGGGGCATGGAATAGTACTTTGATGCTGCAAGAGTTGGCGATGAAGATAAGGTACGTGTTGCTTCCTTATATTTACTCGATGATGCTATGCTATGGTATAGAATGAAGCAAAGTGAGAGGGAGCAAGGTAACACTATAACAACATGGGATGAACTTAAAAGGGAGCTCAAAAGGCAATTCTATCCTGAAGATGAAGGATACTTGGCAAGGAAGAAGTTGAAAACCTTAAAGCAAATAGGCACTATTCGAGAATACATAAGGGAGTTTTCATCCTTGCGGCTTAGACTCCCTGACATGCCTGCAATAGAGCTTCTCTTCAACTTTATGGATGGATTGCAACCTTGGGCACAATAGGAGTTAAGGCAACAAAGAGTACAAGACCTTGCTACTGCCATTGCTACTGTGGAATCCTTAGTCGACTACTCCCGACCTCGAGACTCCAAGCCAAAGCAAAAGGAGTTCAAGGGGAAGGGTGGGGGAGACCATGGATATAAGCATAAGGGAGGAAGTGAACGTGCTAACTCTAGCAAAGATGGGCAACATGGCAAGAAGGATAGACGAGATGATCTTAAACCTAAAAATAAGTGCTTCCTTTGTGGTGGCGACCATTGGATGCGTGATTGCCCCAAGAAGAATGCCCTAAGCGCCATGATCGAGGAACGTGAGAAGCAGGATGCACAATCACAAATGGGTACACTACAGATGTTGAATGTTGCTCGTGCCCAACAACCCCAAGTGCCACCTAAGAAAAGGCTCATGTACGTAGATGTGATGATTGAAGGAAAACTCACAAAGGCCATGCTTGACACTGGAGCTACACATAACTTCATGTCAATTGATGAAGCTAGGAGATTCGGTCTCAAAGTCTCCAAGGAAGGTAGTTAGTTGAAAGCTGTAAATTCCACCGCTAAGCCTATGGAAGGTATTGCCCATGGAGTACAAGTTCGTGTTGGCTCATGGGAGGGGAAGGTGGACTTCTCCGTCGTGGATATGGATGACTTCAAGCTAGTATTAAGGCAGTTCCTATTCCTTTCCTTTGATCAATGGCCATTCTGCAAGATAAGTCTCCTTACATCATTCCTACTTCCACTAAGGTAGGGTCACAAACGCTCTTTGCTATGCAACTAAGCAAGGGAGTAAAGAAAGGAGAGCTAACTTACCTTACAACTTTGAAGGAGAAGACTCCTGCCCAACTAAAGGAGGATCTTCCTATAAAAATCGCTCAAGTATTGGAGGAGTTTAAGGAGGTAATGCCACCAAAGTTGCCTAAGCGTCTGCCACCAAGAAGGGAGATAGACCACAAGATTGAACTTAAGCCTGGAGCTAAGCCACCTGCCATGGCACCTTATAGAATGGCACCTCCTGAATTAGAAGAATTGGTAAAGCAATTAAAGGAGTTACTTGATGCAGGGTACATTCGACCCTCTAAAGCTCCTTATGGTGCGCCCGTGCTATTCCAAAGGAAGCATGATGGGTCCTTGCGCATGTGCATCGACTATAGGGTACTCAACAAGATTACCATCAAGAATAAGTATCCTATTCTTTTGATTGCTGATCTGTTTGATCAACTTGGGGAAGCAAGGTATTTCTCCAAGCTTGACCTAAGGTCGGGGTATTATTAAGTAAGGATTGCTCCTGGGGATGAACCTAAAACTGCCTGTGTAACGAGGTATGGCTCTTATGAATTTCTTGTCATGCCTTTTGGTCTCACAAATGCACTTGCCACATTCTGCACATTGATGAATAAAATCTTTCAACCATACTTGGATAAATTTATGGTAGTGTATTTAGATGATATTGTCATCTATAGTAACACCTTAAAGGAGCATGTAGAGCACCTTCACCTTGTCTTCAAGGTGTTGAAGGAAAATGAGCTCTATGTCAAGAAAGAGAAATGTTCATTTGCTCAACTGGAGGTTCTCTTTCTTAGCCATAAGATAAGGGATGGCAAGTTATTAATGGATGAAAGCAAGATATGAGCCATTAAAGAATGGGAGCCACTAACCAAGGTGATGGAGTTAAGATCTTTCATTGGGTTGGTAAATTACTATCAGCGATTTATTAAGGGCTATTCTTCTAAGGTAGCCCCTCTTACTGATCTCCTCAAGAAGAATCGACCTTGGAAATGGGATACAAGATGTCAACAAGTTTTCGAGGAACTTAAACAAGCAGTGATGGAGGAGCTATTCTTGCGCCTAGCAGACGTGACCAAGCTTTTCAAGTTACACACGGATGCGTCAGATTTCGCCATAGGTGGAGTGTTGATGCAAGAGGGCCACCCCATTGCTTATGAAAGTAGGAAGCTAAATGACACAGAAAGAAGATACACAGTGCAAGAGAAGGAGATGACAGCCATTGTGCATTGCCTTAAGGCATGGCGACACTACTTGTTGAGGGCTAAATTCACTATCTTGACGGATAATGTTACCACTAGCTATTTCCAAACACAAAAGAAGCTCTCTCCTAAACAAGTTAGATGGCAGGACTTCCTGGCAGAATGTGACTACACTATAAAGTACAAGCTTGGAAAAACAAACTTAGTTGCAGATGCACTAAGTCGAAAAGCTGAATTGGCTCATATGAGTAAACCTAAAGGAGGTCTACTTGACAAAATCAAACAAGGGTTACAACAAGATATTGTGACCAAGAATCTTATAGCCTTTGCAGGAGAAGGAAAAACAAGACGGTTTTGGGTCGAGGATGGCTTACTCTACACAAAAGGAAGATGCCTATATGTTCCTAAATGGGAAAACCTTAGGCATGAGCTAATACGAGAATGCCATGATACAAAATAGGCTAGCCATCTTGGACAAAGGAGAACAAAAACACTACTAGAAAGTGCCTACTATTGGCCCCAACTCAAGGATGATGTAGAGACTTATGTGCGCACATGCTTGGTGTGCCAACAAGATAAGAATGAACAACAAGTCCTTGCAAGATTATTGGAACCACTACCTATTCCTAAGAGACCTTGGGAAAGTGTCACATTGGACTTTATCTCTGCCTTACTCACATTTGAAGGGTTTGGCTCCATACTTGTGGTAGTGGACAGATTCTAGAATCTTTAAGAATGTAGTAAAGTATTGGGGTGTGCCTCGCACAATCATATCAAATAGAGATCCTCGCTTCACTGCCAAATTTTGGGCAGAATTATTTTGACTATTGGGGACAGATCTCCATTACTCTAAAAGCTTTCACCCTTAAATTAATGGGCAAATAGAAAGGGTGAATGCCTTGTTAGAAATGTATCTAAGACACTTTGTGAGTGCCAATCAAAAGGATTGGGCTAAGTTGATGGATGTGGCTCAATTCTCCTATAACCTCCAAAGGAGTGAAGCCATGGGAAAAAGCCCATTTGAGATCGTCACTGGCCAACAACCTATCACTCCCTTCACTTTGCAATCCAAGTACACAGGGAGCAGCCCTAATGCCTTCAAGGTTGCTAAGGACTAGAAAGAGCAAGCTGATGTTGTTCGCTCATACCTTGATAAGGCAACCCGAAAAATGAAAAAGTGGGTAGACAAGAAGCGAAAGCCACAAGAGTTCCAAGTAGGTGACTTAGTGATGGTGAGACTTCTTCCGCAACAATTCAAGAGTTTTAGACCCTTTCATAAGGGCCTGTTATGGAAGTATGAGGGACCTTTTCCCATTGTCAAAAAGGTGGGGAAAGTGTCATATCGCGTGGAGCTCCCTCCAAAACTTAAGATCCATCCTGTCTTCCCATATGAGTTTGCTAAAGCCATATCATGGAGATAAGGAAGACCCTGCAAGAGGTGAGTCATCACGCTCACCACCAACCATTGTTGCATCACATGAGAAGGTGGCTGAAACAATAGTCGATCATAGAGTAAAGAGAAAGTGTGGCGTACCACCAAAGATTGAATACTTGGTGAAGTGGAAGGGAACTCCTATGGAAGAAGCAAGCTGGGAAGAAAAAGACTCTTTGTGGCAATTCAAGACTCTTATCTAAAAGTACCAAGAGGAGGAAGCGACGAGGACGTCACGAAAATAGGTGGGGGAGAGTGTGACAACCCGCCAGACTTGATATAGAGAATAAGGTTTTGGCAAGAAATATGAATGGAGTTTTGGAAGTTTCTAGAACCTTCCAAAAAAATATAGAATACTGTAGAAACTTCTAGAAGCTTCTAGAGAGTTCCAGAAGCTTCCAGATATTTCTAGAAGTTTCCAAAGAATTCCAAGAGTTTCCAAAGGCTTCCGGAGAATTCTAGAATCTTCCGGAGACCTCCAGATAGTTGGAGAAAGTCTTGGAACCATATAGAAATCTCTAGAAATTACTAGACAATTGTAGAATATTCTAGAATAGTTTGTAACTAGAACTTTCTAGCGGATAAATCTAGGCCGTTAGATGCATTCAATCTCCACCATCCATTAAGGAGGTGGAAAAATTCTAGAACCTAGCACTAGCCTATATATATGCATGAAGCCTTCATTTTTAACATGAATTGGATGAATTGGAAGCATTCAAGCATTCAAGAAGTAATGCAAGTTCTCTCAAGCATTCTTTCAAGTGTCTTCAATCAAGCTTTCTAGCTTACTTCAAGAAGGTGTTAAGGTGTTTCGAGGGACAATTAGGCTTACTTAGCTTCCAAAAGGGTTAGGATTAGCTAAGTGTCACAGGACTACACTTGGGGAAGTGTTCGGGTCTTGACATTATGCTTACGTGGAGGATAGACATATCTTCATGAGTCTTAAATGGCATCCACAATTAATAGGAAGAACCCGCTCTTCAATGATGAATACTATACTTAGATAATTGACTACCGCGGTTCATATTCCAAAACATTTTAATGCCTTTATTTTATGAGGGTCCAATGGTGTGCTCTCATATCTAAATATTCGTAGAGAAAACTGTATGGAGATATTTTACTCATCTCATAGGAAATAATGACCCTTCAAGAGTCTTAAAATCTATGCATCTCAAACTTCGTTAATAAATGTATAATATATATATATATATATATATAGTTTGATTCTTTCCCAAGAAAACAATCTTACCAATAAATTGGACAAAATTATTAATTTTACATCTACCATTATAAGATATTGACAAAATAATCTATAAAAAACTTGAATTATAATTTTATTTATAAACAATATTTATATATATGATTTCATTCCTTCAGGTAAACCTATACAAATAATTTTGTTTGTAATTGATACGACTGGTGGATATTGTTTAAATATTGTTTAAGGATATTGTTACTCTCATTCTACATTTCTTAGGCATATCTGAGTTTTCTAAGTATTACTTCCACATTTTGAACATGTGCATTAGTAAATAATTGTGTTTTGAATCATGTGATGATTGGGAAAGGAGAAAATGTTAAAAATCGATGGAAGAAATAGAGGAATTTGGCTTCCTTGTTTGGACTACAACATGCAGACACATTTCAAATAAGGCGCATTTTCATCCTTGTTTTGACATTAAAAACTTTTCAACTAATGTATTACAAAGGATTTTCAACCAACTACCTTAGTTTCCGTGCTTAACAAAGCACGAATTTTTAACCAATAATTATTAACTCAGAGCTGGGTCCACATAAAGCTGGAAAAGGCAGTCAATAGCTAAATGACAAAAGTTAGAGTCACAAAAAGGTGTATTTTATTATGTATAGATCAATTATTCTAAAATTTAATTATAAAATTGTTATTAGCTTTGATCCACAACTAAAACAAATATAAAAATTGTATGAGCTACATTTTAAGAATAATCAAGTGATGACATTAACAACCATAATGAAATTAACCATTATAATATGAGTAGGTGTATAGGTAGAAATTTGATCTTACGTGGGCAATGCATAGACATGCCCTGTATGCGAACAACATCCTTTGAAAGAATAGACCACATTTCTTCCTAGACAAACTCTGGCCTGGACAAAGTGTTTGCTAATAGCATTATTGCAAATAAAAGCCTCAACTCATGATAATGCCATATAAGCTGACTTCTTTAATTGCATTCACAAACTTAACATAATCATTTAACAGAACTCTTGCAAAACAAGCATCGCGAAATTTCTCATGTTGAAGTCCATCATATCTCTTAATATCTTCAAAGTCCTCAGGACCACGCACTTTAGTTAGTAACACTCTAAGATAATAAAGCGCACCATTATTCGAAGGTACATATTGCAATCTACCAACAGCAAATCCTTGTTTTCTTTCATGCCACTCACGGTCATCAAGTTTGAATACAAAGTACTCAGGGAATTCTGCATACATCAATTCCTTTGCTTTAGGATATTTCTTGTTATCTCGCATCAATGCAAGGAATATTAATTCTCTAATCATTAGGCTACATAGAAGTTCATCAAGTTTAATATGATCTTGGTATGTTACATAATTTTCACCAGGGAGATGAAAAGTCAATCTCTCAATAGGAAGATATCTGTAGTGAATGTTAAATGCATAGGTACGCTAAGCTGCTTCACAGGCTGAGATATAACAACAATCATAATAATTTTTTATTTTATCAACTTCTTTTTCAACAGATGATGTATTTGAATAAGTACTTGATAGAAGATGCCTTGTTGCACCATTCAACGTTGATATATACTTGAAACATCATTAAAAGTATCCAGTTGTAAGGTACAACAAATCTATTATCTAATGCGATCTTATTACTCTCTATGGTTCTTCTGTTGTCCCTCCTCCTATATAGTGGAAAGCCTTCCTCAGTGAAATATGTAGATGGCTAAAAGTTTCTTGGGAAGCCTTTGCTATAATTGCCATCTTTCATGTAAGGGATCTTTGATTAGAAGAACCACACGAGCCATAATCATAAAACTGGAAACAATATCATACAACTATGGCTCAGTCTCCTTGTTCGGTATTTCAACTGAAATAACTTGGTCAATGTCATCCATAGTTGAAATTTTATTTTCTAAATTAAGGAAAAAGAGGATATGTGCATAAGGTAATCCATGCTTTTGAAACTCAACTGTGTAAACAATTACAAGAGCAAATAAAAACTCAGCAGCCTAAATTTCTGGCATAATAACAGTAATGTGAGACCATAACTAACAATAATAATATGAAAATTACATCTCAAAAAATAGACAAATAATAATAATCTCGAAATTACATAAGATAATCAAATTCACTGTGGAATGTAAATTATAACTCACTTGCTTTGACAGCTCTAAAGAACTTTCCTTTTCACATAGTCTTGAGAAACTCTATTAACTTCAAGTGAAAGAATCATGAAACAATATGACTCTAGTCTTCCATTCTTTGCAAGGATTGAGTAAGATATGTTTACAATTCAGGCCATTTAGGATTGCATGTGAAAGTTATGAATAAGTCTGGATACCCACCCTACTTATAGATTGTCATTGCATCTTTATAGTTTTAAATTGTGTATCTTGCACCTCCTGTAAAGCTCAAAGGTAAAATAATACATTTTCTTATGCATGATGCATCCATTTCTCCTCTTAATATAGCCTCTAGCAATCCTTTATACATTACAACTCTAAGATGGGTTTGGTAGGTTGGAATGTAGTGCAATCATTTAGATTCAATCATTGTGTACCATCGACTATAAATTGTTATAAAATTCTCCTTGAGCTTGGGAGTAAAGAGTTATCAATAGGTTATATCTGAAGCTGGTATGCTAGGTATTTATGAATTGAAACTCTTTGATTCCTTCTTTTGCCATGACCTCTGACATTACTGAGTAATAACATTTCACAGTAACCATTATCACCGTGCGGGAATAGTATAGGATACTACATGGGAAAATATAAAGGATGCAATTCATTGATTCACTACATTCGACCATCAATCCCATGGATTACGATGTCTCAATGATCCTCTGAATTGACATCTCCAACCACCAAACTAGTAATTTCATGAACAATAAGCAAGTTATAAGTCTGTTCATTTGTTCTCCAATTGTAAATCAATCTGAGTGTCAATTCAGGATTCTTATGCATCTCATACTTGTCTCTAACCATTCGAAAGGATTTTGTAAGTTGATTGTATTGATTAAACATATCCTTTAATTTACCAACAATTATAACTTCAACTCTTGGTTCTATACCACTAAAACTATGACAAGTAATAAACATAAATTTGAATATGGCATTAGTAAAAAAGTTAATATGAATGCAGTTTGAAGCAACCAAGTAAATTAAAAGTTGAAGAAATCATTAGTACCTCAAAGCTCGAATTTGATTGTTCACCTCATTACTCGTGTCATAAATGTATAGCTGTGCATATTGAGGCATTTTCCCTGCAACTGAAAGTAAGCTACCAATGTGATGCTAATTTTGACTATATAATTAATAAACATAAGGTCCTCCACCTTGGTTAATGGTCCTGTCAACTTTGCCACCCATTGAAGTAAATGCAAACATTGCATTGTATGATTGAATATTATCACAGAATTATCTTGCCTCAATTGACTCTTTGTCTTGCATTAAGAATCTAAGATATTACGGAGGTTTTGGTGTAAGAGACAATTGAACCTTTGCTTGCATTCAACACAATGAGAACTTAGGAGAGGTATGGTTGGAATGTACTAACTTTTCAGCAAGCCAAAACATAGCATTACAATGCGGGCATTGAAATTTAAGGTCACCAGAATTGACATAAGCTACAAAATGAATTTGTATAGTATGAAATCAAGTTGAATATAAGGAGTAAGTAAATAAAATTAAGCATTTTTAACCTTATGGATTGCAATACAGTTAACTAAATTCATTTGATGCATACTAAAAAAAGCTTGTGAAGTTATTGGGACATTGATTGGATTCATTGTAGTTGATAGAAATAATTATAAATAGCAGTTAGGAATCAAACAATCTTTCATTATACAACATATGGCATAGAAAATATAGCAAGAGCTTAACTATACCATAGACAAGAATTTAACTTATTATTAGAGTGCACAATGTTACAGTAAAATTTAAAAGACATAAATAAAGGAAAAATGTGAAAGTACTAACCATGAGGGAATTAGCTTAATTCAAGCAGCTAAGTATTTTATTCGAAAATAATTGTGTTATGAGAATTGTTTTGCAACTCACATTCACTAATTCCTTCGAAGGTGGTTTCCTCTGTGTGGCCCCTAAGAGTGATCCCTGAAGCTTGAGAGTACAATAAGTGAACATAATAAATACATGGCATTGAACACCAATGTTCTTAATAGATTACAAGATGGAATATTTGGTTTCATAAATGACATACAATGGCAAACCTAAACTACGGTCAATAAATACATAAAGAGAAAATATCAAAAAATAATAAAAAATAGTATCACCTTTAGTTTGATTATTCAATGGAGGTGAAGTTTCCAAGCCAGTCGCAAAATTAACTCCTGCATAGGTTTTGGTTAAATGAATAGTGAATCTACTAGAGGTTAACTTACAGATCGAAGTTGAACAGGTGTCAACATTACTACTAGAACATTAACTATAAAAAAATTATGCATTTTGCTGTGCGTCAAATGGATCACCAGTCTTGGTTTTTTTATTGGTATGGTCTGTTATGAGGCAAAAATTGTTTAAATGCAATAGATAGACTTTGAGATCTAAAAACACTTTACAATCCAAAGTATACAACTTCTAATTGAAAATAGAAAATTAAATAAAGTGATGTTTAGGAAATTAAACACACCTACAGTACAAAACCTCTTGTCTAGATTGGTAACCAAATTTGATATATCACCTAGCACTCTTGTGCCCACCCGCTTTCTATTCAAACTGGTAGACACACCTCACAGGTGAAACTTTACACCCGGTGCATGTTTACAACCAGTAGATGATTTTCTATCGGGTTAAAGAGCATGAATATGAAGATCATATGGATGTATTGGCTTGATCAAGTGAATGTCATTTTCTAGTGTAATAGCAAAATGCATAAACTTTAGGAAAAAGTAGAATACAACAAAAGCATAAAAGATACAAATTAATGATAGTAGCCAAGGAATGGAGAAGTCTTACCTCCATGCAAAGGAACTTCGCTAGAAGATTGCCTTGCCCTTATCAATCATCATCTTAATCAATATTGTTTACAGTTTAAGTCATGTAAGCTAACTGAGTCATCTATTTTTTGAGAAGCATTTAGGTTGGCACTCATTGATTTTTTTTAAACAATTGAAATCTAGTAGATTAATTATTGTGTAAGGATAATTCCAAAAGTTCAATCTTAAAAGGCTCAAACTATGTAACTTCAAACATTATTGAAGGGAAATACAAACCAATAAGTTACATTAGAGAAGTAGACAAACAATAGAAGCACAGTAACTAAAAATATAGTTGATAACATCCTCTAAAGTTAAAATAAAATAGTGTGTGTTATAAATAATGGAATGAAAATAACAATAGCACATTATAATAAAGCTAGAATGATAAAATTTAGGGAATTGAACAAAGTTGAACCCTTCATAGCACTTTTGTGTTTTTAGTAAAGTACCACTCAAGCATTTAGTAATATTTTATTTACTTGTTTGGAGCGAAAAGGTTATCCACAAATTACAGTTTATATTGCTGCGTGCGTTCTCGAGTAAGAGGTATAGTTATAGCTAGAAAATAAATAAAGAAACACATTTGAAGTTCACTAATAAACAAACAGAGTAAATAAAGAAATGATTTTAAGGTTCACTAAACAACAACACAATAAAAGCAATAAATGAATTAGGTAGTCCCAAGAATAACAAAGAGTCAATTAACACTAAATAAAACTATAGAATGCATCAACTAAAAAAGAAATAAAGAGACCTTTTGTAGGTTTTCTAGAGAGGAATGAAACAAATGCAATAAATGCAATAAGTATATATCGGAAACAATTAAGAGACAGTGAATATTAAATGAGAGGTGTAAAGAGCCAAGCATGGAATCCAATAAACCTGAAAATCTCCAGCTTGCAACACCCACCCAAAAACTTCACTGGAGTTAAGGCTAAGAGAAAGAGAAAGAGAGTAAATAAGAAATTAGTCAGACAATACTTTAACTTAAGCTAACACACAACTAAGTAAAAGTTATACTAAGTAAGTGTGACATCTATTTGACATGCATTTAATAAGCATTCAGTAAATTGTACCATTTATTAAGGCACTAAAACACTAGCATTATTTCATTCAGTAGCCTAACTAAACTAAAGCAATTACATTAGCCTAAGTAGAAGTTAAAAAAAAATAAGGCAACACTCCCCACATAAATATCAACGAGTAGACATTACTTCAAAAAATAAACAATGCCATATTAACAACAACAAAATTATAAAATCAACCTTTGTAATTGAAAACCATAGATTTATGGCTATAAATTAGTGTCGCTTAAACAAACTTTAAAACAAATTAAATAAAATAATACACACTTGTCTCATAAACATCAACATTGAAACATTATTACTCCAGAGCACCATCAGCGATATTAAATTCAAAATTAACACTTTGCAAGCCGAAACCACAAATTCATTGTCAAAAAATATTTACATGAATGAACCAGCAAATAATAATATCAGATAGAGTTAAAATTACAATAACAAAAATACAACAATAAATGGAGACAAATTTTGCACAACAAAGTAACCCAATAGAAATTAATGACAATAGATGAATGAAATGGTAGCAAAATTTTCTTAGTTAAAGCAATTAAGGATGACACACCATTCTAACCTGGAATCATTCTTGATGATAACATTTCTTTTCAGCTTTCAAGGATTTCCCATCAGCGCAATAACCCACCGGAGATGCAATAGTCATTTGGCAATCCATTGATAAATGTCCCAGTAGGAAGTGAAATACCATGGGCAGCACACTCATGCAGTGAACAATAAAAATTAATAGACAAGTTCAACAAAGCTCAACTCCTGGATGACAAGCTCGCGTGTGCAAAGGGAGTCTCCAAAAAAGTAAAGTTTTAGACAGTTAGAAAGAGAAATGCTAACCACATGCCATAGAAAAAGATAAACCAAGTTAAAATAAAGTTCTTATTTGACACTCTAAGATAAACTAAATAAACTAACTACATAAATAGTTAATACAAATAATTAGTATTTAAAAAAATATAGATTCATTGAATTTAACTCCTGCTGCATGCCCACAATCATGTTAATGCAAGTGCTTGGGCCGAGACAATATTAAGCCCAATATCCCAAAGTCAAAAAAGGAAGGCAAATGAAAATGAAAAGTTCGCCAAAAAAGCTGAAAATAATGGCAAGAAAATAATGTAGGAAAAGGTGATGTGTAGCTAAAAACAAAAAGCGTACCCGTTGACAAAAAACCTTGAATTAGTAGTAGGATAGAGATTAGATGAACATCTAACACATTTATATAGTGCAAGCCAACTAGTAGAAGCAGGAATGAAGTTTAAGATTTGTGACAAGAGTTTAACTAAGTTACATTTTAAAGATGGTGCATTAACAATACTGCAAATTCACGCAAATTATTCCTATGAAAATTTTCTTCTAAATATGGCAGCCCTTAAGCAATGTCACTATCCGTATGAAACTTATATTGGCGATTACATGGCCCCCTTAGATTTTCTTATTAATGACAACAAAGATGTTGATATATTTTTTGACAATAAAATTATGGATAAATTTACTAGGGATAACAATAAAGTGGCTACTTTATTTAACAATATTTGTCACGGTATGATACTCCAAGGTTACAATACAAATTATTTGCAGCTTATTAAAGATTTGAATGACTTCTACGAGAAGCCATTGCACAAATATAAGGCCATCTTCAAACATGACTACCTCAATACTCCTTGGAAAGTAGCATCCTTTGTTGTTGCAACTATACTTCTTTTGCTAACACTGATCCAAACCATATTTTCCATCATCTCAAAACCTTGATCCAAAGGATCTTGTTATTTGTTATGGAATTTGATATAATATTTGCTAGTTAATAAAGTATGTGAAAATTGAAATGTGTATATTATATTTTTTATGCGTTTATTAAATAAATAAGAAATTATCTAGTTGTGGAAAGCTATCTCATTTTCTATGCAAAAGTTAGGACTAATTACATTATTGTCTTATTATTATTTCTTTAAAGTTTATATTAACTTTATAGTATAATTACAACTTTGCCCATTTATGACCTAATTTCATATATATTACATATACATTGTATTCTAATAGTTTATATGTTGTTCATGTTCGCTTTCAAGTTTGCTTTGTTCTAGTTAGCTCATCTTGCTTTTCATTTTCCCAATTTTTATGAAAAAAAGGCAAAAAATTAATGGCAGATCATAATTTAGAAAATTTCAAGCCTCATTAAGTATGATTTTCTCGTTAGGCAATTTAGAGTCATGATGGAAAAGTAACTACTAATCTTGTTACCATATTTTTATAAGGACTTTCATAATTTGATTTCCACAGGGACGGACAATCTTGCTGAAGGCTTGTGTCATTTAGACAAGCCAACCAGAATTAAATTTATTTCAATATATTCATAAGCATTTTGACTCTAATTACTCTGTATGGCCTTCTTGTTGAAAGCTTTTGCATCATCCACATGAACAAAAAAAAAGTTAATAAAATATACAAAACTTTAATTTTTTTGCAAAAAAGGAAAATCTCAAAATGATATCAGCACCTTAGGGTTTACTTCATTATTTTTGTGCAATTCTACAACACCCAACTTCATATTCTTTCCCAATTTTTTTTCCTAAAAATATCTGGCTTCTTTGCAACTTCGGTAACTCTCCGCATTGTGAATATGCAAAGATAAGACTTGATGCAGCCTTTTTGAGCTTATCAGGACATTCCCTGGTTAAACATTAAACTATATCATAATTCAAAATTGTGTTCACAAAATAAAGTCATGGTTAAGATAGATTGCAATTAAAAAATAAAAAAAAATACAAGCATTGTGAAGAAAAGGATACAGTTATCATCATTATAGATTTATCCTTTATCATTGGTTAATTTTTCTATTTGATGTTGGCTATTATCCAATGTATAAATGGGCATCATTATATATTCGATATATTTAACATTGGTTATTCAACATCAATTTCAAAACTAATGTGGAATATATGTAATGATGTCAGTTGTTTTATGAGAAAACTTACGTGTTTAAATCCTAGATATTGACTAACAAATCACATTAGATGTTAATTTATAACTGATGTTATAAATTAATAAAAAAATTGATGTGGAATGCAAACTATGATGTTGATTTGAAAATTGACATTCTTTCATAATATAAAGTTCATATAGAACATCAGTTTGTATTAAATAACTAATATAATGTGTCCAAAAAAAGATAACAATTTTTTATAATAACTGATGTTATTTAGTGATTTTTTCTATTTCGACAGTATTCTTCTATACTTCACTATATCTAGAGTTGTATTTAAACCTAATTATAGAATAATATTATTACAAACAACAATATTCAAGCCCTATCTCTATGGTTTTATAGTAAAGATAATATCTTAAAAATAATAAATACCCAAGGCAACAATTTCATACATTAAATTAATCCAAATAATTGAAAATATATAATATGTACATGTTACAAAAATTAGGTTAATACTTCTAAATGCTAAAGAAGGAATTCACATTGCATTGCAAGTAAATGGCCATTAATAGAAATCTTAATGAAACCTACTATTGCAAAAGAAAGGTACAATCATGTTAAATTGATGTCATGATACAACATTACTATTATATGATTCTTTTGAAGAGAAATTTGTTACTTAACTTATGCTTTTAAACTTTGGTAATATCATATATTATTTGCTAAGTTGAGGAGTACCATTCTTACCATTAGATGTTGAGATGATTAGGATTACAAGTAAAACTTCCATTATATAAGAATAATAGAATATATAAAAATGTATTAGAATCTAAATAGTAATTCAGAAATACTACCAATTATACATACAATATGGGTGTGAAAAATATGAACATAATTATCTTCAATCTTTGCTAATATATCTAAGAGAATTTTTCAACCTATATTCCCTTAACATGATTATCTCAAATAGAACTCCTTCAAATCACTTGCATCATCCATCGAAGGTATTCCTATGGAGAAAGAAAAAGTCCTCACAATATTATCCCCTAAGTATTCTCCATCCCTATTACTAATAATTTATCTCTTCTTTTATAGAGCTATACACCACTTATGATTGAATCAGTTTGTGATATAGAATGCTATTTTGTCTAAGATACCATTATGAATGGCTCTCTCAAAATAGGAATCCTCACTTATCGACTTGGATGTTGTTCTTATTTTAAACTAATTTACATTAAAGCATAAGCACTTCGAATATAATGTAGTTAAGCTCTTAAAGTCTTTAATGATCCTATAATATGATATATTAGTATAGACAACTTTCCTATCTTTAGAATTACTTATATGTATAGTATGACTCACCAAACTAATTCTATTATTCTACATAATGATCTTGTCGTCCTAGCCGTTTGCACAAAAAGAATACATAATAATGTCATATCCATGATAAGAGATGATCTCCATGCGTGGCCCCTATGCCAATTATCTAATAGTCTTAGAAATAGTATTCAATTCTTATGTCATCCAATAATAAACTTAATTGGAACTAATTGAGAAATGATTGATTGTGTTCAACTTAGATCCATTAATTATTCCTTATGTGATGTTGTCCTCTTATGAGGATTATATGTTTATCCATGTAAAGCTAAACTTCTTCACTATTATGCTAGATGTAAATGTGGACTTGCATATATATTTCATAATTTATGCTTATCATTTGAGTACTCAATGTGCCCTTACCTACAATTATGCCCTTATGTTGAGACTTTGGAAGTCCGATAGCATCCATTTTTGATAATTAATCACTATAGAACTTGATCACCATCTTAGGAATAGAGCCTTCGACAATGCATCCTTTCAATTAGTGTTTATTCCTCATGCACTCTTTTAGGATTTTCATATATTACTCAAAGGGATACATCTTCTTTAAGTAAATCGATTCATATCATTTTATCTTTCTCATCAAATGAACCATAAGATGCACTATGATAATAAAGAATGAAGGTGGAAAGTATATCTCTAGTTAACATAGTATAACTATAACTTGTCTTTGTAAATAGTCAAACTTTTCAAGGTTAATAACTTTACTACGTAATGCATTGAAGAAGAAACAAAGTCTAATGATAGAGTGTCTTACTTGTTTAGGCAAGATTGATCAAGTAACCATCAATAACAATTATTGCATTAGAACATGATAATTATGAGATTTCAAATTAACTAACTTCAAATCTTTCATTGAGACAAAGCTCCAGATGTTTGTAGAATATCTTTATAGCACCTTAACACCATGTAGATACTCATGAAAATTTATTTTCTCCTTTCTAGATAAAGTTTGGCAAACTAGTAGAATATATATACATTAATCTTTTTTTTCTAGTGCTAGTTCTCTTTGAATGGACATTTCAATTAAGTCTAACCTATCTTTGGCCCCATCCTTGGTCTTCCTTGGTATCTTCAATAGTGTTCCAACAAGATTATCATAAATATTTTTCTCTGTGTGCAAGATGTTGATGTTGTGTATCATGGATAACTTTTTTTGGTATAGAAGTTATAGGCCTGTAAGGTTTGCGAAAAATAACATAGACATTTTAAACCCATTCATAAATTTGAAATATAAAATCATACCTAATTAAAAGATCAAATAAATTATTTAATTATCAATAATAAAATAAGTAATATTTCTAAAAATTCAATTAATATATTCATAAACCTAATCTCCAATCAAGGAAGTTGGAGTTATTATTTTTTTTTATAACCCTTTAAAAGCCTTCCTTAGCTTGGAATACTAGTGACCATAATGCAAAAATCTCTAGTGACCGAGATACTCTATCTTTTTCTCATACTTTAGTTGAAAAGAACAAGTATCATTTTTTCATATAGAGCATGCTTTATGCCTTTTGATGTTGTTTCTAGACAAGTTGTGATATATTAGCAAGTCATTAATTGTACAAAAGAGCATGACATGTAAAATGAAAGACTCTATGATATGCATTAAAGATCGAAACATTTCTTCCTATATCATGTTGAGGTCTTCAACATGTTGTGCCAAAAAGACATCTATGTGATTTCCTAGTTTTTTTAGCCCTAAAATCAATAATAACAAAATAGTGTACTTACATTTCATACACAACCAAGAAAGTAGATTATTAGTCACCAATATAATAAGGCCTTGTACTGTCTTTGTTATCTTTATTTATTATAAAGATTTATTCCATTGGTGTAAAGTGCAAGCCTAAGATTCCTTGGCTCACTACCAAGTGTAAGGAATAATATGTTAATTGTCCGCCATTGAAAAGAATTAACCAAATGCTGAAGCTTGCCATTAAATAGTGTTTAGTCTATATACCATGTTGCGTTCTTAGCATCTCTTATATTGACAAATATTCATTTAAACCTTGGTATTATTAGAAGATACAACAATACCTTAGTTGGAACCTTTTTACTACTTGTGCCATTATTCTTCCTCAGTTTACAACATAATGCCTCATATTTTAAACACTTTTCTAAAGCTTTATTTTCTTTTCATTACTGTATGCAAGCATTATGATAAGCATGTATCTTCTTTTACTTCATACTTATTAGGAACATGAATTTATTGGTATCATAAGTACAATTTGGTAGCTTATTATCTCAGTAATTTATTATCCATTATTGAGAAAAATTAATTGAATGCTAAAGCTTGCCATCAAGTTGTGTCTAGTCCACATGCCACGTTAAGTTCTTAACATCCCTTACATTAACAAATATTCATTTAAACTATGGTATTATTGGAAGATATTACAACACTTTAGCTGGAGCCTATTTACTATTGACGCCATTATTTTTTCCCATTTTGTAACATGGTGCCTTATATTTTAAACACTCTTTTAAAGCTTTATTCTCTTTTTGTTATTATATATAATTATTATGACAAGCATGTATCTTTTTGTACTTCATACTCATTAGAAACATAACTTTTTTAGCCTTATAAGTATGATTTGATAGCTCATTATCTTTAAGAAGCATTTATTTTAATAGTTGCAACAATCTTGTAGGGCTCTTCATTAATCATTCCCTACCTTAAAGTTAAACAATCTTAGCACAATAAATAACTATATAAATTTGGTACAATCTGGGTACAAAAACTTCTTAGCATCACTTAACATGTTATGAAGGATATATGGACACTTAGTGAAATTACTTTAACATCATGAACCATAACCTCCAACAGATCATCCACTCCTACATCTATGCCATCATCTTCATAAACTTTTGCCTCCTTAGGTATAAGATAAACTAGATAACTAACCTTCTCTATGACATATCCATCATGTATACCCTTAGTTAATGTCTTTGAAAAATAGACAATGTCTTATCTTTACTGCATTAAGCATCTTAACATGAATACATACCTTATAAAGACATTGAATGAGCTTTTAACCAATTTTCTCTTCTTCTTCTTCTTCTTTTTTTTTTTGCTTATAGCAAATCTAATAAACTCATTAATCATTTTGGCATAATTAGGGATCAAATGATGATAAACATCCATCCATAGTCTATGACTACCCAATCTGAGGTAGAAATGTAATAAATACATAAGAAAATCACACATCAAAGAATAAACAAATAGTGAACAATATGAAAGTTTTAATAAAATTGCTAAATATATGTCAATACCTAATCTAATAATACTTTAGAAAAAGAAATTAGAAATATTAAACCTTGGAAATACACAATTAAGCATTATACTATTCTTCTTTATGTTTAGAGGAAAAATAAGCATTAAGAATGCACCTTAATGTAGTAAAAAAGACTTTAGCAAGTTAGGGGATAAATGAGAAGTTGAATACAAATTTTGTTGAACTTTAGTAAGAATATCTCCTTAAGGCATAACAAAGCTTAAAAGAAAGATCAAAGAACTATACACTCTATTATTTGGCACTAAGTTAAAGATTACTATTTATTTTAACTTTTGCCCTCATTTTTGTAAAGTGTTTAAAATGTAAAATGACATCATTGGATATTTCACATCAATTATATACTGAAATTGATGTGGAATATTTGATATTTGATGTAAAAAATTTGATGATTAAAGATAACACGTCAATTACAAAGAACTACTGTATTAAATGCTTTACACATTGCTTATTATAAGTGCTAGAATATGAGAAATATAGTTTAATACATTGTTCGTTATAATGAACGGTCATCAAAACATAAAGAGGTTGGCTTTTAGAAAGAAATCGATGTGGTTTATTTTATTTTTTTTACAACACATCAAAATATTTAAAATTTCATATGAAAGTTGATAACTAAAAAAAGTTATGTTTATATTTTATCTTGTTTTTGCCAATGATGATATGTTCTATTCCTAACAAAATGTTATGTTTTTCATAAACTTACACACATTTCAAGTTGATGTATTGAAATTTGTGAAATTATAGATTGAATAATTATTTTTAAATATTTCCAAAAGAGACTAGTTTTTTTAATTCATTATACATGAAAATTATTATCTATTCAAAAATAGAAAGTTATCCAAACATAGAAAGCTACAAACATAAATAATAGCAAATTGAAAGTAAGTAAAGAAATATATGAGAAAGAAGGCAATAAAGAATTATGAAATCGTAATTTTATTTATTTTTGTAGACTTCTTTACATTATTACATCAACAAAAATATAATAAACAACTAATTTTTTATAACAAGTATATAATTACATCATCAATAAATAAATTAAAACATTAATACAATAAATAATCGTATTTGTATGTATGGTATATAATAGGCATGATGGTTTATGCCATATATACAATTAGGTAATGCTTAGATGGGAGCTTCCCTACACTCATGGAGAAAACCAAGGTATAGGAGAAACTTATTTTAACAATAATAAATACACTAATCTTTAACATCATATTTCATCCTCCTCGCCAATTCTTTTTTGCTAAACATTGAATTATTAGTCTTGGCAATACATTTATCTCCATTACCAACATTAGAGTTTGGAATAAATTCAAGATAGACCCTTTTTCCATCTCAAGAAACATGTTTGGAGATGCTACAAATCATATTAGAGGACTTGTCTCTCCTTTAATATATAAAGCTTTGCATATTTCGTGTATGCAAGGATCACATATTGAAACTTGTTATATCAAATGAGAGGTAAGCCTTCATATAAGATTTGCATATACTTCTTGAGATGAAAGAAGAACTATCTTTGCGTTAAAACTAAACATTAGAAATAGATAATGAAAGCTCAAGCATCATAAAGATGTTTTAAATGGAGAGTGCAATGAAATTTATGGATATTATAGGAAATTAAAGGTTTGTTATTAACATATAATCAATATCTTAAAAATGATT
The DNA here is from genome assembly GCA_020226215.1 of Sindora glabra. Taxonomy (NCBI): domain Eukaryota; kingdom Viridiplantae; phylum Streptophyta; class Magnoliopsida; order Fabales; family Fabaceae; genus Sindora; species Sindora glabra. The sequence continues at coordinate 72,654,169 of CM035228.1, forward strand.
TTTTTCCATGTTGGGTCTTGATATACCTTTTATATGTCGATTATTTGAACAAATAATGTTGTAAGTGATAACTATATGAATGTTGTAATGTAGTTTAAATAAGCAAACCACTAAAATACAAATAATCTATATAGTTTTCAATAATATCATAAACATGAACATTAATTAATATAGATAACCTTGAGATGTTAGTTTTAACATGCAAGTAATGTTTAAAATACAAATATTCTTTATGGTTCCTAATAACATTATAAACACAATCATTAATTGGTTATTGACCTTTTAACAAAAACTTGTCATTGGTATATGGCCCTAAAAAAATGTATAGTCTCTATTCTCCATCAAACATAATGATGATCAAATTTCACTTATATTAACAATAAAGTCATCATGTTGCTTGAGAAAAAGAGATGACATAGTTAAAGCCATTAACCATATTGATGGATATTATACAACGATGATCAAATTTTAATTATATTGATAATTATGTCATTGTAATAAGGCTTGTTGGAAAATGGAGAAGATACAATCAGTATCATATTTTTAGATATGATATAGTGATGACCGAGTTTCACTTATATTGATTACATTATCATTATAATATGGTTGCTTGGGAAAGAGAAAGGATGCAATCAAAGCTATATTGATGGACATAATATAAAGATGACCAAAATTTGCTTAGACCAACAATTATGTCATTGTAGAATTTCTTGAGAAAAGAAGAAGATGCCAAATTTTTAGAGCTCATATTATGATAATCGAGATTTTAAATCAACAATGATTTTATTGTCACAATACATATAAGATATCATTATAAATATTAGCAATGAGTCATTTCCTCCTTGAGTAGCACTTGAGAACCAAAGAGAGAATCGAGTGGGAATAGAATGAGAGCACATGTTCTACTATCTGTAAATTATATCTTTGTATGTTTATGTTTGTTTAACATTCTTTGAACATTGTATTTGATGTTTTGCTTCTTTATTTGTGGAATATGTCTTAATTGCCTACCATTCTCTTTGTTTTATTATCTTTATTATTTTTCTATGGAGTTAAGCTCAAATTTGATCATATTGCTATGATTTTTTATTTGTTTCATATATATTCGTTAATTTTTAGATTAGAATATTTATTTCATTTTACAAATTTTATTATTGATGTTGTTGTTATATTATTTTCCTAATTTCTTTTACAATATGAATTTTTTTTGTAATTATCTTTTCCATTTTAATTGTAATTTTTGTGATATAATTGCAATTTGACAACATTTGTAACAATTTTTGCTTAAGTCAAGAAAAAGGTAGAATACTTTAAACCGTTGGCCATAACCATAAAACCCTTGATAAGCTTCCATTGGTCACATGAGAAGAAATTATTATATCCTTCATTACAAAGTTTACCTCTAGATAGTAGATTTAACTAAATGTCTAGAACATGTTTTACATACTTGAGGATTAATATGGTTCCACTGGATGTTTTTAAAATGATATCTCCAATACTAGCACACTTTACTACACCTTTATAAGTCAATCTTACATCTCTAAAATTACCAGGAGTGTAAGATGAAAAAAATATCCCTTCTATATGTAATATAAGTGGATGCACACTATTAATTACCCAATTGGTTTCACTCTTTACAAGATTGACGTCATCATCTTCATGAACTAAAAGAAATTGATCAATAGTTGTATTAGCCCTATCTTCGTCACTTTCATCTTCTTTACCTTTCCTTTTTTTTGTATGACTTTTATTTTTATTGTCCTTTCTCAATTTCCAATAATATGGCCTTTTTTACTACAATAATGACACTTAATATTTCCAAATCTTTTCCTAGAGTTGCTTATGCTTTGATCTTTGTTTCTTGTACCTTAACTTTTATTTCTCTCTTGAGACTTAGCAACCATAGCATCTGGCTGTGAAAAAAAATGATGTGATTTCCTCCTCAACTTTATTCAAGATATTATTTTCAGCAATTTCCATAATCATCATGCCATTTGGATAGAATTAAATGTAGACATTTTTAATGTTTCCCATGATCTAATAAAGAACTAAGAAACAAATCTTGAATTTCATCTTCAAATTTGATACTTATAATAGAAAGCTAATTAATAATAACTCAATACATATTTAAGTGATCTATCATTAGAGTGCCATCTTGATATTTTATACTCATCATTTGCTTTTTATTCTTGGTCTTTCAAGGATATAATTTTTTAAGTTTAATCCACAATATGTGAGCATGTGTCTCTTTTTTAATATGATCCCACACATTCTCTTTTACCTATTGCTTGATATATCCACAAACTTACTTATGCAATAGATTTCATTCTAATTTTGACTTATTTTTAAGTTTTTTCAACAGTAAATATAAGTAAATAGTAATCTTTCATATAAGTCAAATCTTCTATTTCTCTTAAGGAATGTAATTCTTACCATTCAATAGTACCATTCTACTATATTAGCCTTCATGTTCACACAAATAAAATGTACCAGAGCCTGTCCTCTTATACTTGTTGGGAAAATATGATATTAGAATAACATGTAATGGAAATTTAAATAAGTCACTCAGATCAACTTTTTTTCACATGTCCAATAAAATAAATTACAATGAAATAATATGAGAAAAATAAATTAGGAGACCAAGAATTTTTAATGTGAAAAAACCTTCAGTGTAAAAATAAAAACCACAGAACTTAGTTCAGTAAAAAATTCATTAATAAAATACTACATATAATGTCTTCCTACAAATCCTAAGAAACAAATAGTATAAAAACTCTTCACTAAAATAAGTGAAATTCTCAATAAAATAACATAATAATTAACACTAATTACTATGTAAAACTAGCTAATAGAGAAGAAGAAAACAATAGAAAAATTTGCACTATACTGCCCAAATTACTAATAATAATAGACCAAAATTTGATGTAATTCTGATTAAATATTGTGATTAATCTTTTGGAACAATTTGACAAAATATAATGTAATTCGTTCTTCCTCTACGGGTCGTCGCGTGACTAAGAGGAAAATTACTTGCTTCTGCTACAGCTCTTTTCAAGGCATAACAAAAGCCTTATATGCACAGAACCTTAAGCCTCTCTTTTTTTCTTTTTTTTCTTCTTAATTCTCAATGCACGGCCCATGAGAATTAAAAAACCTCTTTAATCAAAGCCATCTACAATTTAACTACAAAGCCAAATTTAACTTTTTTTCTTACGCCCAACTAATGGGCTTAATTCAAAAATTGCCTCACATATTTCTTTTTTCTCTATCTTTTATTTTTTATATCAAATGAAAAATATTATGGCGAAACCTACCACCAACAAGTTGTTCCGACGCGAAATAGGCCGATTGCCTGAAGATGAAGGCAGTGACTCTATTGAGTTATTGTTGTGAAAAATGGTGATGGTTAGAAGCTGCACTTATTTGTTTTTTTGAAATTTTTTACAATTATGGATGCAGTTGATGACTGAACTAATTATATGTATATTTTTAAAAAAAGAACATTGAAAACATTAATGTGGTTTTCATTTACACCTTTATTTTTTCCCTATCCCGAAGAGATTTATGGATTATCCTGCAAAAAAGCACTAACATGTGACATAGTCAGTCATTGTAATATTGTTGAAGATAAAACACAGATAACCCTAGCATAACGTTCTAACTACAATTTTAAAAATCGGATGTAAGTAGCTGGTTTAATAGGTAAATCGGTGAATTCATCAATGAGTAAGCTTGATTAAGAATATTGGATTATAAATATATATATGAACTGTTGTAAACTGACTAAAATTTGTGTGAATTAATTAAAATTAATGAACTAGATCGATAAATTGATTTATTATAAATTTTGTATTTTTTGTAAAAAAATTAAAATTTTACAATAATTAAGTGGTAATATTTTTATAATTTCAAATTAATTGAATTTATATTATTCTTTAAAAATATCTATAACATAAATTATTATATTACTTATATTTTATTACTTATTAATTTATATCATTATTTTATATTATAATATTATCATTTATTAAATATTGAAATATATGTGTATATATATAATTAATATTTTTAAATATCTCTATACACATAATTTATATTTTAATTCAAAAGTGATTTAATTGATAAATTAATAATTCAACTAGTGAATTAATGATTTATCCAATTTAAAAGACTAATTAGATTTTAAAAATTATGATTCCAACAATCTAAACCTACAAGACCAATATAAAATCGTGCTCGAGGCTGAATCCTCGTTTTAGCAATCTTCCAGCCATTAATAATAAAATTCTAAGATGTATTATATTCATTATTATATTACTTATTTTAAAATTTTAGCATTAAAAAATTAATAAAAAAATTACAAGTCTCGAAATAAAAATAGATGATCTGAAGATGAAAATATTTAACCATCTTAAGTGTTTGATCTTTTTATAGAATTAGTCTATAATTTTTTATTGTTTTGGCATTTAATGATGTTCGTTAAATTGTGTTGCAAAACATCTTCCTGTGATCTATGGTTTAAGATTGCAGTTATAATTGTGATTAAAGTTGTAGTTTGATTATAATAAGGAAAATTATAAGGAAATATGGAAAAATACAATTATTATAACATAAAATTATTAAACATTATAAATATTATGCAATTCATAACAGTAATTTTATGCATTCTACAGCTTATTATTATTATTATTATTTTTTGCCTCTTTAAGATGTGTGGCCTACATTCATTAGAGTTCTACTACTTATACCTTTTTTTTTTTTTAAACACTTCAAAATTATTTCTTCTAAGATTATAAAGTTCACAATTTGGTGAATTTATTATCTATGATGGGGAGTGTACCATGATTTCTCATTTAAACATTTCGCTAGTCGTTCAGCACACCTAACACATGAACAAAGCTTCCCATTAATTAATTAAGACTTAATGTTGTCGACTTCCATTTAATTTATTTTGCTCCTTCTTTTTTGGGGAAGACTAGGATTTTGACTAATAATACAAATTTCCAGGCGTACTTAAACAATGGCTTCCTCTTAATCGTTTAATTGAGAATTATTGTAGACTCCTATTCAATATATTCTCTCTATTCCGTTTTTGAATATTGTTTGAAATTAATACACAAAAATTAAAAAAATAATAAATAATTTTAATTTTTAAAATATGAATTATAATTTATTAATATATTATTATTAAAAGTTAATTAATAAATAAAGTTATTAATTACTTATTTAAATTATAGTAATAATATTTAAAAAATAATAAATATATCTTTAATTTATCAAAACAATAGGTAAATAAGAATAAAATTTTTTCTCCAAAATAATATTTAATTAAAAAACGGAGGAAGCATATATTTCGCCTTTTGTATTTTGCAGAAGAGTCGGAGTTGGTAGTATATATTGAAGATAAGACAGAGATTGATTAAATTTAACAGAAGTGAATAGAAATTTTTAAATAGGGGAATAAAAATTAAATTAATTAAATATTTAAAAATTAAAATAAAATATTTTTAATTAAAGTTAAAATTATATAATTAATATTTTAGAGATCAAAATTATATCCAACCTTAAATTTTATCTTCAAAGGAAATTGGGAAAATCCTCCCTCTCCATTTCAACTCCAGCTGTATTCCATTCATTAATGCTTTTCCAACAAAATAAATTGTTGAGTTACGAAAGATCAAGACAGAAAGAACTTTCAGGGAAAACAATTAATTTAAAAAATAAAAGCCTACTTGAAATTTCAAAGAAAGAATGAGGACGGGACTACCAAACTTTAACCCTGTCAACTCTCCAAGCAAAAGTACGCCTGGGACCTAGAACTTTTTCTTAAAAATTTGTCCCAAGAGAAAATTGGAGGAGTAAATATAGAGTAAAAACTACCAAATCATGATATGAAAAATTTAGTGGGCATTAAATTGTATTAAAAAATACTTTTATTTTAATTTAGTTTTGATAAAAAAGTTTCTATATTAATTTTGATTTTTTAGGTTTTAAATTAATATAAAGAATTTTTATACTAATTTGAAATGAAAATTTTGAATATTTATATTAAATTAGTGTAAGAAAATTTTTTTAGCATCAATTCGATATTAATCAGATCTTTCAAATAATAATTGGATAATTCCTTTAAAAATAAATATATATAGGATATAAATTCCTTCCATTTTTTCAATTTTCTATTAATTTTACAGAAAATGGTATATTTTTCTAAAATCTTCTACTTTTTTCTACTGGAACATATAATATAAAAAAATTATATCTATTTTTTTTTTTCAAAATTCACTTTATTTTTTTAATGAAAGTACCCGCTGTACACACACTCCAAGACAGTTCTTGTTGGGAAAGCACTGATGGAGAGCAGCTGGAGTCGACAGACAAGAATACAGAGTTTTTTAAATTTTTGGCTGAAGACTAGTAGTTGACTTGAGGGGTATATAATGGATAAGAAATTAAGCTAAGTACCACCATTATCAGTCAATAATCATCAGACAGATCTGTGAGTGCTCTTAGCAAATAGCTTGCATAACAGCAGAGCTCATAGATCGGTACGTGCTATCTGCTCTTCTCCTTGTAAATTTTTCTCTCAATCTCCTTTTTTTCTTTTTTTTCCATATCTACTCTGTTATCTCATTTTTAAGGTTGAAAAACAAAGGTCTATTTATAGTTAGAAAAGATTAGTAAAATACATGACATATATGTGAGGAAATCTCGTAGATCTGATCTAATTTAATTGATGTGCAACGAGAGACCGAATTCTTTTGTGTAGTTCAATGAATCTATCATTCTATCCTTTGCCCATTTTTTTGGGCAGTTATATTCTTTACTCAATTCGATCTTTATCTTTAATAAATAAAGTTGGTGCTATTTCTGAGCTTTTATGGTGTTCTGTACAATTCTTGGTTGCTATGACTCTTTCCTCTTCTTTATATAATCGGTTTGCGGTGATTTTAGCATTTGCGGCGTTCTCGTTGTGGACTCTTTGGTTTCTCGTCAGCTTCTTAACAGGCAATGTTACTTTTTTATCCTCTACTTTGTCTTCTGATAGATTTCTCTTAATCTATATTTCCTTTTCAGACTTTTTGCTAATTTAGATAATTCGGATCTACTGAGTAATTAGTTAAGTTTCATTAGTCATTTCCCATGGACTTCTCCTCAGTTTTCAATTTTATGTTATGTTCGTGTTGTTACATTTTAAGTTTGGCTCCTTTTAACGTTGCTTTATTTAATTTTATTGACTTCTAAACTAATTATTATATAGAAAAAATCATTAAATCGTTTTGTGAATTTTTACATCAATTTAATATTAATTTCAAAAAATTTAATATTAATATGATGATCTTCAAATTTTCGGTACTAATTGATGTAAAAAAATCTTTAATAAGAATTTGGAGTGAAATTTTTTAAATTAATACTAAATTGATATACAAAACTTTTTCAATATTGATTTGATGTTTATCCAATCATTTTAAGTAGTAATATGAAAATTTTCAATACCAAGTTAATTATGTTATGTCATTTCTTTTGCTAAAATATTTTCATTAAAATATTAAATAAAATAGTTAGTATAACATAATTAAAATATTTTAGAAATATATAATATAAAATAAAAAATATATGATGAAAATGGATAAAAGACTTTTGATTAATATATTAAACTAAATTACTTACAATTATAACAAATAATTATAAAAATTACAAACCAATATGCATATTCACTCTAAAAAATTTTATGATAATAATAAGGTTGAATAAATATACAATAGAATCATTAACAGAGATTCAAAATTTTTTACATTACCTTAACAAATAATCATAGTAGCTAATAATTATAAAAAAACTATTTTTAATTTAAATTAATAATAATATTTTATTTTAAAAAATGTAATTAAATTATTTTACATAATCCTTCACTGTAAGTCTTTGTTTTTTTTATCAAAATAATAAATAATTTATTAATATTATTTATTATTAATATTATAAATATTTGTATAAATTTTAATTACAATATACAATGTATATCTAATTGGTATTTTGACAAAAAAACCAAGATTTTTATTTAACGGTTATAATATTTTTATCATATTATTTGAATATAAATCTTATTGTTTGGTAATTAATATAAACCTTATTTAATACTTTACAAAAATTAATTTTAGTACGTTAATGATATGATAATTATTATTTATTACATCAACGATGAGGGAGAGTAAGTTACATGGATTATAAAAAAAATACTAAGTTGAATTAGTTTTAACCTTCAAATTTCATTGATACTAATTGCTTAGATTTGATGTAAATCATTTAAACTTGTATTGATATCAATAGATCCCTCCTCTACTAATAAATATGATATAAGAAAAGTTAATGGCTTCAAGTGAAGCCACCAAAATATAAATCAAGCCAGCTTGCAAATAATAACTAGGATGGATAGACCAACATATTTTTAATAGATAATATTTAAATAATAGCCTGTAAAAATAATGTGATAAATAGTAGCTATGTAAGTATTTATCCACAAAGTACAAACCCTTTAGTTCATTCTTAATTCCTTTTGTATAGTTCAACCTATCCCATGATCATTTTCCAGGCAAGCAAATTCTTTACTCAATTCAATCTTTATTGATGCTTCGTACAATGGTTGGTCTTTCTACTTCTTTATATAAACAACTGTTGTAATTTCAGCGTTAGTGGCGCTCTCATCTTGGACTCCTTGTATCTTATGAACTGAGTTTCGACAGGTAGTGTCACCATTTTATCATCTGCTTTGTGTTTTGGTATTTTTTTTCAATTTGTATTCCGTTTTCTATTCTGTGCTAAATAATTCAATTTTATTGAGTAATCGGGTGGGCTTCATTAATTAATCCTTATTTAGAATGGATAAAAATAAATTCTCATTTCATTTTTAAATTGCATACGTATTTAAATAAAAAATTATTTCATTTAATTTTTTATAATTCATTATTTAATTAGATATGTATTATTATAAAATCCTTTAAATTTGTCAAGAATATTACTTGATTTCATTTCATTTGATCTAAAATATATGTTATTAAAAATTTTATCACCCAGAACTTTTTACTCAAGCAATATTAAATATTCTTTTAAAGTTTTGTACCTTCTATTGCAATTAAGGTTTGGTGCATAATCTTTACATGTGTATATTTAATAATTTAACCACTTCTACTATCATTAAAAAAAATTACCTTCTTCCTAATATCATATTGATTATTATACCATTAAAATTTATTTTGATATGAATTGTATGTATTTTTTAAAATGTTCCAATCAAAATAATTTATTTACAAATTAATTAAAATCATTATTTCTAAATAATAAAATTTATTTGTAAATTAATTGAATTTCAGAAAAAAAATTTGATCCCGAGCAAGGCTTAGTCATTTCATACTGGTTTTTCCTTAATTATATCTTATGTGTGAAAATGAAATGTTGTTAAATTCTAGCTTTGAGCCCCTTTTAAGGTTGTCTTATTTAATATTCGTTTACTTCTAAACTAAATTATTATTTATTAGTCTCGCTAACTTATTCACCATTTAATTGTTAGATTTGAAAGTTCATCATAATATATATGGTGCTGCATTTAACTACTTAAATAATTTTAACTAATTTTAATGCTACATGATTCAGATTTAACAATTATTTTGATTAAGTCAAATTGAAGCGTGACAAAACATTTTCTTGATCATAATTTTTTTTGTTAAATAGAGGAATTGTTAAATCACTATGCACTTAAGAGAAAAGATCAAAGCTTGAATTCTGAACATTACAAAGATACAACCTTCTAAAAATATTAAATATTTACTTAAATTAAAGGCCTTTAGCTTGATCATAACTTTGTACCGCAAGAAGTATATCTCGCCTGAATATATTTCTTCAATTTGGCTTATCCATGAACCTAACTTGCTTTTATTCCTATCCAGAAGACTTATTACTGACTTCCCTTTTGCATTTTTTTTTTTTCATTTTTTCTCTTTGAAAGACTTACAATTGACTTGAATTATACTATATAATGAGTAACGGAGCTATATGTGATCTATGTCAATATACAGTTCCTTTTTTTCTAAAATTACATAGTGTCAATTGTTTCTAGAAATTTTAATTGTTGGAAGAAGGTTTAAGAATAATTTTGTTATAATTTATATCACTTTATGTTAAAATGTTTAATATAATACATAATGTGTATGTAAAAATTTCTGATAGATCATGTCAGAAGCAAAGAGATACTGTATTTTTTATTTAAAAAATCAGACTCAAGATGGATTATAGATTCAAGATAATAAGCTATCCGATAAAACATAGGTTTAATTATAATTTGGTTCATCTAATATACAAATTCATCACATCTAGTTCCCTTAAATATAACATTTCTATTTTGGACCCTCTAACATACAAATTTTATGATATTTAGTCCTTATTTATAAGTTAAGTTAAACTAAATATTAAAACTCCTAATTAACAAAAAAAACTTTAACAAGACTCTAGGTTGATAATTATCAGAAGGAAAATTAATCAATTATGTGAAATTAATGGTCAAATTAAGAGGTTTTTTCTCATTAATTAATTCATATGATTCCACATTTTTTGACATAACAAGATTAATTTTATTAATGATTACTAGTTTGGAAATCTTATTAAAGATTTATGTGTTAATTAAAAGTTTATGTTTTAAATTTAATAAAAGTTAATAATTTGATCTAATTTATAAATTAAAGAGATTAAAATAGAATATGTTGTTTAAATGGGACATAATGCGTTCACTTTATCAAAATTATATAATTAAACCTATAATATATGTCCTTTGATTTGCATTCTTTTTACGGATTTGATTTGATGTATTTTTTCTACACTATCAACTAAATAATTGTTGGATTATTATTCCATCGAAGTAAATATGCTTTCAAAGCTTATTTTAAAATAACCTAATTATAGTCTTTTTTTAAGTAATTAATTTTTCAGCTTTTTCAAATTTTTAAAATTTTCTTTCTGACCAGTAGGCAAGTCGTGCACGATCTATTGACTGTTAAAGAAATGGAGCCAACGGTGGATGGATCTTTCCTTTGACGGTTGACAAATGTTGTTGACATGGCTCATGCTGTATTAAACTTACTGAAAAAACTTGTTAGCTTTGAATTTTAATTTCTTGCAGTGTATATAATATGTTTCTACTTTAACTTTATTTTGGATTTAGGAATAATACTGATTATTTGTTACAATGTCAGTATATTGTAGATATTAATTTGACACATCCTATAAAACTACAATCATTAATTCGCATTGTTTTTTTCTTTTTCAATTTTCTAATGATATTTAGTTAAGATTAAATTAAACTAATCGAGATAATGTCGAAGTTAGCTACAAAGGAAATATTTCAATAGTTAATGGTAAGTTAGCTAGTCAAACTCTTTATCACCTCCTTTTGTTCTTTTTTTTTTTCCTAACTGATGATGCTTACTGATATTAATAATGCAAATAGATTTTGGATGGGCAGTTTTAACCTCTTTGTCGGATTGGTACTTAGTACATTTTCAGGTTCAATAGAAAAGAGTAACAGAGCAGGGGAACATCATGACAATTGAGATGGAAGAGATGGGTTGTGACGAACATAGGTGTTTGATAGAAGACATGGAAGCTACGTTAGAAAGGGTAAAGCCACCCAAATTAGGGTCAAATTGTTGTATCTACAGAGTTCCCCAAATAATTCGGAAAGGAAATCCAGAAGCCTACACACCCAAAGTGGTTTCCATTGGCCCAATTCACCATGGTGACGAAAACTTAAAGCCTATGGAAGTGCTCAAGTTGGGATACCTAAAATTTTATCTTGAGAGGACAAAGATGAAGTTGAAAGACTGTATTACAAAATTGAAGGAGAAAGAAGAATTTATTCGAAGTTGTTATGCAGAAACCATTTCGCAAAACAGTGACGATTTTATAAAGATGATTCTGATTGATGCTTGTTTCATTATCGAGTATTTATTGAGATTGGACGAAGGCAGTCTGCGGGACTCCATACTTTCAATACCAAATCAGGTGGGTGCTGTGGTTTTGGACTTAATATTACTGGAAAATCAACTTCCATTTTCTGTTCTCGAAGATTTGTTCTCTCTCACTTACTTTGATGGTGAATACTCTTCATTTATGGCCAAAAAAAAATACTCTTCATTTCTTGAGATGGGTACCAATCTCATCTCAGGTGTAGTTCGCAATATTTCCAATGTAGAAATTGATGAATTCACCATCGACAATTTTCAAGAGGATCACCTCAAGAAAAGACTGCCCGATGGAGAGTGTGAGGAGGTTAAAGTGCTACACTTCAATGATCTGCTAAGGATCTGTCACTTACCACGCCGTGACTCGCAACCAAAAAGAAAAAATGAACCTCTGAGGCATTTATATAGTGCAAGCCAGCTAGTAGAAGCAGGAGTGAAGTTCAGGGTCCATGACACTTCCAACAGTTTAACTGAGCTAAAATTTGAGGCGGGTGTGTTAACAATACCACAACTTCACATAAATGCAGGCTTTCAGATTGTACTTCGAAATATGGCGGCACTTGAGCAATGCCACTCTCCACATGAGACCTATATTGGTGACTACATGCAACTCTTGAGTCTTCTTATTATGGATCGCCGAGATGTTGATATACTTACTAACAAAAGAATTATGATTACCACTACTGGGGATGACGATGCAGTGGCTGCCATGTTAAAAAATATATGCAAGGGTTTAGTAGGCCTTAGTTACAATGCTGATTATTTGCAACTTGTCGAAGATTTGAATGGCTTCTACGAGAAGCCACTGCACAAATATAAGGCCATCTTCATTCGTGACTACCTCAGCACTCCCTGGAAAATGGCATCCATCGTTGCTGCAACAGTGCTACTTTTGTTAACACTGATCCAAACCATATTTTCCATCATCTCAAAGCCTTGATCAAAAGGATCTTGTTATTTGTTGTGGAATTTGATGCTGTGGTATTCTGTTTGGTTAGGAAAGTATGTAAAAATAGGAATATGTATACTACATTTTTCTGTGTTTATCAAACAAATAAGAAAATTTATGGTTGTGCAAAAGTTGAGACTAATTGCATTGTTGCATTATTATTATTTTTTTTTCTGAGTTTGTATTAATATTTTTAGTACGTATAATTACAATTTTACCCTTTTTAGAGCATGACCCGATTTCATATAAACTACATATACACTGGGTTCAAACAGTTTATACGCCATTCATTGCGAAGCCTCTTTCCTTGTTTGAATTAGAAAACTTTCCATTTTGGATACAATAAATGTTTGAGATTTTATTGTTTTTAATATTCTTAAATTCAAGTTCACTTTCAAGTTTGCTTTGTTCTAATTAACTCATCTTGCTTTTCTTTTGGCCAGTTAAGAAAATCAAAACAAGCAAAAAAAAATTAATGACAAATCATAATTTAGAAATTTTCAAACATTGTTAAGTATAATTTTCCTCAGGCAATTTAAAGTCATGATAGAAAAGTAACTCCTAATTACGTTGCAATATCTCTTAGTAATTTTAGTTTGATTTCCATGGGGAGAGACGGTCTTGCTGAAAACTTTTGTGTCATCTAGATGAGCCAACCAAAAATTTAATTCAATATACTCAATGTACTATAATTTAAGCATAATTCTTAAAACCGGGATGGTTATTGTAGAGTTGATCTCCAAGTCTTCATTTCTTAAATAGGTACAGTTTTTAGTTACTACTTTAGCCATTGTAAAGTCAACCTACAAATGCAAATTAACTCCGATCTTAGTAGCAATGTCCTTGGGATTCCTTTGTCATACAATTTTTTTGGAATTTTTTATTTTAATTTATTTATAAATAAATTCTATTGTTTGAAAATTTTTATTGAAAATAATGATTTGAATTCATTGTAAATAAATCATTTCATTTAAAATGCATTGAACAATATCTTGAATTCAATTCAAAAATAAATTTTTAATAGTATCATGATAAATATAATGTTAGAAAGAGGATAATTTTTTTATATAATATGTTTTTTAAGTTAAATAAAATAAATTTTAGTAAAATTCTTACTAAATTGGATGAATTTTATAATTATACAAATATAACTAAAGTAAAAATTGTAAGTGAAACGAATATTTTTACTTAAATTAGAACACTATTTTTAAAAATATAATTTAAAAATAAAATAAAATTTTGTTTCTGGATATATGACAAGAGTAAACACTTTGATTGTGATTGCTCCGACTGACCTTCTTGCTGAAAGCTTTTGGATCATCTGCATGGAAAAAAAAGGGATATTAAAGTATATAAAACCATAATTTTTTGCAAAAAGAAACTTTCAAAATGCTATCAGCGCCTGAGGGTTTACTTCATCATTTTGGTGCAATGTAACAGCACGATCTTCATAGTCTTTCCCAAATTTTTTTTTCTAAAAATTTCTTGCATTTTTTGCAATTCCGACAGCTCTCTGCATCTTGAAGATACAAAGATAAGGCTTGATGTTGCTGATGCATGCATTGCATCACATTCAAAATTAAATACTATATAATATAGGGTAACAACCAAGTCAAATCTATATTGATCTACCTGATATATACTTTTATAATGATTTACTAATAAATAGAATGCAAATAAAATACAAATAAAATGTAGAAACAAAATAAAATAGAATGAAGACAAAAGTGAAATATGATAAGATATCTAAAGGCAAACAAGATGCAATTGATAGAAATAAAATGCAATTGGAAAGGTTTGATTCAAAATTTTAAACAAAACACACTAACAAAAGCAAAATGTAGAAATAATGTAGAAAGATAGAAAATTAATATAATAAAATAATTGATTTAAGGATTTAAAAACTCGAATCTCTATAATAATTCATAAATTTTGTACTAGATAATCATCTAAAATTTAATCAACTAAAATTAATAGAATTAAGCAACCACTATAATATGTAAAACTAAGTTGAAATTGATTTAAAAATAAAATTCAGTTGAGTTAAAGGATTAAACCACAAGATTCCAATTTAATCTTTTCAATCATATGTTCCCACATCAGAAATAGTGATTAACTAATCACAGTTTAATATAAAAATAGCTAAAGATTAGAAGTCATGAAGTTGAACACAAATTATACTAAATTAACATTTAACTCATTTAATTTTAAGTAGTCAACACAAGAAATTAGGAAAAGAGGAAAATCAATTAAAAAGAGTTAACATTATAGCTTAATATATTATAATTCAAATAGAGATAAGCCTCAAATTCATTAAGTCAACTAGAAATTTAGTTTTCTATGGCTAAAAAAAGAAACTTAGAAAAAAGAGAAAAGTTATTTAGTGGCTTTTTGTAAAATTGTTTAGAAGTATTTTTGCCTGTAGAGGCCCAAAATCCTATATTTGATTTTCCTTTGCTCTCAAACCTAATGGAGCAAAGTCATATGCCTCCTAAACTTACAAAAAATAGTGTTTTGCTAATTCTAGAAACCCAAAATTTAATTTAAAAAAAATGAACTACAAGAATATATTGTAGTAAAATTTCATAGGTCTAACTTGTAGCTAATATAAGGGTTCAAAAACTAAGTATTTTCACTAACCATGAATATGAAAGTTGTAGGGCTAAGTCTTAGGAAATTTTGAGTACTAATTTCACCTTGATTGGACATTTAAAGCTCTAAATATGACTCAAAAATTGAAATTAGACTAGCTTGGATAGAAATAGATCTTTAACTTCTCAGCTAAATTAGAGAACTAAGCATTAATCAAAGCATAAAATTTATAGAACTTTCTTTAAATTTTTCTAATAATATAAAAATTACTCAAATCTAATATCTAGAACTCAAGATATAATCAAAGATTTGAAATAGTGTAAAAATTCAGTATTAATCTGATAATTTTAAAATATTATAAAATCAATCTTCAATTACATAATAAGGTCAATTTTATAAAATCAGATATAGGCAACATACTAAGAGATAAAAAATAGAAAAAAATAATATAAATAAAATTTTGTATATTAATTGCCTTCTTGAACTCATCAGGACATCCCCTGGTTAAACATTAAATTATATCATGATTTTAAATTGTGGTTACTGCATAAATCTGTGATTGTGATTGTGTTTCAAGAATTGTAATTAAAAAATACAAAAATAAATAAAGATATTATGAAGAAAAAGATGCAATTATGAAACCAAACATAATTAAAATATTGTTATAATTAATGCTTTTGATATACTAATTTTTGTTTCAGTTATTATCAATTTGTTGTCTTATGTATGTGGTAATTAAAATTTTCGATTTTTAATTTGATTATAGTTATAAATTTAGACCAAATTGATCTGATATGTACATTATTGAGGAACAGAAGTAAAAACATTATAAATAGAAATTAAATGCGATAATTTTTTATATTTGAAGAAAAAATTGTAACTAAAAGGCAGGCTATATAATATATGCATCCGAAATTTGGGAAATTAAAAAAAATTAAATTTGATTGATTATAAATGTAAAACTTTTTACACTATATATCAATAAAAAAGAAGATAATACATCATTAAAAATTAGTAACTTTTACCAACCGTAAAAAATGTTTTAACAGTTATATATATATATATATATATATATATAATAAAGTTAATTTATATACATATAGGTGAGTAATATTATAGAGTTAATTTATATTGATAATTAATAAAATTTAAATCCAAAATAAAATACTGGTTATTGAATAAACTAAAAAAGTAGGAATGCATTTTTTGATAACGAAAGTAGTGAGGATGTCAGAAAACTAACTTGCTCCTTTCAAGTAGTTGAACCAAAATTTTTTAGTCGGTTAAAGTGTAAATTTTACATGAGAAAACTTAATTTTTTAGAAATATCAAGATAACATTTTATAAAATTGTGGTTTAAAAGTAAAGAAATTTTTAAGATTTTTTTCTAAACAAAAATTTAACCATATAATATATTGGTCAGTTCTGAAATTAGGACCAATATCTCTTTCCCAATTAGCATCGTTGGCCGCAAAATTGGAACTAGAACATGTTAATGAACCCGACGGTGGACCAATTTTTTTTTTTTTTTGAGGAAAAAATCATATTCGAGTTTAAAATAATCTCAAGAAAAGGGATTTCCTTTGGTTGTTTTTTTGAAAAAGGGAGCATTGATACCTCTTTTCTTAGATTTCTTCTTTTAAAATTTTTGTAAATTTTCATAAAATTTTATAATTTTTTAACAGAATCTTAAATATTTTTGTATTACAATTACATGGTTTCTAATGTTGCAGCAAGTTTTAGTGGAAAATGTATAAAATTTTATAAAAATGTTGCAACTTCATATTTTAAATACTTTTGACTTTATCAAAAACCTTTGATTAGACTGACATCTAATATTTCTTAAAAAATTTATATTTTTTTTTACGTTCAAAGTTTAATTTCTGTTCTTTGTATGAGTTGAGTAATTTAAGCACCTCACCGTTATATATATATATATATATACTTGCAACTTTTATTAAAAAAATGCAATTTTTTCAGTATGCCACGCAACTCCTTGCAAGAAAGCATGGAAGGTAAAATTCAAGTTTATGTATAACTTAAAAGAGCAAGATATTGCCGGCCGAGGTTTAATGCAATATATAGAACTATTTTAGATAATTATTTAATCATATGCACAGAACGGCATCGTCTTGGTAGCCATGTTAAAAATCAAATTTTATAAGACAATATCTCAAATTGAATCATGTAAAAAGAATAATATTAAATTAAAAAAATTATTATTATCTGATAAATCTATTTTGAATGAGTATCAATTAGGATTTGCTACAGGTCACGAACTATGCGCAATTAGTCTTATCACAAACTCAATAAAAATTTGTTACTCCTATCAATCTTAAATGAAAATTTGATTGCAAAGATTTTTTGACACCGATAATCAAATCCTTGTTGGAATTTGTGATCAATACCAATTACATATAGTTTGTAGCCTGCAATAGATCCTAATTTCATACTCGTTTAAAATGGATTCATAAGGTAATAATAAATCTTTTCTCACATTTAATATTATTCTTTTCACATGATTCAATTTGAGATATTATTTTCTAAAATTTGATTTTTAACAATTAGTATTAGAGCTAATAAATCATGTGAATTGAATATCTTATTATATAGATTTAGGAATCAATTTCATGTTTTGAATAATATTATATTTTGTTATGAATTATTTTAGATGAAAATTACTATTAATTTCTAATTATTTCATAGCCTTCTAATTTAATTATTTATGATTGTAAATATTATTTTTTTCATTAATGAATATGATATGCTTTGAGTACACATATGATTTATGTGATATAAATTTCGGGACTGTATATATAATTTTATTTGAAAAAAAGTCAGTGTACAATTCTGCGTGGTTTGTTAGGATTTGAAAGAAGGATTTAGCATAGAAAGCACTCTGTTTTCAATTTTTCTATTTTTTGGATTAATTTACATTCATCATCGGTTTCTAAGTTGGGACTTTCTCCAAACAGTGGAAAATCATGCGCACTTTGATTTTGGGTGCTTTAGGTTTCACACATATTAAATTTAACCCTTAATTAAGCAATTAGTAATTAATACGTTAGGGTGATTGATTAACTGAAAATACTTTATTTAGAGCAATTGATGAAGTGTTCTAAGGTGAGCACGTAATTCTGAAACTTTACAGAATTTTTGCTTTCTAAAAAAAAAAAGGTAAGTTGTTGTTTTTACGTGATGAAAGAAAGGGTTTACCAGCAACAAGAGCAGGACTGTGATGATGGCTCGTTGGATGTTGCCTTCAAGTGTGTGTGTGTATATATATATATATATATATATATATATGTATATCTGTGTGTGTTACCAAGTTGAATATAAAGGACAAAGAATACAGTACCTGATACAAAAAGGGTATTTTTCATTCAATACAATAGGGTATTCGGGAAGTGGATGCATCGTTTCACGTCCTTTCCATTCTTTGGAAAATTTTTACATTAAATGCATTAAAATACATTAAAGAATATTTATGTATGAAAATTGGGCTTCAAAAAGGCATTGTTTTGAGTCTCACTCTCCAAACTATTTTCTAATTAGGTTTTTTTTTTGGTTTTTTTTAAATTAAAATTATTTTAATATTTAATTTGAATAGTTAATTGATATTATTATGGGCTAAAAATTTTACTATTATATTATGGTATATTGGACTTTCACATATATTTTTGTGAAATTTTTTGGATGTTGTTTAGTCTATTAATTATTTTCTATGTATATGAAAATAATTTTAGAAAATTATTTATACTTATATTATATCATAAAATTTTATGTAATTATAAGCTCACCTATCGTAGGCTTAATTACATAAAATTTTATACAATTTTGTTCATTTTTATAAAATGGTAATTAGATTAAAGAAAATATCATATTAATAATATTTTAATACCCTAATGGTAAAATATTATTAATATAATTTGTTGGTGATAAAATAAATGTAAGAATAAATATTGTGTTTCTAGAATTTTCATCACCCTATTGATATTAAAATTTTAGGAATATGATATTTAGTCCTTATATTATATTATAATATTTTAATATCCTATCGTTATTGGACTTTATAATATAATACTGAGTTTGATTACATAGTTTACTAAGAAAAATTTCTAGCATGATTAAGTTAAACATAAATTAATATTTTAAAATTTATTTCCTCAACTCCTTTACCTATACAATTAACTGTAATTAAGACATTTAATAGGACTAATTATAAGGAATAGGCTAAATCACTAAAGCTATATTTAACAGCCTCTAACTTTGACCTAGCGATTAGAAAAATAGAATCTCATATTAATGCTAAGTTTACAACAAAGAATCATCATAAGAAAGTAGGCTATTTTAAATACAAGAAATGGGTTGAGAAAAAAAGGAAAGATACTCATCTAGCTTTGGTCTATTTTGAGTCAAATATAGTTAATGTACTATCAAACTCTTGGTGGTTAGATATTAATGCGACTATTCACATGACTAATTGTCTTCAAGGCTAACAAATTTGACAAAACCAAATAAATGAGAGTTGATTGCAAGACTTGGAAATGGAGATAGAGTTGAAGTGAAGCACATAAGTTCAGTAAAGTTGAAATTGATGATTCGACATAAGCATTTACTTAATAATGTAATATATGTACCTTCCATGAGAAAGAATTTAATTTCAACTGTTACTTTGGATTTTGTTATATACTCTTGTTATTTTGGAAATTAAAATTTTAAATTATTTTATAAATCTCCTATTGTTGGTAGTAGTTCTATGTGTGATGGTTTATATGGAATTAATTTAGATCCTAGTTTTGTGAACTTAATAAACTCTATTATGGGCAGGAAAAGGTTTCAATTGATGAAAGATCCTTAATGTTGTGGCACAGATGATTAGGACACATCTTTGAAGATAGAATTTGAACACTTGTAAAGGAAGAAGGTCTTCGTGATCTAGACTTCTCAGATTTTGGTACATGTGGAGATTGTATTAAAAGAAAACTTATAGTTAGAGCTAGAAAGGGTAAGAGAAGTAAAAAGGAGAATGTTCTAGAACTGATCTACATTGACATTAATAGGCCTATCACACCTAATGTTGTAAGTGGCTACAAATACTTTATCACATTCATTAATGATTACTCTATATTTGGTTAGGTGGAGCTCTTCAGTGATGAGTTGAAATCACTAGGAGCCTTCAAGTTATTCGAGGCGGCAGTTGAATTAAAATTAGGGAAACAAATAAAGCGCATTAATTCTAATAGAAGTGATGAGTATTATGGTAGATACAATGAAACAAGAAGAGATCCTAGCCTTTTTGTGAGATATCTACAAGATTGTGGAATTCAAGTAACTTACACCATATCTAGTATACTAGTGCAAAATAGAATTACAAAAAGGAGGAATAGAACCTTTATGGATATAGTGAGATGCATGCTAGCCTATACTTCATTGTTAGAATAAGGTGATTCATTGAAAATAGTGGCATACATTCTAAATTAGGTTCCTAGTAAGTTAGTGCCTAAGACATTTTACAAACTATTATATGGTAAGAAGCCTAGTCTATAGCATTTTCGAGTTTTGGTTTACAAAGTTAAAATAAAATCATATATTTCATTCACAAGGAAACTTGATTCGAAAATTATTAATGGATACTTCATTGGGTATTGTAGTAGCTCGAGGGAAAGCAAAATTTATTGCCTAACTCATTTGACTAGAGTAATTGAGTCTGATTAAGCCATCTTTTTTAAGGATGAGTTAGATAATGGGAATCAAATACTATGCATCATGAATTTTTCTAAAGATAAACAATTATTTTGTTAGCACTAACATTGGGAGAATTATCTTCTAATACTCCACCAGTTGATCTAATACAACCAATAACAGAAGATATTGAGCCAAATGAAGTAAACGAAGAAATTCCATTAAAAAGATCTTATAGAGTTCGCAAATTGACAATTCCTAATGATTATCTTATATATCTGCAAGAGCATGAATATGATATTAATGATGATATTGATCCTACATCCTTTTTTCAAGGTATGTCTAGTTCAAACTATTTTGATTGGATAAATGTTATGAAAGATGAGTTAGCTTCAATGCATAAAAATCAAGTATAGGATCTAGTGAAGCTTCCTATAGGTTATAAACCGGCCGAATGCAAATGGGTCTTCAAGACAAGAGGGGTGCTTAAGGTGAAGTTGAAAGGTACAAGGCCAAATTTGTAGCAAAAGGTTTCACCTAGAGGGAAGGTATAAACTACAAAGAAACATTTTCATCAGTTTTTACTAAAGACTTATTTCATGTCATCATGGCTTTGGTGACTTATTTTGATTTATAGCTGCATCAGATCAATGTAAAAAAAACCTTTTTGAATGGTGATCTAATAAAGATTATTTATATAAACCAAGTAGATAGTTTCCAAAAGAAGGGAAAGGAATACCTTGTGTGCTAACTTAAAAAATCCATTTATGGCCTAGAACAAGCTTTGAGATAATGGTACCTCAAGTTTGATGAAATAATGACTTCTCTTAGGTTCAGAGAGAATGTAGTTGACCAATTTACTTATATGTTGATAAGTGCTGATAGTTTTGCTATTCTAGTGCTATACGTGAATGATATTCTCTTTATAAGCAATTACATGAACCTATTGACTAAGACAAAATAAATGCTGCCTAAATATTTTAATATGAAAGATCTTGAAAATGGCTCTTATATTTTGGGGATAGAGATCCATCATGACAAATCCCAAGATTTGCTTGGTTTATCTTAGCAAACTTATATTGAAAAAGTATTGAAAAGGTTTAACATGTCAATCTATTCTTAAGTTTTTATACCCATTTCAAAATGAGAAATTTTCCCTAATTCCTGGTGCTCTCAAAATGATGTTGAAATAGAAAGAATAAAAAATGTATCATATGCATCGATTGTTGGTAGCCTAATGTATGCTTAAGTATGTACACATTCTAATTAGCTTATGCTATTGGTATACTGGGGAGATACTTGAGTAATCTTGGTTAAAGACATTAGACTGCTGTGAAGAGATTCATGAGATACCTTCAAGGTATAAAAGATTATATGCTAACTTATAAGAGATAAGGAGATCTCACAATTACAAGCTACTCAAATTTAGATTTTGTTAGTTGTCTACACGATAAAAAAATCTACATCTGGATACATATTTATAATGGCAGAAGAAGTTATGTCATGAAAATGTCTTAAGCAATCCTTAATAGCAACATCCGATATGGAAACAAAATATGTCATGTGTTATGAAGTCACTTGTATTATTGTATGATTAAGGAATTTTATGGCTAATTTCAAGATTATTAAGAGCATTTTAGGACCTTTGACCATCTATTGCAAAAATAGTGTTGCTATAAATTTCTCTCATAATAATAAAATTTTTGTCCGTACAAAACATTTTGATATAAAGTACCAATTTGTAGGAGAGAAGATATGTGAGCATATCACATGTATTGAACATATTTTCACGAATCTTATGCCCGCGAATCCACCGACCAAAGGCTTAGCGGTAGGAGTATATCACGATCATGTAATCAACATGGGATTAGTTAAGTCTTTTGATGTTATATGTTAGTGGAAATACTATAATGTAAATTATTTTTTTGTGATATACATAAATGAAATATTCATTTTTGTCATATATTGTATACATTTTTGTTATGACATATTTATAGAGACCTTTAGACCCTATCTTAATATTGTAATGAGAATAATGGTTTTCATTTAGCATCTTGAGCGGATGCTTCAATCCAGTGTATAAAGATTTATATATAATTATCACAATTTTGTTATGTAAATCTTATTGAGTACAAACTTGTTATGTATATTCCTCTTAAATATTATATATGATCAACGAAGTGTAAGTACATAGTATATATATTTCATTGATATCCTTATTAGATATTATATTTTATATTATTAGATATTTATTATCTCAATTTAGATAAATAAGTGTAAAGATGCCATAATTCTTCTTTTATATTTTATTAAAGTGACCACTATTATTGAATTATATAGTTCAAGTAGGAGATTGTTGGATTTTCTATAGTGAACCTATTAATTCAATAATAAAAAAAGATATAAAAATATTTAATACAATATTAAAGTAATTGAATAATTTAGACTCAATAATAATTTAATCCAATTAATGTGATAATGAGTGGTTGTCAGTGATTGGTCAACTCACCAATGTTATTAATATAAATAAGAATTGTTACACCTAAACTCTATAATTAATTCTACACACTCTCTATTAGTATCAGAAAATCTCTTCAATCAAATTCCTATTTAAGATTGAAAGGAATAACAAATCCTTATTAGAGTTTGTAATTTAGACCAACTGAATATAGTTGGTAACTTGTAGTAAATCCTAATTTCATACTCGCTCAAAAATAATTTTATTAAGTAATAATAAATTTTTTTCACATTTAATATTATTCTTTTCACATGATTCAATTTGAGATATTATTTTATAAAATTTGATTTTTAACAGCCAAGTTTCAGGAGTTGAACAACATCGGAACGGGCAGCGGTGAAGCGGAACGAGCTTGGTGTCGCTTTTCAGTTTGGAAGCGATGCTTTTTCCAAACAGACACCTACTATTTGCTTTGCTTTGTGTCTTCAACGCGAAGGGATGACAACGTAGTAATTTGTTATGAGAGAGATCCTTTTATAGGACAAAAAGAGAGTAGTTTTAGAGTCCAAACTTTACCTGATAATCAAGAGAAAAACGTAAAATACTCCCGTCAATTCTAATATGATTGCATTTTATTTGCATACATTTTGAAAATTTACAATTAAACTCTTGAACCATATTAAACTTTTATTTAATTAATTATTTTATTAAATTATATAATTTTTTAAGAAGTTTTTAAATATGAATCATAATATTATGAAAGTTGGTTCATTACATCATTTTTACATAATTTCTATGTTGTATAATTAATAAAAATTAAATTATATAAATATAATTCTAATTAAATACTTGAAAATGAATTATGAAATTATATGTAAAAAAATGATATAATAAAATAATACACAATAATAGTGCAATTCTTGTAGAAAAAGTCAATAAAAATGTCACATAATTTAATAAAATAGTTAATTAAGTGAATATTAGGTGTTAATAAATTACACATTTTATATGATAAAAAAAATTTAACTTGTAAGGTTTAAAAATTTGTAAGGTAAAATGTAACCATTCTAAAATTTACATTTTTCCCAATAAGTAAATAATAGATGGAGTCGTCAAGAAAAAAAAAACAAAATTTATTGCTAAGCTGGCTAAGGAAAACCATAAAATTTACTCAAATTTAACACGGGACGAGCTTCTTGATAACATAATAAAATTTTTATACATTAGATTCTTTCTTAGGAGGGAATGATAAAATTTGGAGGCTTCAGTTTTAAAGAGACAACAGGTACACACATACATAATTTTTTAATGCACATTAAATAATAATAATAATAATAATAATAATAATAATAATAATAATAATAATAATAATAATAATAATAATAATAATAATATATTAGTTTCTTTTTGTCTCTCTCAATCGGACATGTACTTATTAGCGTTTCACTGGATGATTTTTTTTTTTTGGGTAAACATTGAATCCTTTTTTAGGGATAGAAGTAGTTGTGCAAGGAGTTTGGCTAGTTAGATTGTTTAAAATGGGATAAATCTGCATTAAAAAAAATATAGTGTGGCTTAAATTTTTTACTATTACAAAATTAAAATTTAGTGTCATCCGTTTTTTAATGAGTTTTTCAAGTTACCAAATATTATTAATCATTTTCAAAAGAATACTATTAATATCAATAGCATTTATTATAAACTAAATGTAAATTTTATAATAAGAAATTTAAATTAGTTATTCAAATAAGGCAAATATGCACTTTTAATTTCCGAATTGTTACTAAAACGTTAATTTTATCTATAACTTTTTTAAAGATTTAATTTATAAAAAAAAGCACAATATTACTTAGCAAGTTAAGCACTCCATTCAATTTTTTGATAGAGAGGTTTATATGACATTTAATTTTGCATTTTACATAACTTAAATTATTATATTCTTATAACAAAAAGTTGCTTTTGACCTTCCTAACTTTTATATACATATCAATCTAGTAAGCTTAAATTAATATTTTAAAACCGGACTCAATGATTGAGTTGGTAGAGTGATTCAAGATTAGATTAGTTCTATTAACTAAAATGAGTGGTTGAATGACTAATATATCTTTTGTAACTATCAAATTATATATGTGTGGGTGCTTGGGTGTGAAATATAAATAAATAAATAAACTTACTTGGGTGTCACAAATATTCTTTGTAAAACATGACAAATAAACATATCTTCATCAAACACACAACTACAAAAATAACAATATATATACGAGTGATATTGTATATATCATTCCACGTCCATTTTTTAAGTAACGTCAAAATGGTTACAACACCAATTTTTTGCTCCTTCCATTTAAATATATTTTTATTTTTTTTATATTTTATGTTGATTTCTAGTAAAAAATGACATAAAATATTTGTGTAATATTTTTTCTATCATCAGTTTTCACTTCTCTATCAAAATATTTACAGTAAAAAATTAATAAACCTAGCATGTTATCAAAAAAGTGTATTTAGATTCAAAAATTTTGAATGGACATAACTTTGCATTTGATTGTCCGTTTGAAGTATTTTTTTATTTCATATAACTTTTCAATATCTATACTTCTACAAACCACCTCAAAATCATGAAAAAAAAAAGATCATTTTGATGAATTTTTTTCAATTTTTTCTATCTCATTGTTGTTCAATCAACTTTGGACTCTACTATAATATTTTAACAAATAAATAATAGGCATCTAAAAATCAAATACAACTTCAAAACTTATAAAAAAAATGAAATACAAGCAAAGATCTCTTAAAAAAATGTGTGCAAAAATTCAAAAAGATAGAAGCAAGATATACACTCCTATATTTGAAATTAGTGGCCTAAAACATGACATTTGCTTCATGCTTAATGCTAGTTGAAAGAGCATTGATAGATAACTCACTAATTTGTTTAAAACTTGGTGCGTAATTTCATATAGATCACATTTATTTTATTAAATAACTAACATAGTATGATGTGGACCCTTCCAAACCCATATTCCTTTTGAAAATAGTCTTGTATCCCATGTGTAACCTTACTAGAATATCTTAATTTAAATAAAAAATAATATCTCCTATGATCATGCACAATCCTAATTTCAACAATTTTATATAATAAATTGGGTGAACAAAAGTGTGAAGACAGTGGACTTGTAAATAAAAGTAGATAACAACTCCTAAGGCCAAAGATGAAAAAAAAATGACAATGTTGAAATTTGGCATACAAGTAAACATAACACTTGTTCAAACTAGAGCCGTTAAAATGGACTTGGGTCCATGGACGGGTTTGCAAGTCCATAAAATAAAATAGACTAGAACCCATAAAATATAAGTCTATTAAATGTAAAGTTAAGGCAATCTAATTTATCAAATCCACAATTTATGCAAATTGGATTGAATGATGCACAAATGGGTCCACATTTTTTTCTTTTTATATTTTTACTTTCAAACTAAATTAATATACTATATAAATCTTCATCCAACCAATTTAATACTCACTCTCAAACTTTATTCTTTATCTTTTAACTTAACATAACTTAAATAAATTATTTCAAAGTTAATGGTTTTATTTTTAGATTAATAATTTCAAAGTTAATAAATTTTTATTATAATTTTTTAATCTTGATTTGTTTATATGGATTAAGAATGCATTAAATGTATAATATTTAAATTTAAAATTATTATTTTAAACTTAAAATTATTTTTTTAGAAAAAAAGTCCATGGACTCAGTCCATGAGTCCACAATTTGCAAATATTAGAACTTGAACTCATACTAAGGGATTTCACAATTTTCATGGATTGGATCTATTCTTGTCCTTTTATGGTTGGTCCATATAGATTAAATGGATTCATTTAATAGTTGAAGTTCATAGCACTACAAGAAAAAAATGCATAAGCCCATCATAATTTGATAAGTTCATCAATCATAAAGAGTATCATAATTTGAAAAGTGCATCAATCACAAAAAGTATTGGTTTGTTATCAACACTAAAAGAAAGTAATTTTTTTACATGCATAATGTGATTCATGATCTTTAAAACACATAAGATTTGTAAAATCAGCATTACAATAATAGCCAATAAAATATAAATTATTACAAAGTTAATAAGTTTTTGCAAGCATAAACACAAAATCTAAACAAATCCTTACATTTTCGTGTTGCATTTTCATAAGTTAACATAGCATTAGTATAATATGAGCAATGCAACTTAAGTTCAATCCAAATCATCTAAAGTTGAACATTGTGTAAGTACAAGCACAAAAGTTAAAAAACACCACACAAAAAATATCAAGACATACATTATGGGAGAGTAAAGCAAGATATTTGATAAGTATACATTGTTAGTTGAGACAAGATAAGGAAAATTTTGTATGGTAAACTTGCTTTTCTTAGAGTTCTTTTTAAGGTTGAAAGAGCTTTGGGATGAAATTTACAATTGGCATTATCTTATTTTAATCTTTTCAACTCTTGCCAATGGTTTGTGAAGTTTGTGTTAAAATAACATTATTTTAGTTTAAACATTTATTTTGTATTAAAAAAACTTCTAAAATGGCAACACCTTTTATTCCAAAAATTTTTAATTTCTAGAGAAAACATAATGAAACTTAGTCTAAAGGTAAATGATGTTATCCTACAAAAGAACTTTAATGTTGTTTTGTAATGAAAACTAACATATAATTGTTAAGTGACTATCTTTTAAATGTTAGTTAGTTAGTATATAACTGATTTGTTAGTTTACAAAATTTCATGTTAGCTATTTCTTAAAAATTGTATATTATATAATTTACATTTTTTTGTAAGCAACCAATATCTTTTTTTAGGCCTATTTTTTAATTAGTTTCTGTAGATCAACCATTTATGTAAATTAACAATAACAATAAAATAACATCAACCTAAACCATTTTTAACAAGCATCTACTTACCAATTGACAACAATCATAGAAAAAAAATATTTCTAATTGGAAGAGCTTTTATATAAATTGTTTCAACTTTTATTCACATATAAAATTCAACAATAGCACAAGAAAAACATAACAAGAATTATGTTAGCTAAAAAACTATCACTTTAATTTTACAATTGGAGGAGCTTTTATATAAATTGTTTTAACTTTTATTTACATATCAAATTTAACAATAGCATAAGAAAAGGACAAAAGGAATTATGTTAGCCAAAAAAACTATCACTTTATTAAGGTTACATATATGCAAACATGCACACCAAAAATTACAGCAAAATACAACCCTAAACCCAACATTATATATTCAAATACATAAAACTAAGAATGCATTCATTCTAGTGTAATTTTATGCAAACATGCATGCCAAAAATTACAACAAGATACAACCCTAAACCCAACATTATATATTTAAATACATAAAGCTAAGAATGTATTCATTTTAGTGTAGCTTTGGCCTTGAAGAAGTACTTTACACTTTATCCACAACTATAGAATTACTTTTTAATGTCAATATATCAACATTGATTAAAGTGAAAACTAACTTATAAAATGGTACTATGACATTTTTGCAAATACAAGCAACTTCTAATGTCAGCTCTAATTAAAAACTAACATGATAAGTTAGCATAGTGGTATTTTTGTACATATGAGCAACTTACTACATCAATTAAAATAAAAAAAATAATGTCAAAAGCCAAAGGTTAATAAGTTAGGACATTAGCTTCTTATAATCATCATCTAAAAAGTATTCAAATCATCTTGCTAGAGGATATAAAATGTTTACATAGTGGTTTTCCTTTAATAATTAATGCCTATTATTTACAGTATCTATAAATTTATCTTTTGCACTATTTTTTATTTAGGTGGGATGAGAGGACAACACACCATGCTTGTTGCACATTTAAAAATATTTTAAATTTTATGATTATGAGTTTCCAATCAAATCATGATTATCTTTTATTGGGATGGGATATTCTTAATCATAAGATATTTATAGCCTGATGAGAGACTTATGATCATAAATTTTGAATCATTTTTTATTTTGCTGCATCAATTATATGTTATCCTTATATTCTATTATAAGGAATGGATAGTTAATGTCTATAAAACTTGGTGGAGCATTTCAACATGAAGAAAATAAATCAGGTCTTTTTAACAAATAAGAATTTGTAGCAAGGATTTTAATCTCTTTAGCATAAGAAATTGGTGGCTATGTTATAAATTGTATCGATGATATATCATAGTTGGTGTGTAGTTATTACATTATGAAAGATATATAGTGTATAATGATTGGTAAATTTTGTTAAATAATTAATTTTACTATTACTATACAATATTTACTAGTTTATGTTGATAGTATTATTAGAAAGATGATTTGTAATTAGTATCTATTGCTAAAAAAAATATTAGGATATAGAAAGTTGATAATGTTGTTTAAGGAAATTGGTTTCCATTATTAGGAAAATGTCAGGATGCAAAAATAATATTAAAAAAATAAAAAAGAATAGACCACGTTAGTTATTTATTATAAAAGGCATGTGATTTGAGAAAATTAGAAGGAAAGATGAAGAGTTGAATAAAAAAATTAGGATAAAGTTATCACTTTAGGTTTTTGACCTAACTAATATATAAAGGTATAATATCAACTACTTAACTTATAATAAATAGTAATTAATAGTAAGCATCTACTAATGATGACATTTATGAAGTTTTGCCAAAACTTATAATGTTGCATAGGAACCAACATTTATAGGTTATGATGTCAATTTTGATAAAAATTAATGTCTAAAAGGTATATTAACAAATAAACAACATGAAAAAAATCATTTTAAAATGTCAAATTTGTTTAATAACCAATGTGCAATGTTATGCATATTGCTTATAAATTTTACTTCACTTTCCATTTGAAACATGTTTACGATATTTTAGCCGTAATTATCTAACTTCAGAGTTTGGTTTTTATTCAAAGATAACTTTTCTTCCATCTCAAGAATTACTTTTGGAGATGCTACAAATCTTGTTAAAAGGCTTACTACTCCTCTAATATATTGCATTACTAATTGCCAAATATGTGAAACCTAAAATATCAAAGAAGCCAATCCTTTAATAAGATCTACAATAT
This sequence comes from Sindora glabra, assembly GCA_020226215.1. Lineage (NCBI taxonomy): Eukaryota > Viridiplantae > Streptophyta > Magnoliopsida > Fabales > Fabaceae > Sindora > Sindora glabra. The sequence goes on from CM035228.1 coordinate 72,684,958, forward strand.
CTCCAAACATGCTTTGCAAGATCAAAGAAGGACTATACTTGAATTCATTCCAAACTTTAATGTTAGTGATGCAAGCAAATGTATTACGCAAATTAGTAATTCAATATTCAATAACAAAAAACACATTAGTAGAAGGGATAGAATATGATATTCACCCTAAAAGAATTGGTGTTGAAGCTTAGTGTTTTTGTTTATGTAATATTAGTTTTCATTAATGTAATAATGTATTGATAAATGAAAAGTCAATTATTTATTGCATTTGTCAATGTCATTATGCAATGAACAGTTTGTGTAGTGATTATGTTATAAATAGATTAATTTTAATTTAAGGGTTATATAGTGATTATATTGTAATTTGTATTGATAATCTAGTATAGTTTTTCATAGGTTGTTGTTAGAAAAATGTTAAGATGGAAAATTTGTATTAAAAAATCATAAAAATGGTAAACAATGTTAGTTATTTGTTAAAAACCAATGTCATTTAAAGAAAAAATAGATAGAGTGTTGGAAGAGAAAATTTAGAAATAGATATCTCATTAGTTTTTTTATCATAATTGATAAGTAAAATATTTGCATATTTATTTTCCCTTATATTATGTCTTTTTATATGTTATATGAGCTTAATTTAATAAATCTATTTGCATTTTGTGAATAGGACATGATTTTGAAATGAAATTAGACTTTTCGGATAATGCTGGATTTTGACTCTGTTTCAGATTTTTGGCCATATCTAGAGCTCTAGACATTGTATTAGGTTATTCTTCATATGGATCAAAAACTAAGAGAAGGCTTACAACTTTCATGTTACAAGAAAAGTCCAAATCAGCCTTTAAAGGCCTCAAAATTAGCTCAGAAGCTGAAATAGTGATTTTGCCTGAAACTAACCTCCAGCCATTAATTTTGCCATAAATGGAGCTAGAAAGGTCAAAATTAAGAGCTCTTGCCAACATTTGAAAGCTTAAATCTATAGCTATAACTTTGATAAAGACTAAAATATGTGAATCCACTGATTTAAGTGTAAAAAGTTAGCAACAACTCTAAAACATGGCTGCTATGAATTGGAAAAAGGTGGTTAAAGTCAAAATTGGTGGCTTAACTTGTTAGAATCCTTGCACCCATGCATCTATAAATAGCAAGGAGCAAAAGACACAAGGGAGCAACATCTTACAGAGCATTTGAAAGTTTAGTTTCATGCATTTTAAATTTTTCTTGCATGTCTTCTCAATGAAAGGTTAGGTAGTCCTCCTATATGGATAGTTTAAGGTGTCACCAATAGCTAGTATTTTGATTTTCATGCATTTGTAGTTATACTTTTATGTTTTAATCATGAATGTTAAGATGTTTTTATTTTATTTTGAGTTTGTTTTTAATTTCATTATGAACTAGATTTTCGTTCTCCTAGGGTGATGATGTAACCTAATAATAAAGGATTGAATTTTAGTCTATTAAGACTAATTTTAGTTTTCTTCTCATTGATTAAGTTTTAATTATTATTCTTAATGCTTTCAATTGATTGACTACTTTTTGAATGATCTTAATATACATGTTAAGACTGGAAAGAGATATATGTATATGGATCCTATAATTAAAACCATAAATTGCATATGAAATATGAATATATTCATATGGTTTATATAGTCTTAATGAGTTCTATAAATCTTAATGCATGATTAGTTATTTTAATTCACATAGAAATATAGTGAATTAGTAATTAATGATAGAATTATTTGACGTTAGAATAGGCTAATAATTAATTTAAGGAAACTTGACTATCAATTAGAAAGATTAGAATTAGATTAAAATAGATAGGTAATTCAATCCGAAGTTATTAAGTGAAATATGATTCCTAAGGCCTTTTCATATAGTTGCTTTCGTTACATTCTCATTCACATTTGATTCTAATTACTTTGCATTATTCTCATTTAGTTATTCCAATCTTCAATTAATTGATCTACCAAATGGAATTAAGATTATCAATTTTGGTACTTAGTGATCAATTCTCGTGAGAACAATACTTTACTTGTTACTTTATTACTTATCTACGATACTGTATACTTGCACTAATTGATAAATCATTTCAAATGTAACAATAATCTATGTCTAAAGGTAAACCAATGGCCTTTTGAAGTATAACAAATACAAAGCATTTGACAATATCAAGAAATCATAAAAAATTATAATGTTTTAAGATATATCAATAGCTAAGCTTAAAATATACGTAATACATCAATTTCAACTAATGAATAATGTTTAAAGCTCTACATGTTACCTATGAATTTCTTTCCCATTCTCCATTTGAAAAATCTAGGAAATGCCTCATCAATGATGGAAAAACTGATGAGAAATTATAATGGAAAAACTGATGAGAAATTATAATGAGAAGAAGTAGCATTGCCATTTTTATATTGGAAAGCTAGAATTCATTGTTAAAATAGTTATGCTACTTCTTTTTTATATAATTTATCATCATCATTTACTTCAAAGTCATTTCTATTGTTCATTATAAATTATAGCATTTAAGTTTCATCTCAAAAAATACATTTAAAGATGTTGAAAAAAATGTAAAGATGAAAAAATTGATAAAAAAATTATAGTAAAAAGAAGTAACATGACCATTTTTACTTTGAAAGGCTTAAGTCCATAGCAAAAATGGTTATATTATTTCTTCTCAATATAATTTATCATTTGTATGCAACCATTTACATCTTCTAACTTAGAATTCATGGTGCATTATAAAGGAATTATGAAAAGAGGATACCCACTTTTCCTTTCATTAAAAAAGAGTTGTTTATTGTAATTCATGATTTTTTATTACATATATCTTTTTCATAATAGATCATTAGTTTCTCATTTATTTCATTTACATTTAATTTGTTATTATTTATGTATGTTTAATTATAGAAGAAAAATATTGTAATATAAAAAGTAATTTTCATGCTACTAATTTTACTTGCAGTAAGTTAAATTAAAAATTAAATTTGTGAATCCATAAAATAATATTAGTATTTATACAAGATTTATGCTAAAATTATAAAACTATTGCTTGATAGATTATGAAAAAATTTAGTGAAACAAATGATTTTGGTTTGTTTAATGAAATGAAATGTTGTGATATCAATTTTTATTTGATAACCAATATGTAAAATTCTATAATAGAATGATGTCATTTCATTATAGATATCAATTTTTTTAGGGTAACTAACATGAAAGTTAAAAACAAAGTGCTAGTTGAAAATAAAAAAAGTGAAATGATGGCATCATTTGCAAATTTCATTGTAAAACTCTTCTAACCCTAAAACGATTCTTTCTCTACTAAAATATGCTTATATTCCAACCTTAAGATGAATATATTTGTTTATGCTTGCCAATCTCTTTGGTTTTGTGTCTATGCTTGCTAATTATTTTGTAGTATTGAAGATTTATTAGCTCATTACTAAATCTATAAGATTGCACACTTACTAGAAAAGTGCACAATATAAAAGTAAAGATTTTTCTAGCTTTTGTGTTTATTTTGGAAACTTAGTTTCTAGTTTCATAATCAACTATGTTTGTTACCTGTCATTTTTGTTATAGTTTTTACAAGTTTGTATCGGTAAAAACCTTTATTTCATTCATTTTCTTTAGTATTCAATAATATTATCTACTATTTAATTATTTAAAATGTGTAATATTATCTATTAAATTTTAATGATTGTTCACTACATTTATAAATATTAAACTCAAGGCAGCTTTTTTAGGGAATGCTAACCTTACTTATAAACTAATAAGTATTGGATATAAACTTTCACCATTTTCATTCTTTTGTTATAATCTTTAAAATTATTAAAATTGAGATGTGTAGTGTCATTAGAGATAATAGGGGTTAGAAAAGACTAATCAAGGAGGAATTAGGAGAAATGTTAGTGTTAGGGAAGACCAATCAAGGAGAAATGGCAAGAAAGGACTAATGTTAAAGGTAGGTATGACAGACCACATTAGTTATTTAAACAAACTATAATTGAATATCTATATTTGATATCAGTTAATTATTTAAAATTGACATTTAATGTTATCATTATAAGTATCTTTTGTAGTTTTATTTTTTATGAAAAAATGATGTTAATTCTCATATATATGGAAAATCAAAGTTAATGTATTTTTTTTTTTTTGCTTCAGTTATGAAACTAATGTGGAATTATCTGACATATAATAACACTTGTATATATGTTAATTCTTAATTAACATTGAACATGTCAAATAAGAAATGTTAAAAGACAGTTCTATAGTAATGATCAATTATTTCTTAGGTGTATAACTTGGAATTATTTTTTAAAGTTGTAATTTGTACATAATTAATATGTTAGCATCAAAATCAATTCAAGCAAATGTGTGAAGAGTTGTAAATAAGTAAAAGCAATTACCTTGTATAGGTTTCATTAACTTTCATTTATCCTTGTAAGCATAATACAATAACCATACTTCACATTAATCATTTGTTTAAGACATTATATTAAATGGAATAATAGGTCATTTTCGACTAATTAATGTGCAAGTTATTATTGCAAAAATTATAATATTCCATTGAAAATTTATGTTTACTTCTACCCATTTTATATTGCCTCCCACTTTTAATGATAGGCCATGCACATAGCATGCCTACATAGCATATTTGAGTACCTTTCTAATGCTTAGTCATAGTTCTTTAGCTAGACGATCAAGTTAGCACATGACTTTCTTTTGGGGGTAAAGCATTATTAGCATCCAATTTCATCAATAAAATAATGTCATAATAAAATGTTAAAACCATTATACGATAATTATTTAATCATAAATGTTACAAAAATGAGACTTACCCTTTGTAGTATATTGCTATGTAACATTGTTTCCTAAGTTATGAGAAAAGTGCTTCCTTTAAGTATGCTTGTCTATCAATGTCATCTTAGACCTCATGGTTTATATGATATATGCATAGAATCTATAATAAGACATAATCTCCTAGTTAGTGCAAGTTTCATACAAATAACCATAATAAAAGAGGCATGAGCTAAATGCTTTATCATATAATAATTTAAACAAAATAATATTTTTTTTTCAAAGAAAGCAAAACAAGCTCACCTAACTCAGATTTAGATGCAAGAAACATTATGTTTTTCTATCCTTAAAGGCTATAAGATAATATCATTAGCAATAAATAAAGAATCATCCTTGCCCACCATTTTTTTAACATAAAGATATGAGCTTGGGCTTTGAAGGCCTAGTACTCAACCTTAAACTATAGCTTAGTGCAATCACAGCCACAAGGTGCCTAAAATATAAAATACAAGCTAATAAACTTAAGGAAAAAAGATTAATAGAACTTCAAATGTAAAAAAAAAGATTAGAAAAATACATAATAATACCTCCATAAGGAATTGAATAAAAGCTTTCGGTCATGCGATAAATGTCTCATGGTCTTCATCCATTGTTCAAACTTCATGATTCAGTACTAGCACCTCAACTATACTATCCATGAGCTTGTCAACCACCATCTTTACTTGATCATTAGGTAATGGTTAGTGGTGGAGTTCATAGCTTTAATATGCATAACTAGTTTCTATTTAACATATAAAAGGTATTACCACTCTCAAAACAAATAGGGCTGCATCTTATTCAATTTGATTCTTAACTATCGAAAGCTTAATTCATATATATATTGAGAAGTGGAAGTGTTTAAGGAGATGTTTACCTTATATAGACTCATTGGAATGTCTCCCCTACTGAGATGAAAAGGAAAAAGTTATGACACTTCTAACTCATCAATGTTCGAAGAGGACAACACCTCCCACTCATTAATAGCTAACTCACTAAGAGTTAAGTAGTGATTAACTTAGGCCTCTACTAGGTGGATGAATCATCACATATCTTAAAACATGATTATTTATGTTATTGGTTGAACAACTACTAAATCACAAAGCTCATTTACTCTTGGATGGCCTTTCATATCCATGTCTTCCACTTTGTATTAAGTCAAGTTATCATATTAATGATGATCCATATGGTGAGCAACTTAACATCAAAATGCAAATATGCCTCTCAATGGCACTTTAAACTTCGAAATAGTCTTCAATACCTATACCTTGTCAAAACACCTTGAAAACAATTCAGATGCTCCTTTAATCCTAAAGTAGTGGCTAGCATATCCATTTTTCTATCTAAGCAAAACTTTTTCTAAAGGCTTGCTATAGGAGACCTTTTTGGCAAATTCAACAAATAGCATATAATTAGATTTGGTATGAAATAGAATATTTAAAAGTAAATAATATATTTAAACTATACTTAAACATTTATAATATTTTCCATAACTATCTGACTCTTTAAAGTCATATATAGCTCCTTCAAGTTTACCCTAATTCACTTCCATAACTTTGTATAAGAACTAGAAGGTAACTCCTCAAATTCATCACAAGTGTCTGAAGTAGACCTCTTTTTCACCAAAGTCTACTCTAGCTTCTAGCATCCTCACTAAGAAAGCTTAGGTGGATTAGTGTTCTTCTTTTATGTTTTTCATTCAATTGTACTTAACTCTTATTGATAGAAGTATTTATTAGTTTACAACAAAGTAAAGATGACATATATAAAAAAGTGGTAGAAAAAATGGCCATTAATATGTCCAATTTTACTTGAAAATATATAGCATTGTATTATTTTATATCATACACCTAAAGCAAAACTAAGTTGTACATACTAGGACATCTTGACAAAGGTTATCTTTCATTAATGGTGCTAAAATACTTCTCTAATTTGCAAAATGAATTAAGGTTTTACTCCATGTTATGAGTTCTATGTAAGTGTTTAATGGAGCTACAGTTAGACTAATCATCTACCCAATAGCTTTGAATTTTCTATATGCCTTGTCACATTTAATGGGCAACATGCTAATGGATTTCTTTATAGTTGGACCATTCTTACTCTTTTGGTTATCACCATATGCATGACCAAAAGTAGCATATTGTGGTAATTATATTAATTGTACTCATAATAAATGCAACATAGTGGCAATAATAAAATGTATAATTTGTGTAAGAAGAAATAGAATATAAATTAGAATAATTTGCATAAATTTATGAAAATTCCACTAATTTGGATAACTAGGGTATAAATAGGGCTCATTCCATGATATACTATAACCCTAAACCCTTTGATCACTATCAAAGCATATAATAACAAACATAACATTATAAAAGGAAAATACCTTTAAGCTTCACCACCAAATGGTGCATTGGCATAACTATGTATCATGAGACTAAGTAAAGTCTAAACCCCATACTAAAACCAATAAAAGATATAATGTTAATAATAAAAGAGTCTAACATAATACAATGTTAGCACTCATACACATCTTGTAACAAAATAAAATAAAATAGTCTATCAATATTAAAAAAATTAATGAAACCAAGATAGGACATTATAGTTAAGAATGGTACTAATGAAAATAAAGAGCTTGAAGTTGATTAGGAATGGAACTAAGAATGATATAGAGGTTTGAAGATTGTTAAAGAAATGACAAAAGTGGATGATAAGCTATCTTTTCAATCTTCTATCTTTTTCCCTCTATACTTGCTCTATTTCTCACACTTTTTTGACTAATTGAGTAACATCAACAATGTTTTAATTCACTAATTTCTTATGGATAGCATAATAAAAAATTGCCACCTTTATTTTTGCCATTTCTCTTTTAGCAACTTGGGTGAAACATTGACTATAAGCTTGTTAAAATCAAAATCATAGTTGAACTTAGATCGACCTAGCTGATTCAATTGATAAATTAAAAAAATTAGTGAATAATCCCATTCAAGTCACAAATATCTAGATTCTATTTATATTATTTTCTTTTATTTTATATCTCTTAATGTGTTATAAATGCTTAATTTTATGGAATTATCCTTGTTATGTGATTGGGTATTAGTTTTCCAATGTTTTTTAAATTATTCAATTATTGTTGAATTTTTATATTATTCCAATTTTTTAGCTATAACTTGTGTTTTTTATGTCAAAATTAGGTGATCTTTATACTATTGAAAAGCTTAAAGGAAGCTCTAAAACTTTTATATTTTAGTTGAAACCTAGTTTAAACATTTAGAAGATTGAAAATAGCCTTAAAGTTAATGCTCTATTTTTGTCCAAGCTAATCTAGTCTCAAGTTTTGGGCTATATCTAAAGCATTAAAGGTCCAATTAAGGTGAAAATAGTGCTCAATGGTTCCTAAAACTCAGTCAAACAGCTTTTATATTTAGGATTTAGTGAAACTACGTCATTTTGATGATCAAATATGGTTAGAAGTTAAATGACAAAAATGACTACAATAAAACACTATTGGTAGATTAAATTATAAATTAGGTTATAGGCTCTTAAAATTAGCACAATTCCATTCTTTATAACCCTAAAAGGCATTGGTTCATTAGATTTTATAGCATAAGAAATCAAATTTGAGGATTTCGTGCCTTTAAAGGTAAGAGCACATAATTTTAGATAACTTTCTTCCTTTCTTGAAGTTTTTTATTTTCATCCATGGAAGGCTAATCTTCATATTAATTCAAGGAATTTAAGGCTTATCTCAGTTTGGATTATAAGATCTTGAGCCTTAATGTTGATTATTGTTAATTGGTTTTCTTTTTTCTCTAATTCTCTTATTTGATTTTCTAGAATTGCATGAATTGGATATAGTTTGGTATAACCTATGTTGAATATTGTGATTTATGATTTTAATCTAGTCTTATGTTGAATTCTGGTTAGTTAATCATCATTCTTCATGTAAGAATAAAGGGTTAAATGATTAAATTAAAATTTTCTAGTTTAATCCTTTAATTTAGTTAAATTCTATATTTAAATTGATTTACATCTAGCTTTATAAATTATAATGATTTCTTAATTCTACTAATCTATATTGATGGAATCCTAAATTATTATCCAGTATAGAATTCACGAATCACTGCAATGGTTTTGGATTATGCTAGTCTAAGAAATCAATTATAACTGTCAAATATATTGTAATCTATGATTGATTTATTAAAAAGTTTTTAATTTCCTTAGATTAATTGTGTTCCTCTACTATTTTTTTTATGTTAATTCTACATTCTATTTCTAATCTTGAATTCTATTTTATTTCAAATCAAACTCTCTAATTTAGTTCTATTTCATTTTTTGTATACTACTTCTTAATTTTCATAATTATTTGCATTCATTTTTTCTATTTATATTGCATAAAAGGCTTAGATAATTTTCTAATCATAGTTGTTAGTAAATTAATGTGAAAGGATGTATAAATTGGATCATTAGGGGTTTCGACTTAATTTGCCACCTTATACTACAAATTTTCATCAAAATAGTAATTTATAATTTTGATTGTCCATAAAAAATTTGGCACCATTGGATCCACTTCAATTCATCTATTAACATCATTTACTAATTATGATTTATAGAACTATTCAAGCATTCTACGCAATTTTTCATCTATTAGTGACATGTGTATAACACGCTTGTTAACTTTCCTTATATTTTTTAGTTTGTGGATTGTATTGATAGCTATGAGTGCACTTACTTTGCTTGTGATAATAAGTGTTACATATGTGTTGAGATGTTTGCATTTATAAGTAATGAAAATATTATTGTCTTAGAATATGTAGAAAATAATGATTATGTAGAAATTCAATTTAAAAAACTGGTTTCTTGTAATATCTTAATAAAGCAAGAAAATTTAAGAAGAAATTTTGAATAGAAACCATCTTAATAGAAATTTGATAATGTAATCAGATAAAGTTTAAGTAAACCATAAAAATAGTATCAGGATTCACCTAACTAAATTTTTTATAGAAATTATATTAGATATTAATATGGATAAAAAAATTATAAAAAGCACAACATTGAGTTTAAGACAAAGACCTAATATGAAATTAGGGACTCGAGTAGCTTGAAATTAGCTCAAGTAGTCTAAAAATTTAAAAATTAGGCCTGGAATTGAAATTTAAATTATTTTGGCTTGCTTGGACTGACTTAACTTAACTTTTTAGGCCTAAATATAATTTTGGAACAAAAAAAAGGGGCCTAATAAAGCCTAATCTTACAAAAGAAGCTTATAGTATTTTGGTGAAAAAGTGAAAAATTAAGGACATTTGTTAGCCATTGTTCCTAAAAGCTATTAATTGGCTAAATTTTAATGGATTATGAAAATTATCTTTTGAATTAAGCCCAGGAAACTATGCCTTATGTATTACTCCATCATTATAAAAAAATTTACAAAAAATAAAATTAAAAAAGGATAGTTTACAAGTGAAATTTTATGACTTATATATATAAGACTTTACGATTAAAATTGCATACTTTTTTTTCTATTCTTCCTTATGAAAATTGTGAATTTTTAGGGTTTCTTTTAGTAGAGCTTTCAACTTTTGATAACCTCTAAAAAATTTTCAAGAGATTTCATTTAATATTTGCAAGGTAACTTAGGTTTTCCTTCATTCTCTTCAAGTTTCTATTGAAATCTTCCTTTCAAAATTTATACAATTTGGTTTACTTCAGTAAAGTGGTTCTTTTTCTATTCTAAAAATTTTTTAAAAGCTAAAGAGTCAAGAAGTTGAGGTGAATAGTAATTACTTCTTATTTTATTGAGTTCTCCCATGAAAGATAAAGAGATCTAATAATATTTACTATTATAGATGTAAACTAAATTGTGATGCTGAATGATTTGATTTCAATATTATATAAATGCTAATATGAGAATGTGATATTAATATTATGGTATTAAGATGAGTAAGAAATTATTTATTAAGTTTTTCTTTAGGAAATAACTATAGGAAAATGTAAAGATAATTCTATCAAGAAAGTTTAATGATATGTTTCTATTTCTCTTTATAACTAAGGATTAAAAGCTATTTAAATTTTAGTTTTGGATATAATCATGCTACAAATAGTGTTAGGATAAAGCAAAAAAAATTGAAAATTTTTGAAAAATTTTAGAATTATGAAAAATGCATTTGAATGGATTTTGGTTACGATAACTTAAAATAGAATTTTAGATTCTACATGCTACTATTTGTGCTATAATTTGATGAAGAAAATTTAAAGCAACTAATTTCTTTGATTATTAATATGTTAGTAACATTGCATAAAAATTTGATAATAATTAGATTTGATTTAGATGCCTAGACGGACCCTATTCTATAACAACTCCAAAATTGTCTAGAATTGAAAATTTTAGGTTTTTGGTTCTATATGAATAGTAATAACATGTTAATTTCAAGAAATAATTGAAGTTTCTTGTTAATTAACATCTTATGCATTTTTTATAAAAATTTGATGATAATTGAAAGTGGTTTGAATATTAAAAAAGAGCTTTTATCAAAGTTGCTCACATGCTGTTCTATTTTAAAATCCCTTATTGTAGTACTAGTGAACAGTACCCGAGACTTAGTAAATTATAAAAAAAATTGTTATTTGATGTTTATTAGTGTTTTAGAAGCATTGTATAAAATTTTGATGTAAAATTAAGATGATTTGGAAGTCCAAAAAGGCTCTAAACCATGGAGAAGTCATGTGCTTCAGCATTATTAGCGTTTTAAAAGAATTAAGTACTGTCATTATCTTGAATGTAATGGTTGAATATAAATATTAACCTAGGATATAATGTCATGTGATGAAGAATTATAAATATGTATAAGAATGGCTAGATTTTATGGCATAGTTGGTATTTTGACCATATCCTATAAATTTAAAATGAGCAATTGATACTATGAACAACATCATAACATTACTCAATATGAATTGGATTTTTTAAGGGATTTATTCCTCCTTCACAAAGAAGAAAAGGAGTGGTAGAGGTTAGAGGGATAAGGTTGGTAGTTTAATGCCTAGGTTGACATGGAATAAGGTTGCACTGAGGATATAAAGAGAAACTTATATACCAACTATTACCATTCTTTAAAGTAATCTTTGTAAATATTATATAAAAAAGTTATAACAAACACAATAGAGTTAATTAAATCATTGTTTATTTTATATTGTTATATACATATGTCTTTGATATATAATGAAAAAAACTCCCTAAAAAAGTAGAAAAGTAACTAATCACTGAGTAGTTTAATACTTACACTCCATATCGTTGACGTTTTATTTACAGATTCTAGACATGGATAATTAAAAATTGATTGATATTTTTACAACGACCTTTTTGTCATCTTAGGGAATTTTTTAGGACATATTCCATTATAAATTCTAGATGATGGCAATAAAGCCTCATATTGATTATACTATATAACTCAGAAAGTTAAATTTTGAGTTAAATCATTTTATCATTAATCTTATTTTACCTAATCATTCATAGGGGGACATATTCAGTAGTTCTAGTTCTATCAATATTTCAGATCCTTTGTCTTTCTCATCTATTGAATTTGATCCTAAGTAAAATCTTGAATAGAAATAGAATGGGTCAAATTAGGAGCTTTTTTACTTATAGCATTGCATGTAAACTTTATTTTTGTAAAACTTCAGTATTCTTGTATAAATCTTTTTATGTATGTAAATTATATTTTAAAATTTCAATTACACGTATAACTAAATTTACTTTCTATAAATACCTATTTCTATTTTTAGAAAAATTAAGTAATATAGAGTCAGGAATGCCTTAAAAGGCTTGTAAGGATAGCTAATTAGTAAATTAATACTAGTCAAGCGTCTTTACACTAGTCATGGTACCTAAAAATTGGGTCATGACATTTCTACCACTAACTTAGTATCTTTTATTCATCCATTAGAGGCAAAATAATGCTATCTAACTAATTATTCTAGTCATTTTACTAATCTTATTGAATTTATTATACAAGAAATTCTAAACTTTCAAGAAAGAGTAATTTAAGGATAGCACTTAGAGAAATTGTGCTAGATGATCCCAATTTACAAAAAAAAAAAAAAAAAGCCTCTTTGTTGGATGATATAAAGGTCAATAATGTCTAGGTAAAGAAAGTTGTCAATCTTCATGTAGATCTTAGTTGAAGAAGTTATAGCCATATCAAGCTAAGGATGCTAAATAAAGATACTTCTTAGAAACTAACCCAAACTTTTTAGATTTACTTTTTCTTTTATTTTATTTGTCTTTTATCTTTCTTAGTGTGATATATTTTACATTAAGAAGAATTTAAAATTTATATGAGGAGAGAGACTTCTACAATTTATTTATTTTTTATTTTTGAGTCTTCCTTTAATGCTTTTAAAGTTAAAAAAATATAAATATAAAAAATATGTTGTTTGAATTGTTTTTAAATCTTTTTAAGTAATTTTAATTATTTTTTATTAGTGGAGATTTTGTATTTTTCATGAATAGGATTTGATTAAAGTTAGATAGGATTTATAATATGATTGAATGAATGATTTTGATTCTTGAAATTGGTTAATATAGTGATGGATTTTAAAATGGTGGATTGAATTTGGTAGCATGACTTTCCTAATAAAATTTTAAGCCTCATGTTGATAATTTATACTATTCTTTTTCCTTCTTATGTGATATTCTTCTATGATTTTTATTTTTCTAGAATTTATTTTAATTTTTTTAAGATTATATTTGCACAAGCATGTATAAAAATGATAAATGCATTCTTTGTTTATTTGAGCAAGAGCTAGATAGCAAATTTTGAATTTTTATGTTTGTTAGGCCCTCTTGAGCCTAATTATATTTTTTTTGTTGATTCGCCTATGAAAATTTTTCTAATGAAAAACAAGTATTTTTTACTGAACCTTAGAAATTAGTAGAGTATTTGAATTATCGTAAGATAATTTTTTAAATAATTGTGGCGAGTATGTGTATATGTATATTATGAAAATTTATCAACTTTAGGTTCAAAGATTAGTTTAAAAAAGAAGAAAATGAAAAAAAGTAAGAGAAAAAATGAAAAATGGAAAAGAAAGAAAGAAAGAAATATATAAAAAAAGTGAAAAAGAAAAATAAAGCCAAAAATTTAGGGAAAAAAAGAAAAAGAAAGAAGTTGATGAAAAAGAAAAAAGTTGATGATTATTTGAATTTAAATTTAGGTTATTCTGTTAAGTTATAAATGTTTATTTTTTTTTCAAGTGTTCTATTGTTTTTTCTTTTTTGGTTTTATCCTTTATATCTTCATTCTTCCTTCCCTTTTCCTTAACTACATTATATCCTTCAATAAGTTCTTTTGATTTGTGTTGTACATGTAATTTAGATAGTAGAGATTAGATGATAAGTAAATTTATAATAGAGCAATTCCATAGAATGAACTTGAGTAAAACTTTTGCACTAAACACTTAAGAGTTAAAGAGTAAATTTTATAAGAATTTGTCATGTTAATCTACTTTTTTTAATCAAGTTGCCATGTTAATTAATTTCAAGTTTGTTAGATTCTTTGTTCATGATGTGTTATGTTTCTTAATAGCTTTGATTATTTCTTACATGTGGATTTGTAATTTTAAAATTTTGGAAAATAAGTTCTCTTATTCTTTAATTTTGAATAAAATTATGCTTGCTTGAGATCATGTATGGTTAAGTGTAGGAGGAATTTGATATGAAAGATTTTGTTTATATTATTTCTTCTTATTTCACACCTTTTATTGTATTACATATACTTAAGTTTGTGAAATTAACTTTGTTATTTGACTGGGTGTTAGTTTTAATATTTTGAAATTATTCAGCTAATGTTAGATTTGTTAAATTTTGAATCAACATACGCAGTGGCAATTAAAATTTTTGATCCGAATCTTACTAAGGATCCATGCAAAAGGGTATAAATTAATATTAAGGTTTTACCTTTTTGTGTGCTTGCATTCTTTCTGAACGAAACTTTGAGAGATCGAGATGAATAACAAATCAAACACTAGCCAAAAGGTACAACGTCTCTACGATATTCACATAAAGTGAACAATGACTTCTCACCCTCTACAAATATGCTAGGATATGTCTCTCTCACTAAGATTAGGATTAATGCATTTTTTTAAGTAATTTGAGGTTTAATGACAGCTAATGTGTATAGTTAAAGTGCTACCTGCAAGTTCCTTTTATAGAACTAAAACATACCCCATCCCTAGTCCTATTAGAATAATGCTTCCAAAATCCTAATCTCACTTAACAACTATCACCTTATCCTTATCATGGAGAGAATGAGAAAAGATAGGACTTATTCATTAATTATCTAATATTAGATAATAACATTAACTTATAATATAATTATCTAATATTAAAATGACATATAGTATCTTATATTAAAAAATAATATTATCTCATAATATAATTTTCTAATATCTAATAACATAATTATATGATATTATTTTAATTATCAAATAATATCACATAATATACCATATGTATTATGTGAAAATATATTATTATTTTAATAATATATATGCATAAAAATAAGCTAATTAATTAAATTTTAGTCAAACTAAAGCTTAATTAATTATTGTTTCATTTTTACTCCTTTTGTATAATCTTGTAAGTTCTTATTATGTTAGTAATAGCCCACTTGTAAATCATAGATAGTGAGTAGCATCTAACAATATATTACTGCCACTCAAGTAGTAAAAAAAGTCTATAACTTAATATTCACTTAATGTGTGAATAACACTTTGTAACATAGTCCTTTTTGTAATGATATCCAAATCGATACTGAGTAGACTAACTTAAACAAATTATCAATATCTTATATTGATCCATTTGAGCATGGCCATACATTTCTTAATCTCACTCAATTAAGGAGCCTAAGGATATCACTCCTACTATGTAATAGGAACAAAATTCCCATCTACATCACTCTGCATGATTCATGACACACCTAATTAATGCCCTACAAGACATCCCGATTAAAGGTGATACAGGATGATATCAAAGTGTGTGACTCCTTATGTAAAGAACCGTAGTGACTTTAGGTCAAAGATATATGTGCATTATGGTGATATGAGAATAACTAATGACATATGACAATCCATGTAGTTTTCTCATTGCGGCCTAGTCCAGTACATTTATTTACTAATACTGTACTCATGTATTAACTTGATATCACATATCCATGATTCATAATCATCAGTTACTATACATGTTAGTCTCAATATATTATTACTATTATTTTCGTAATAATACTTGACTAGGGGTATTTTAAGAATGGTAAAACTATTCAAGGATAATTATTATATTAAGTTATAAATTATGTAGATATAAAAAAAAGAAAATAAAATATAATAATTATATTGCCTAAAATAAAATTTAATACATTGTGCATTATTATAATCATCTTTATAGTTAACTTCTAAGACACACATTAACAAAATTTTAATACTATTTCAAATTTTTTACTATAACTTAAGTTTTAGATGTTGAAATTTGATGATCTTTATATCATTGGAAATCATAGAGAAAGCTATGAAACTTTCATGTCTTGACCAAAGTCCAATTTAGACATTTGGAAAGTCAAAATTTGCTTTAAATTTAATGATCTATTTTTATCCAAGCTGAACTAGTTTTGATTTTTGAGCCATATCTACAGTTCTAGAGATTCAATCAAGGTAAAACTAGTGTCTAAAGTTACCTAAGACCTAGTCTAATAACTTTTGTGTTTGGAATCTAAGCGATAAAAATTACAATAGTATAACACTATAAATCTATTAAATTGTAAATTACAAGACCCCATTCTTTGTAATTGTAGAAGGCACATCATTTGATCATTATGTTTCATAACATAGGAAATCATATCTGAAGGTTTTATGCCTCCAGAAGTAAGAACACACAATTTTAGATAGCTTTCTTCTCTTTTCTTAGTTTCTTCTTTTCATTCATGGAAGGGTAATTTTTGAATTAATTTAAGGAATTTAAGGCTTATCTTAATTTGAATTATGAGATTGTGAGCTATAATGTTGATTATTGTTAATTAATTTTTCTCTTTCTCTAATTCTCATATCTAATTTTTTTTGAAATTGCATGATTTAGATATAAATTTGGCATAATCTATCTTAAATATTGTAATTTATGATTTTAATATAGTTTTATGTCAAATTTCAATTAGTTAATCATCATTCTTTATATGAGAACAAAGGATTGAATAAATCATAGGTTTTTGGTATTAAATCATAGGTATTATATTGAATTGATAACCTTTAATATGAAAAGGTGTATTGAGTGGATCAATAGGGTTCAACCTAATTTATTACCTTATACAATAATTTTTTATCAAATCAATAATTTTTAATTTTAATTAGTTTAAAATAATCATCAATCACATCATTAGACTAGTTTTGCATACGAACCGGTAAAAAAATAGTTTAATTAGTTAAATCAATTTTTTTTATTTAATTCATTAGATTAGTTTCTTCTTTTCATTCATGGAAAGCTAATTTTCAAATTAATTCAAGGAATTTAAGGCTCATCACAGTTTGAATTATGAGATCATGAGTTATAATGTTAATTGTTGTTAATTAGTTTTTCTCTTTATCTAATTTTCATATCTAATTTTTTTTAAATTGCATGAATTGGATATAAATTTGGCATAATTTATGTTCAATATTGTAATTTATGATTTTAATATGGTTTTATGTTGAACTTCGATTGATTAATCATTAATCTTTATATGAGAACAAAAGATTGAATGATTAAATTATAGGTTTTTAGTTTAATTCTTCAATTCAATTGAATTCTATATTCAAATTGATTTAGATATAAGTTTATGGATTATAGTAGTAGCTTAATTCTGCTAATCTAAATTGATCAAATCCTTGATGGTTATCTAGTGTAGAATTTGTGAATCATTGCAAAGGTTTTAGATAATTCTAGGTTAAGAAATCATTGTAAATGTCAAATATATTGTGATTTGTAATTAATCTACTAAAGAGTTCTTAATTTACTTAGATTAATTGTGTTTTTCTATTGTTTTTCTATGTTAAAACTACATTCCATTTCTAATCTTGAATTCTATTTTATTTCAAATCAAACCCCCTAATTTAGTTATGCTTCATTTCTTGCATACTACATTCTTAATTTTTACAACGACTTGCATTCATGCCTTTTATTTTTATTGCATAAAAGTTTTAGATAATTTGTCATTATAGTCTATAAATTAATGTGAAAAGCTGTATTGAGTGAATCAATAGGAGCTCAATCTAATTTGTTACCTTATACTATAAATTTTTATCAAATCAATAATTTTTAATTTTGATTAGTTTCAAATAATCATCATTCACATCATTAAACTAGTTTTACATATGAATCGGTAAAAAAAATTAGTTTAATTAGTGGTTTTTTTATTTAATTGGTTGAATCGATGTATCACATTGATTCGACAACCTTTAAAAAATTATAATTTATTTAATTATAAGATTTTATGTAATCTTAAGTCACTTGCTTTCTATTATCATATTTTGTTGAATTATAATATGAACTTACTAATATTTTACTTATTGGATTTATGTTTTTTTATTATTTTTATAGAAATTTATATTTTTTATATTTTTATATTATAAGCGATTGAACTAATGACCCGATGAACAACATTCTTTCCTAGTTTAATGTCTAGTTTGATCTTAATAACTATGATCAGAATAAATAATCTTATGTTGACTCTATTATATTTTTCAAAGGTTTATCAAGTTAGCTAAGTTCATTTTAGTTTCTTTTCAATAAAATTGATAAGAAAAATGCTTTCCATTTGCATCTATGAGTGAGGAAAATTATATGGTAATCCTGCATACCAAGAATCTACAATGAGTTAAAGAAAGAAGAAAATCCCTTAACTTTAGTAATTCATTCCTTATTAGTTCTTTGCATGTAGCTATGAACTGGGCAATATGTTTAATAGTACACTGGTCATCCTTACTAAAGAAAGTTGTGAACTTTGGCATTTTAAATCCTCTTGGAAGTTTAATTTAGTTTATCCACTTTAGGAATGCTCCTTAATAATTTGGATAGGTTCTTTGGCCACCTAGTTGATTCAACAATTTTTTTATCAATAGTTATATATTTTGATCTTGGACTCTTTAAGCCTAGTGAATATGTTAATGGTTCAACACAAGTTATTTTAGCTGCTAAACATTCTCTTATAGACCTTTATTTTGTGGTTTGTTCTGCGGAGCCCTTTTACCTTGTTCACCATATCTAGCCAGCCTTACATAACCATATTCTAGTTCCAATCTCATAACTTCATTATATTTAACTTTAGGTTTGACCTCAAACTCTTCTTTTTTTTATTTTAGCCCATCTTTCTATTGTGAATTTAAATGTTGAACTATTTTTTATTTTGAAGTATGGTTTATTCACTCTTGGCTACCGATTATGTTTTCCAAAATTAACCTTAATATAATGGTTATATTTTTTAATAGTATATATACCATACCATACTTCTTCATTTATTATCTTATCAAGGCCAAGTTTAGAAAAGTGAGGCCATTACTTTCATTATCTTCAACCATTTTTGTTAGTTATCCATTGATCCTTTTTGCCTAATAGTTTTAGCCATTATAAGTAAAAATTCTATCATTTTCACTAGTTTAAGGCATGCCATAAAGTATCCCATAAGCAATCTATTAGGCTTATTATTATTGATTCCTAAGACTCTATTATTTAGATTTTATATAGCCTATCTATTATTTTAACAATCATTCCTTTGTTTTAATTTTAGTCTGTTACATTTTGGCTATTTTAAGGATTTGGAACTTATTGATTGTAATAATTGTTTAGCTTATTATTATTTTGATTCCCTATGTTAGGTGTCATGTTTGGCACATGGTTATTGTAAGTATTTGCATTTTAAGCCTCGTCAATAAGATCTGACTTTTTGGTAGCCACATTCAATTATGACTTATTAATATTTTCAAGTATTTCTTTCTATAATAAGGGATTTTCATGAGCAGTGCTCAAAGATGTTACCATATTAGTATTCATCACTAAAAGTTGTAAGATAATACCTCTACTTAATCATATAAATAAAAATTATCAAAACCATGTATCTTAAGCAAGTCCCTTTAGGCAAGTTAATTTGTTTGAAGTTGAAATTAAGAAAATTGATTCAAGTATTTTTCACATTAGTAGGTTTTTTACCAATAAATTGGAAGAACTTTGTTAATGTCTAAATATTACAAAAAAAAATAGTGAATAGTTAATAAAATGATTCATAAAAGGATACACTTATGTAGATGAATGATAATGATATATAAAAATATGCTTAGAAAAATGGCAATCCAAGTGTAATTTACAAGCAACCCTTGTAGAGTACATTAAAATGAACATAAAAATTAGATGTGATCTGGAAACATTATTTTTACTAACACTTAAAAATTCAAAGTAAAAATTACATAAGATTGCAATAAGAATAAAGAAAATGGCAATAATGTACTACAAAGTTAGATGCGGAGTGCATTTTTATGCTTGTCTGTAGTTAAGTTGGCAAAAACAAATATCCTTTTGTCATCATTTTTGCCTTATTTACACTGAAACAAATGAACAATTATTCTTCTTCAAGATAATTACTTGTTTTCTCATGATTGACATTAAATATCCATGTGGCAAGTTTACACCTTCTTTTAACCAATCTCTATTTTGAATGCTTTATCAAGTTTCTCTATAATGGTATGTATTCATCTTTTTTAATTAGCCTTCTTTTTGGTTAACTTTCCTTCTTTTAGATGATGCCACTTTTTTAACTTAAATAGACAACTTGGCTAAACTATCCTGCCTAATTTTAACCATCCACACTTAGTTAACATTTTTTTACAAATGTCCAATAGATCAATGCATCATCAAATCTAGTTGTTTCTATGTTATCATATAGTATGTCAATTTTAACCTTTTCAAGTAAATTCACTATGTGATTAGTTCTGGCGGTATATTAGCATACTACTATATCAATAATGTACCATAGTCTCTCTCTATTATCAAAAGTTACAATTTTATCCCATATTTGATATAAATAATCTTACCTTCATCCTTTATTAAAATAACTTCTCCTATTGAATTATTATTAAAAAAGATAAAATTTACTGAGTGAGTGCCTATGAGAACTATTTTATAAGAACAAGTGAGATAAAATCTTTTTTTTATTTTATGTGAAATTTTTTTAAAAAAATAAAAAACATATAACTATATAAGTAGATAGATAAAACTATGCAAGTATGGGGTCAAGGCTTGCTTATCTTTTTGCCTTTATGTTAACAATACATATGATAATGACCTGACCAAACTTAACCTAATTAAACATAAATGTCACCTCTTTGACCCACACATGCACATTCCTTATCATAATAAGCAAGCATCACTCGAGTCTTAACTTTAGCTAATCTAGCTAGCCTTAACTCACAACTTAATCCAAATAAAGGCTACTCCTTAGTATCTATTATCAAATATTAACATAAGTTGAAATCCTTCCATCTTGTTTGAGGGCTAACTATAATGACTAGAGCTTAAAGTCTATCAAATCTTGACCTACCATTAATTGCCATGGCCTTATAAAAAAGGTTCCAAGTATGCTTTTAGGGACTATAATATAATTCCATACTTTACTTTGCCTATACCTATATTAACTTGGACATGGGAGTATGCTTAATAAGTTACCCTCTACCATGTACACATAATCCTTTATTCTTTGTGCCAGTAAAGTTTAACCTAATCGAATCATCCTAAACTGGTCAACCAAAATTAGAGTTATCATTTAGCATCATCCGTAGCTTTCCTAGCCATCATATCTCGTAATGTACACTTTACCTCATCATATTCTTTTAAAAAGCAGCATCCAATCAATCTCATCATCAGGATCCTATTTATCTAGCATAGCAGTAACAATAAATGACTAATAACTGTGTCACTTTCTTAGCTGAATGACACTACTATCGTACCATAGAACTAGAGTGAGATGTCTTATAAAACAATTTACTCATCGAAAAGTAGAGATAAATGCTTTTCAAAAACCATATTGACATCGTTAATTTAGTCCACAACTAGTATTTGAATCTTAACTTGTCTTTTTGGCCATACTGGATCCAATATTACCTTTATTGCATCCCTCACCTTTGCCACCATTAATTTGATATGCAAGAGTTTTTTATATATTATTTCTTCCTATTTCATATCTTTTAGGGTGTTACATATGCTCAATTTTATAAAATTAGCCTTGTTAAGTGATTTAGGATTAATTTCAAATATTTTCAAATTTTTAGATTAATATTGGATTTTTATTCTATTTTAATTTTTTAGTTGTAACTTGGATTCTAAATATTAGATTTGGGTGATTTTTATAATTTTGGAAAGTTTAGAGGAAGCTTTATAACTTTTGTATTTTGGTTAAACCTAATTTAAACATGTGAAAGGTCGAATTTAATCAAGAAGTTAATACTCTATTTTTGTCCAAGCCAAGCCAATTTTGATTTTTAGGTCATAGTTGAAGTTTTAGAGGTCCAATCAAGGTGAAACTAGTGCCTAATGTTTCCTAAAACCTAGGCTTATAACTTTCATATTTGGAGTTTAATGAAACTATGTAGTTTTGGTAATCTTATATTGGTTGGAAGTCAGACTTATAAGATTTTACTACAATAATTTTTGTACTGTATTATTTTATAAAATTAGGTCTTAGGCTTCTAAAATCAGTAAGGCACTATTCTTTATAATCCTAGGTGGCATTTGATCTTGATTCATTAGGTTTTAAAGGATGACAAATCAAATATAAGGGTTATGTGCCTCCAAAGGGAAGAACACTACCAGATAATTTTGCATAAAAATTAAGATAATAACTTTTTTCCTTTTCTAAGTTTCTTCTTCTTTAATCATAGAAAGCTAAATTTCTAATTGATTTAGGAAATTTAAGGCTCATCTTTATTTAGATTTTAAGATTCTAAGCTGTAATGATGACTTTTTTAATCGATGTTCCTCCTTCCTTTATTCTTTGTGCTGATTACTTGAAATTGCATTAATTGAATATTGATTTGATATAATTTTTGTTCAACTTCATGACTTCTAATGTTTATCTATTTTTATGTTGAATTGTTATTGGTTAATCACTATTTTTCATATAGAAACAAAAGGTTGAAAGATTAAATTAGAGGTTTTTAATTTAATCTTTTAATTTAGCTAAATTTTATTTTCAAACCAATTTTGATCTGGCTTTATAAGTCATAGTAATTACTTAATTCTATTAATATTAATTGATCAAATTTAAGATGTTATCTAATATAGGATTAATGAATTATTGTAAGGATTTTGGATAATTTAATGTTAAAAAATTAATTAGAATTATCAAATATATTTGATATATAATTAATCCACATAAAGGTTCTTAAATCTTTGGATCAATTATTTTATTATATTGATTTTCTACTTTTATGTATTATTTCTAATTCTATTTTATTGATACATTATGTTTAAATTTTGAATTAAAACCCCTTATTAAGTTTTATTTGCATTTAGTCATTTTATTTTGTATTATATATTCCATACTACATGTTTGCATTCTATTTGCATTTTGTTTGTATTCTGTTTGTAATCATAACTAGTGAATCATCGTGAAATGATATATCAAATGGATCATTAGGGATTCAATTTGATTGTTAACTTATATTGCAATATTTTTATCAACCAATAATATCTATTTTTTAATGTGTTGTGATGCACGGTTCACAATTCCTTTATGAATGCCATTTTGCATTCCACCAATTACAACTAACTGAATCATATCCATACCTTAACTTATGCTTAGACATAATTTACCCTTGATGTTAAATATCCACATTGCCTATACATCAAAGTCAACTTTGCCACCATTCATACTAATATTACCCTTACCAATATTTTTTCTAAAGCTGCCATTTGCCTTTCCATAGATAAATGTTAGCGCTTAACATATTAGAACACCAGGGGAGTAGCACCTAAGATATAAGGAGTATGATCCTCTCTTCCATTCCATTAGCCAAAACAATTCATAAGATAGATAGTCCTATAACTTCATAAAAAAAGTGATCACTTATTTACAATTAAGATTATGGCAACATAACTCCCTCACCACTTCAGGTTCCCTACACTTCCTTACCATTTCAAGTTACTTACACATTTAGAAGCATATGATGCTACCTTAGATCTAGTGGAACACCCAAAAGCTTTTTGAGCACCTTTTCTCCTCTCAAGTGCCCTCGACATTATTATATGCTAAACATTTTCAACAACCCAAATGGTTCAAATCCCTGCCGAGTTGTTCCATTGCCAATTTCAAATAATTATCCAAAACTTTCCAAACTCATTTTGTAACTAGTATACCCTTAAAAGGATTTATACAACCTTAGAAAACTTTCAACAAGGCCGATGAGAAGCCTTCTGAGAGTACTTTACCATTTCAATGCTCTAACTCTTAAAATAAAAAATCTTAAAGAAAGACTCACCATTTATCAGTTAACAATAAGCTCCAATCAAGAAACCTAGCTCTTTCCCTACAAAACTCCCAGTTTATCCTTTGAAAAAAATTACTAATTAGAGGTAAGAAATTTATAAATATAGAAGAACAAGACATGAAGAAGTTGCAACATGATCATGGACAAGTAAAGTTTGATTAGAATCTTCAATCAAACTAAAGGATAGAGAAAGATAAAGATTGAAATAGACTAATACCACAAGGCTAATTTAATAACTGCGAACCCTTAAACATATTACTAAGCAAAATAGTTTATGATGTTAGATTGACTAAGTTAATGAAATTTCCAATACTAAAGAAGAGAAATAACTTACTACTAACCAAATAAAATTCTATAAATTTCATAAAGATTACAGCCATGACACTAATGAGTGCATTACTCTAAAAGATGAAATAAAACATCTAATATAGTATAAAAAGTGAAAGAAAGATGAGGAATATGAAAAGGATACCAAGTCTAATAAGCATAAAAGAGAAGGAAGAGAAGAATAATATTGACTGGAGGATTTGAAAGTTCAAGTAATCAAGATAATTACTAGAGGTTTTGGGAGTGTAAGAAATTCAAATTGCTATAAGAAAAGATTGATAAATGCACATTTGCACTTAAATTTTATGTGTTTCATCACTTATTTACTTGGTATCTTGTACAAATTAATTGAAAAAGGATACTTAAATGCTCGATATTTTGTTCTCAGGTTTTGAAGTGACTCATTTGAGCATTAGAAAAGGATTCGAAGCCAAAACCATGCAAATTATCAAGAATCGAAGCAAACTCACTCATCTAACAAAGAACACGGGTTATGGGAACCCTATGTGGAAGGCCGTGTATCTTTCTGTGTGTTTCGAAGTCTCACTGAGCTGCTCGTAGAAGAACACGGGGTACAACACGGGGCGTGTCATATCCTGTGTACCATACTGCCTGACCCTTCGTAAGTAAACACGGGGAGTGTCAAACCCCATATATCATACTGCCCAACCTTCACAGAAGAACACGGGGTACAACACGGGTCGTGTCATACCCCGTATACTTTACCCATATAAGTTTTATGCGAAGAATCACCAAAAAAGGGAGAAGAGAACTGAAAATTAAAAGAGAAGCCGTTAGTAGAAACCCTAGGAGAGATCCAAAGACACTAAGGGCAACTGCTAGCCTTGGATTCAAGCAAAGGATTGAAGATTTGAGTAAAGAATTTGTAGAGCTTCATGACTAGTTTGATTCCTCTTTTTATTTTCTAGTTTTTTGCTGGTTGTGTAATGAACTCACACTAAACCCTAGTGCTCAACTGGGGTAGACTTGTTCATAGATTTATAGATTTGATTTTAATATAATCTAGCTAGATTTACTGTTGATTTATGATTTAATTATGCTATTTTGTAATTCAACAACCCAATACTTCCAGAATATTGGATTTGTGTAAAGGATTAGTTGATTCTAGGTTGGGATGACTAATTAATTAATCAAACCTTACATAATCATTGAGAATCTCTATTAGACTTAGGAATTAAGATAATTGGATTCTTTTGCACAGGATGAAATGTCTAAAATTGGATTTTCAAGCACTATTAATGCAACCTAGATGAGTGATTACTAAAGAAATTTTGGGCACTTTATCTATTAGTTAGTAGCTAGTAGTCTTGCAATGAGGTATAGCTTATTTCTGGTAATCCAGCAATCTAAATTAACAGTAAACTGGGCTAGAGGATTATCTTCATTCCATAATGAAATACATAAGGGAACCCTAAAACTGAGTACACTTTCACCTCAATTGAATTAAATCTTTACCTAATCCGTACCAATTCCATTTGCTTCCCTTTTGATAAATAAACTTTGTTTCGCATTTTACTCTTAATTCACAATCACAATTGGTACACCTAGATAATTTACTTTGAAATTCAGTTAGTATTCAACGCTCAATCCCTGTGGAGACGATTTCTTTTATACTATAACTTGACTAAACTTGTGCACTTGCAAGTTCACGTTAAAGATATCCTAGACAAGTTTTCACAATTGGATAAAAGAAATGGAAAGAAAAATTTAGATACATAACTTCACAAAAGCAAATTTTAGTGAGATCAATCAAGATCATTACAATCCAATAATGATCATGGTCTTAGTTCATAACTTTCTAATCAAGTGAATATTAGTAAATCATTAAAGTTCAATTGATATTCTTAACTCTAAAATGATAGAAAACATGGATCTTACAAAAGCATGTATAAGTCATATGAAGGGGTGCTTATTGGATTTGCTAGAAACCATGCATAAGTAAAAGGAATTGTTATACTCAAAGTGGCTTTAGGAAAAATATGAAGATGATTCACATCAATTTCCAAGTTGTCTTAACTTTAAACATTGCTTATAATATAATTTTAGGCAAATCCTTATTAAATAAAATGGGTGCCATTATATCCATTCTACATCTATTAATAAAATTCAACATTCCAACTGGAATAAAGCAAGCAAAGGGAGACCAAAAAGTGACAAATCAATGTTATTGTGTCATTTTAAAGGGAAAAAAAGTCTAATAAGACATATCAGGATCCTCAAATACCATGAAAGATTGCTAAGCAGTAGACTTGCATACTATTAGATGTTTGATTAAAGGATGCAAAATGCCCTAAGCCTAGATTTAAATAAAAAGAAATCTAGTTATTTAAAGGAGACAATCAAAGAATCATAAAAATAAAAGCCAACTTGAATGGTGAAGTCAAGCAAACCCTAATACGAATACAAAGGGCAATAATATGGGCTTCACCTAGTCCCTAATTGATATGCTAGACATTAGCTTTAAAATAACTTCCCTTAAATTATTTTTCGATCTAAATATAATGCCAATCTAGAAAAAATAAGAAATCTAGGCTTCAGAAAACAAGCCATAGTAGAAAAAAGTTGCTAAGTTATTAAAAGAAAGATTCGTTAAGGAAGTTCCCCTACCACTTGGTTTATGAATATGGTTGTTAGTGAAAAAAGCAAATAGTACATGGAGAATGTCCACGGACTATACAAATCTTAATAAAACCTACCAAAAGGACACATATCTTTTACCAAACATAGATTACCTAGTGGATAATTCTTTGGGGTTCAAAATCTTAAATTTTAATGATGGCTTTTTAAGCTATAACCAAATGAAAATGTATCTTAGTAATAAAGATAAGACAACTTTCATAATAGATTAAGGTGTGTTTTGCTACAAGGTGATGTTGTTTAAACTAAAGAATGCAAGAGCCTTATATCAACGTATGATAAATAAAGTTTTTACCAACTAGATAGATAAAAAAAATGGAAGTTTATATAGATGATATGATCATCAAGTTAGTTAACAATGAACAATATTTCAAAGACATTATAAAGCATTTAAAGTACTTGAAAAGTATAAGACATAGCTTAATCCAAAGAAATGTGCATTTAAAGTAGAAGTAGGAAAATTTCTAGGATTTATGCTCATAGAATGCAACATCAAGGCTAACCCTTCCAAATGCTAAATAATCATTAAAATAAAAAGCCTAATAAGCATCAAGGAAATCTAAACTTTAAATAGTAGATTAGTAGCCTTTTTTAAATTCTTGTCTAGGTTAATAGATAAATACTTCTTGTTATATTCCTTGCTAAAATACTATTAAAGTTTATATGGAATTCCAAATGCAAAGAAGCTTTTTGGAAATTAAAAAAGTGTTTAGGCACCCTACCAGTACTACACTAACTAGACTAAGGAGATATATTTTACTCAAACTTAGGTAAGTTAAAAATTATAGTTAGTTCGAGCAAGAAGGTAATGCTAAAAAACCTATTTACTTCATGGTAAAGTCTTACATAGTGTTAAGTTAAGATATTAAAAGATTAAGAAGGTAGTGTATGCATTACTATGTGTATCCAAAAAATTAAAACTATACTTTTAAAGCTATAAAATAGTCATTTAGATAGATGCATTAATTCAACAAGTTCTCCATAAACTTAACTTGGCCAGATGATTGGTTACTTGGTCCATTAAATTCTTGGAATACGTCTTAGTTTATAAGCCAAGGAGGTTGGCGAAGTCACAAGTCTTAGCAAATTTTATGGATGAAATGACTAAGGAAAAAATAAAAGCAACCTCAACAAATGATTGAATGACTAATGTACATAGATAGGTCCTCAAATAAAAATGGAAATGGAGTAGGCATAATTTTTAAAGGAAATAAAGTCTAGCTTGAATATTTGATTAAGTTTGAATTCATAGTTACAAACAATCAGCAGAGTATGAAACCTTCATTATTAGATTGAAATAAGTTGCTAAATTAGTGTTGAAAAAATTTAGATATTTAGTAATAGTTCAATTTTAATGAGAATATAAAGTGAAAGATCTACTATTAATTAAACATGTGGAAAAGGTTAAGTTACTTTTATATAAGTTAATTAAATAAAATCCCTTAAGTGGAGAATAAAAAGGCAGGTGATTTAGCCAAATTGGCAAGTGTAAAAGCAATAATGAATAATTGGTTAATCATTCAAGACTTGATTGGTACCTTAAGCATTAATAAGAAAGAAATCCTTAAAATTGACCACTTAGATTCCTGGATGAACCTTGCATTAGAATATCTGAAAGATGGAAAACTTCCCATTAATAAAGCAGAAGCTTGAAAAGTTCAAAAATAGGCTACCTATTTTAACTTGGAGAACAATTAACTATATAAGTGAAACTTTGACCTAGCCATTCTAAAATGCCTAAATTAGGAGGAAGCTAATTATGTACTTTAAGAGTTACACAAAGGTATATGTAGAAGTCATCTAGTAAGAATAACCATGGTCTTAAAAGCTATAAGATTAGGATATTATTTGCCAAGGATGAAAAAGGAAACAAAAAAAAAATTATTTAGAGTTGTGATAAAAGCCAAATGTTCACCCAAGTTAAAGACAACTGTTAACTCCAAAGGAAACAATTTCCACTTTTTAACCATTTACAAAATAGGAGATCGACCTACTTAAACCATTTTCAATGGCTATCAAACATGCAAAATACCTAGTCATTATGGTTGATTACTTTACAAAATGGATAAAAGTTGAACCACTCCTAACATCACAACTAGAAATTCTTTTAGAGACCCATCGTATGTAGGTAAAAGTTTAAAACTTTAATTTAACTAGACATTTTTAAACAATATTAACTTATTTTCATGCATATTCAACTTGCTAGAAATATTAATCTTCGACAATGGAACTTAGTTTATAGCAAAAACTTTCATGGACTTTTTGCATGGGCAAATCCTACCTATCTCTTTAAAGCTATCCTTATCATATCTTTAAATGTTTTTCTTACTCATCTTTTTAATCTTTAAAGATTGGGAATCAAGTAAAACTTCACATCTATTGAACCTTTTTAGTTAAACGAACAAGCCAAGCTAGCTAAAAGAATAATGCTTGAAGGATTAAAAGGAAGATTAGAAAAAGCCAAGGGAAGATGAGTTGAAGAATTAATGAATGTCCTTTAGTCATAAAGGACAATAGTACAATCTACCATGGGCAAAACTCTTTTTAAGCTAATGTGTAGCTTTGAAGCCATGATTCCAGTTAAGTTAAGAGAAACTAATGAAAGGAAAAAACATTATGAAGAGCAAGAAAATGAGCAACGAAGAAAAGAAAACTTAATATTCACTCTTGAAGATTAAGAATTAGCTCAAATACAAGCAAAATAATATGAAAGAAAACTGATGGCCTATTTCAACATATAGATCAAGAAAAAGGATTTCCTAGAAGGATCTCTAGTACTCATATTGGCAAAAAGACCTTAAAAGAATCCAAGTAAAGGGAAATTAGCCTTAAGTTGGCAAATCCTATTTAAAATCAAAGAAAATATAGAGAAAGGTGTTTATAAGTTAGAAACACTGGAAGGCACATCTACCCCTCATACATAGAATATGATTCATTTAAATCAATATTATGTAATCATTTAAATGAATAAACAAGTATCGTAGAAAAATATGCCTAAAAGTATTTGGGAAGTTGGCATAAAAGCCTAATAAACTCCCTCGATATTTTATGAAAATTAAGTAAACTCTTAAAATAGGAAACTTTGAGTAAACTTCAAGAGAACTCCAAAATAAGGAATTTAACTAAATAATAAAATAAGATATCTAAGCTAACTCCCAAAACGAGAAGTTTTGAGTAAAGTTTCAAATGAGAGTTTTGAGCAAACTCCCAGGCAAGAAGTTCTGGGGAAACTTTCAAATGATAATTTCAAGTGAATTTCCTAACAAAAAATTCTAAACAAACTTTAAAATAAGAAAATCCTAAGTGAATCCCTAATAAGTAGTTTGAATAACAAGTCTTGGGCAAGTTGGCAAGCGAGGAGTAGAAGTTTTGAGCTAACTTCTATATAGATAAATTTCTGAACACATAAGTAGAACAAAACATAATACAATTAGTAAGCAAAATAACTTCATTAACACATTGAGCAAGCAAGATAGTAGAATATAAAAAGACTTGTTTGATTGACGTATTGAGCAAATAAGAGCAAAATATACATACTCGTTGAAAGCCATGAAAAACTGACTTACGTAAAGAAAATTCTATTAATATTAAAAAAAACATGAATAAATAACAAGGCTCATTGCAAGCCATAAAAATAATGATATTAAAGATTATCAAAAAGTTCAAACAACATTTTAAAGATGGCAAAACACTTAAAAATTCATTATATGTTACAAAAATTAAGAGGTATCCCCCTTCTTTAATAAATCTTCAAGTGAAGAATCCTTATCAACTTTGGATACATTAATTGAAGGGTTAAAGTATTGGACCTGCTAGGTAGCTTTTTTGAATCTTATGTGGAACATTTGGATAATTACTCGCTTAAGCATTTAACACTCTTTAATTAGCCTCTTTAACCTA
Organism: Sindora glabra; assembly: GCA_020226215.1. Lineage (NCBI taxonomy): Eukaryota > Viridiplantae > Streptophyta > Magnoliopsida > Fabales > Fabaceae > Sindora > Sindora glabra. The sequence continues at coordinate 72,716,215 of CM035228.1, forward strand.
CTTCTTAAACTCTTATATCTCTTTGTCTTTTTTATTCAGCTCTTATTCCCACTCTTGTTCTTTCTTACAGAAGTTACCAATAAATGACTTTACATCTACCAAGCCTTTGCATTCCTTCTTTAATCTTTTTTCTAACTTAAGCTCCCTTAAGAGCTTAGATAATAGAAACACCTGTAGTAGCCTTAGTGGTACCCTCATTGACTAAAGTAAGTTTAAGACTTGCCTTCATGATTAAAGCAAAGCCATTTCCTTTCTTCTCAAGTCTTTTCTCCTTTTCCCTTTCAAGATAAGTTTTGCGAGCAAGAGCTAGTTGAATTAGATCTATCATAAAAGGTAAGAAGTTAAAGTTTTTACCTAACCAATGTCCTATGCAAAAGGAAAAACAAGTTAGCCTGGAGCAAAGGAATATCTTAAGATACATAGCATATTAAATTCGAATGGAATTAAACACATACTATGAATAAGTTTTATATTTAAAAGTTTATCATAAACATACATAAAGAGTTAGACAATGATATCTTGGTCATCATCTAATAGATTTTGCAACTTAAGAAGAGGGGAGTTAATGGCTCGCTTAACTCATTTCACAAGATATAATTATCGATCACCTATTAGCCAGCACAACTCAATATCATTCACCATCTTAACTTTAAAGAAACCATTTTTCTAGCCTTTCACACTTGTAATCAAGTTAGAAAATAAAAGATGATACATCTTGAAGCAAGCCAATAGATAACATATATATTAAATAAGTTAGGTCAGGTAGACATTGATGTACTTTATTAAGTGTTATTGAAAAAGTGAAAATGGAGGAGAGATTTTGACTTGCTAGATGATATCTCCATAGAAGATGAAGAAGGAAGATGTATCATAACTATAGGCCTAGTAGCCTTCTATGGCAAGGATAAACCTTATACCTATGTCATTAGTTATAAGACAATAGTGTTAGAGATTTAGTATCAATATTGGTTCAGTCCATTTACCAGATATAGTAGTAATCTAAATGGTCATATTAATCCAATTTAAATCATTCAGGCCTCCTGAAATGAGGAAAACTAAATTCACTCCATCCATATTCTTGGACCAATTAGCCATAACAACAATGTAGAGTAAGATAAATACAATGCTAAAATACTCTTATTTTGAAAAGGTCAAAGAGTTGGACAACTCAGAAGATGATGAAAAAATCAAGATGATGTGAGGAAAATGAGACATCAAAAGTTAGGCCAAAAAACCTTCAAAATAGAAAGAAAATCTAAAATTCAAAGTCAAGAAGAGTTAAAAAGGGTGACCAAGTAGACTCTTAATCGATGAAGCTAATTAAACGTCTAACACGAAGACCAAAATGAACACTCAAAATGAAAAATACTAAAAAAGACTTTATAGCTACGATAAGAATCAAATCTAGAAATTTGTAATGTTTTCTCTAAAAAATAGCATGAACTTGCACATGAACATAGTATGAATTCTAAAAAATAAAATCATTGAAAAAAAAAGTAATGATGGTAAAAACTATATGAGAAACATAAATAAAGTAATAGGTTAGAAAAAAATGACATACTAGGAGGAAATCAATGAATAAGAGCGACGATGAAAATGATGAAGAAAAGTGGGGGAATATATATTCCCCTATCAAGTAGCTAGGATGCATTTAAGGCAAAAAAATGACATGATCTAATAGTTAGGGAGTAGATAATTTAAAAGTGAATAAGTTGAAGTGACTTCATCATCTAATAATGGAGAATGAAAAAAATTCAAGGGCTAAGGTTGAAACCCTAATGGGTTATCACATTGATGTCAGACATTAAGGTAGATAATCATTAATGATGAAAACATGCAAGTCATAAATAATTCCACTTGAGTTGTTTGAGACATCTAAGAAATTAATCACCTTACCAACCAAGTAACTATAAAATCTTCAAAGCATCAAAGACAAGGAATACAAATTCATCCGAATGATATCTACATTCTTAGAAAAATGAACAAAAGATTCAACCTGCATGGTCACCCGGATGAAAAGGGCAAGTGACAATGACCAAAATGTGCAATCAGCCTTAACCTAATTAGACATAAATGTCACTTGCTTGACTTATACATCCACTCCCATTATCCCAACAAGCGAGCATCACTCACCTTAACTTTAGCTAATCTAACTAGCACTGACTTACATCTTAATTTGAACAAGGGTTTCTCCTTAATATTAATTATCAAACATAATACAAGCTAAAATCCGTTCATTATGTCTGAAGACTAGCTATGACAATTGTGCTTTTAAGTTTTCCAGATCCACAACTTAGACATTAATTGCCATGACCTTAAAAAAGGAACTTTAGGTATGTCTTTAGGGACTAAGACAAAATTCCACACTTTACCTTTTTTATACTTTTACTAACTTAAGCATTAAAATATGCTCAGTGGGCTACTCTTTGCCATGTACACCTAACTCTTTTGTTTCTATGAAGATAAAATTCGACTTGATCAAATCATCCTAAATCAATTAACCAAAATTGAAGTTGTTAACATGCAATTTTATTTTTTAAAAGTAAGATTAAGTTCAAAACTATTTATGGACACTTAAAATGGTGCTATGAATTCTAATGAAGATATATTAAAAATTAGTCCAACAAAGATTTTGGAATTTTTCCTATTTTGTTCTTAAACTCAAATATACAAGAGTAGGTTTGTAACCAAACAAATGTTTTCCTTTAGAAATGCGAACAACCCCATTCGGTTTTAAAATTCTTGAATTTTGCTTCCACCCATTCTATAAACTTTAAAGCCAAACCTTTAAATAGAGAATTGATTCTCACCAACTATTTAATTAACAATTTCATCATATTATAAAATTTTTTATTTTTATAAATTTTGTAATTATATTACTTTTCCACATCATTCTATCACACAAACTTTCATCATTCATTTTTCAAATATTTAATTAAAATATTTTATATTTTATTTTATTTTTATTAATTATATAATATAAAAATTATATAAAAATAAAAATTAAATTAATATATAATAATATTACAATTTTTATTTAAAAAATTATAAAAATTATATAATTTAATAAAATAATTAATAAAATAAATAATAAATTTTAATTTAAAATTTTATACGATGTAAAATTTTTATTTTAAAATTTTAAAATTGAAAATAATAAAATTCAAACGGCCAGTGTTAAAAAGGGTGAGATCAAACCCCCCCGCCCCCGGCGGCGAGTCCTTTTCTTGTTCCTTTGGGTCATTTGGAATTAGGAAGTAGGAGAATTAAGGGTGGCCGTCTCGCTGTGTCGTTACTCCTCTTACCTTCGCAACAATGGCGATCCATCGTTCCCTATTCCGCACATCCTCTCAACTCTCCAAATCCCTTCGCTTATTTGCTACTTCAACAAAATCTTCACACCACAACAATCACCAGCAGACCCACAAATTCCTCGAACCAAATTCCTTCATCGGCAGCTGGGAATCTCCGAAGGACCCAAAAGAGGCAGAGGCCATACTTGCACAGCTAAGAAGAAACTATGCTAAGCAGGTCAAAGAGGTCCGCAAGGAGTATATTCGCGAAATGGAGCTCATGAGGCTTGAAAAGCAGAGGAAAGATGAAGCTAGAAGGGAAGCTATTAGGGCTGCCAATGAAGAGCGTAAGAAGGTCAAGGCTGAGGTTGCTAAAGTTCGAGCTCAAGAGCGAAAAATTGCTGAAGAAGAGTTCAGACAAACCCTGGTATGTATTTTTTCAACTGATTGCTCTTTTTTATTTCCGAATAATTTTGGGCTTTGATTGGATTGTGTTGGAATTTTATGTTCTGTTTGGTTTGATGGAAATTGGGAAGAAGGGAAGGAATAGGAGAATTTAATAGAAAGCGTAATTATAAATTGTAAAAGAAAATTGTTGATTGAAGTTGTTGTTCCGTAGTTGGAGGAAGATGAACCAGAAAAAAACTCAATCGATGAAACCTTTATCAATATATTATTCGTTCAAGGAAAACCGTGGATGTTTAAGCAGGCTATTGCTCCTCTCTTTGAGAAATCCAATATGCCAATTGCTAGCATTGAGGTTGATGATTTGTTGTATTGTGGTGATATCCAGTATTCTGAGTTGCCATATTAATTTTGATCAAAATCTAGTTAAGTTAAACCCCAAAGCTGGGTGGAACTAGTATCTTAAACAAATAGACAAGAAAACGTGAATTCTAAAGTTGGTTTGTACAATTGGCCGTGCATGCTTTCCATTTTGTTATTTAAACTCAAGGTTCTTGACATGGATAGCTGATTTTGTCAACATTGCATGAGTATCGATGGAATATATTAATCTCATTAATCTTTGTCTTATAATTCTCATAATATGATATGTTGAATAACATCTCTAAAGTATGATTAGATTCATTTATTTATAGAAAAAAAATGTTTTGACAAATACATATAAACTCCATTTCCCTGTCCCATCCTTAGTAGGTGCAGTTGTATGGAAGGTCAAACTTCTCTAATGGAAAAGACAGATCCCAAAGTTACGTAGGTGGGTCAATGGTCATTATGGACTGAAGTGTCTGTGTTAAGTACTTGTGGCCTTGTAGCTTTAATCACATAATGCAAACAATGGAAACCAGAATCCTTAATCTTTTCTGTGTTCCAGTAGGTTTAAATAAAGTAATTTAGAGCATGAGATGATAGGGGTAGTGGATGCCATTCTGTAAGAGTTTCCAGAAAGGGCTGATCTGAAAGAAAAGAAGTTCACCAGTCCTTAAGGATCGTTCTTTTAGTTAGCTGTAGGAGTCTTCTGTTTCATGTTATTCCTGTTGTTTGATCTTGCATCTTTTAAAAGAATGCCATTATCTGATTCTTAATCAAAGATTTTGCATACAGATTGGTTAGAGTATCCCTTGAAATGATATTCTCAATATTCTCATGTCAAACATCCAATACAACAACAACAATAACAAAAACAAAGTCTTATCCCATTAAGTGAGGTTGGCTACATGAATTGCACAACATCATTGGGCTCTATCAAAAATTAAATTTTCAGTGATATTATTCACAAAGAGATACCTTTTTATAACTTCCTCCAATATCCTTTTTGACTTCCCTTTATACCTTTTCACAGAATTAAAGACTATATGATCAACTTTTCTCATTGATGTTTCCAGTGACTTTTTTTTGCACATGACCAAATCACCTTAACCAATTTTTTGTCATCTTCTCCTCAATAGGTGCCACACTAATGTTCACAACATTTTAGTCACTCAGCATTTTGATGGATTATTCTGATGTAAAGATTAACAGACTGAAATATATTTGCTAGCTATATGAATCAAATCAAGTACAAAAGATGTTTATATAATTGTATAAGTGTTTTCACACAAGGAAGTGAATTGATTATGGAAGCTTAGAGAAGTAGGACTCTCCTTCCTCGATGGAAGTGAAATTTTGTTATGTGAATGATGACAACTTTTTATCAATAAATCAGCTTGAAACCTGTAAGAAATGATAGCATGATATGCTACTGCCATAGAGTAGAATGTTCTGGAGATTGATCAATCCAGAGATGCTACAGCTTGTCATAAACTCATAATGTTAAGATATATATACGGTCTCAGGGCATTGGTAAAATGGACCATTATAGAGACAAGTAGAACTAGAATGGACCGTTTCAAGAGGTTAGATGATTGGCGGTTTACTATATGATGCTACTTTAATGACTAAATGTTCTTTTATGAGACAGAATTCTAATTATTGCTTCTCTTTGGTTGAATGTTAATGGTTTTTTAGAGGATGAGTTTGTATGATTTGCATAGGAAATGGGCAGAAATCTTGTGTTAACTTTTGAGGATTACTTATCCTCTCCTTTTGTATTCTTTTTCCTATTTATAAAAGTTTCTTTTTTTATCTTGGAAAAAGGGGGGGGGGGTTCATTGACTAAATGTGATTAGAAGGGAGAATAAGAAGGATTTGCAATCAATGGAAAATGGGCTACTTATCCATAACCTGGTAAAAATATGGAAATTATGAGGAAATGGCAAATGAATGAATGATTAATAGAGCCCAGGCATATTGTCATATCTTCTGGTCATTTTCATTTTAAACCGTAATAATGTGACTAAATTGTAATGTCTTGAATGGAAGGCAGTCTTTTCTTTTCTTTTCTTTTCTTTTTTTTCCCTTTTTGGCAATGGTGAGAAGAGTCATTTAATGGTTGATATGTTGTAGTTAATGTGGTTTTTGACAACGCTAGCTTACAAGATGAAGAGATGAGTAGGTCCAATAGTTTTATGAAATAGAGTTTGTTTACTTTGCTTCTATGTGGCCATGTGAGTGTCAGCCCTAGGTTTTTTTTTTTTTGTTCAAAAAAAGGATTCTATCTGATGGATTTACTGAGAGACTAGAAAGCTCTCTTGAGGTAAACTTTATAGTTTCCATTTTCTTATGTTCTGTTTTGGAGGATTTTTGTCCTCCCTTTCTAGTATTTAATTTCTTTTCCTTAATGAAATTTTATTTTATTTTTAATTAAAAAGTATTCTTATAACCATGAAGACATTCCTCAACTTGGTGCTCTTTATGCACATAAGGGATGTAGATCTTTGATTATCTAAGCATTAGGTAACATTTTCAAGTTCTGACTTGGGAACTGACGCAAGCGCCTTTGGCAAGATTGTACTTAGGCATGAAAATCATTGTGTGTATGCCACTACTAATTTGAACTGGCTTTTTATGTTTATATATAACATATAACTAGAGACATATAGTAATCATCTGTATTTTTCTTTGTCTTGTGTCTCTGCTCTGGGTCTGGGTAGTTGTTGTCCCAATAGTGTTACAATGGTGATTGTTTGCTTTTGTTCTACTAGAAATTTGCTCTGAATCCTCTGATGTTTAATCCAAACCAATTATAAAATTTGGAGCTAACGAGTTTTAGTTAGAATTATTTTATATTGAATCATTCATACTCAATTATTTTTATGCAATATTCAAATGTGTTTTTTAGAGATTTTAGTTATTGTAGGTAGTGTTGGAGTGTTTGCAATAGAATCAAAATTCTATGTAGCATATTATATGATTTTTCTGCCTCTTTTTTTTTATATAAACAATTGATTTTCTTAGCTGCTAGTTACTTTCATTTCATGTTTCTTGCATCTATTGCCCTAAGTTTACTCCAAATTAATTTCTCAATTCTGTTGTAACAGTTAAAAGAAAGAGCAGAGAAGCTTGAAAATTGGAGGATGAAAGTCAAGACGCATGAAGAAAAGAAGACCGAGAAGAAAGAGTCATTGCGCCGGCAAAGTTCAACGTGGATTGATGAATCTGAACTGGAGAAGAGAATTCTAGAAGCCATTGTTGATACAAAAGAACTCTGAGTCCCTTGCAGTTTCATGTTAGCTTTGTTGTTTGGAATATAATTTCTGAATCTGGTCATGTGTTCGAAGCGGCCTCATAAATGAATTCTTATGAAAAGGAATCTTTCTAGTTCTTAGTAGCTGGTTTTAAGGTGCAACATTACATGGAGATTTGGAGATAAGGCTTATTTTGGTATTTTCGGAGCATCTCTAAATTTCAGGTCTAACTCCTCTATTTATTTTAAAGAATAAAGTGTATCATTATAACTTTTGATAAGAAAATGAAGAAAATGAATAATTACAAATTTAAAACATTACATTTTAATTGTTCATTTTATATTAAATTTTATTTCTTGAGTTTTTCATCAATGATTATCATAATATACTTTTCCTTCTAAAATGTAAGTAGGCAATTCCTAAAATACTAGACTCCTGTATGCAAGCTTGAGTGAGTAGATTTGAAGTTGTATTTGGAATCCATCATAAATGTTTCAAAAATAGTGCAAAATTGAACTCATGAATTGTCGGAGTTCACGCTATCAATCAAATCTTTATACTTGTTATAAAATTAATAAATATTTGAAAAATAATTAAAGAAAGATGTGAAAGAGAAAAAGGAGAATTATGAGAAGGATGACAACATTTGATTTATACAATTCATACTAATAAGATAAATAGATCAAATATTATAATTTTATAATGATGATTTATAATTAGAATTGGAACTTAATAATTGATTATAATAAGAATATAATGTCTGATTTAATAATTGATCATAATTAAAAATATAACATTTAGTTTATATATATTCATATTTAATAAATTTAATAATTATTTACAACACTTCTCCTTAAATGTCCATATAAAGGAGTACTTAATTATAATATATAATAGGATACTGTCTCATTAAAAATTTTGTCAAGAAAACTTAATGGGACAAAACCTTAGTTAAGAAAAGAGGACAATGCGTATTAACTTTACTTCATGATATTAATTAAGATTTTTAAGTCGAAGAACTCTAATATTATGTATTAGCTTTTCAAATATATTAGTAGATTGTACCTTAGTAAATAAATTTGCTAGTTTATCACTTTAACGGATTTATTGAATATTTATATTACCATTCTTTTCAAGATAAAGAATGAAAAAGAATTTTAATGAAATATATTTTGTTCTATCTCCTTTAATGTACCCTTCTTTCAATTGAGTGATACATGCAACATTATCTTCATATAAGATAATTGGAATTGTTTTTTCAAAAGATAAACCACAATCTCTTGGAAGTGTTGAATCATAAATCTCAACCGAACACATTTTATTCTTGCCTCATGTATTGTTAAAATTTTTACATGATTAGATGATGTAACTCTTATAGTTTGTTTCATAGACTGTCGTGAAATGGTTGTACCTCCACATGTAAATAAATAGCTTGTTTGTGATTGACCATTATAAGGGTCAAATAAATATTCTGCATCTACATAACCAATTAAGTCTAACTTGGGTACCTTCATATAAAACAAACTCCATATCCATCATACCTCTAAGATAACGAAGTACGTACTTAACTCCATTCCAATGCCTTTGTGTAGATGAAGAACTATATCTTACTAATAAATTAACAATGAATGATATATTTACGTTAGTACTCTAATTGTACTAAGATATGATATTTCAAGACTAAGTAGTTTTTCATCTTTTTCTTAATGTTTAAAAAGATCTTTATTCACATCTAGTGACCTTACAACCATAAGGTGCACAATGGATGTGATTTGTCCATATAAACTCATTTCAGTACTTTTGCTATATAAAGTTTTTAATGTACAAAGATTTTATTTTTTAAATGTTCAATTTTGTAATCCAAGATGAAGCTTTATTCTTCCTAGATCCTTCATTTCAAATTCTTTCATTAAACAATTTATAGTTTTTGAAAGCTCTTTAGGAATTCCAATAATATTTAAATTATCAACATAAATAGTAATTATGACAAACTCATTCCTAGATCTTTTTTATTAAAATACATGGACAAATAGGGTTATTTTTGTATCCTTCTTTTAATAAATATTCATTAAGGCAATTGTACCAAATGCATCTAGGTTATTTTAATCCATAAAGAGATTTATTCAATTTAATTGAGTAATCTTCTCGAGAATCTGAATTATATGCTTTAGGAAAATTAAAAATTTTAAGGAGTTTCATATAAATATCATTATCAAGTGAGCTATACAAATAGGTTGTAACAACATCCATTAGATGCAAATTGAGTCCTTCATGTACTACCAGACTAATTAATAATAAAAAAATAGTTACATCCACCACAAGTGAGTACGTATCTTCATAACCAATACCAAATCTTTGCAAAAATCCTTGAGCAACAAGTCGTGCCTCATATCTTATAATTTTACTATTCTCATTTCATTTTTACACAAAAACTTATTTGTATCCAACTGACTTTACACATTCCAATGTACGAACTACAGGTTCGAAAACTTTTCTCTTTACAAGTAAGTTTAATTATGACTCTATCACGTCTTTCTATTTTAACCAATCATCTCTTTGTCTACATTCCTTAACAAACTTTAGTTTATGATCCTCATTATTATTTATTATATCACGTGTTATATTATATGCAAAAACATTGTCAACATTGACTTTATTCTAGTTTTATCATATTTTATTCATAATATAATTCATTGAGATCTATGTATTTTCACTAATTTCATGTATTTGAGTTTTCTCTAGAATTGAAATTGTAATTTTGTCTAGGGACACTTTTGAAGTCATCGCATCCACATCCTCAATTTGGCTATCTCGATTTTTAACTTTTTTCTTTTTCGAGGATTTTTATTTTTGGAACTGATAAGTCTATTACACTTCATGTATGTATTAGACTCATTTGCAATAGTAGATTATCTAATAGGGACATCAACTTTAATTGGAGTATGAGTAATTAGTATACATTATTGGGTCACTCTTTTTTAGTTAATAAATGCGTCTAACAATTTATTGGCTAAACCTTACAAATGAATTATCTTTTGAACTTTTAGTTCACATTATTTTATACGAGGATTAAAATGAAATAATGATAATTCATTCTAACTAATTTCTTTTTCCAACTACTTATCTTCTCCCTCTAATGTTGGGAAATTTGTTTTATCAAAATAACAATAGCCAAATGTAGTCATGAATAAATCTCTTATTGATAGTTTAAGATATTTTATCATAGATAAAGATTTATATCCAACATATATTCCTAAACTTTTTTAAGGACCCATCTTAGTTCATTAGTGGTGGAGTAATTGGGATATATATTGCACATCCAAAAATTCTTAAATGAGAAAATTTGGTTCTTGACTAAAAACTAATTGTAAAAAAAAGGACTTATGATAGCTTGTTGGTATGATGCAAATTAATGCTATAGCATGCAAAATTGCATGTCCTTAAGTAGAAATTAGAGGTTTTGATTTTATAAGTAATGGTCTTACAATTAATGTAAAACACTTAATGAATGATTCTATAAGACCATTTTGTGTATGAATATATGCTACAGGATGTCCAACATCAATTCTAATAGCTATATAATAATTATTGAAAGATTAAAAAGTAAATTCATTAGCATTGTTAAGTTGTATTTTCTTAATTGGATAATCAAGAAAATGTGCTCACAGTTGAATCAATTGAGCAAGTAATCTTACAAATGTTGGATTGCAAGATGATAACAAAGACATATATGACCATTTAGTTAATGCATCAGTTAAAATCATAAAATATCTAAATGATCCACATGGTGTGTGAATTGGTCCATAAATATCACCTAGTATACATTCCAAAAATGTAAGAGATTCACTCAATTTTTCCAATGATGGTCAAATAATCAACTTTCCTTGAGAACAAGTAGCACATGAAGAATTTTTAGATGAAAGAATATGCTAGCTTTTTAATAGATGCCTACATGAATTTTCAATTATTTTTTATCATAATTGATCTAGGATGGAGTAACCAATCATGTCAAATAACAAACTTATCATAATCTATCTTCTGATTTACAATAGCATGTGCTTTAATTGTACTAACATATATATAGTGCAAACTAGAGGAAAGTGCAGATAATTTTTCAAGTATGCATGTATTACCTAAGATTATACTAGTGATATAAAGATATTCAATATTTCCTACACTTTTTTTTATCTTTGTTGTCTTAATATGATATCCATTTCGATAAATATCCTTAAAACTCAATAAGTTTTTGTGAGATTTAATGGAATATAATGCACTATCAATGTATAATTTTGTTCCTTAGAGTAATAAAACATTAGCTCTCTGAACCCTTTAATTAAATTTGTAGTAATAGATATAGTACTAACATTCGCTTTTTACATTACTAAATAAAAATAATTTTTTTATCCTTGAGAATTGTATGAGTTCTTACACTATTAGCGAGACATATATCTTATTAACATTGTTGCCAACCAAAGAAAAATTCATACTTCAAAACAAAAAATATTAATAATCAATATGAGAAAATATTATTTAAAAAATATAAGAATATATTTGAGAAGATAATAATCTTAAAAGTAAATTCTTTATTGCTTTAAAAAATACACTAAAAGTAAAATATAAGAAACTTATTTTTAGACATTTCCATTGCTAATTAGGTGATTAATTTTTCCACCAGGATTAGCAAAAAAATCAGCAACATCCAAATGAATGACATCAATATAGCCATAATTAGAGTCACCTTCTTTACATGCAAAATTTGTCTCTATATTTTTTCCTTTCAAGCGATTCTTAATAAAAGTCAACAAGATGCTTTGGTATACGACAGATATGAGACTAATGACCTTTGATACCATAATGATAATATTTGTTCTCAATATGTTTGGTATTTTGCCCATCTTTTTCTTTATCATTCTTTTCTTCATTTTTCCCCTTCTAGTAGAAAGTTGAGTTCTTGGTATAAGAACCACAACCATGACCATGTCGACAACCTTAACCATAGCTATAACCACATCTATAGCCATGAGTTTGTCCACAAGTAAAATAGCCATGTGTTATTACATTTACTTTAGGGAATGGAGCAAAGCTAATCAGACAAAACTCATGATTTTTCATAAAAAAATTCATTATTTTATTTAGCCACAAGGAGATAAAAAATTAACTCTGGATATTTTTTTAAATCTTTTTCTTGATATTGCTACTATAAGAGCAAATTGGATGCATAGAAAGTAGAGAATGCTTTTTCTAACATATCTTCATCGCTTATTCTTTCTCCACATAATTTCAATTGAAAGTTAATTTTAAACATTATAGAGTTATACTCAGTTACAGTTTTAAAAACTTGTAACCTCAAATGCATCCACTCGTAACGAGCTTTTGGAAGAATCATAGATTTCTAGTAATCATATCTTTCTTTTAAACTATTCCAGAGAATAAATGGATCTTTTATCATAAGATACTCAGTTTTTAATCTTTCATGGAGATGGTAATGAAGAAAGATCATAACTTTGGCCTTATTTTGATTAGGTGCTTGATTTTTTTCTTTGATAGTGTCTTTAAGACCATTTATATCTAGATGAATCTTAGCATCTAACACCTAAGATAAATAATTTTTCCTCGTAATGTTAAGAGCCATAAATTCAAGTTTTGCAAGAGTTGACATTTTAGTACTATTATATAAATACAAAACAAGTTAGGTAACATCCAATATTGTAGAAATTAAGTGATAACATTAATATGAAGATAGTTGCATTTATAGTTTGCATACTCAATTTATAAAATGTAGTTTAAATACATAGGATATGAACAAATCATTAGCAAATCAAAAGTACATAGTGTATATCCAGTTCATGAAGAATCATAGGAAGTGGTAGAAGCTACACTATTAATCAAATTTTAATGAAAGGAATTTGATGATGTAGATAAATCACAATCTTTGAACCTAACATTACAAAGGTTAGATGGATGCACAAAAAGTAGAAATTGATGTCAAAGCATAAGCATAAAAACAAGGTTCACATAACCAAGAAAATAAGAGAGATAAACCAATTCAATCTTTTTCTCTTTATTTATGAGAATAAAAATCTCAAATTATTCAAGTAGAACAAAAGAAAGGAGATCATGAATCCTAACAATTCTCAAAGGAAAATAAGAGCTTGAGAAAGTAATCATACCTTCAAAATGAGACAGTAAAAACTTGAGAAAGCAAACATAGGAAAACAATCGTGTTGATGATGTGTTATAAAATTGATAAACACATGAGAAACAACTAAAGAAAGATATGAAAGAGATAAAGGAGAATTATAAGAAAGAGAAAAATATATGATTCAACCATGTTTGGAATGATTTATACAACTTATATTAATAGGACAAATTAATCAAATGCTACAATTTCATAATGATGACTCATAAATGAAATTGAAACCCAATAATTAATCATAATAAGAATGTAACGTCCGATTTAATAATTGACCACAATTGGACGTATCACGTATAACACTAAACTTATATCAAGTGAAAGGAAAAGGGTGTCATTGAAATCATAAGAAGTATTGAATTATTGAATCGAAGGGTAAGTTTACATCATATTAGTGGACAAGTCAAACTATAATTCAAATTTTAACTTTTAATTCAAAGGATTTACTTTGGTATTCCTTAGGAAGAAAAAAAGAATGGAATGATGTCATGCTAGTTTTTCATAAAATTTCATTAATTTTTTTATAGAATTTTGCTGCTTTTCATAAATCATTTAAATATTATTGTATTATAAATATGATTATTCATATTATAAAATTTTATAAAAATATTGTACCCAGCGATGGAACTATATAGTAAGGTGGAACGGTAACTAACCCCACTAGAATTTTCTTTTATTATATTGATACTTATTTTATTACCCTTATTAATTATTTTAACTTGTCCTTATTATTTTTGTTGAAATGTGTTTAGTTGCAATAAAGATGTTTAATTATGTACACTTAATTTAACTAAAAATCTCTTATTTTTTTATTGTTGTGTATTTTATATATTTACTTTTTTCTATTAATTCTTTTTTATTAATTTTCTTATCTCTCATTACTCTTCCTTTCTCCTCATTTTTTAATATCTATCATCCCACCCACACCAAACCACTCCTATTTATCTCTTTCATTTCTATACTTTTTGTATTAGCCAATCTACTCATGTTTTCACCCTCTTTTTATGTCTCTTTGCTTTCATGTTCCTTTTTCTTCTATCTTTTACCTTTTTATATCTCTAGTATGAATATCATAAAGAATTACGTCCACAATTGTATAAGGGATGAATTTTTAAATGATTGCTTAATTACTCATATAGAAAAAGATATATTTTATGGTAATGTTGTGAGAAATTTAATCTCTTAAAAAGTCGAATGTTTTACCATTAGATTGCATTTTTTCCTGAATCCTAAATCAAGTGAGTTAAAATTAAAAGTATAAATTTTAATGTATTAAATGCAATCCAATGGTAAAAAATGCTCAATCTCTAAGGAGTTCAAGTTCCCTATGGTATTGTAATATTTTTTATGGTATTGAAAATGAGAAAATCATGCAATATTTTTAGAACATGAAAACATAGAGAATAACTATAATTTTAAGTAAACTATCATTTCTTTTAAAAAATATTGATTAAAATATTTAAATATATTTCAAATATATATTTATTAAAATTTCCTACTCTATCACTGATTACACCTCAATAACTTAAACACTTGCAAACTCTTATGAAGAAATTATGAATTTTATGGAAAAGTTTATAAATTTTATGAAAAAGTTACAATTTTTCATAGGGTAAATTATTTTAATTTCTTTCAAAGGTAGGTTTAATTACATTCAGATACTATTAATTTTGAAAAATTAGTTAATATCCCTTTTATAAATAATATTGCATAAACCACCTAATTAAAAAAAATGCTATAAATCATTACTCTTGTTCATGAAATCTAATTTGTTAGTGGATTCCATTGTAGAGATGTAAAATATGGTATGCAAGGTAGGGTGGATTTAGCTATATAGGCTCACAAAAATGTGGAAAAAATTGCTAAGACTGTTGGCAAATCGTATTAATTTTTTTTATTATTAAAAGTAATTAAATCATTAGATGTGTATATGTAAGGATCAAAGATCAAAGATCAAATTCTATATGTAAAATAAAGGAAAATACCTTTAAAGGATATTAGAATGGATTAAAATTAAAAAAAATATACTTTTTTTAAAATTATAATTGGATAATTAAATTTTTTTAATAGGTTAGTTAAGCAAGGCTAAAAAAATTACTTTAGTCCATTAAACATTGGAATAAGAATTAAATTAAATTAAAAAAGTCCTTAAATGATTGAAAGATCATCAAAAATCTTAATATAAAAGAAATAATAAGTTTAGACCCATTGTTTTAGGTCTATGTAAACTTGCCTATATTAGCCCGTAAAAAATATGAGCTTTAATTAAGGAGCCAGCCTATTCTATGATCATGATTGCCTACATTACTTACAAACTTTAAGCCCATTTAACATGCCTATCCTATTGCTTGGGAAAATGTTTCATGAGATATTTGCCCTCCATCTGAGCAACTAAAATAAAGATGTCAAGTATACCTTTTACAATGTTTGTTAAGATTGTATGCTTCTATAATCTATATATGTATCTTTATAAATATATAAGCATTTTTTTTATAAACTTTACAATGAAAATTACAATTTTTTTCATATATTTATCACATGTTAAATTTGTAAAAGTTGTTATTATTGTTGAAGGTTACGCAATAGATAATTAGATAATGTTTTATGGTAAAAAGTTAAAATTGTATATTAATAATACATAAGATTTTGTCACTAAAAAGTTACATTTTATTTATAAAATTTGTAACTTTTTTTTAAGTTAGAAGTTATTCACAAAAAGTTGTAGCATAAACAATCATATGTAAAATATAGAAATTTTTGAAAGTTATATGACAAAAATTGTAAAATCTTATAAAAAATTATAAAATTTTATTTAATAAAAGTCATAAAACTTGATAAGAAATTGTGAAATTTTAGTTTTTGCATTAATATATTATTTAATAATGCCTTATTTGACTTTTAAAATGTTATATTTCAAACTAATTTTTAAATAGAATGTTGATTAATAATAAAAACACTTTTATTTTATATTAGTTGTGTGAAATTAGAGAGAACACATGAAGAAAAAATATTTCTTGTTAATAATTGATCATATATGCATGAATATGTACATGTAATAAAGGGCTTTGCTCCCTTCCATGATCGATAAGGACTATGGACTACTTAGTAACATACTAGATACAATAAAAATACATATATTCACTATATTATCTAGCATTCCCCTATAAGTAGTATATAAATTATATGTATGGAATTTGTTACAAATGAACTCAATGTGAGGACCTTTAAGGGACTTAGTAAAAACATTAACAAGTTGGTTATTTGAGTTGACATAGCTAGTGACAATACAACCAAATAGCACCTTGTCTTGAATAAAATGACAGTTGATCTTTATGTGTTTAGTCCTTTCATGAAAGATTGGATTGGAGGCAACATGAAAAGTAGCTTGATTATTATATAATAACTCCATTTGAAATATCTCTGCAAATTTTATCTCTTGAATCAAAAGCTTAATCCATAAAGGTTCACATGTCACTAGAGCCATGGTATGATATTCTACCTCAACATTTAACTATCTACACTTTCCTACTTTTTACTCTTCTAAGATACAAGATTTCCTCTACAAGAACATAATACCTTAAAGTAGAGTGCATGTCAGATGGAGAACTAGCCTAATTAGCATTTGAATGACTAATTGCTTGTGTATGACTTTTGTTCTCATATAATAATAATTGACTAGGTGACCCAACCTCAAAATTCAAATGGTTGCAACCTAATGATTGTTACACGAAGACTAAAGAAACTAGCTAATAATAAAAACAACAAAAGAATTATTTGACTATGTAATAATGAGATAATTCAACTTATCTACTAGTCTCTAGTATCTTCTAGGATCAACAAAAAGCTCCCACTATCTTGAGAAAAGCTTGGTATTATGATCCATAGAAGAACCTAACAATCTGTAATCCAATATACTAACTTTTTCTAAGATATCTTAGACACACTCCTTTTAAGAAACAATAATGCTAGAACCATATTAAGCAATCTGTATTAAGAAAAGTACTTAAGCAATCCTAAGTTTTTAGTCTAAAAATAATTAAATAAATGTTTCTTTAGCTTGTCAATGCCGTTTTGATCATTCCTAGTTATAACAATATCATCAATATAAACTGCCAAATAAATACATTATCCTTGTGAATTATGCTTATAGAAAATAAAATGATCAAACTCTCACCTAACCATACCATATTCATGAATAATAGCATTGAAACATTCAAACCAAGTGTAAAGAGATTGCTTTAAAACTTATAACAAATGATGAAGTTTACAAACTAGATTAGACTTCCACTGAGCAATAAAACTAGCTAGTTGCTTCATATAAATTTCCTTTTGAAGTCCACCATGAAGGAAGACTTTTTTTATGTCTTGCTGATATGACGACCAAGAATGCATAGTAGCCATTGAGAGAAGCAAGTGAACAAAAAACATCTTAGCACATAGGAGAAAAAGTGCCATAATAATCAAGTCTATGAACCTATATGTATCATTTAGTAACTAAATAGGCTCTGTATTGATCAACCTAACCATTAAAACCTACTTTGACAATGTAAACCTAGCCATATCCAATGAGAGATTTTCTTGGAGGCAATGGAACCAAGTCCCAAGTACTATTACCATGCAAAGCAATTATCTTATCTAACATAGCTTATTGCCACTCAAGATTGGAAAATGCCTCTCTAGTAGTCTTAGGAACAAAAACAAAAGACAATGACAATATAAAAACACAATAGGGTGTAGAAAAATAATGATAATTAAGAAAGTTAAAGGTAGAATCATAGCAGGTGGAGATGTTAAAGCAAGAGGTGAGTTAGTAAAAACTATTGGTGTTTCAAAAGGAATTAGAAGAAAATCTATAATAGTATCTATATTAGCATAAGAATGTTTATGATATACCTATAATGGCATAATGGATGAAATAGTCTTGAATACACTAGGATCAAAAGCAAAATTGGTGAACTATATGGAATGCTATAACTTCTTACAGAGAATGATGTGGTATAGAAGAAGATAATGAGCAAAAAGAAGGCAACTCAAAGAAGGTAACATCAACTAATAGATAATACCACTAGGTGTGTGGAAAGTGACACACGTAACCTTTTTGGACAAAAGAGTAGCTTAAGAAGATGCACTTGATAGATTTAGGAATGACTCATCTTTGCAAAATCTTGCAGAGTAATTCAACACGAGGAAAACATATTAAATTTTTTCAATAGACAAGAATTGGTAACAAAGATTAATTTAGGGTGTAAATTTAGTTATGTTGTAAAAGTATAATTTATGTGTAGATTGTTTTATGAAATACATATAGTTATAGAAGTGTTTTCTATTTTTATTTGTAATTTTTTGTATAATAATATATTATAACTATAGCCTTCATTTGATCTTCACTTTTATTTATGAATATGTAAATATGTTTGATGTTTTCTTGTTATCATCTTTAATCTTTATTATATAATGATATCATTGTCTAAAGTTTCAAAGATTTTATTCCAAAAAATTATCTCTACATTTGTAAAAAAAAAAAAACTTGCTAAGTTATAGTGTACTTGATTTGAAAGAAAAAATAACTAGTATATCATGTTAATTATTTAATAATAATCGATGTGGATGTTAGATTTAGGCTTATTTCTAATGAACCCTACATGTTAGTTTTTAAATACCTAATATTGAAACGAATACAAATGTGTTATCTAAAAATAAGTTTGACCATTAGATGTTGGTTGTATATAGGACCTAATGTCTAAAGGTAAATTACTGGCCAACTAATTTTTGTATTTATGATATTATTAGAAACCATAAAAACTTACCATGTTAGTTTACATTGACAATCGATGTGTAAAGTTATGTCAACAATTAACTAATTAAATTACACTATGACATTCACAAGGTTATTAAAAATTATAAATACTTGTAACATCATTATGCAAATAACTAATGCTTAAAAGAAGTTTAGGCACCACATTTAAAACTATTAACCATTTACATGTCAAGTTTTACTTAATTGATGTCTAATAGAATATTAATAGTTAGCTTGTATAGAAAAAAATTATATGTTAGACATTAGTTTTTATTTCATAACTAACACTAAATTTACTACATATTGCCTATAAATTTCATTTGCACTTTTCATTTTAAACATCTTGATAATACCTTTGCCTTTACTATCTAATTCAAGAGTTTAGTTAAATTTAAAGATGATTTTCCTTCCATCTCATCTATTGAAATGCTATAGATCTTATCAAAGGACTTGCCTCCTTCGATATCTCTTATTTCACAATGTGAAAAGAATCCTTTAACAAATCAATGTTATCATTTTGTGAAGCTTGAAATATTAGTGGAGGCAAATTATTTAATAAGAATTGCAATGTTTCTAAATGTCTCAAGTAGGATGGAAAGGTAGCTAGTTTTGCATTTGATCCATACTTTTAAGTTAGTAATGGAAGAAAATGTATTACCTAGACTTTCTAATGGATCCTTTTTACACCTTTATCTCTTTACAAGCAAAGCCTCCCCTTTTAGCAATTAAGCCTAAGAAAGCCTAATTCTTCAATTATTCTTGCTATTACAATAGGAAGACAAATTAAAGAACTTAGCTCTTCTGTGCTTAATTACTATAGAAGGAGGCTTTACTCATAAAAAGGTAAGGTATCCAAACATGGAATATAATAGACATAATGGTTTAAGTCACCCACACCTTTTAGGTAAAAAACCTACAAGTAATATGAAATAAAGTGTAATTCTAGCTAATGAATAAAATTAATAGTAAGGATGGAAGAATGTATTTGTCAATGTAATAATGTAAGGATGTATATGTAACGAAAAGTTAGTTATTTGTTATATTAGTTGATGTAATAATTTATATGTAAAATAAATAAAATTATAGATTGTATTTTCATAATTGTTTATTGTCTCCTTCTTCATATATTTCTTAACTTAATTTTTCTAATATTTACATTCAATTCTACGTTTGGATTACTTTTTTTATGAACAAAATATATACATCATCTGAAAAATGAGATATAATAACTCTCTATTTATATAAAACATTTTAAAATAATTCTTCTATAGTTTGATAATCTAAAATTTCAAAGACATCAATGTTCTTTAATTTAAAAAAAAGGAACCACATCATTTTTTTTCATAAAATCGATGTCTTTGCTTTAAGACATTGGTTTGTTATCAAAACCTAATGTAAGAAATAAGATATTTCACATTCAAATACAATTTTAGTTTTATATAGGATACAGTGTTAGTTTGTAATAAAATTGATGGAAAATGAATTCAAATAAAATTTTAATCAAATTTCACATGTTAATTTTTTATTTGAATTTTACATAAAAAGTCATTAAAATGAGAGTTGTTAGGTGATTGATGTGTTATATTTGATCATTATTATTTTAAATATAATACATTAGATATTAGACATTTGTTTTAGTGTACAACAAATATGGAAAATGAAATAACTTCATTTTTGTTTTCTAAGGATTTATGAAGATGAAGGTGGAAGTTGAAATAAATGGCAACCTTTGCCTTAGTGCTAAACTGTAAAATGCCTTCCTTATGAGATTAATTGTGTCTTAAGGAGATATTCCTACTAATAAAGCTCGTGTTTAACTTGTAGTTCAGCCTCTTCTCACTATTAAGGTATGTCCAAATGACTTATTTTTCTTATAAACCTAAGGATGAACATTTTCGTGTTACGAATGTATTCTTTTGTATTTGTTTTGATTTTGTATGTCTGATTTCATTATTTAGTATTTTTGGGGCTGTGAGTGTTGATATATGTGTACTAACTTTATTAAAACATCATATTGTTCACATGTTATTTTTTTATATATAGATTTTTCTTGTATATTTGTTGCATAAGATTTAGATTGGGTAGTCATAAACTATGGATAGATGTTTGCTCATTAGATAAGTGCTAAATATGATAAAAGGGTTAAGTAGTTTGTTAGATTTGTTATAGGCTAAGAAAAGAAAATTAGTGATGAGCTCATTAAGTGTCCTTATATGAATTGGGTTTTTATTAGGATGCTTAATCCAATAGGCATAAAAGAACATCTATTTTTCCATAGCATTAACCAAGGGTATATGCAATGCATATGACATGGAAATATGAGTTATCTAATTCATCTCGCACCTATAAAGGCAAAAGAGTCCATGAAGATAATAACATTGATGTAAAATTAGATGATTAATTAAAGCACATGGTGTATAATGTTAAAGATAATTTCACTTAATGCCAACATGTCCTTGATAACTTATTAGGTTCTTGAAAGAAGCCTTTGTATTCAAGTTACTCCAAATTTACACAATTATTTATTATACTAAGATTGTTTAACTTTAAGGTGAACAATGGTTAGAGTGACTAGAGCTTTAAGCAATTGTTATAACTATTGAAGAAATGCTTTCCTAACTGAATAAGTTTCTAGATCATACTTATAAGGCCAAGAACATTATTTACCCATACTTTCCCTAATATTTATATACAATACCAAAAAAAGTACAAAATTTAACAAGAGTACCCAAAATATGAGGCACCATATTATAAATTAAGGAAAATTGATGGCATTAATAGTAAAGGACTTCAACAAAGGTATTTTGATATCTTTTAATAATACCAAAGCTTAAATGAATATTTCTCAATGCAAAAGATGTTAAGAACTTAACATAGTATATGAGCTAGACACTATATGACAGCAAGCTTTGACATTTGGCTAATTTTTCTCAATAATGAATAGTTAATACATTATTCCTTATGTTTGGTCATAAAACAAGAAAACCTAGGCTTGCATTTTGCAACAATGGATAAACTTTCATGGTAACATAATTTATAAACACAACATATAGCTTGTTATATTGGTTATCTTAAATCTACATCCTTTGTTATTCATGAAGTACAAGTACATCATGTTGTCTTTGTTAATTTTAAACCCTAAACAATCAAAAAATGACATGGATGTCTTCTCAGTATTTCTTATTGGAGACTTAAAGATGATGTAAGAAAAAAGTGTCTTAATCTTTGATGTATATCATTAAAAGTCTTTCATTTTGTATGTTATGCTCTTTTGTACAATTAATGATTTCCCAATATATAGCAACTTGACTAGGTACAACTTCAAAAGGTATAAAGCATTTCCTATTTGTGAAAATTGTACTTTTTATTCTCAATTGAAGCATAAGATACAAATGGCATATTTTAGTCATCAAAGATTTTTGCCTTATTTCCATTGATATCACAAATTAAGGAAAGCTTTCAATAAATCAATGGAAAAAGAACCAACTCTAATACCTTTAACTAGAGATGAGATTTACAAATAGGTGAGAATAATGTAATTTTTTGCAAGAGAAACCTCACGAAAAAAGAAGTTTTGATTCTTTAATCTTCCATAATGGAAAAAGTTATTTACGAGAGATGACATTGATGTTATACACATGAAAAAATTGTTTGTAATAGTCTCGTATGGATATTATTGAAAATACTAGGGAAGAGTAAGGATAGAGTCATTGTCAAGTTAGACTTGGTTGAAATGTCTATTCAAAGAGGACTAACATAAAAATTAAGAGGTTAACATATGTATCTTCCACTAGCTTTCCATACTTTATCTATAAAGGAGAATACAAGTTTCTGTGAGTGTCTACTTGATATTAACGTGCCACAAAAACATTCTTCAAACATCAAGACCCTTATCTCAATGAAAAACTTGAAAATAGTTAGTTTAGAGTCTTATAATTGTCATGCTTTAATGTAATAACTATTAGTGATATCTACTCATTCAATCTTGCTAAAAAATGTCAAACATGTTGTCACTGGACTTTATTTCTTTTTCAATACAATATGTAGTAAGATTGTTAACCTTGAGAAGTTAGATGACTTACAAAGAGAAGTTATAGTTACATTATGTTAACTTGAGATATACTTCCTACCTTTCTTATTTAATATCATATTATATTTGGTTATCCATTGGTAAAATAGATAAACTATACAGGTAATTTACCTGAGGTGGATGTACCTCTTTGAGTGATATATGAAAATCCTAAGAGTATATAAGGAATTAACATCAACTAGAAGGATGTATTGTCAAGGCTAAATTACTAAAAAGATGGTCCAGTTCTATAGTGACTTCTTGTTAACTATTAGACTTTCAAAGTCTTATTAAAAGGGAAAAATTGCATGTAAAGGCACATTAGGTACCTAGGTGGTGAGTTTAAGTTATGAAATATGTATATAGGCCTACCTTTACATTATGCATAATAGAGATGAAGTTCAACCTTATGTAGATAAGCATATGACCTTTGTAAAGGAACTAAATCATGGAAGAAATAATCAATAGGTTCAAGATAAATGTAATCACTTATTCTTTAATTGGTTTTAGAGTTAAGTTTATTTTTGAACGGTGTAAGATTTAATATTATTTCTAAGACCATAAGATAGTTAATGTATGAGCCTCATCTCTTATTATGAATATGACATTAATGGGTATTTTATCTATACAAAAGGCTAAGATAACAAGAGCACTATGCAAAATAATAGAGTTAATTTAATGGCTTATATGATGCATGTGAATAGTTCTAAAGATAAGAACTCTATTTATGCTAATATGTCATATTACTAGTTTATTAAAGATATTTGGGAGCTTGACTACATTATATTTAGAGTGTCTATATTTTGATGGAAATGAGTTAAGAATGAAAATGACATCTAGGTCAATGAGATAAGATTCCTGCTAGTGGATCTTAATAAAGAAGGTTACATGGGGAGCCATTCATAAAAGCATCCTAAGTAAAAATAAATTTTTATGTTACAGGCCTATTTGATAAGAAATGATATATAACTTTACCAAAGAAGAGGTATATTATTTATGATGATATTAAGGAGACTCCTCCTTTCAGATTATCTCTAATAGACAATGAGGGTGATACGAAGGAATTTTACATGCTAGATAATCATGTTAAATGGATATGGCTTGAAAATCTTTCTAAAAATGTTAGGGAAAATTGAAAGTAATTGAATTCATATTTCTCATGCCTATATTCTGTGTATACTAAGTA
Organism: Sindora glabra; assembly: GCA_020226215.1. Lineage (NCBI taxonomy): Eukaryota > Viridiplantae > Streptophyta > Magnoliopsida > Fabales > Fabaceae > Sindora > Sindora glabra. The sequence goes on from CM035228.1 coordinate 72,740,781, forward strand.
GCATTTATGAATTATTATTTTCTAATAATTTTTTATATATTTTAATCTTGTAATATGATATGCATTTTTCATGCTAAGTTTTAAGTTTCTAATAACCACAATCATTTCTAGTTTAGTGGTGAGAATAATACACCCCGACTTAATAAACAAAACATAATGCCACTAAAGTTTAATAGTATAAGCTAAATAATAAATTCCTCTTCAATAAAATTATATAATATTAATATTGCAAATACAATATCAATTTTGACTTGCTTGTGCCCTTCTTTTTTCACAATAGGTTTCATAAAGATTTCTATTAATGGCTATATCATTAAAAGATAATTTAATTTTTTTTAACATTTAAAGGTATTATTGTCAATTTTTGCAATAAATACATATTATATGTCTTCAATTATTTGGACCTAATTAAATATATGAAATTATTGTCATTGGATATTTATTGAATTTAGGATATTATTTTTTTTACCTAGAGATGTTAAGATAGGACTTAAATATTATGGTTTGTAATAATATTGCTTGTACAATAATATGATTGTTGGATTCTATAAATAAATTCACATGAATATTGCTTTAGGTGTAATAAGGTTTTGGTGGAAAACAAAATATATGTCAATTATTCCAGAAAATTGTTATCTTATATTAGCATTACATATTAGTTATTTAATACAAATCAAAATACTATATGAAATTTTTGATATGAAAAGAATGTTAATTTTAAATGTTGGTTGACAAAATGACATCATAACTAGTTTCCACATCAATCATTATTATTTTTTCATGTCAATTGTAAAATTGATATCTTATATTAATGATTTAACATTATACAAGCACTTAACAAGCCAATTATCATATAAAAAAGTTGACATCATTATTATTTTTCATATTAATCTAAAAATTGACATCGAATACATCAAATATACAATGAAGCTCGTATATAAATCGGTTAGTAACCGATGTCAAATATGTTAAATAACTAATATTGAATATCATTTTTGTAGGTGATCGATGGTTAAAAGAGTTTAGATAAGATGTTAACCATTAGATTTTGTCTAAAATAATTTATCCAAATTTAAATCTAAAGTTGTAACCAATAAAATAATGATGACTTGAAATACAAGTTTTAATATTATTGAAAATCAACCAAGTGGAGGATCTTGTTCAAAGCACTGTAATTTTGTCACATGGGAAAAATAAAATTGGTGAGGCATTTTGAGCTTGCATAATGGAAGAGTGATTGTTGAAACAATTTTCTTGGATTGCTATTTGTGTGCAACAAAGCTATAATTTAAAACAAAAGTGACATGTCAAAAAATTTAACAATAGTAATATGATATCTACGTTTTAATGTTAAATAGTATAAATTTCTTTATATAATTGCCATCTTATTAAGATGATGGCATATAAAGCACGGGAGATAACTATAATTTTCTTAACTTCTAAAACCTTAGAAAGAAATATCCAAATGATGCAACGTATGATTTGCTTTGTAGTTTGATGATCCAATGTTTCATATGCATGATGGCAAAAGACACAGGCACTTTAATTAGTTAAAAATCACTTTAACAAAGTAAAGAAAGATGTCAATAATTCCTAAAATGGAGAAGCTTACGCAGAACTAATCATAGATATTCTTTAACCAAATTATGTCATCTCTAATTTTAATATGATTTTGTAAAGGGGTAATTAAGCATGAAATCCTTTTTTTATGTCCTAATAACAAATTTGTTTATTTCTAAAGAAGAAACGTGATATTATATTAAAAAATTAATTAAGAACTATAATCATCATATCACTATTTCATTTGTGAAATCTTTTTCATATTTTCAAAAATAGTTTAAAGGATTATTAGATTTCATATTTTTAGTTTAAAAATTAAATAAAACATACATTGAAATGTGAAGATTTCAAATTATGTTTTTATGCCAATATTCCCTTAAAATATTCCCATAGAGCAGTTATCCAATATTCCTATATTATAGAAATGTTTTCACCCTTCTAAGTCTTACTATCTAATTTCACTACTACTTATCACTGTCTACCATTATCAATGGCTGTTGATCACTGTTTACCACAACCTACCTTTATAGATTGCCACTACCTTTTTTCATTGATTAATATCTACTATCACCAACCACCATCGTTATTACCTGCTACCACCTACTAATATTGACCGTCACCCACCATCACCTATGACCAATGACTATCACTGCTACCACTTATCACTTTTGTTAGCAAATGATAGTTATAAGAATGTTAGAGTTATCAGTTGATCTTACTTCAATATGAAAAAGGGTTTAATGCTTTTGTAGTTAACATGAATGTTTTTAATAATAAGATTTTCCTTTATTTATATTTATTTTCTATCTTGGCCTCTTTCTTTAATCTTAAATCTTACTACTACCAAGATTAGTTTTCTTCTTTGTATATTTGTTATCCTAACAAAACTAGTATCTAAAGATAGGGTTCAAAATGGCTAGTGGAAGAGGATCATTTCATGCTACATTTTTTATCTTAAATAGTAAGACATATGATAAGTGATTTATACAAATGAAGCTAATATTAAGCTATTAAGAAGCCTTAGAAGCAAGGACGAAAAGTGTTGTAGCTTAACTCTAATGAAGCATAAAAACAAGTTCCCATAAGGAATAAAAAGAAACAATGCAAGGGATTGTTCTTTATTCACCACTAAATAAGTTTGGGATATACTAGAAAAGTGTTAAAAAAAGTATAGAAAAGATAAGAAGTTTAGCTTGTAGACTTTAAGCTTGTAACACTAGTTTAAAGCAAAAGTTAAAAAATCCAAGTAAAGGAAGAATATGAGAAAAGAACTTTGGTAAGTCAAATATTTAATGTTATATGTAATTCCCTTACTTATTAACACCTTAAACCTCATAATAAGTAATTATTGCATACTAAATTGCCTTCTACTCCAAACCAACTCAGAATATCTCAAAATTTCTGTATTTCGTACAACATAAGTAAGAGTCATGTAATATACAATATGTCCAACTTACAAACATATATTCATCAAATATTACATCACAAACTACATAAACATTTCTATTACAACTTCAAAACATCATTCTCCTCTATTATGAGAACTTTTGGAAGCATCACCTGGAATGGTTAGTAACAATACAAAAACATGAGAAACAAAGTTTCCCAGTAGCTAGCTATTACCATAAAAATATATCAAGTCATTTCAGATCCTTAAGAAAATAAAGTATACATTTCCAAAACAATTAATCATTTATCATCTCCTTCATACCATTGTAAGAAATATGCACTACACACAACAATCATCAAGTCCATTCAAGGACTTAAATAGACATCTAGATGGCCATCACAGATAATCGTACCTAGGCCTATATACAGCAATTCACTGTCTTCCCAGGGTACTCGGGCCAAAGGCCTAACATACAGCATCACGCTATCTTCCCGAGGTATCGGGCCATAGGTACCGCCCACAGCAATTGCACTATCATCCCCAGGGAACTCGAGCCATAGGCCTAACACAGTATTTTACCGTCTTCCCGGGTTATGCACACAGCAACTTCATACACATTCCATACAATGGCATAAAATACAGAAAATCATGTAAATAGAAAACAAAGCTTAGGGATAAAGCTAGCTACCTTTTACAAGCTTCCAATGTGATGTTTCCTTTGCCCTCACTTAGAAACTTTTTTTTTTTTACACTTTCTCTTGCCCTTCCAAGTTGTCACTCTTTAGTCTACACAAATACACATCATAGTTCTTATTAGAACATCATCATTTTCCTTAAACTTCATGTATTCTTTACTTCCTTCACATTGGTAGATGCACAAATGCATACTTAGATGCTCTATATTCTGTTTTCAGGCTTTGAAATGACATATATGAGCATTAGAAAAGAATCCGGAGGCAAAACCATGCAAATCCTGAAGAATTAAAGCCAAATTGTTCACTTGACAAAGAACACAGGGGTCTCATACCCCGTGTTCAGGGCCGTGTTTCTTACTGGATGGCTTCGAGGCTTCATTGGCTTGTTCAGAGAAGAACACGGGGGTGAACATGGGGCGTGTTCTACCCATGTATCTTACTGGTCAGCCTTCGATAAAGAACACGGGGGTGAACATGGGCCGTGTTCTACCCCGTGTACATTACTGATCTTCCAAAAACACATTAAATCTCACGGTTTTGGCTTCTGAAAAGGGGAAATCTCACACACACACTTTCACAATTCAAAATTTCATCTTCCATAGGCTTCCTAATTCATAAGAATCATTCTAACTTCATCAACTTAGCCAAAATCCAAACAAATCATGCCAATTCCACACATGCACCATTATGCCTCTAAAATCTAAGTTGTGCATCATGGTTTTCTTGTTATTTTTTACACCAAACCAAAGTCATAGATCAACATAACAACATCCAAAACACCATTAGACATGTTCAATTCATCCAAAACTCTATGGTCAACCACCTTTGACCACACCAACATCAAAATTTTAAGAAACTAAAAAGAGTACATTAAAAAGCTTTTAGAGGAGAATATTTTTACCTCTTGGTGCAACTTGAAAGTCCTCACTTAGAGCTCACCAAACTTGATCAAACTTGAGCTTTCCTCAATCTAAACACACCAATAGATAGAGCTTCATGAGAAGAGCAACTTTCCCTTCTATACTTAAGCCTAAATCTCACTATTTTTGAGTGAAAAAGCTAAGAGAAACTTTCTCTCTCTTCCTTCTCTCTCTCTCACGTCTTAAGCTTCTTTCATGGAGTTTCTACAGCTTTTTGGAGAAGTGGAGAAGAAGGTAGAGCTTTCATGAAGCTTCAAGAGCATTTTGGTCCTTTTTGAAATTTTCAAGGGTATTTTAGTCCTTTTTCACCAATTAGTAAGGCTATTCTTGCCATTATTTTTCTAATAATGACACTTGTCATGTGTCTAGTGGTCACACTAAATAAAATCACATATTGCATCCCAAATTCTTGGTTATTTATATTAAATCCCAAATCCTTGATTATTTACACTTTAACCACACTCGATTTTGCACTTTTGCAAATTGGTCCGTAGGGTTTCTGTCTGTTTAAAAATTTCTTACACTGTCAGACTTAGACAACTCCCCTTTTTAGGGTTTTCTAACCTCCTCTGATCATCTATACTATGTATGGAAATTAATTCTTTTCCTACTATCATTTTTCCTTCGGAGTTTCGTTTACCTTTATGCTTAATTCCTTTCAACTTAAGATTCACCCACCAGGCTAATTCAAACGTGCTCTTCATTTCTACAGCCTCGGAATTTGGAGATTCAAATGATAGAATTAAAAATTCAGGACATTACATTATAAGCTAGAAATAGGGCCATTTTACCTATGAATGTAAATTAAAAACGAACAAGTAAAAGAATGAGAAAGAGGCCAAGTTTATGCAATAAAGAGATAAGGAAAATGGGTTATTGATGGTGACCTTGTAGCTAGAAAAGCAAGAGGAAACTTCTATGTTTCTTGACACAAGTTATTCGAATTACATGACTAGAAAGAAATATTGGTTTATGAATCTTCATATGTCTTTGAAATCTAAGGTTAGGTTTGTAATCAACAGTGTTGGTTTAATAGAAGGTAAAGGTAAGATTTTAATTTGACTAAATAATGGAAGGCATGCATATATTTTTGATTTTTTTTTATGTATTTGCAATGAGAAACAACTTATCAAGTCTTAAATAGTTATTTGACACACATTATAAGATGAAATTGGAATATAAGAGTCTTACTATCATTAAAAGGCTCTATTATTAAAGAATAAAACTTTAAAGTTAAAATTCATAATGTAAAATGTTAATCCTTATCCATAGTAATAAGAAATGAGAAGTAGACCAAGCATTTAGGATTTAACCATCCAATAAATTTTAGAAGCTTGATCCTATTAAGTAAAAATAAATTAGTGTGGGGCTTATTTTTAATAAAGCAACTAGATAGATCTTGTGAAGATTGTATTGTAGCCAAATGCAATATAAAATTATTTTAAAGGGAAATTGTGAAAAGAACAACAAATATATTGAGATTTTATATTAAGATGTGTGTAAGCCTCTTAATGTCCAAAGTTTTGGTAAAAGCAACTATTTATCACTTTTATGGATGACTTCAATAGGAAAATAAGGATATGATAGTTGAAATAGAAAGTTAGGGCTTTAAAGTCATTCAAGAATTTCAAATGTATGGTAGACAAGTTAAAATATTACATATTAATAAAGATAGATACAATTTATGAGAATTTAAAGAATTATGTAAAACAAATGGGATTGTATATAAAGTAAATTTTCTTTACACTCCTTTATAGAATAAAATGGTAGAAAATAGAAATAGAGCTGTGATGAATATAGCTAGAAGTATGCTAAAGACAAAAACTATGCCAAATAGTTTTTAGGGTGAAATTATAATTTGTGCAGTAGAAATTTTTAATTTGTGTCTAACCAAAATCCTAAATACTAAGACCATATAGGAGGATTGGACTAGCAAAAAGCCTAAAGCAAATCACCTTAAGATTTTTGGGTTATTATGTTATGTATATCACTACAATAGAATTGATGATTTACATTAGTTGATAGACATCAGTTTGCAACCAAATCAACATTTATTTTGATATAGTGATATTTTTAAAATTATATGAAAACTTAAAATAATAGATAAGAATACAAATGACATCTAAACCTTGCATGAAACTTAAAACATTGGTTTTATACTTAATCTCCATTTAAAATGATTTTCAAAAGCCTTATTAGAAACTGTAGGAGTAAAATACTAGTTAACAATCATCATCTAAAATGCATTTCAAATGTCTTATTTTAAAATGCAAAAGTATAGGACATCAGTTCTAGTTAATAGTTATCATCTAAAAGCCATTTAAGGAGTCTTGTTGGAAATTGCAAAAGCATATGATCCCTATTTTATTTAATAATTGATATTTAATATTTTTCTATAAATTTTCACTTTAACTATATCTTTCCATATAAACACTTCTAATATCTCTATAATATGTTCATGAGTATAATGAGTTTGATACATATTATTACTGCTAATCTCTCACTTACTTTTATCAAGAAAGTCTATAATGCGAGAATCTCAACCTTGATTTTTGTTCCATTGTATACTATTTCATTTCCTATGGAATAAAATTGGAATAAAATAACTAGTAAATGTAAGAGTTGTTAATCTTTCATTCCCCTTTCATTTCTTTCTCATCATATGCTTTCTCATTTCCTATTGAGTATACAATCTAGAGAAATTTTGATGATAATGTTAGAGTTTACATTAAGGATTAAGATTTTAATATATAGTATTTTTTTGTTATTTTTGTATACTCATATAAATGTGTAGTTTTTGTTTATTAATAATTTAGTATAGTTATTTTGTATAAGTTTGTAGAAATATTCTTTCTCTTTACTCATCTATTTGTACTTTCATTATAAATAATGCAATAATAATTAAATTTTTTAAAATTTTCAAAATTATTTCTCTTTGCTTATATGTATGTTGCTTTTACTTAAAATTTTATAATAGGCATTTGGATTATATAGATTTATAAAGAGAAGACATATTGAAACAAGTATAATGTTCTGTATTAAATTAGTTCAAAAATAACTTTCTTTTCATATTCAATTGTTTATATAGTAGTAATTTGTAATAATCGGAAGGTCTTTGTAAAGGTAATGGAAGACATAAGAACATTAGTTTTGGGATTGGTTGATGTCTAATATGATGGCATTTTCTCATAATCTAAGTACATATAAATAAATACCATTTATGAAGAAGTTTAAATGAATGAAAACAAAAACGTCTAAATGAATGAATTTATGAAAATTTTTAAATGAATAAAATTAAAGAAGTCTAAATAAATGGAACTGAAGATGACTTCATCAACAATATTTAATGAAGGAACTTACAATGTTAGTTGTTCTTTATGATTGTTGTTCAAGTCCACAAGTAAAGTGAATAATAAAATTATACAATGAGAAAGCTATCATATGGATTTTCTAATTAATTTTAATATAGATAACTTTTATATGCAAGATATGTATTAAAAAATCATTTTTCTCACTAGAAAATATTTCTTATTAAACTATTTTATATACTACATCAATAATATATAGATAAAATAGAACTTCATCATAAGCACAATACAAACATTTAAACAACTATTAAATGGCTAGGAAGCATAAATGATTCTATCTTATAACTCTAGGCCAATTATAACCACGAATATCATAGCCTTATGCCTTCCTTTTATCCCATGTCATTCCATATGACTTAGAATATAAGGCATTAAGCTAATTTCCATAACTTTCCATAAGGTTTCATACTCTTACAGTAATGTCACAAAGTCATATTTGACATTCAAATCAGTAAATAAATGACATTGAAACCTATTTGATAAATATGACATTCATGCAAATTTTATATTGGGTTTTCACTAGCTCATACCATATAATAAAGTGAGATCAAAATATATAGCGATAGCTAATATATAACATTAAATAGTCTAGCAAAAGAAATTTACAATTACCTCATTATGTTTCTAGTAACCATAAGCAAAATTAAAGCTTCCATTGAATTGTATCTCTTTCAAAATTTCTTCTTTCACATAAACACATCAATTTATGTATGATCATATAACAATTCATATCAATATTCATACACTATTATGGTGGATTCACTTTGAAACCCATATAGCCATGGCCATTTTTTTCATATAATACTCATTATCAACTGAACATATTTTTTTTAAATCAATAATTACATAAGACTTTATGTGAATTATCAATTAAAATGTCAATCTAAGATTGATATATTTCTCACAATTTTTATCAAAAACTAGAGAAATTCCACTTAGATTTTCTAAGTTCCTTAACTTTTGATTTTGAGAAGTTTAATTTTATGTCTAGCATATCATTCTAATAAGTAAGAAAAAATTTTCTCCTTAATAATTTAAGAGCATTTAAGTGCTTTTTACTAGTATTAAAAACTACTCAAAACTATCCTACACTAGTGCCAACTAGCTAGGAAAATAGGCATTAACCCTTACCAGTTTCTAGTAAGCACTGCAAACTATAATACTAATTAAAATATCATAGTTTCTTAAGTTTTAATTAAAATTCTCAAATTTAAAAAATGAAGATTTAAATGACACTTTCAAACTTCTTCATGTCCAAAAGATACTACATTATTCACTACTTTAAGCAATTATCAAAAGTTTTCAAAATTGGCATCTTTAACTTTAAAATTCCTTTAAAAATATCAAACTTTAATAAAATTTTGTAAAAGCTTTTAGAGTTAATATATAAACATAAAAAAAACATATTCAATCATTTTTAGTGATAAAACAAGTTGTAGAGATAATCTAAAACAATTACCGTTCAAGGTAATTTGCAAAAGAGCTTTACCACTTGAAAAGATAGTATTAAAAATATTTTCTTCTACACCATTCCATAAGCTTTCAAAAATGTTTTTAAGCATGTTCCTACTATAAACTTTAGCATTAATTAAATGGTTTGAAATATAATGTAGCAAGTTTTGCTTACAAAAACAAAATTTTCCCTTCCAACTTGTAAGAAACCCATGGACTAAATATGTTTGTCTTAAAGCCATTTTTGTCCTTCAAAACTTTATTTTCATGCAATCTATCATTTCAAAACATAGTGTAACATCTTTTAAGCATAAAAAATAGAATTTTTTTTGCCTTTTTCAAAGCAAGAAACCATGAGCTCCTTAATTTTTTTTCTAAATTTTTATTTCATTTTCATATGAAAATCATGTTTCCAAACTTAAAAATTTTTTAGAATCATTTTGAGAACATCTTTTCCAAAAACCAGTTTCTTTAAAAAAAATTTCTTAAATTTAAAGGAAACATATTAACAAATAATCCACCATGACTTTCATAGCTTCAACATAACAACAATAAAAACAATCTCATATACATCTTACATAAAAACATTATCAAGAAAGAAAACTACAAAGAAAAGAAGTGGATCTCTACACACTTAAGCATGCATGAGGTGCTTGATTCCTTTGCCTGAAATTTGAAGTGTAGCATCCAAAACAATATATTATTAGTGAAGAAACTAAAGAAAGAAGAAGATGAATCTATAAGAGTTTTACACTTATACCTCCACTAGATGGTAAAAAAATGCTTCCAACTTCAACTAAACTCTAAAAACACTTAAAGGGCCAATGGAAAGTCATCATATATTTGCAAGAACTCTCAAGAAATCACTTTTTCTCTCCTTTCTCTCTCCCTAGCTATGAGACTTCTTGCTTTGTTGTGAAAAAGTTTGTGTTAAACTCTTTTCTTTATAGTGTTAAGAAAGTGTGGCCCAAGTAAGATAACATTATCTCCAAGTAAAAATATTACATCATCCTAGTTACTACCCAACTAGCAAACCATACTTTTGGTTCTTTTGAAAAGGAATCCATTGCATTTCAATTCATTTAGTTACTTTTAAACTTACCTTAAAATAGGATGATGCTAGGAATATTTAATTTGAGGCATAATTCCTAATATATTCTTTCCTAAGCTTATTTTATAATCATATGTACCTTAGAATTTCCTTATTTAAATTTATCACATTAATATAATGCTTTAAGAATATTCTAAAGAAGCTTTTAATTGCTCACTTTGTAAGTGGCTTAATATAAGGCTATAAAATCATTTTAGAATTATACTTAAGCCCTCAAACTAAACCAAATTTCCTTTTTTCTCTTAGGTGACCATCCATACTCTTCTAAATGGGTAAAACTATTAAATTACTCTAAACGTTATTAACTTTGGATTTTGAATGCTTTTAATTTTTCTCAAATTTCTTTAGATAACTTCTAATGAATTTTTATTTTCCAAAAATAAAAAATATTCTACTAGCAAAATTTTATATTTCTACTTGTTATCCACTAACAGACATTATCTAGATTAGTTTTCACTATTTTTATCTATTAAGTTTTTTTATTGGCTATTATAGGTTGAATATATAATGTTGATCATTTAAATGAACCAATATGATATTTTGGGTATTAGACGTTAGTTTTTAGAAAGTAAACAATATTTAATTTTAGTTTCCAATATTATAAAAATATAAATAACATTGATTTTCATGGAATAAAAGCTGACATCATTGTTTAATTTTATGCCAATTTAGAAGTCGACATTAAAACCACATATATTGCTTATACATCAATCATTTTTTTATTTATAATCCTTTAAATACCTAATGTTAATAAGCTATTTTATAATGGTGCATTTCCCACAAATAAGAATGAGAAGATTGGGTGACAAGAGTGAGAATGCTACAATAGTGGAATAACATCTAGCTAAAGGATATAAGCTAATAAATCCAACTATAAATTGGAAAACAATTAGTAGGGATCTGTTGTTTGATAAATGTAAAACTTAGAATTAATAGGATAAAGTGAAATTGGATGAAAGATGAATTATTTCCTTTAAATCACTTAATGATAGAATTGAACAAATATAACTTGTAATAAATAATGATGTACCAGATGTAAATAAGCAAGTAAAACCTACTTAAGTAAACACTAGACCTCAAAGGAATAGAGAGTAGTTAACTAAGATGAGGGACATTGAAATTTTTCCATATAATACAACAACATAAAATGGAGATTTAGAACATGTGGCACATTTTGTAGACCATGAGCAAATACAAGTTGAGGAAGCTATTAGAACTTAAAGATGGTTTAATTTTATAAACAAGGAACTTGATGTCATAGAAAGAAACCGACGAGTGCGTAGATCATTTGACATGAGATTGTGAAGAGCTTTGCCGCCCAATATGGTCCTACTCGACTCAAATCTAAATTAGTCGATACCCAATGTGGTGTCAAATACCAAATGGTTATATACAAAAAAAAATATCATAGAAAGAAATAAAACTTGGAAATTATTTGAACTACCTCAAAATAAGAAGCCTATTGCTGTCTAGTGCATTTTTAAGACTAAAGTCAAGCGAAATGGAGAAATTTGGAAGGACAAAGCTAAACTTGTAGTTTAAGGGTTCTTGTAAAAGCCAAGCTTGGATTATTAAGAGGTTTTATCATCTATAGCTAAACTTAAGTTAGTAAATAGGGATGGCAATTTAAATTCAACTTGACTCGTCGGGTCTAAACTGGAACTGATCTGTTAGGTCGAATCTAAATTAGACCTACAGTACAATTGGATCCAGCAAGTATGGAACCGAAAGCTACGTTGGGTTTCATGTTCAATTTGAGGCCCAATACGTTGAATTTAGATTGTACCGCTTGCCCTCTTTTTTCCTCTCATAGCATTTGTTTGAACTTATGTATGAAAACCACTTTCTCAACTCTGGTGTTTGCCTCGCCAAATAGAATCTCCGTGTCTACCAGTTGCGAAGGCAATCATTACGGAGACACCAATAAATTCGACGAAGCCAATAATGGTGACAGGTTGAAGTTAGAGAGCCTTGATGGTGTTAATTGATGAAAACTCAAGTGGGTAGCGACGACATCAAAGAACTTAGATGACCATTATAAAACAGCAATGAAGAAGCTGATTGTTAGCAGCTGTGATGGTAAAGAATCTCTTTTAAGAATTTGCAATAGTTAATAGGTCTAGATCTGAGTAAGATTTATTTGATTGGCATATGAATTAGTACAAATCTGAATGAATACTATTCAATGGTTACAGATCTGAGTAAAATATATTTTTATTTGCATATAAATTTGTATAGATTTGAGAAGATTTGCGGATGAATTTGTATAAATCTAAATTAATTGAATTGCAGATGGCTAAAAATTTAACAAAAAGTTTGTTATATATTATTTACCTTTTATTCAAAAAAGAATGATGTTAATCATGATCTTAAATAAATAAAACTTAACAAAAAATTGTTTACAAATTTTTTAAAAAAGGATAATGTTAATGATGATCTTAATGAAAAATTAAACTAATTATATGTAGTTTTTTTTATTTCATGAACCTTGTTAAATATGGATCGAGTAGGTCTTAGGTCTATATTAAACTATACCTATCAAGTTTGGTTCTGATGGTTTTAGGTCTCATGGGTCATTTATCTTTTTGGATTAGGGAGAGTTCGAATCAAGTAGATCTAAATCCACCAAATCGCCATCCCTATTAGTGAGACTTACGGTAAAAATTGTAATCTATAAATCCTAAAATCTATATCAATTGTATATTAAATTAGCTTTCCTTAATATCCCCTAAAAAAAGAAGTTTATGTAAAGAAAATCCCTAGGTTTTGAAGTCATGGAACATGAACATAAAGTTTACTAACTTAAGAAAGATAAGGCCTTAAACTGACATTAAGGGTCGAGAACAAGAGGACAAATACCTTTTTTTGTTCAAAATAGATTAAACATGTGTTCTTATGCATATGGTTCTATGAGAAAATTATAGATTAGAAGTTCATTATGGTGGTTTCCCTTTTATGGGTAATTTGTTGATAACTAGAGATAATAAAGATCAAATTAGATGCTTTAAAGACATTATACCATAAAAGAGGAACTTAGTGCCATAGAAAGAAATAAAACTTAGCAATTGGGTGAAGCACCTTAAAACAAGAAGGCTATTGATGTCAAGTAGGTTTTCAAGATTAAAATCAAGCCAAATGAAGAAATTTACAAGGGCAAATTTTTGGCAAAAAATTTCTTGTTGAAGCAAGGCTTGGATTATTAAGAGTTTTTCTCACTTGTAGCCATACTTGAGTAAGTAAAGCTGATGGTAACAATTGTAACATATAAATCTTGAAATTTACATCAATTGAATGTAAAATTAGCTTTCCTTAATACCTTATAGAAGAAGTTTATGTTAAAAAAGAAGAAGAACAAATCATAGTTTTCAAAGTCATGAGATATGAACATAAAGTTTACCAACTTAAGAAAGCATTATATGGCGAGGCATAAAGGCCTAGAACAATTAATACATTATTTGTTTAGAATGAATTTGACAAGTTTTCTTACATATATGGTATTCTATGAAAATTATATATGAGGAGTTCATTATGGTGGTTTTCCTTTTTGTGGATAGTTTGTTGATAATTGGAAATAATGAAGATGAAGGTTGTATTTTGCATGCGAACTTATTGAGAAAATAAGTTTTAATTTAATAAGTTTCATAGAGTAGCATATACTATATAAATACTTTTTTTAAATTTATCTTTCTTCTTTTAAGTAATTGACAACTTATGCCTTTAATTATATAAGCCTAACATAATTTATTCAATTTTAGGTGATGATATTTAACTATAAATGAATAAAATAAGTTTGTAAATAAATTTGTAATGTCATAAAATATAATTAATTATATTTTAGGTAATTATTTTTTATTTTGAACATGTTGATTACATTAATATAATTTAATTTTGAAATAAATATGAATTAATTTAATTCATATACCTATTTTTATTAACATATCCTTTTATATTTTTAGTTAGTTTAACAATTAATTTTATAAAATATTTCTAATAAAATTTGCTAGTTTATCAATTATTGCTTTTAAGTGATGAAAAAAATATTTACTATATTATTTTTTCATATTTCATATCTTTTAGTGTGTTATATTTACTAAATTTCATAAAATTAGCCTTATTTCATAATTTGAAGTTGATTTTACAATGTTCTAAATTTATTTAGTTAATGCTAGATTTTGACACTATTTAAATTTTTTAGCAATATCATGGGCTTTGGATATCAAATTGGGATGATTTTTATATCGTTGAAAAGTTTAAAGAAAGATCTATAACTTTAGTATTTTGATCAAAGTTTAGTTTAAACTTCTTGAAACACTATTTAGCTAAAAATCTAAAGCTCTGTTTCTATCCTAACTAAGTTAACTTTAATTTTTAGGCCATATCTAGAGCTACAAAGGTCCATTTAAAATGGAACTTGTGCGGTTGGAAGTTAAACTAGTAGGATTTCAATATCATAACTTTTAGAATTAGTTACTTTGTAAAATAGGTTTTGGACTTCTAAAAATTAGGAAGAGCCCTATTCTTGTAATCCTAAAAGAGATAGAATTTGGGTCCAATAAGGTTTTAGGATAATTAAGTCAAACATAAAGTTAAGAACATAGATTCGAGATCAGAATTTTACACACTACTAGAATTTAGGAACATAGTTTTCTTTCTTATAACTTTTGTGTTCTTTAATCATGGAAGGCTAAATTTAGAGTTGATGCAAGGATTTTAAGACATTTCTTTACTAGATTATAAGATCATGATTTATAATGTTGACCTTTTTTAATTAATTTTTTCTCTCTCCCTAATTACTTGTACTGATTTCTTGAAATTACATGTGTTGGATATTGATTTGGTATAATTATTATTTATCCTTATGATTTTTTTATCTTTTTCTATTTTAATATTGAATTGTGGTTAGTTAGTCACAATTTTACATATAGAGGCAGAAGGTTGAGGGATTAATTTTGAGGTTTTTAATTTAATTTCTTAATTTAATCGAGTTCTATCTTTAAATCAATTTTGATTTAGCTTAGGAATTATAGTAGTTCCTTAATTTAGTTGATTTTAATTGATCAAATCTTATATGGTTATCTAACATAGGATTCATGAATTATTATAAGATTTTCAAATAATTTAATGTTGAAAGATCAATTATAAAAGTTAAGTATCAATTGATCCAAGATTAATCTAAATTAAAGCTCTTAATTCCTTGAATTAGCTACTTCATTATATTAGTTTTCTTCCTTGCTATTATTTTGTGTTTTGGTTTGTTTAATTCACTTAATTCAATTTTCAATTCATAAAACCCTCTAATTTTATATTCTACATATTACATATTGCATTTTACATAATAGAACATTCTACATTCTATCAGCATATTATTTCATTCTATTTGCATAGCCTATTTTGCATCTATTTCTTCTATTTATTTTATTTGTAGTTTAATAATAACTTAAATAATTATGTAAACATTATTAGTGGGCTAATTTAGAAAAGATAGTTCAAAGGATTACAAGGGTATGACCTAATTTATCTCACTATATTGTATTATTTTTAGCAAACTAACATTAATTTAATTTTGATGCATTATGACATGCAAAATCAAAATTTTAGCATCATTGCTGAGTATCCACTTGAATTAATCTTTTTCTATATAATACTTGGTGTGTATTATAGAATTATTTAAACAATTTAATTAATAATTGCATCTATCAGTATGTTACTTGCATTTTATGGTAATTACCCTTTTTTGGCATTTTCTTGTATTCTTTTATATTCTTTAGTTTTTGCATATTTCTTCACTACAATTCATTATATTTTATTATATTTACTTCATCTTATATTTAAATAAAGGTTTTTAGCTTAAAGAAACTAGTTTTACACAATTATTGCGCCTTACCCCTCTGGACTCATACCCAAGCCTTATTAGTTTTAATTGAGTTAAAATTTTTTATGGTGCTAGTTTTGATTTTTCTAATCAAAAGTCATAAGTTCCACCTGTGATGTATGGTATTTTTTTAGTAAAATTTCATTATTTTGATCACTTTTTTAATTTTTTTTAAATATTTTATTACATTTTTGGTTCTGCATGGTTATTGTTTTCATTCTATGGTAGTCTTATAATTTTTAAAAATGTCTACCTAGGTTAATTAAATATGTATAGGATGATTTTTCATGGTGCATCAATGTTTTGGTGTTCCTATGTTTCTGTCTAGTGTAGCTTAGTATAGTGTTAATGCATGACTATATAACTATTACTAAATTATTTGAATTTGATTTTAAAATTGATATGGCTTTTAATTTTTTGTGTAGGAGAAGAAATATTTCCTTCCTCACATTCTAAACCTTTATATGGCTCTAATACCATGGCAAATAATAGAATTTAAAAGGAATTAGCTACACATGTCACCTATAAAACATTAGGCATCCACTACCCTAAATTAGATGTTAATTTTGAGCTTAAATTTGGTCTAATACACTTACTTCTAGAATTTTATGATCTTGCAGGTGAGGACCGTCACAAGCATTTAAATGAATTTCATGTGGTATGCTTTACCATGAAACCTTAAGGAATTTTAGAAGACTGCATCAAGTTGAGAGCCTTTCCTTTCTTTCTTGCTAATGCAACCAAGGATTGACTATACTATTTGCAACCCAGATCTATAACATGCTGGAATGACATGAAGTAGTTCTTCTAAGAAAAATTCTTCCTTTCATCTATAGTAGTTGCAATAAGGAAAAAATATGTGGCAATAGATAGCTAAATAAAGAAATATTATATGAGTATTTGAAGGGATTTAAAAAGCTATGTGCAAGTTATTCTTACCACTAAATCAATTAACAACTTCTAATTCAATACTTTTATAAAGGCTTTCTTCCTATAATAGGAGCATGATAGATGCAACAAGTGGTGATGTATTGATGGATAAGACTCCTATGATAGTAAGAGATTTAATAGCAAATATAGCAACTAACTTCTAGTAGTTTAGCACTAGAGTTATAGCTATAATAAGAAACACGAATGAGATAAACTTCTTCCATTCTAACCAGTAAAGACTTGAAAATAAATTAGATGAATTAACATCTTTGGTTAGCCAAATGGTAATGGTATAGTAGCAATTATTCCAAGCTCTTCCTTCTACTAAACTTTATGGAATTTGCTCTTGGCTAAATCATTCAACTAATTGCTATCCTACATTACAAGATGATGAGTATCCTTCTTAAGCATATGCCACAGTAATTTTCCCTAGTAAACCATAATACCAAAACCAATAGCAACCAAATCAATTCTAATAGCAAGCTAACCAATACCAACAACAAGCTTAATATTCCAATTGGAGAGACAACTAAAATTTCAATTATGGCAATAATCCTAGCCAATCTTAGTATCCTTCTCCTATTTACAATAAAATGCCACCAAATCTTATTAAAAAATTAGAAGCACATTCATCCTCCTCTTAATCATCATTTGAAGAACTAGTTAAGCAAATGATAGCAAACAACTTGTAATTCCAATAAAGAACAAAAGTGGTAATTACAAATTTGCAAACTCAAATTAGTCAACTATCTTCTACCTTAAGTGAGTTGAGAACCAAATGCCTATTATAAAATTTTAAGTAAAAATAACATATATATAGGCAAAGAGAATTAATTATGCAAATTTAAAAAATTTTAATTATCATTGTTCTATTCAAAATAAAAGTACAAATAAATGAGAAAATAAAAATTATATCTCTACAAATTTATGCAAAATAAGTAATTATCAATAAATAAGAATTATACATTTATATATGAATACATAAAAATAATGAAAAAATCATTATGTATCAAAATCATTATCCTTGATGCAAACTCCAATGCTGTTACTAAAATTTCTCTAGTTTGAATACTTTAGAGATAAAAAAATTAGGGTGAGAACATAAAAGAACTATGTATTAAATTATCATTCACCAACTTTTCCATTCATTTTTTTTTCACTCCATGGGAGATGAAAAAGTATACAAAGGAAGAGAACCAAATGTTAAAGTTCTCCAATTCTACACTCCCTTAATGAAAGTGAAGTGAGAGATTAGTAGCTCTTCCATTCTAGTTTTACTCCACTGAAAATGAGGGAGTATACAATAGGAGAGAAATGAAGATCAAAGTTATTTTGTTGTACACTCTCTCGATGAAAGATGAGTAACAAATTAATAATAACATTATGTATCAAACTTATCATACTTGATAGCATATTAGAGAGATATCAGAAGAGGTCATATAGAAAGATAGAGTTGGAGTGAAGGTTTAAGAAGATTATACAAATTAACAAAGAGAATACATTTCAAAATAAATATAATATTTTGTATTAAATTAGTTCAAAAATAACTTTCTTTTCATATCTAGTTATTTATATTATAAAAATTTGTCCTAATCAAAGAAGACATATAAAAAAATATAATGCTCTGTATTAAATTAATTCAAAATTAACTTTCTTTCCAAATTTGAGTTCTTCACATAATAAAAATTTTTAATAATAAAAAGGCCTTTACTGAGAAAATGGAAAACATAAAAATGTAAATTTTAAGATTAATCAATGTCTAATATGATGGCATTTCTTTTCAATCTAAAGGTATCTAAATAAATGTTATTTATGAAGAAGTTTAAATGAATGAAATTGAAAAAGTGAAGATGTCTAAATGTATGAATTTATGAACAAGTTTAAATAAATGAAATTCAAGAAGTCTTTATAAATGGAACTGAATTTGACTTTAGCAATGGTGAACTTAGAATGTTTGTTATTTTTTATAACTGTCATTCAAGTTTATTTCAAATGTTATAACAATTTATTAACTAGAAATTACAATGTTAGTTTGTTTTTTTATGACTGATGTGTCAATTCTTTTCAATTGTCATGATAGTTTACACATTGTTTAAGCATTTATCAATATCTTTAGTCATTGAAATTGTAAAAATGGTTAAACTTATGATGACAACATTAAATTAACAACCAACATCTGATTATTTTGCTTTTAGATTATAAAGAGGGCTCTTCTAATTTATTTGAAACAAATTAATAATCTATGAAAATAGCTCTCTTTCCATCAAAAAGAAGGCTTTCTAAAGTGCTTTATTCCTTTAATTTTGTGTCTAATGAGTTGTTTAATTTCTTCATTTGTTATGTTCCTCTAATTGCCATTATGTTTCAATACAAGATTGAAAATATGTTGCTTGTTTTTTGTGCTATATTAAACATGGTAAAACAAGTCCTATTTTTGCTTTACTAATTATTATTGTCTGATAAAGAGCTATTGTTTTGGAATCTCTCAATGCTTCATGAAACGTAGAATATGCTTATGTAAAAATTAAAAGTTATAATAAGATTATGTATCATTAAAACTCACATCATTATGAACCATGTTTTTGCCTATTGTAAGAAACATGGTTCATAGAGACTCGAGTTTTAATGCTCCATAATCTTACTATAACTCACAAATTCTCCATCATCATATTCTACATTTATGCATGAAACTTTAAGAGATTCTAGAAGCTTGATAATGGATAACACTAATTGGCATAGCATAAATAGGACATTTATCACTAAATTTGAAATAGCAAATACAATAAGTGGCTAACATGTTTTGCCATTAAAAGATAAGGATAGTTAACAGCTCATAGCAATCAAACAATATAAAGGAACTATAAATAAAGAATAACCATTTTTTCTTGTAATTTATGTAAGGATGTCATGTATGTTTACTATAAATGAAAAAAATGTTATTCATTATAAATAACATTTTTTTCTTTCTGCATGTTTATGTATTAATATAGAAATATAAAATGGCAAAAGTGATTTTCATAATAGATTATCTCTTTTCTCATATATTTCATTTACATTTAATCTTTTGTTGTTTATGTCTATTTAATTGCATAAGAAAAGTGTTGTAATGCAAATATGAATTATAATGCTACTAATTTCACTTTAAGTAAGTCAAGTAAAAAAATAAAAAAGATTGGTTTACAAAATGATGTCAATGTTTTTTATAGAATTTAAACTTAACACATATAACACTATTAGTAGTATATATATATGATATAAACTAAATACTATAAATTTTAATGCATATGATGTATACAATTGAATCGGTTTCAATCTTATATATATATGCATATACGTTTGTTGTATCTAGCTATTTTAGAAAGGTTCAAGGATTATTCTGAAATAGTTATAGAAAAAGTTACCTAAAAGAAAAAGAATTTATTCTTTTGTAAAAGACATTCATTTATTATTATATTAATTTTTATGTAGTAATTAATGTTAAATACTACATAATAGAATGATGTCATTATATTAAAGATGATGATGATATTTTCTTAAAATCGATATCTATTATATAAATTTAAACATTGATTCATTGTACAAACTAACGTGGAAACTTAAGCCATGGCACAAATTAAAATTTAAAATATTAAAGCATGGTGTGAATTGAAAAAAAAAAGTAAAGCACAATGCCATTTGCAAATTTCATTCTAAAGCCTTTCTAACTTTAAAATGATCTGCATTTATGAGGTATGCTCTCTTTCCAACCTTAAGATGATTTTTTTTATTTTATATTTTTGCTTACTATTTTTTATAGGACTAAAGCTTTGTTATCTTAAGGGTAAATATGAGGTTTAGCACTCACTAGAGAAGTATAAAATATAATAATGAGGATTTTTATCTCTTATGTTTATTCTTCTATTCGATCTTATTTTGTTATATATCATTTTAATGTAGCATTTATAGGTTTACACGATAAAAAATTTGATCTCATTCAACTTCTTTGGAATTCTATTGTGTTATCTGCTATGTTTTCATATTAAAATATATAATACACCAAGTTTTTATAAATAATCATTGCATTTACAGGTATTGTATTTGAAAGGCCTTTCTATGATGTGCAAACCTTATATATTAAGCTAAAAGTATCAAAATAAATTTAGCAAAGCACCTATCTTTAATTATGGTATTGTATATAACCTTTTATTATTTTCAATCTTTCATTATTCAGTTTACTTTATAAAGTTTTTCAAATTGGGATTCTTTAGAGTAATAAAAGATACTATCTTTCTATATCATATAAGAAATGCAAAGGAAATAGAGAGGATAAGGACGTAAGGAACGTAGGAATAGTGTTAAAGTTTAAGATAAAAAATTGAGAAATTGGGGGGTTGAAAGGAGTGAGAAACATAAGGATAGGATTATGATTTAGGATGATGAAATGAGGAACTAGGGGCCAAGGTTTAGTTAAGTGGGGTGAATAAGCATACAATATCAATTATTTAAATAAACCGACATAGTATTATGGTTATTAGATGTTACTTTTTTAGAAAGTAAATGACATTTTTTATTATTTTTTACAATTATAAAAATATAAATGATATTAGTTTTCTTGAAATAAAAATCAAAGTTATTATTGTATTTTATGAAAGTTTACAAACTAACATTAAAATTGTATATAATATGATGCTTGATTACACATCAGTTATTTTTTGATGTGTCATGCCCTAAATCCTAATGTCAATAAACTATATTGTAGTACATTGATTAAAGTAAAAATTGATATATATAATGATGTTGTGATATTTTTTAAAGTAAATACAACTTACCACATCAGTTAAAATATTGAACTTACATTATAAAGCCTCATTTTTCTAATAAGAAATGAAAGGTTTGATATAAGGATACTTAAGACGAAGGTTGTACAATAAAATGACATTAAATATAAATACCACATTAGTTTTTAATTAACCATCATCTAAATGAATACCATATAGAATATTAGATATCAATTATATATTAAACCAATATATAAAGGAATGTTAATAGCCACTTAATGATTATATTTATGATTTTATTGGAATTTATAAAGAACATTGGTGTTTTAAACATTGATTGTACTTGAAATTGATGTTTAAAAGTTATATACTTCTATTGTACTTGAAATTGATGTTTAAAAGTTATATACTTCTAGTTAATATTTGTATTTACAATCTTATAGGAAATTGTGAAAATTATTTATATTCTATCAGTTTACTCATTTAAAATGGACATGGATTCACGTAGTAAATACTTACCATGTTAATATTTTAAGTAGTAACATCTAGAAGGGATATTAATGAATTTAACATTAAAAAAATCATTTTTTAAAACAAATATTATCTATTGATAACTGATATAGAATTTCCAATATTGCTTATAAATGGAAGTCTAGTCTCCATTTGAAATATTTTTGTGACACTTTAACCTTTGTTAGCCACGTTTTATGTTTGGTTTTGATTTAAAGAAAGCCTCCTTCCATCTTATGAAGCTCATTTGAAGGATGTCACAAATCTTATCAAAGGAATTGTCTCACCTTTGACATCTTGAGTCTAATAATATATGTCCTTTAATTAAAGACAAATATGTGAGTCTTAGATGCTAGACAAGAGGCAAGTCCTTTAATAAGATCTATAGCATCTCTAAATGGGATTCTTGATATGGAAAAGAAGGCTATAATTGAATTTGTTCTAAACTCTAGCATTGATAATGAAGGAAAATGTATTATCTAGACTAATAATTCAATATTAATAAGGATTATATTAAAGATTCATATTTGTTATTATTAAGATAGGAGCCTCTTTTCACCTTAATTTCTCCATAGAGGTGGAGAAAGGCTCTCTTCTCAACATTACTAGGTTGTATCTATGTCATATAATTGGTCCTCCAACTCAAGTATTGAGAACTCAACAAAAGAAAATTAATAGCAAGGAATATTTGAAGATTAATGTATTTATTATTGTTAAGATAAGATCCTCCTTATACCTCAATTTCTCCACTAGTGTCTTCTTAGCATTACCAAATTGTATATAATAAGCTCCCTAACTTAGAAACCTTCAAGTATAAGAATTGGTTGTTTATTGTATTAATGTGTTAGTGCAACTATATTACCAAATTATATATATGATGTATAATAGGTATAATGATAATGTAATGATATATACGTAATAAAAAGTCAATTCTTCATTGTATTTTATTATTGTAATGGTGTTAAGGAGCATATGGAAATAAATAAAATTGCAATTTTAAAATTTCTCATTATCTCCTTTCTCATATATTTCATTATTTATATTTGTAACTTTTTATATTTGGATAGCTTTCTATTTTTGAATAAATAATTATTTTAATTAATTAATTAATTATTACTTTTTTCTCTTTAAAATATTTAAAAATTATTATTCAATCAAAGTATTTTGTTAAATATATTTGCTCTATGTATTAATTTGTTCTATGTATAAGTGTATGAAGTATAGGAAATTTTGTTAAGAACATAATATTTTAGTGTATTGTAAAAAAACATAAAACCACGTCGGGTCCTTTCTAAGAATTAATGTTTTTATGTTATAATGTTAGCTTATTATATTAACTAATGTATTAAATTAAAATTTTCATATTTAGGCACATATTATACCACATTAAAAAAACTATGAAACCATATCAATTATTTGTATTTAGATGACATGGAAAATATTAAAGATAGATGTTGTTTATTAACTGATTTGTTATATTCAACCATCAAAATGTTTATATCAAATAGAAGATCACTATATCTAATAGAATCTTAAAAAATCACAAGGTTTTAAGTTCCTAAGTAGGTTTTAGCTTCTGTTCACATTATTAATGAACAATACCCTTTATAAATCCATAGGATTACACTATTTGCCATTCAAATGGTATAATACATGTTTTGGCTCTTCCAAAATCGTATGTGTTCTTAAATTCTCCAAAAATTCTTTATATTGATAACTTTAGGTTTCTATTGTGTGTTCCTAAGTAAAAACCCCTTTTTACATTATGATTTCACTAACCCCTTGATTTTCTTTAGTTCCTAAAACTTCTAGCTTTTATAATCTATTAATATGGTATTACATCTTTAGCCCTTTCATTAACTACAAACTATTATCCTCTTGCATTGAACTTGTGAACTCTAAAATAAAGTAATGATCCAATACTACTAGGTCAATCACCTTGGTGGCATTATTTTTGTTACTCAATGAAATTTTAAGGAGTAAATTGTATTTTCCCTTAATTTTTCTATACAAAGTTTGTATTCTTAAATGCTAAAGTATACGCTATAAAATAAAGTAGGTGAAAATATATTTTTTTACCCCTTAACTTTCATTGTAGTTTCAATTGATTCCCTAAAGTCAATTAGGAGCAAATTTACCCTTTAACTTTCAAATATGTGCAATGCTACTTAATTTTCCAACACCATATGTTTTTTTTTTAATATATATGCTTACATGGCATCCAACTTAACATCCTACATGATGCGTATAAGTAAGGTTTTCATATTTTTAAGGGAAAAATGGAACTTTTATCCTTTAGCTTCCATTGAAGTTTTAATTTTGTTTTCAAAGTTTTATTTGAATAACTTTCCCTTTAACTTCCAAAAATATGATCACTTCCATTACAATGTAAATACAAAATGTCATTATAATGTGATGACTTATATTTTAATTAACTAATACAAATACTAAACAAATTCAAATAATAATATGAAGACCTTTAAAGATAATTATATTTATATTTTTCAATTATCTTGCTCATCAAAATAGTCTTTAAAGATTTATAATAAGATGTGATGTTGCAAAAATGTATTTTCAAATTTTGAAGTTGTATTTATTTAGATTTGTTGTTGCTAGTGGATTTACTATGTATCTTCTATTTTTATTTTAGGTTTAAAAATAAAAAGCTTAATGGCCTTAAGCTAAAAAAAATTGGTTTTATTTAATTTTGGATGCAAAAAATAGTTTAAATTAAAAGGTAAATTTGGTTAGAGAATCTAAGGGATAAGATTGAATTTTTAATAAAGTTAGAGCACTAAAAGTGTTTTTTCCCCTATGAATATAAATATATAATCTATGTACAACATATAGGATTTCAAGTTAGATGTCAAGTAAGTATTTTTATTAAAAATTCTAATGGCATTAGATTGTTGAGTAACATTGCATATTTTTGAAAAATTAAAGCGTAAATTTGTTTTAAGCAAAAGTTAGGAGATAAAATTGAAATATTAACCAAAGTAAAAGGACTAAATATGTCTTCTTGCAAATAAAGTTTAATTTTCTTTGTTTGCTTTAAGGTTTTAATAATTTTTTTAATAAGTAAAGGACAAAAGGTAAAGCCAAATTATAATGGTATATGGTTAATATTTACTTAATAAGCAACTCATGTTATCAAAGTTAAAATGTTGTGTGGCACTAAAGTTGAAAGTAAGGTTTCAGTACCAACAATGGTTATAAGTTCATCCAATCAAAATGGCCTTTTAAACTTTAAAGAAGACATTTCCAATTGTTATCTTATAAGTAATGTAAATCTATAAAAGTCATGGCTAGTTACTTAAAAGAGTTAGTCTATATTTTTAAAAACTAGTATTTAGTAATGGTTAACTATATGTTTTAGTGATAAAAAAATATTTAATATTTTATTTTTTCATATTTTATATCTCTTAGTAACTTACACATGCTTAATTTCATAGAATTAGCCTTGTTTTATAATTTGGGGTTAATTTTACAATATTTTGAATTTATTCAGTTAATGTTGGATTTTGACACTATTTCTTTTTTTTAGTTATATCTTAAGTTCTGAATGTCGAATTGAGACAATCTTTACATCATTAGAAAGCTTAAAGAGAGATCTACAAGTTTTATATTTTATCCCAAGCTAATTCAGATATTTTGAGGTCATATGTGACTAAGAAGTTGAAGTTGTGTGTTTGCCTTAGTTAAGCCCGCCTCGATTTTTAAGTCATAATTGGAGCTATAAAGATCAAATTAATATGAAACCGACACCTAATTTTTATAAGACATAAGCCTATAACTTTAATGTTTATGGATTATTCAAATTAGCTTGTTTTACTAGTCTTAAACTAGTTGGAACTTAGACGTACAGGAATTCATTAATGTAACAATTAGAGTTAATTGTCTTGTTAAAAATAGGTTTGGACTTCTAAAAATTAAGAAGGCTTTATTATTATAATCAAAAGACTCACAATCCAAGTGTAGTAGGGTTTTAGGTTAATTACATTAAATAAATAGAGAGAACTCATTATACTTGAGAGAATTTTTTTAGACAGATTCAACAGCATAACTTTTCTTTTCTTCTTATTTCTCTTTTATTCTTCATTAATGGAAGCTTAATCCCATAGTTAATTCAAGGAGTTTTAGACTCTCTTCTTTGGCAATATGAGATCATAAATTATAATGTTTACTTTCTTTAATTAATTTTCTTCTTTCCCTATTTATTTATGCTGAATTCTTAAAATTACTTGTGTTGGATATTGATGTGGTATAATTGATGTTCATCTTTGTGATTTCTAATTTCGTGCTATTTTGATATTGAATTGTAGTAGGTAAATTATGATTTTACATATAGGGGAAAAAGGTTAAGGAATTAATTTGGAGATTTCTAATTTAATTTATTAATTCAACCAAATTCTATCATTAAATTAATTTCATTCTAACTTAAGGATTATAACGGTTAATTAGTTTGGCTACTCCTAGTTAATCAAATATTAGATGGTAATCTAACATAGGATTCATGAATTATTATAGGGATACTGGATAATTCAAGGTTAAAAAATTAATTAGAAAAGTTAAATCCTAATTGATTTATGATTAATCTAAATTAAAACTCTCAATTCTTTGAATTAGTTATTTTATTATATTAGTTTTCTTACTTGTTGTTTGCTATATGTTTTGTATTGCACAATATGTTTAATTCAATTTAAATTCACAAACCCCCTCTTATTCTATGTTCTGCATTTTATTGCAACATAATTTTACATACAATATATGGCAATCTACATAATCTATCAATATAGTGCATTTTGTTTTTGCATATTATTAATAATTCATATTAAAATAAAATATCAATGGATCACTAGGTGTACGACTTGATTTGTACCACTTTACTACATTATTTTGTAGCAAATTAATTTTTAATCTAATTTTGGTTCATAATAGCATTGCAATCATGCAATCTTTAGAATGACAAGTAGTGAAAGATTAAAGATTCCTATTAAAAAAAAATAGAAAAGCAATGTCATAACTAGTGTTATTTTTAAGGGACTATCATCCAAAGTTGCTTTCTATTTGTTTGTAATTTCATTTTTACTTTGAAAATGTTCACTTTTCTAAATGAAATGATATTATCTCTATAGTACATGAATTGTTTATTATTTTTTAAAAATAAAAAATTAATTTTATAATTTATTATAGTTTATATCTTTCTTGAAATGTGGTATTATGTGGGCTACATAATGTTTTATTAACAAGTAAACAATATGGAGCAAAGCCAAATCATAACATTGAACATATATTTAAGGTGAAAAATGCTAATTTGATGAAATCAATGACAAGACTACCATCAGATGCATTACACTGTTGTAAAACCTCCATATGCTATATCAAGAAAAAAAATAAAGATTTTAAAGCAAAATTGTTATTTGCATGTAAAAGAAGTACATATAATTTTATGTTATTACATTTCAATTACTTTACCTTGTCAAAGTAGGTAAAAATTGAAAACTACTAATAGGTTAGCATAAGTGATCACATCTCAAGTTTGATAATATGAAGTTTATGAGTTTAAATTATCTTATATTCTTTCAAGTGTTAAAATTCTAGTTGAGTATTTTGGCATAAAGAAAATGGAGTAAGGATGATTACTTCCAAAATTTTGCATTGGTTTTTTCCTTTCAGTATAGTTGAAGGATTAGTTAATTCTCAAATTATAGAAAAAAATAAAAGTAATCTAATATAGAATGTAAAAGCTATATTAATAATATTTTACTTAATTATAGTATTAAAGAAATTAATGTATATAGGCCACTATAGATGCTCTCTTATTGTGGCTTGTGAAATGTTTGTAAGTTTATAATCCCACATCAATATTATTATAGGATTAAAAGTTACAACTGAGTATTAACTTTTAGCAAATTACTAAGTATAATTCTTTTTTATTGATAAAAGTGAATGAAAAATCTAAATGTGAAATTAATTCAATATTTGAAATAATAAGAATGAGATGTAATAAAAATTATTCATATATGAGATTATGCTACAAATTTAAAATCATTTATCCTTGTAGTTGTATCTTATATCCATAGTATTACTAATGACAAGTAATTTTTCTTCCACATTTCATTCCTTCAAGTTATTCTCCATATGTCAGTCATATCCTAGATTTGGGGTTTGCAATTGACTCAAACCACCCTAATGATGATTTGACAACCTATAACCATACATTTCATTCATAAAACATTATATTCAATATTTTAATGTCACCCTTTAATATCTCAAATGTGATTGACATAGTATATCACCTATAACTCATGATACAACATTTATTTCAAATCATGCAAGTTATTTTGAAAGATATTATTCAAACTCATAATCGTGCACATAATGTTCCAAATCATTAAAATAAATCCTTAAATGAAAAACATAATAAAAATCAAATATTTTCAAACGAAAAAATTATCCACAACTTCCTAAGTATTAGTCTGGCTAACTTATGATTGTAGCATCTTCATCCATATATCAAATAACTCTTAACTTTAATGTATAGGTGTGTTACCTAGGTGCTTGTCACTTAAGATCTATTCATTCTTTATAAAATGATGAAGAAATAAGTGAGTGAACAAAATGCTCAAGAAATAGAAGCCGACCTAACTTTAGTTAAAAACCTCTTTGGTCATACACATACTATATACAACTTCAAATCATGAAACATAGTAATATGCATATATATACAAATACATACATATAAAAAAAGCTTAATGGGATCCATACTTCTTTTCCCCATGTTCATGAAAACTCTTTTATTAAGATATATTTCTTTAAAGTTATATATAACAAATAAAAAGACAAAGGAAACCATTAACATACCATATAACATTAAACATATTCTATAACAATAACTAAGAAGAACTTGTAATGTGCTTATATTATTTTATAAGTCACAATTTAGAAGATATAACAAATGGCCTAAATATTATTCCATATCATGGATGGTACATATAAACATTCTCCTATATTGACCCACCTATTGGCCATCTCATGCACTAGTTTGCTCTCATTACCATAGTTTACAAGCGAAATATACCATGCCTCATGTCACACTACCAAGGTCTTATCACCACACCTTCAAGCGACTCATGCCAAGCCCCGTGATTTATAACATTTGCTTAATCCACATATAGGCATCCCCTATTTTACTAAACTAGAGTGAAACATAATCAATCCTTAATTCATAAAGTAAATATCTTACCTTTTCATTTAAGGTGACCATCTTGCTTCTTTTTTTTTTTTTGATCAAAATGTTAATTTTGCCTCTAGCTCTAGAGTTTGCTAATTCTTTAACTAACCATAAATTCCTTCACTTCCTAATCCAATTATATCATTAAACCTTTAAAATTTTTATTTTTATCCTAGTTTGCTTATTTATGCAAAATGACTAAAGTACCCTTCATGCATATAAGATATTCATTCATAGCAAATAAACATGCCATCCTAACTTGTGCAATTTTATTTATCTTAATATTAATTATCAATTCTTAACAAGTAGAAATAATTTCACTAACATTAAAAAATAAATATATAAACATATATAAATATAATTGAAAAAAAAAAGCTACTTGAAGAAAATTTCTACCTATCTTTAGACAATAATGCTCTTTTCAAAATCTATCCCAAAGCTTATAGCTATTAAACGGATCCATTTTATTATTAATAATATTTAATATATTTATATTATTAGTAATATTTATTATTAATAATTAATTATATATTATTAATATTATTATTAATTAAAAATAAAAATTACATAAATTTTTTTATTAAAATTAAATAAAAATGCTATTAAAATAAAAAATATAAAACAAATAGGGCAAATAGAAAGATCTTTTATCCATACCAAGTTCAAAATTGGATTATTCATCTAATCAAGAATTCCTTTACTTTTTTATTTTTATTTATTTTTTTAAGAGTTTGTTTATTCTTTCTTCAGTGCAACTCTTTTTTAAATTAAAAAACTAAAACAATAAAAAATATTCTTCATTCCCTATTTTAGTTCACGTGGACCAACTATAAATAGATCAAACTAGGTCCATTTCACAAAAATTGTGGACTCCGTAAATAAGTGTCTAAGTCGTAAAGTTTGTGGACTCATAAACTAGGTTTATAGAATTTTTTATTTTTTTTAAAAATAAACATTTTAAATTAATTTTAAACTTAAAATAACAAATAGTAAATTCAATGTTAGCAAAAAAATTGTAAATTTAAAAATTAAATATTTAATGCATCTTACTCCATAACAATAATTCAACTAAATAAATTATAATAAAGTTATTCAATTTTTAAATTATTTATTTAAAAATAAAATTATTAATAAAGAAAAATTTTATTTAAATTGGGTTAATTTAAAAGATAAAAGATTGAATTTAGGACTGGGTACTGGATTAGTTAGGAGAAAATTTTTGTAGTATATTAGTTTATTTTGAAAATTAAAATGGACAAAAAAAAGAAAGAAAGGATGGGATTCATTTGTGGACTGCAAATTCGACAGACCAAATTTCTTTAGATTCACATTTAAACAAATTCACTAATTTTCAAAAGTCCTGATCTACGTTTTCTTATAGACTTGTAGACTCGAGTTTACTTCAATGACTCTATCAAAACCTCCTCCTAGGATATTCTAATTCACTCTACTATTGAATAACCTTACAATAACCAAAAGAAAAGAAAGTAAAAAATTTAGTAAAAATCCTTTCAAGCTAAAATCCTTACCTTTAGCTTTAAAACTTGTAAAGCACAAACTATAACCTTATTTTTAATTTCCTCTTTTTCAAAGAATCTTGAATGTGAAAACAATATTGTGAATTATACTGAGGGAATGAAACAATTATATAAGCTCTAGACCTAGCTAGTCAACCATCTAAAAACAGGTTAGTTAGTTGACAATCAGTTGATCGATCATATAGGGTTGGCCATCTAGTATTTTTTTTTTCCTTTCTTATGATATAGAGCCCTTATCCAACCAATCCAAGGTTGAACCCAACCTTATCTTTCCATCTCTTAACTAAGATTAGTACCACCCTTTCTAAATTAACTTACATGTGGTATTTCATTCTAAAAATAGAAAATAAATGCAAAATGATTTATATGTACTCTTTAAATGGAAACAAAATTTTAAAACTAGTAAACTTATGAAAATTTGAAAAATATGAATTTTAAAACATAAATTCTTTCCTTTAGATCATTTTGATTGAGAGACTAATATTGTTAAAGCTATATTTAGAGTCACATTCATGTAATATATTCAAAAACATATGGACATTATGAAAAATCAGTACAAGCCATACTTATGGAGATTAAATGGCATGGTTAACCATTCATAATTTTTTCCTAAACAGGATCATGAATGGTCAATTCTACATTAATATAATTACTTAGATTGTTTATAAATGATATGATAATATTATAATTGTTGTCTTAATCATTATTTACACTATGTTGTAATAAATGATTATGTCTTGCAATTCTTGTTTATGGATCTTGATTTAATGTTAAACTATTATGAAAAGAAAATCACTTATCATGATTTGAGTACAAAGTATTAATAGTAGCCAAATCCTTTTAACCTGTAAAAATTGATGAATAGATAATACCAAAATAAGTAAGCAATGAATATATCTTCTATTCAAATGTAACATTAATTTAGAAAAACAATTAAGTGATATATGAACATTTGGTTAGCTTAAATAACATGTTAATAATGATCTTTACCCTATACTTAGTTTGGCTATAACAAAAATATAACTACTTGTTAGCTTGTGACAAATTCAAACTAAGAATAAAAAACAACATACAACTTACCAACTTACATATTCTATTCAAAGCTTCTCTCGAGAGATATTGTTGGTAGCCCTAACTTACTTACCATAATAGTTTCAACAAACACCAAGCATTGTTAAACATAATAGGGCTATAAAATCTATCATATACACCACTACATTTCCAACATAAAGCAATAAATACTCTATAATCTAATCTCATATTTATCTCAACCATGGCTACTCTAGGTAGAAATGCTATCTTTTCACAGTTTATTTTGACAATTTTATTTATCCAACTTTTCATTCCAAGCATTAGTGCTGTTAAGCAATCTAAAATAAATGGTTTGAAAATGAATGTGATTGATAAATGCTGGAGATTGAAGCGGGAATGGCAACGACACCGACAAACACTTGCTACATGTTCTGTGGGATATACAGGAAAAATGACAAATAACATTGGAAAAAACCTTATCCATTATAAAGTCATGGATCCTAGTGACAACCCGATAAATCCTAAACTTGGATCATTAAGATATGGAGCTTCTGTGATCCAAGGTAAAGTATGGATCACATTTCAAAGAGACATGATCATTAAGCTTGAGAGACCCCTTTACATTAGTAGTTTCACTACTATTGATGCTCGAGGTGTCAATATTCACATTGCTGATAATGCGTGTTTAATAATCTTCAAGGTAAGTACTATCTATCCTAGTTTATTAATATAATAAGTTATTTTATAAAGCAATTTTATACTTTTATCATAGCCTAAAAAACGTCAAAGGGATTGGAATCCTCTTAATTTCTAATATATTAATTTTTCTTCAATTTCAAAGAAAGAAAAACATTTCTTTGTCTAGGATTTATACATTTTTTTACAATGAATTATTACTTCAATAAAAAATTTTCTATATTTATTTCTTTCCTAAATTCATAACTTAATTTCATAAAGAGAATGAGAAAATCTATTCTTCACACCTTAATTTCTTAAAGAAATTGAGAAAATCCATTTTCACCTATGGGAAGTGTGAATATCAAATATGTATCACTTATTGGAAAAGCTCTTCAACATTAATATTTTTCCATGAAATATCCTTTAATTAGCCTTGGTCTTTGAAAATAGTGACATAAGAAATTGTTGAAAAAGCTTGCCTTTCATGGTTTCTCAATATAATAAAACTCAAGCACAATAGAAAAAATTATCAAAAAATATTATTATAATTTTTATCTATATCTTTCTTTCAGATAATGATAATTATTATTTCAAATGGTGTATCTTTATTCTATCATAATTTAAATTCTCCAAATTTCATTTTACTTCATAATAAAGATATGTAAATTTACTTTCTCTTTACATCTTTCACATGTGAAAAAAATAGGATAGGTTTGAATACACCTGATCTAAATTTGCTAAAAATCTATCACTCCAAACTGACTAAAGATATAGGCTCATTAGGAACATAATAATATCTAATCTAACATAGTTTACACCTGTTCTAAATAAGAAATATATAGTTGTTGAACTTTTTATTTGAAAATATAAAATTATTTTTCTTAACAATAATTGGCTAGTTATAGAACTTGTTATTTAAGTAAGTTAATGAGATATTAAAAAGAGATCTAAAATTCCTTTTTTATAATAGATCCAAAACCTTTTAAGTATTTAATGACTAAGTCTAACCCCAAATAAACATCTATCAGTTGGATTACAATCATTTGGATTTAGATATAATTATTTTTCCATCTTTTGCTCTAACTTTCTACTTTTTGGTACTAGGCTAACAACATAATTATCCATGGCCTTCATATTCACCATTGCAAACCTCAATCTTCTGGAATGGTAGTAGGTCCCGAAGGGAAGGTGATTCCTATAGGTCAAGTAGATGGTGATGCAATTAGATTAGTTACAGCTTCAAAAATTTGGATTGATCATAATACCCTTTATAATTGTCAAGATGGTCTTCTTGACGTTACACGTGGTTCAACTAATATTACTATCTCCAACAATTGGTTTAGAAACCAAAACAAAGTTATGCTTCTTGGGCATGATGATGGGTATATTAGAGACCAAAACATGAAGGTCACTGTTATCTATAACTATTTTGGACCTAATTGTAGTCAACGAATGCCAAGGTGACTAATCTCTTCATTTTAGTGAAATATGTACATTAGTTTTTCATTAAGGTTCATATTATGAAGATATATATATTTAGGATTGTCTTATGATACATCTTTGAAAAAAGTTATAAATTTTTATGGAAGTGTAAAACTAAAAAATTTAGAACTATTCATATAAAATCTTGTAACTCTATCCTTCAAAGTTAGAAATTTGTACATATTTTACTTAAAACAAATACATAAAAGAATGCAACTCCACAATTCAAAGTTGTAAAAAAAAAAGAAAAAAGGAAATACAATTTTTTAGGATTTTGTGAAAAAGTTAATATATTTAATATTTAATGTAGAAGTTAAAAGGTTTTAGACAAAAACTTAAAACCTTTAATGAAAAGAATACAAAAATATGTATCATATGTGATACTTTTTAAGTGTGCTAAAGCATAACATTTCTTTTATTTTAACTTATAGTTTTGGATACATTTTCTTAATAAATTTATTATTATTTTTTATGATTAATCCATTATTATTTCTCATATATATATATATATATATATATATATATATATATATATATATATATCTCATTTAGTTTAAAGTGAAATATAGTAAAAAAAATTTTGAAAGAAAAGTGAAATATTTCTATAATCATATGATGACAATTTTTTTTGTCTTTTTACATAAAAGATTTCCATATTTTTCAATTATTTTCTTTAACAATAATCACATTCTAAGTCACTAATTTAGTATATTTATAGAATTCGTCATGGATATGCACATGTTGCAAACAATCTCTATCAAGGATGGGTGCAATATGCCATTGGAGGAAGCATGGGACCTAGCCTTAAAAGTGAATCCAACCTCTTCATAGCACCACAAATAGGAAACAAGGAGGTAGTTAGATTAACAAAATCATTTTTTACTAATTTATATTTCATATTATAAAATAAAATATTTTTTAATAACATACATGATATTTTGTTTACACCCTCATGTATAGTGACAATTAGTACTATCTTTGGGACTCTTCTCCTTTTAATTTTTTAAGTTTAAATCTAAGATATTATGTGTTAAATAACTTATCACTTTTGACTACAATTGAAGAAATTAATAATAATTCCTTTATTTTGTGTATGTGTAGGTGACATGGAGGAAAGGTGATAACCAAGATATAAATTTATGGGAATTTTATTCAGTTCACGACGCTTTTGAGAATGGAGCATCCTTTAGAGAAACAAGTGGAGGACGTGGAGCAAAGCCAAACTATAATATTGAACAAATATTTAAGGTGCAAGATGCCAATTTTGTGAGATCATTGACAAAATCATCAGGTGCATTACGTTGCTCGAAAAGCTCACCATGTTGAGAGATGTTAAGCCAAGACCAACAAAAAGATTTCAAACATTACATAATGTAATTATAGATTTTAATTACTTTTCTTTGTCAAAACATGTAAATTGAAGGCAAGTAACTAACATTAATTTAAATAATACCATGAAGTTATAAGTTGAATTTCATTAATAACATTCTCATTTCCTTTTTTTTTACAATTCCAATGAATGCTTTTACCTAAAAACATTTGGAGCAAGGATGGCTCATCCCTCAAATTTAGAATTAGTTTGTAACATCCAAAAGCAATAAAGGGATCGATCAGTTTCTAGATTATTAGAAAAAAATTGAACACTAATCCAATGTAAAATATGAAAATATTGATAATATCATGATGTAATATCATGCTAAAAAAAAATCTTGTAGTCGTGAATAAAATGTTATAAGTTTAAAATTGGCATTGATTCTACTAAGAAAAAAATGCAAATAAGCATTATTGTCATCAACACTTTGTCTTACAATTAAGTCTTAACAAATTATAATTATATATTTTTTTCATGGTAAACTAGATATATATAAATTTCACTATATAGATTCAATCACTAAAGTAATAAGGTGTTTATGGGCCAAGCTGGGCCGAGTAAGGTTATTTTATTAACCCGCTTGATTAGAATGTAGGCCACCTCTTGCAAACACATTTCCA
Source organism: Sindora glabra (assembly GCA_020226215.1). Taxonomy (NCBI): domain Eukaryota; kingdom Viridiplantae; phylum Streptophyta; class Magnoliopsida; order Fabales; family Fabaceae; genus Sindora; species Sindora glabra. The sequence goes on from CM035228.1 coordinate 72,777,302, forward strand.
TCTAAAAATTCTTTAAACCTATTTTTTCTAGGTTAAGGCGAATATCTCAAGTTCAATTGGACCAGGTCAAGTTATATATGCAATTTTACTTAATTATAATAGTATTGGACCTCAATTAAAATTGGTATTTTTCTAAATAAAAAATTAGTATTTATTGGATTGAAAATAGCCTAAATCTCAAATGATCAAACTACATAAAAGTGAATAAATCCCTTCTAAATAAAAATGAAGATGGCACAAAGCTAATACAAACATTCATTAACAATTATAAATTAAATTACAATTATTCATATTAACATTGACAATTAGACATCAACTAATAATTAACTTAAGAATAATGTTTCTGCTCGTAGAAGCTTCCAGTGTGATCATACAATTTTAAACTAACAAATAATCAATGAGATGAATCATTCTAGTCATTTTGTGAAGCAACTAAGCATCTTATGTGTCATGGATAAGAGATCAACATTTTTTATAAATGTATAAATATCATATAGCTCTCTTTAATTTAAAAAAATAAAAAAGGTAAAAATTGAAACAAATTAATAGTCATAAACCATTTATTTTTAAATATTCTTGATCACAATTTGGGGATGATATTCAAATTATTAGGTAGGTCACTTAGAGAATGTAGTATTTGAAAGGCTCAAAAGAAATCACAAAGACAAATAGAACAAGAGCATCAAAATCATAAATGATATTGATAGTAAAAGCATTTAGGTTTTGACAAATAAGAAAATTTCAAAACTTAGTGTCATTATGATAAAGCATCATAAAGTCATAAAAACATACCAGTCAACAGAACTGACTAATAGATGAAAAAAATGTAAATAAATTGCACTTAGATATCATAAAATAAAGAATCAACATGAAATGCCATATGATTTTGTAGAAAATAACGAATGACAAATAGTAGAAAATTAGATAGAATTGCATAATAGAAATGGGAAGTGCAAAACAAAATGATTTGAATTAAAAATGGAATTGAAACAATAACAAATCAGCAAATTGGACAGCAAATAGAAATGTACTTGAACAAATTTAAAGGATAAGAGCTCCAAAAATTTTAAATAGACAACCATAGCAAAATGAAATGAATTGAGAACAAAAAAAGCAAAATGCAAATATAGCAGTATTTAGAACAAAATAGAAAAATTGCAAAATGCAACAAGAAAAAACTTGAATAAAAATGGAATAACAATGAAACAACATTACAAATAGAATCTATGGATAGGAGCTGTACTTCTTGACAAGCACAAAAAACACATCCTAGACACCCTTAACCATATGCAACATTGAAAATTTTCACAATAGCAAATAATAAAAGATTAACATTGAGAAAAAGGCCCTGAAACATTAGAAAACAAAAATAATTTCAAAATTTAGGTTAAAAAAGCTTACGATGATTAGAACTTCAAATAGCCTTTTTAAACCCAAAATGCAAGCTTCTCTCTTAATAAATGAGATCACTCAAATTCTGATCTATGAAAGGTAAACAAATTAACAATAGCACTATTAATTAAACAAAATAGAAAAGCAAGGGAACATAGAATCTAAGATCAAGAAGACATTACCTAGCTTTTATCTTCATCTTTTATTTAATTTCTGATTGAAGAGATTAAGAGGACTACAAAGAATTGAGAAAGGGGATGTGGCTGCTAAAGTTTTATGAGTTTGATCAATGTAATGCCTCATATAATATGATTGAAATGACATTATATTGAGTTGGCTAGCTTAAAAAAAATAGAATCATTGGTCTTGGATAGGTACAGGTTTAAGAAGGTTAAGAATCCAAAACCCGTGCCCACACAAATTAACCCATATTAAGTTATTTTTATGCCCAATTTACCTTGTAAGCTTGACCTACCTAACCCAATTTGTGAAAGTCAATTCAATCCAGATGGGTCAAATGAAGTTAATAAATTTTGAACACTTTTAGTAATAAGTATATGATATGATAAAAATTAAGCCATTCACTTAATAAGATTGATTTGAAAATTTTAAAAATCACCTTTTTTCTATTACATAAGCCACTCCTTTATAAAGTTATTCTTGTACTAATAAATAAGCACACATAATTATTTTTCAAGTCTTTAAGTGTATCCTAAACCAATATTACTAGTCCTACCTATAATGTTGAAAATATGTTTCTGAAGTAATGGTTATATATATATATATATATATATATATATATATATATATATATGAAAAAATAATGGTAGGAATTGATACATAAAATATTTACATATTTAGTTTCCCTTATGTGATGCACTTTTGGATGTTATCTAAGCTTAATTTAATAAGTTCTATTGCATTTTGTGGATGAGTTGTGACTTTGAAAAGAAATTAGATTTTTTGGATAATGCTAGATTTCAACCCTATTTTAGGTTTTAAGCCATATCTGAAACTATGGATATCGGATTGGGTTATTCTTTACAAGGATCAAAAGTTAAGAAAAAATCCTACAACTTTCATATTTGAAGAAAAACCCAGTTCAGCCTTTAAGGATCTTAATTGTTACTTAGAAGTTGAAATAGTGATTTTGGCTGAATCTAACCTTTGCTCACTATTTTAATCATAACGGGAGCTACAAATGTCAAATGTGGGAGTTCTTTAGTGTGTTTTAAAGCTAACATTTAGCTTTACAACTCTCATGTTGACTGAAAAATATGAATTAACTATTTTAATTGCTAAAAGTTAGCTACAATCCAAAAGACTGGTAGCTATGGGAATTAAGGTTGATAGCCAATGGTCAAAGTTAGTTAGCCAATGGTCAAGGTTGAAGGTTAGGCAAGTGAAATCTTTTCCAACACTCATCTATAAATAATAAGGAGCAAATTTCATTTAGGGCATTCATTCATCATAGATAGTAGTTTAGTTCATGCATTTTTAGTTCTTTTTGTATGCATCTTACATGGAAGGCTAAGTTGTCATCCTATATGGAAGGTTTTACCTCCTACATGGATGGATAGTATTTCTATTTTCATGCATTTGTAATTGTATTTTAGGTTTGTATCATGAATGTGATGATGTTTTTATTTAATTTTGAGTTTGTTTTTAATTTCATTATGTTCTAATTCTTTATCTTTCTAGGGTGATAATGTGACTTGATAATAACGGATTGAATTATAATCTATTGAAACTAATTTTAATTTTCTTCTCCTAGATTGAGTTTTAATTATTGCTCTTAATACTTTTAATTGATTGGCCATCTTTTGAATGAACTCAATATACATGTTGAGACCGAAAGGAGATACATGTGTATAAAACCTATAATTAAAATCGTAAATTGCATATGAAATAGGAATATATTCATATGATTTATATAGTCTTAATGAGTTCCATAAATCCTAATGCATGATTAGTTATTTTAATTCATATAGGAATATAGTGAATTAGCAATTAATTATAGAATTACTTGACCTTGGAAGAGGCTAGTAATTAATTTAGGAAAACTCGACTATCAATTAAGGGAGTTAAAATTGGACTTGTGTAGATAGATGATTCAATCAAAAATTATTAAGTGAAGTCTGATCCCTAGAGCTTTTATTCATATTTATCTTTACTCCAATTGCATTCATATTTATTTTAAATATTTTTTGCATAAATCTTTATTTAGTTACTTCATTTCCAACAAATCGATTTGCTAAATAGTGTTAGGATTATTAATTTTGGTACTTAGTGAAACAATCCTTGAGGGAATAATACTTACTTATCACTTTATTACTTATTTACAACAGTGTACACTTGCACTAATTTATAAATCATTTCACACGTAACAAGTTTTTGGCGCCGTTGTCGAGGATTGTTATCATTAATATCAATACCACGTAATCTTAATTTTAATTTAGTTTTTATTTTACATTTTTTTCTTTTCTTCGGTGTTTCTTTTCTCTTTTCATGTTTATCCTATTGTATGACTAGATTGAGAGCTACTGAGCAGTTGCTTTTTGATTTCGAAATCGAGAAAACTTGTCAAAGGAATCGAAAGATATGGAAGCAGTCAACTATAGATCAAGGTGAAGTAATGGCAGATCTGAGAAAAGAACTAGATACTAAAGCACTCCGTGACTATGTCACATTAATAGTCATGGATACTATTTCTGGGATCAGGAGACTGCCCATATCAGCTAACAACTTTGAGATCAAGCCAGCCATAATTCAAATGATTCAAGCAAATCAGTTTGGAGGTTCTCCAGCAGAAGATCCAAATGCATATATAGCTATCTTTCTGGAAATTTGCGATACATTTAAGCATAATGGCATTTCTGATGATGCCATAAGGTTGCAACTCTTCCCTTTCTCACTTAGGGATAAGGCTAAAAGCTGGTTACACTCTTTACTAGTGGGGAGCATCACTACATGAAATATATTGACACAAAAATTCCTAGTAAAATTCTTTCCTCCAGCTAAAACTGCAAAAATGAGAAATGAGATTGCTTCATTCACCTAGTAAGACATGGAAAGCTTTTATGAAGCATGGGAAAGATACAAGGAGCTGCTAAGAAGATGTCCTCATCATGGGCTACCAGATTGGCTACAGTCACAAACTTTCTACAATGGATTGTCTAATGCTACCAGAACACTTGTAGACGCTACAGCTAGTGGATCATTAATGGAAAAAAGCATAAAAGCTGCTATAAAGCTATTGGAGGAGATGGCAGCAAATGCTTACTAGTGGCCTTCTGAACGTAACACTTCAAAGAAAGCACTTAGGGTCCATGAGCTAGACATTCTAACCACTTTGTTTTCTCAAGTTGCCTCTATATCCAAGCAAGTGAGCTTACTAACAACTCAAGTAAATGCAATCAGAACTCCTGCAGATGCTTGTAATTTATGTGGAGGTCCTCATGTGAGCATACAATGCCAAGAAGGTAATTCATTCATGCCTTCTCTACCTGAACAAGCTAACTATGTGGGGAATTAAAATTATCAAAACGATCCTTTCTCAAACACATACAATCCAAGATGGAGAAACCACCCTAATTTGGGGTGGAAGAATAATCAGAATGTGTTCAAACCTCAAGGAAACTATCAATAACAAGTTCAACAACCACCACCATAACTAAAGGCAAATTTAGAAGAAGCATTGGCTCAATTAACCATGAATACTTCCTAATTCATGGCTAAAATAGAAGCTACACTTAAGAATCATGAAGTAATCATGCAAAGTCAAGCAGCTTCAATTAAAAATCTTGAAGTACAAATGGGTCAAATTGCAAGCATGCTAAATTTTAGACAACTAAGAACTTTACCTAGTAACATTGAAAGAAATCCTAGGGAGCACGTAAATGCTATTACATTAAGAAGTGGGAAGCAATTGGATAAGCCTGAAAAGAAATAAGAAGAAAAGCTAAAATTAAGAGAAGAAGATGGTGAAAAAGCTTGAAAAGAAGATGAAGTAATTCTAGGAAGAATAACCTTTCCAGACAATCCTCCACCATATGTTTCCCCAGTTCCATTTCCTCAAAGATTGGTGAAAGCTAAGCTAGACAAGTAGTTTAGCAAGTTTCTGAAGGTGTTTAAAAAGTTACATATCAACATCCCATTTGCTGAAGCCTTAGCCCAAATGCCTAGTTATACAAAATTTATGAAAGAAATTTTATCAAAGAAACACAAATTAGAGGATTTTGAAATAGAAGCCTTAACTGAAGAGTGCAGTGCAATTCTCCAAAAGAAATTACCACCAAAGCTTAAAGACCCTGGAAGTTTCTGCATACCCTATACCATTGGAGAGTGCGAATTTAAAAAATCCTTATGTGACCTTGGTGCAAGTGTGAATTTGATGCCATTATCCATCTACAAGAAGCTGGGATTAAGAGAAGTGAAACCAACTACAGTGTCATTGCAGCTCCCAGATCGGTCAATAAAGCATCCACATGGAATCCTTGAAGATATACTAGTAAAAGTGGATAAATTCATCTTCCCAGTAGATTTCATAGTGCTTGACATGGAAGAAGACTAAGAAATTCCTATTATTCTTGGGAGACCATTTCTAGAAATTGGACGAGCTCTAATTGATGTGCAAAAGGGAAAGGTAACTTTACAGGTTCAAGATGATCAAGTATCTTTCAATATTTTTAAAGCTTTTTCATACGAAGATAATACCTGTTACAAAGTAGACACACTGACCAACTGCATGAAAGATGTAATGCATGAAACCTGCACAGAAAAGCCATTAATAGTGGGAATGGTTAATGTGTCAAAGTCTACTAATCCTAAAATCTTAAAGCAAATTAATTACCTTAAGGTAAATTCTCTAGTTTTTAATAAGAAACCATTCAAAGGTCTTGGAGAGAGGTCAAGTAAACATGTTCCATTAATAGAAAAATCACTAGTGTTGGAGTCGAAGGCCTATGAAAATGCCAAGCTTTACAAGGAGAAGATAAAAATGTGGTATGATAAGAGAATTATGAGGAAGGAATTCACACTAGGATAAAAAATACTTCTCTACAATTCAAAATTAAAACTCTTTCTAGGAAAATTGAGATCAAGGTGGTCAGAATTTTTTACTGTGGTTCAAGTTTGGCCATATGGAACTGTGGAGATTCAAGATGGTGACAGGAAATTCAAAGTGAACGAGTAAAGATTGAAAGAATATAATGACAGTGCATTCAACACCATAAAGACTGTCATCACGCTCGAGGAGCAAGCTGGTAAGTTCTAAAAAAATAAGGAAATATAGCAATAAGTTAGGACTTTGTCTAGCTAAAAATGTTAAAGAAGGGCGGCTACTTGGGAGGCAACCCAAGACTTCTTTCTCTACTTAATTATTTTCTTCTAAATCACTTAAGCACATATCGCACAACATTTTCTCTAACAATTTTAGCTTTCATCATTCTGATCATGGAGGAATCCCTTATAAAGCTTAGAATCATATTCCCTACTCTTCCTAAAAATATGCTCAGGAAAATTTAAAACTATCGACTTGAAAGAATGAAGGCATTTAATCGATTGGGTCTTCCTGAGGATATACACTGAATTATTGAAGCTAAGGTACATTTAGTAGGTGAGTTTAATAAATTATTTGTTAGACATATGCCAGGTATGGGAAGAAGTTCTTACTCTAAAAAGAGAAGGGCTAAAAGAATAAGAGTTTGCCATAAGTGTACAAGGTGGAATTATAACAAGCTCTGTAGGAATAAATGAATAATTTCAGTAAATCGAGAAGACAAAATCTAATTCATAAAGGATGGACTAAGTAAAGAGTCATTGGATGATATCATTCAGACTCTTGAGACGCATCCTAGTGGAGATGTTCATGCTATTCTTCTTGATTTAATGAAATTATTCAATATAGAAAAAGAAAGCTACAATCTTATGAATCTGACTATAAAAGACTCTGTTTGCCAATTTATAAGAAAATTAGATGGAAAGCAGATCCTCGGCTCATAGAAGCCGTTTAAGCTGTTATTGGATGAAAACCAGAGGAAGATGTGAGCCACAATCACAATTACTATACATATCAATGCTTGTCTACTTTACTTTCCCTTTATTTTTTATCTTTACAACTGCTTTCTAACTTTTTGTACATTTCTCTTCTTTTTATTTTACTTTTTCAGTTACCTTTTGACTTTCTTTACATTCTGCCTTATTTATTTTCTTCGCACCATTATTACACTTGTTAGTTTTGCATAGTAATTTTTTTTTAATCTTCTTCTGACATTGTCTGATTTGCATAATTTCTTTGTTTCTGCTTTTGTATTATAAAGATGCATTTCAGCAATCACACTATGCAAAATGTCTGAGGGTGAGAGTAAAGAAGAGGAAGAGGGTAACAAACCATCAAAATGTAGATTTAAATATATTTATATTTTTGGTGAATCTTATGCTAGAAAGAATGAAGAATTTCTAATAGCAATAACTGAAATTGGTCATGCATTAGCAACTAGAAAGATTAACTATGTGTATGGAGGAGGGCTTCATAGCTTAAAAGGAAGTGCAACAATTTCTGCTAACATTAGAGGAAGCAAAATACTGAGTATCCTTGTAAATGGTTTAAATGATAAGAAATATGTCATCGGTAAAACATTAAAGGTTTCAAACTTGTCTAAACGTATGGGATGCATGCTTTACAATGCTGAAACCTTTGTTGCTTTACTTAGTGGTTTAGAAGCATTAGGTGAAATTTCCAGCATTGCATATTGGATTAACTTGAACTTTCATCAGAAACTAGTAGGTTTATTAAATGTTAATAATTTGCTGTCTTTTTTAGATCAAGCTGTGGAACAGGGATTCATACCCCAAGCGACTCGTCATGCTATAATGTCTATTTCAACTGCTGATCACCTGATTGACTAACTATAAAGCTATACACCTAAACCAGATCCATTAGTGAAAAAGATAGATTAGCAATCTCCAACCAGCAGTCAGAAGTATGAGCCAGACACCACTCTCTGGTTGTAACTTTCTTTACTCTTATAGTTTTACTCCCAAAATTTCTTTTATTTGTGAGTTGCCTATACATTTCCTTTTAATAAACCCTTTTTGCTAATCCACTGAAGATATTGGGGATAATGTCTACATTAAGTGTGGGAAAAAAATTAAAAAAAATTATTAAAAAATTTTTTTATTAGGATATTTTGGTAGTAAAACTATGAGATTTATGACAAAAAGGATGGCCGAGTAAATAGTTATTTTTTGCTCTTAATACGCATCCTAAAAAAAATTCTTATTTATTAGGTTCTTTTCAATAATTTTAAAGATTTCATAGCATGATTGAACAACTTTCTTACTTCTTAGAATTGATAGGTGTGGCAATGGATTCTGAGTTGAATGGATTGAGTTGAAAACCTTTAACTATGAGATTTTGAGCCTACTTATTGAATCAGTATTATATTTTTTGTGTGTGATATTCACCTATTAAGTTGTCACTCTAGAACTTGTATAAAATCTGGTTGAGATTACAATTTACATGCATACTCAAATATGATAAAAGCATTTTTTTTCTATTAGAACCAAATAGTCAACCCTACAATTTTATCATTGATAAGCCCCTTTGAGCTTGATTAACCATTTCTTTGCTTTTAACCCATTAGCATGTCATTTAATGAAATATCAATTATCTTTACTTAATCCTAGGGATTAGTAGAGCATTCAAATCTTTGTAAAATGGGTTCTTGACAAAGTAAGGGGGTATATGTATCATTAACTTCAAAGTTACAAGGGCTTTCTTTTTAAAAAAAAGGGAAAAAAGAAGAAAAAATAAATTAAAAAATTAAATTAAAAAAAGCAGAAGAAAAGAGAGAAATTTATGTATACTTGAATCTTAGACTGTTATGCTGAGATAAAATTCTTCAGAGATTATCCATGTTCTAATTACTCTATTAATTTCTTTCTTTGCTTTGTATCCCTGTTTTATCTTTCTTTTACCTTGGCCTCATTATAACCCTCAATAAGACCTTTTGATTTGAAGTATGTATGTGAATCAGGTAGTGGAGATTAAGAATTATGCAAACTTATGGAAGTGCAATCTTTGATAGGATGAATTTGAGTGAAACACTTACCCATAAACACTTGAGAAAGGATGAGTTGCAGCAATTCTATCATCTTGATTCATTCCTTCTCAGATAAAAGTGCAATTCCTTTTTAGTTTTATATGATAGAATTTGTTGATTCATGAATATTATGATATCTTTGTACTTCAATTATTTTCGTTCTTATGATTTTGCACTTTTTATTCCATGGGAAGATTAGTATTAGTATTAGTTTTCTTCTATTTTATGTTTATCCGAGGACGTCCAAAAGCTAAGCGTAGGAGAATTTGATACGTAAAATATTTACATATTTAGTTTCCCTTATATGATGCACTTTTGGATGTTATCTAATCTTAATTTAATAAGTTCTATTGCATTTTGTGGATGAGTTATGACTTTGAAAAGAAATTAGATTTTTTGGATAATGATGGATTTCAACCTTGTTTCAGGTTTTAAGCCATATATGAAGCTATGGACATCGGATTGGATCATTCTTTAATGGATTAAAAGCTAAGAAAAAATTCTACAATTTTCATGTTTGAAGAAAAACCCAGTTCAGCCTTTGAGGATCTTAATTGTTGCTTAGAAGTTGAAACAATGATTTTGGCCAAATCTGACCTTTGCTCACTATTTTAATCATAACTGGAGCTATAGATGTCAAATGTGGGAGTTCTTTAGTTCATTTTAAAGCTAACATTCAGCTCTACAACTCTCATGTTGACTCAAAAATATGAATCAACCGTTTTAATTGCTAAAAGTTAACTACAATCTAGAAGACTCATAGCTACGAGAATTAAGATTAATAGCTAATGGTCAAGGTTGAAGGTTAGGCAAGTGAAATCTGCGCCAACACTCATCTATAAATAGCACAGAGCATATTTCATTTAGGGCATTCATTCATCATAGATAGTAGTTTAGTTCATGCATTTTTAGTTCTTCTTGTATGCCTCATACATAGAAGGCTAAATTGTCATCCTATATGGAAGGTTTTACCTCCTACATGGATGGATAGTATTTCTATTTTCATGCATTTGTAATTGTATTTTAGGTTTGTATCATGAATGTAATGATGTTTTTATTTGATTTTAAGTTTATTTTTAATTTCATTATGTTCTAATTCTTCATCTTCCTAGGGTGATGATGTGACTTGATAATAACGGATTGAATTATAATCTATTGAAACTAATTTCAATTTTCTTCTCCTAGATTGAGTTTTAATTATTGTTCTTAATATTTTTAATTAATTGGCCACTTTTTGAATGAACTCAATACGCATGTTGAGACAAGAAAGAGATACATGTGTATGGAACCTATAATTAAAATCGTAAATTGTATATGAAATAAGAATATATTCATATAATTTATGTAGTCTTAATTAGTTCCATAAATCTTAATGCATGATTAGTTGTTTTAATTCACATAAGAATATAGTGAATTAGCAATTAATTATAGAATTACTTGACCTTGGAAGAGGTTAGTAATTAATTTAGGAAAACTCGATTATCAATTAAGAGAGTTAAAATTGGATTAGTGTAGATAGATGATTCAATTCGAAATTATTAAGTGAAGTCTAATCCCTAAGGCTTTTATTCATATTTATCTTTACTCCAATTGCATTCATATTTATTTTAAATATTTTTTTTTATAAATCTTTATTTAGTTACTTCATTTCCAACTAATTGATTTGCCAAATAGTGTTAAGATTATTAATTTTGGTACTTAGTGAAATAATCCTCGAAAGAACGATACTTACTTATCACTTTATTACTTATTTACGACAGTGTACACTTGCACTAATTTATAAACCATGTCACATGTAACAGGAATTAAGGAAGGAAAAGTCTTAAGAAGGAAGAAAGGAAGCATCCATGGTGAAGTATCCATTATAAGAGTTAATGATGTCATAATAATTGAAAAATCACAAGATACATCAACCGTATTAATGGGCAGGTTAATAGGTTCATTATGTGTGCTTATATGAATGATAAACAAGCTAAAAAACCTTTAGCTTAAGTCCTAGGCAAGCTATACAAAGTTATATGGTTTAACAAAATTATAGAGATATCAAGGAACCTAAGTTCATGGTAAATGGTGAGGAGTAGTAGATGGATATTTTAATTCCACCAACAAAGAAAAGTTAAATGATGACAATTCTTTAATAGTTCAAGGAGTTCATAGTAGTGTAAAAAAAAATTCTAAGGCTTAATATTATCGATGTAAAAAATTTATATGAACATTATTGAAATAAATGTTGCACTAAAATACCAGATGAACTAATGAAGCATGCAAATACTACTAATGTTGAACAAAAACCTAATACTCTTGTGCAAATTAAATAAGTCAAATTTAGAGCATACAAATATATGATACCTTAATATTGGTTGCAAAAATCAAAAATATGGGAAAATGGAGTTTTTCTCATATTTAAATAAGCTTGTATATGGAAAAGTGAATTTAGGGAATAAATCCAAAATTCTTGCTATAGGCAACAATAACATTAACATTAAATCCAAAGATAGTAAATATGTTACTATTTGTCAATGATTATTTTATGCCATGAAATTTTTAGAATTGGAACTAAACTTAATGCAAGAAACCTAGCTCACTTGAGCACTAGAAGGAATAAGGCATACTACAATTTATAACATGAAGCAAAAATAAACAAGGGGTGAACCAACAAAGACAACAATGACATTAATAACACTACTTCTTCAATCTATCATGGATAACTTATCATCACATCAATTGCTTTATCCATTACTATATCGAGCTATATCATTTCAAGCTATACCATACAAAGGTTAAGTCTTCACCTCTACAAGAAGGAAGTTAAGCGAGAAAGTGGACTATATCATGAATGATTCATTAATAACATATTCTTTTATTGTAAAACAAGGCATTTTTGCTAAGACATTTCAACCACACTTTCTTTGATTTACTACTATTGCTTTGGGAAATGGAATTAATTGAATTTCATTCTTATCGCCTATGTTAAAAAGAATAAAATGAAAATCCCTTAAACTCATTACCATTGCAAGTATATGGTTTTCATTAAATGAGTAAATGCTATTAGCTAGATAGTAAGTCTATTAATATAGGAAGAATAGGTATGTCCTATGCTTTCACTTTTAAGGTTAAAGTCTTGTAGGAAACAAAAATAGTCTTAACTGTATTTGATTCTATAACTATCATAACCTTAGCCCAATCATGACTAAAATGGAACTCATTATCTAGTTGGTATTAACCTAATCTTGTTCATTCCTTATAATCTTAGTTATTTAACTAATAATCATGGCAAGATGGAGAAGCAATCTTTGAAAAGATGAGGCATTCCATTCATTATTAAAAATAATGTTTATAAAATAAGAGAAAGCTAGTTTTGCTTATAATCATCTTAAATAAAGATAAGCTAATTTAACTAACTTTAAAGAATCTAGTTCATGAATCATTTATCAAATGTCTATATAAAATAAAGCACCAAAATAATATTATCTACAAATATTTATGCAATCAAAATCATTTTAAAGGAGCTTCCAATGGCATTAGCTTTAAGAAGGTAGTGGTGAAGGCTCGATCTATGTATATACAAAATTTAAATGAATGACTTTAGAGCTTAATGAGTAAATACTCTAATATAAACAATCATAAACATTATATGAACTTATAAACCATACCATCCTCTTGTAAAACTCTTCATACAATCGCTCAAATTTATCAATTCAATTTCAGTTGGTCACAAAGGTTCCATTAACCATTATATCATCACAAACATATTACACAAGAAAAGCTAATGTCATTTCAATTCCAATCACATAGCACAATGCACAATATTTGATAATGAAAGCAATTAAACCTCCTTGTGGCTCCTAAATTAACCTTATACCTTCCATAAACCTTTCCTTATCCCTCTAAAATTAACCTTGTACCCTCCACAAAGTATATCAAGGCTTAATGTTCAATAGTCACATTATCTCCCATCACCCTGCTCATTTCCAATTTCTTATGTAATTTCTTCCTCATAATATAGCTCAAGCCATAGTTATTATATTTCTCATAGCAACACTTTGCCTCAATTGCATGGCCAAATGACTTATCTCATCTCATAAATAAACAAACAAATTCAATCATATTACTTGTCATGTTTCTCATGTATATTAGAGTTTCAACCATTTTAGGCATATCAAGATTTTGATAATTCATACACATGTTAAAGTAGAGGTAAAATATCATTAATGATGTTTAAAAGCTAATCTCATGTTAAACAATCTTTAAATAAATAATTCTAGTTGAAACAATGATCAATTTATAGAAAATGGTAGGGGAATTGCTTTCAAATGGCTTTCTAACTAGTGAAATTTAGGTTTAAAAAATACCTCTTGAAGCTCTTTCAAAACTTCCAATAACATTTTGAAATGAAGAATTACTTTATGAATAACTTCCTATCTAATGAAATCTGGGCTCAAGAAGTACTTCATGAATGATTTCTTGACTTTCAATAATGTTTTTTTTAAGTGGGTGCTTCATGAATTACTTCTTAGCCTTTGAAATTTAGGCCCAAGTACTTTGTTAATGACTTTTTATATAAATTTTTTTTATTTTTATAAAATTTTCACCATTCATTGCAAAGTAGATGCCTAATAACCATTGCAAATTCACTACCAAAACATTCATTATCACAAATGCACCATAAGTACATTGCATATACTTTAATAATAACATTATTTCAAGCCAAACATTGTCATTAAACATCATTTTAATCACTCTTCATGCATAAACATAAAAGAAACTTTAACTAGTGATCACAAATCAAAATCATTGAAATTCTTAGATAGGAAAGCTAAAATATTTATTTATTTAGTATAAAAGAGAATGCAAAAAGGTATATTGAATGCCTTTTAACTTTAATCACATTAAAAATTAAGAGTTTCGTCATTTAAGGTTCCAAATTCCCTTCAGAACTAAAACAATCCTAATCCTCATCAAAGTAGAAGACGATACAAAGGAATTTCAACAAAGATGATATTCTTACCTTGATTTAATAAAGAATTTAAAAAAAAGTAATGCTTTTCTTAAAATATTAGAGAAGGAATGAGGAAAAAGATGAGAGAAATAAAAGGACTAATAGGGTTTGAGGGGAATAAGAGAAATGAAAAGCAAAAGTTGAGGGGGTTGTTATAAAATGGGAAATAATGCCTAACAACATTTTTTAAAATGTTCCCTAAATTTACTTAATACTCAAACACTCATTCATAATGACTTAAAACCTTAAATCTTAGTATTCTACTTATTTTTCCTCATCCAATTCTCATAAAATTCCTATTTCACAACTTATAAAACATTAAATATTATTTTTCCCTATAGTTTACTCATAGTTATTCATTGAAAAATTTTCCTTTAAGTATACAAGTCCTATTTCAAATAAGAACTTGCCGGCTATTTCAATTATTCTCATGTCAAAATGAATTTCAAACTAGTATATTATAAGAAGTGCATGACGATTTCTATAGTGCTTACAAAGACAAGGGCAAATTTACAAAAATAATAGGAACTTCATAGGTGCAAACTTTTGTTATTCAACACTACTTTTAATTAGAAAAGGAAAGCAACACATATTAAGTAATAAACTTAAAAAAGTAATTCATAATAGATTTGTATCAACTCATTAAAGTTATATTCCCTAATTACTCTATGGCTTATAAATAATAGGAATGGTAGGTTCTTGTATCAATTAGGCATGAAAAATGCCTTTTTATATAAGGACTTGGACTCTAACTTTCCAAAAAAAAAAGGCACACAATTGATATTTATTATGAAGATTAATAAAATGTTTGTAAAATTGTAAATAGCCTAGATCCCCATGTTTCAACAATTTTAAAACTTGATGATTAGCTTCCTCTTTACTTCAATCACTAAAAGTTCTATGGGTTGAAATTGTTCGCTCAAAAAAGATAGTAACTAGTTCTCCAATGATTTAAGCTCCTAATTAATAGTAAGAAAGGTGTAAGCAATACAAGGTTCTTTTCTGCTTAAAAAACTTCAAAAGGTTAGCTTTGTCCATATGTATTGAAAAATAGTGTTTTCAACTTTGAAAATATTGAAACTTGTATTAAGTTTCTTTTTATTAAGTAAAAGTAAGGACATATCTTATAACATTATATTATCATATATTTATTAATAATAATTTTTAAAAAATTAAATTATTTTGCCATAGAATCATATTTGTTATTATACATGTATGATTTTTATGTTGAAAGAATTTATCCTTGATACTAAATTTAAATGGCTTATAAAAATATATGACTATTAGTTGAACTAAACCATTAATTACCTATAAAACTTTTCCTAACTTTATATTAGTAAATAAGTAATTTTGAAAGGTGTATTGAGAAATTAAAATATTAGTGTGGATATATTATTTTCTAGGTAAGTATTCATCAATCTAAAAAGAGCTATAAAGAAGAAAAGAATTTTTCTATAATCGCAAAAATCAAATGGAGTCTAGCTGAATATATATTATAAACTAGGTCTATTTACAAAGTAATTTATAATGACTAAAATATACTGAGAAATAAACTTAGACTAAATAAATAATATATCTTAACACTCCCTTAAGTTAAAGCATAAATATTAATTATGCCTAACTTATTACAAATATAATTAACCCTATTCCTATTGACTACTTTAATCAAGATAGCTTGTAGAAAGGAGTCTTTGCTAAATCTTTCTTAAATAAATGACAATCAACCTCTATATGTTGTGTTCTCTCATGATACATTAGTTTAAAGCAATATGAATAGCAGTTTGAATATCATACCAAAATTTCATGAGTAATAGGTCACTAAAGGAAATCTTATTAAGTAAATGTCATACCTACAAAAGCTCACATATGGCTTATGCCATTGTACAATACTTAAATTCTACACTAGATCTTGATACAATATTATACTTCTTTACTTTTCTAAAAGATTAAGTTTCTACCAACAAAGATACAATAGTCCATCATTGACCTTCAATCTAATAAGGAGCTAGCCTAATCTACATCTAAGAAACCTTTCGTTATATAATGGCCATGATCACCATAAAGGATCTTCTATCCATAGCCCTAAGAAATGCCACAAATTAACTTGCCACATTCATTACTAAAGCAATATCTAGATGGATCAAAATGCAATAATTTAGTTTACTAACTAATCTTTGGTATCTTTTAGCATTTTGAAACACATCACCATCATCATCTATAAGTTTAATATTGGGATTCATTAAAGATTCACTAAGCTTGGCTCTAAGTAGGCAAACATCAGTTAGAATATCTAAACTATATTTCTTTTATAGCAACAAAAAAATACCTTTTTTACTTCTATTTACCTTAATCATCAAGTTTTTAGTATGGGAATTGGATTACCATATCACTTCTAATTGTCATAATATCATCAACATACTTAATTAGCAAAAATGCATCCCTTACTAAACTGTTGAAAGAAAACTAAATGATCATAGTTGCTTCTTTTTAATCCAAAATCAAGAATTACTTTACTAAATCTTTCAAATCAAGCATGAAAAGATTACTTTAAGCCATAAAAATATTTTTTGAGTTAAGAATCCTATCCATTCTCCCCTTTAGTAATGAACTTGGGTGGTTGCTTCATATACACATCTTTTTATAAGTTACCATGAAGAAATACATTCTTGATATCTAATTAGCAGTGAAGTCAACAATGTAATACTACTAAAGAAATGAATAACTAGATAAAAGAAAGGTTAGCAACATGGAAAAAAGTTTCACAATAATTAACCCCATAAGTTTATGTGTGGCCTTTTACAACTAACCTATCTTTTAATTATGAATAATACCATTCCAGTGTACCTAAATTATGTACACTTACTTACACATAATTACTTTCTCACTAATTAGAAGATGAACAAAGTCCTAAGTTTGATTATGTTCTAATGCTAACATTTCCCTCTCTATAGCTGATTCCTAATTAGAGTGAGATAATGGCTCAAAAATAGATTTCAAAAACCATTATAGAATCAATGAAAGTAATAAATAATCTAGAAGAAGAAAAAGGTAGACAATCATATGAAATAAAAAAAAGTTAGATACGTGCACTTATGTTTACATTTTCAAAAGGTAACAGGAAGATTAAGTGTTAAAATCTGAAATGAAGAATGAGGTAAAAGCAGTGGCTTATAAAATTTAATATATGGATCTTATAACTCTACAAGTGTCATATTAAAATGCATCTTTTATGGTCGAGGATGACAAGAATAAACTTAAATGATCCGTAGTTAAAATTTTTTATTATTAGTGGTTAATATTTCATGAACTTGATAAGCTAGAAATTCATCATTGAAGTTAATAGGGGATGATGACTTTCCAACAAATAAGGTAGATTAAAAAAAATATCACATCTACAAATAAAATATAATTTCCTAACTCAAGGGAGAAACATTTATATCCTTTTTTTTTATTAAGAATAGCCTACAAAAATACATTTTCAAGATTAATGATCTAATTTTGACATAGAAGATTGTACATCATGAACAAAATAAAAGCAACAAAAAATACAAGAAGAATAAGGGAAAATAAATTGAGAAGAAAATAAAAGGGAATGGAAAATCTAAACATGTAGCATAAATAAAGGCATTCAATTAATAAGAAAGCAAGCTCTAAAGATAACATTAGCCTAAAACTATTCAAAAACTTTCATTTTTTTCTAAAAAAAGGGGAAAAGCCCTACTTCCATTAAATGGTGACTTTTTTCATTTTGTAACTCTATTTTGTTAGGGTGTGAGAACACAAAAATACCAATGAATTATTTCATTATGGATCATAAATTGGTTAAAAAGAGCTAATAAATACTCTACTGAATTTTGACAACTAAGGTAAATTAAGTTTTCATCTTACAGAAAAAGGCATAAAATATAAAAAGTAATTCAACATAAATTCACATTAAATATAACCAAGTTTATAAAGTTGATAAAATAATAAAAACTAAACATATGAAAAAAAAACCTTAAATACCAAATGTACTAAATCTAAAAGGGACATAACCCATTAATTGATCCTAAGAAGATATGAAACTCGATAATATTTAGCAAACTAACATGACTCATCTTCTAAAGTATGAATAAAACTTAAATTTGAACATAATTTTTTAAACTTCAAAGATGGATAACTTACTTAACAATGACTCTAAAATAAAGATATATTAGTGGAGTAGGCAAGCAAACATAGCATTTTCGTAAGGTGACACTCAAGGATTTACAAACCATTTATCTTACAACATTTACCAAGAGTATTTTTCATCCTAAGTTCTTAAAATAAGAAATAATTAGGAGAAAAAAAATAAACTTAACAATTTAAATTATAGGTTATTTTACTAACAAACATCAAATTGAATGAAAACTCTGGCAAGTATAAAAAAATGATAGAGAAAAAATGGTGAAGGACAAATAGTCCCACCTATTATAACAAGAGTGGTTAATCTATTAGCCAATGTGATACTAGGTAAATAAAAAAATGATAAAATGAAGAGCGAATACCTATGTTATTAATGATATGATCTATCATACCTAAATTAATCCCCTATTTGTATGATGAAAATGCAAGATAAGTTACAGAAGAATAAAAAAATTGCAAAGCTTAAAATTAAGTATTTTAGGCAAATTCTTTAAGGGACATAACTATTATTTTAGCCTAATTAAAAGTATGTATGTTTTTATTAAGGGTTTAAGAAGCATCTTTTTCTTTTGCAAATTTTCTAAGAAGTTATCTACAATATTTCTTGATATATTTGTGTTGCTTGCAATAATGACAAATCAATTAATTACTCACATTAAGGCCACCACCTTCTCTTCTTCAAGTACATCCATAACAATCACTTGTATAACCAAATCCCATTAAAATAAAGGATTCACCAAAAATAACATTATCTTTTGAAATATCTTAAAAGACACAAAAACGCTTTAAATAAACTTCTTTCAAGATAATGGTGTTCATTTTATCAATATTTAAGATCATCTAAGGCCAGTAAGAAATGTCATATCCTAATAGAATTTTAAGATTTCATCTCAAGTAAAGAAAAGAAAATTTTAGGAAAAAAATAAAATAAATGGAAAGAAATTATATAAAGGAAAGATATAAGGAAAATGTTTGTAGAAATACATAAGTATGGAAGAAATTTTGAAAAAAGGACAAAAATGCTTTTATACCCTATATACTTTAATTTAGCCCATTTCCTCCTTATTTTTTCTAATCTCTCAAAACCCTTTATCCTTCTTTTTCTTTTTCTTTTTTCTCTTCAATTCTTTAATGATCCATGCAAGAAGAATGAAGAATTAGGCTAGATTCTTCTTGCAACCAAAGCAAAAATACTTAAACCATCATAAATTTTAAGTTCTTTTCATTTCTTTATGGTTTTTTAAGCTTATCTTTGAGCTTGCACGAGGAAATAAAACCCTATTGAGAAAATCTTTGAAACCATGGATGATTAAGGCCAAGGAATAACAAATACAAACCTTTTAACCTTTCTTTATAGTAGTGTTAGATATGTTAACATAAATTTAAAAAATTTGAACAAATAAGTTTTATGCATAAACTTGTGGGATTTGTGGATTTATAATGGGTAGAGGCTTAAATGATGATTAAATTGCATGTAAGTGAGAGAAATAAGTTAAAATGAAGTTCCTTTAGTATATGTTGATCCTTTAATAAGGATAAAGTAAGGAATAAATGAGTACAAAAACATTTAGGTCGTAAATGAATAGTGACTTTATAAGTAAAGAAGTGCATAAATCCAATAGAATAGCCGACCACTAGCCCTAAATGGTTAACTAGTGTACGAGGCATTCACTAGAATTCCTAACCAATAGTTAATGGTTAATTATTTGTAACCTAACTATTAACCATTACTCTCCTATTGCCCTAAACTTTTATAGTAAACTAATGTTCTCTCCTTAAAGGCTTAATGTAATAATAATGTAAATTATCTTTCAAGGAAAATAAATGATATAAATGATACTAATCATCCCAATGAATGTATAAGATGACTTGAGTTATGAATGACCTTAGTAAATGAACTAACTAAGATTAAAAATAAATTTATGAAATGAGTATAATTGCCAGTCACTAATAATTAATTTATACTTTACTTAAGAATATCACATTTAAATTCCATATTTCCTTGCTAATGCTTAAATAAACTATAGTTGAATGTATTTATGAATGATAATAAGTTTATAAACATGGCACTCCACTGAAACTCATTTATTAGTATGATGCTTAATTTAATATTAATGCACATACTTGTTATGTTAAGAATACCTATGCATATATGTAAATATCTTATAAGTTAAGATGAAGTATATGCTTGTAACTATGCAATGAAGGCACAGTGGCATGGATCATTATTATCATTTGATGAAGACTACATTGATATGACCTATAAGGTGATATATTGTGATTGGCTTGTTGCAATTATATTGATGTCGATTGTGATTTAATTGTTATACTATGAATTATGATTTCATGGTAGATATAATGCAATAGGCATAATTATAGATGATGAATTGGGGCCACATATGATTATATTGTGATATTATGCACTAGATCCATGTGCTTATTTGTGAAGGGATAAAGTTAACCTTGAGAGGATAAAAATGAATTTGTGAAAAGATAAGATTAACCTAAGAGTCATAAAAGGATTTATTGTTATTTTCCCTAATTTGGTAATATGTATTTTGGCACTTTGAAATTATGAAACTTCTTAAATATATAGAGATGTGAATAATGACATCAATGAAATTGGATGATTATAAATGATTGTATTTATTTTTAATAAAATTTGTATTATGATAAATGTAATTTTAATTGGCTATATTATCATGAGGGTAAATTTAATTAGTAAGTTAGTAATATTTTTTATTGGATTTTGTTAAGATGTCTACTCACTAAGCACTAAATTAGCCTTCCTTGTATTGTGTTTTATATATCCTCAAGATAATTGATAGCCACTATCTCAAATAGAGCTTTGATATGTAAGATTTTATTTATATTATTTTCTTCTATTTCATATCTCTTACTATATTATATATGCTTAATTTTATAGAATTGACCTTGTTTTGTAATTTGGGGTTAGTTTTACATTGAATTGAAATTATTTAGTTAATACTAGATTTTTATACTATTTTAGATTTTTAGCTATATCTTAAGCTTTGGATATCTTATCTAGATGATCTTTATATTATTGAAAAGCTTAAAGAAAGCTTTATAACTTTCATGTTTTGATCAAAGCCCAGTTTACACTTCTAGAAAGTGTTATTTAGCTAAGCCTTATTTTTATTCTAACTAAGCTAACTTCAATTTTTAGGACATATTTAGAGCTTTGAAGGTCTAATTAACATAAATTAGTGCCTAAAACTTCCTAAAGCCTGGCTCTATAACTTTTATGTTCATGGTTTACCAAAACTACGTAGTTTCAATGGTCTTACATTTGGTGGAAGTCAGACCTACAAAATTTTACTACTATAACTCTTAGAGTACATTATCTTGTAAAATAGGTTTTAAGCTTTAAAAATTATCCTAAGAGGCATAAGATTTAAGTCTATTAGGTTTTTAGGATTATCAAGTCAGATGAGGAGGCAAAAACATACATACTTGTATATACTACACAATTTAGCAAAGATAGTTTTTCTCTATTCTTCAAGCTTTTTAATCTTCAGCCATAGAGGGCTAAATTATTGGTTAATTCAAGGATTTTAAAGCTTATCCCTATCTAGATTATGACATCCTAATTTGTAATATTGACTTTTTTAATTAATTTTCCTCTTTCCCTAATTCTTTATATTGATTGCTTTGAAATTGCATGTGTTGAATGTTAATTTAATATAATTGGTGTTTAACCTTATGATTTTTTATCTTTATCTATTTTTATGTTAAATTGTGATTAGTTAATCATAATTTTTCATGTTGGAACAAAGGATTAAGAGGTTAAATAAAAGGTTTCTAGTTTGATTCCTTAACTTAACTAAATTCTATTATTAAATCAATTTCAATATGGCTTCACAAATTATAATCATTGTTCAGTTTTTCTAATCTTAATTAATCAAATCTTAAATGGTCATCTAGTGTATAATTTATGAAATATTATAAGGGTTTTGGATAATTCAAGATTGAGAAATCAATTAAAATGGTCAATTATCTTGTAATTTATGATTAATCCATACTAAAATGGAAAGAAGGCCCAATAGAAGAGCCCAATGAAAGAGTCCAGTCTAAAATGTAACCCAGTCTAAAATTAAAAGAGCATTCTAGAATTCTCTAGTTCAGAAAGGGATACTTCTAGAAATATTTCAAATTTAATAGGGAGATATTTTCTGATTATTATGGAGAGATTTTTAGGATTTTTCTAGATAAATTTGCCCCTATTATCGATATAAATACCCCCTCAAGTTGTAGCTTTCATCATCAGTTGAATAAGAAATCATTTATCTATTTGAGATTTTCCTCTCTTTTTCTTCTCTAATTTGGCTTTTGAGCCATTTTGGCATCAGAGCTATTTTTTCTAATTCCCTGCACAAGTGTTTGAGTCACAGATGGTCAAAATTTTTGCCAATTTCGTAGCTCTCCAACTACTAGCCCCGAAACTCCATTTTTTGGCCAGTTTTTTAGCAAGATGACACCGTAGCTAGGTTCAAAGTGGTCCAAAATGCCGAACTGTAAAATTTCACAGTGTTCAGAGCATGCATGCGCCCACACGTGCAATTGCTAGAGTTCCACGCGCCGGCCACTTTCCTCACGCATCACACGCGCCTGCCTGAGATTGAAAACGACCACGTCAGCGACACATCATCCATTCGACAAATGCCATGTGTCAATATTGGCCATGTCATCATACCCAGTTAGCCTTTCTGACATCAGCTGTACAACCAACACCCTGTTACACACTTAGCGCCATGTCAACCTATCCAATCTCGCCACATGTTAGGTTTGCCACATTAGCGCCCCCTCTGCTTATTTTTCTAAAATTTCATAATTACCCTAATATTTTCCTTATTTCCACTTTGATTGCCAATTTTTGAATTTTCCCTTAACCTCATATTTTTCCAAAAATTCCTCTTAACCCCTATATTTTCCATAATTTTCCAAAATACCCTAAAAACTTTTCCTTATTATTCCTAATAACCCAAAACTTTTTAAGACCTTATTTTGACCCCATAATCTACCACAATGCCAATAGAAAAGCCTAATGAAAGAGTCCAGTCCAAGATGTAGCCCAGTCTAAAATTAAAAGAGCATTCTAGAATTTTCTAGTTCACGGAGGGATAATTCTAGAAATATTTCAAATTTAATAAGGAGATATTTTCTGATTATTAGGGAGAGATTTTTAGGATTTTTCTAGACAAATTTGCTCCTATTATCAGATATAAATACCCCCTCAAGTTGTAGCTTTCATCATCAATTGAATAAGAAATTATTTATCTATTTAAGAGTTTCCTCTCTTCTTCTTCTCTAATTTAGCTTTTAAGCCATTTTGGTATCAGAATTTCATTCCCTCGAGTTGGTTGTCTTCGTGGTTAAGGGCTTCTTGATGAGGAGAAGGAGGAGTTGCTATCAAAGTTATTTTTAGAATCTCTTTTGTGATTCAACAAGGCTTATTAGGCATTGACAATGTCTTGCAGTTGTTGAAGCTACCTTCGCATTTCTTCCATCTCAACTTCTTGGATGTTTCTTTCATTTTGTCTTCTAGGTGGCATACACCAGAGAATTCGAGAAGTTGATGATGAAGTGTGATACCCAAGAGAAGGAAAAGCAAACAATTGCTCGTTACCTTGGAGGTTTAAACTTTGAGATTGCCTACTTAGTCCAACTTCAACAATATTGGACCCTAGATGATGTCATTTGGCTTGCCATCTGAATTGAAAAGTAGCTACCCAAAAGATCCATATTCCAACCCTCATCCTCAAGAAACCCTACCAACACCTAAAAAACACAAACCATCCAACCAATACTTCCAACAAGACTCCACCTAAGCCCATTAAAGAAGCCAACCTAAAACCACCTACTCAACCTAGACCACTTAAATGTTTCAAATGCCAAGGATATGGCCACATTGCCTTAGATTGCCCAAACCAAAAAGTCTTCACCATCATTAAGGGAGAAGTTCAAGAAGTATCAGAAGATGAAGAGGTCGAGCAAACGCAAGATGAGTTCAATGAATCACCCGTGTTTGATGAAGAGTTTATCTCTACTGATCATGAAAAATCATTGGTGATTAGGCAGAGCTTACACACTGCAGCCAAGAAGGAAAAACCCTGGCTAAGACACAATATTTTTCACACTCGATGCACTGCCCAGGGCAAAGTTTGTGATGTTATCATAGATAACGGAAGTTGCAAAAATGTTGTATTGTAGTATATGGTGGAAAAACTCAAATTGCCTACCTAGAAGCACCCACACTCTTACAAGCTACAATGGCTTAACAAAGACAGTGAGGTTAAAGTTACGGAACGTTGCCTTGTTACCTTTTCTATAGGCAAAAAGTATCAAGATGAAGTGTGGTGTGACGTCATCCCTATGGAAACTTGTTACCTCCTCTTAGGAAGACCCTGGCAATATGATCGTCAAATATACGATAGTTATACAAATATTTATTCTTTCATAAAAGATGGAGTAAGGATCAAGCTAACCCCACTACCACCTGAAGAACTCAATTAGGCTAAAAGTGAAGCTAAACCACTAGTATATTTAGTATCCAAAGCTTAACTCAAGATAACTTTAGCAGAAGCCCAAACGATGTGCCTTGTACTATTGCTTAAACAGAATAATGAAACCACCCTTCCACCTGAAGTGAAGCACTTACTTGTTGAGTTTCCGAATGTTGCACTAAAGGAGATTCCCCCTGGCTTACCACCAATGCGAGACATTCAGCATGCTATTGACTTCATCCTTGGAGCAATCATTCCAAATAAACCAGCCTATAGAATGAGTCCTTAAGAACATGCTGAGATCTAATGCCAAGTTGAGGAGTTATTGAAGAAAGGATTGATCCGAAAAAGCATCAGCCCTTGTGCTGTACTAGCACTTTTAGTGCTAAAAAAGGATAGAAGCTGGAGGATGTGTATTGATAGTCAAGTTATGAATAAGATCACCATCAAGTATCGATTTCGAATACCCCAACTTAATGATATGCTTGACTAACTGCATGGTGCTGCTATTTTTTCTAAAATTGACCTTCGCAGTGGGTATCACCAAATCAAAGTGCGACTTGAAGATGAATGGAAGACCGCATTCAAAACCAAAGATGACATGTATGAATGGATAGTAATGCCTTTTGGATTATCAAATGCTTCTAATACTTTTATATGTTTGATGAATTAAATACTTCGAGCCTTTATTGGAAAATTTGTAGTCGTATACTTTGATGATATTTTGATCTACAATAAAAGCAAAGAAGGGTATCTAGAGCACATTCGATAAGTACTAAAAATTCTTATGGGGCAAAGACTATATGTTAACCTCAAGAAATGTTCCTTCTTATCAAATGAGATTACTTTTCTTAGGTATATCATTATTGTAGAAGGTATCTGAGTTGACCCAAGCAAAATGGAAGCCATTAACAACTGGCCCACTCCTAAGTCCATCCATGATGTTAGAAACTTCCATAGGCTAGCTTCTTTTTACTGAAGATTAATCAAGAATTTCAGCTCCATTGCTACCCCACTTACAGATTGTACCAAAGGAGATAAATTCCAGTGGTCAAAATAAGCCCAGAAAAGCTTTCAAGAGCTAAAGAAACGATTGATCGAAGCCTCAGTATTAGCCTTTCCCAATTTTGACCAAGTCTTCGAAGTCTACTGTCATGCTTCCGGCATTGGAATTGGTGCCGTTCTAAGCCAGGAAGGACTTCTAATCGCCTTTTTCAATGAAAAACTCAATAATGCCAAACTCAGATACTCCACTTATGATAAGGAGTTCTATGCCATCATTCGTGCTCTCCAACATTGGAACCACTACTTGTTGCCTAAAGAGTTTGTCCTCTACTCTGATCATAAAGCCCTTAAACATTTGAACTCTCAGCAAAAGATCAACCATAGGCATGCTGCTTGGAATGAATTCTTAAGTTAGAAGTCAGAATGCTGTGGCAGATGCCCTTAGTAGAAGACATGCTTTACTTTCTACTCTCCAAACAAAGATAATTGGGTTCGAAATTATTAAAGAACTGTATTAAGATGATCTAGATTTTCAAAAGGTTTGGAGTGCCACTGAAACATAACCATTCCAGCAATACTATAGGCATCAGGGATTCCTATTTAAAAATAAAACCTTATGCATTCCTCAATGATCGCTACGAGAAGCCATCATCTGGGAGGCCCATGATAGAGGAATGGTTATCACTTCATATGCGATAAAACTGTAGCTCTAGTCAAAGAAAATTTCTACTGGCCTAAGCTTGAAAGAGACATCAACAAGTATATCCAAAGATGCAAAATTTGTCATATGGCTAAGGCTAAGAGTCAAAATACAGGGTTATACATGCCCTTATCAGTTAGAGAAACACCATGGGAAGATGTTAGCATGGATTTTATCCTAGAACTACCTTGAACTCAAAGACAGAAAGATTCCATAATGGTAGTCATAGATCGATTCTCAAAAATGACATATTTCATCCCGTGTCAAAAAATAAGTAATGCTGTTCAAATTGCACATTTGTACTTCAAAGAAATTGTTCGACTTCATGGCATTCCAAAAACCATCACTTCTGACCAAGATGTTAAGTTCCTAAGTCATTTATGGAGGACTTTGTGAAAGAAAATGGGTACCAAGCTTCAATTCAGCAGTACTAGTCACCCTCAAATAGATGGACAAACAGAGGCAATTAATCGACTTCTGGGCAACTTATTTCATAGCTTTGTTAGGAAGAATCTGAAGTAATGGGATCTTATACTCGCCTAGATTAAATTTACCTACAATAACTCCAGTAACCAAGCCATTAGAAAATGCCCATTCAAGGTGGTATATGGTACTCGGCCCGTTAGTTCACTCGACTTAGTCCCATCTTCTACTAGTCATCAGTATAGCGCGGATGCAGAGCAAAGAGCAAAGGAGATCAAAAAGCTCCATGAACAAGTCCGTGCAAGGATTCAGAAACAAAATTCAAAATATAAGACCCATCGA
Source organism: Sindora glabra (assembly GCA_020226215.1). Lineage (NCBI taxonomy): Eukaryota > Viridiplantae > Streptophyta > Magnoliopsida > Fabales > Fabaceae > Sindora > Sindora glabra. The sequence continues at coordinate 72,804,956 of CM035228.1, forward strand.
GACAAATATTGACGACAATATATTTTCAAAGAAGGAGACTTGGTATGTATACACTTGCGAAAGGAGAGGTTTCTGAATTAACCTAATGCCAAGTTATCTCCAAAGGCAGATGAACTATTTTGAGTTATGCAGAAGATCAATAATAATGCCTACAAGATAAAACTACCAGGCTCCTATGGCATTTCTGCTACTTTCAACATTCATAATCTTTCCCCATACTATGAAGACGATAACTAGACTCAAGGGCGAGTCTCGTCCAACTTGGGGAGAATGGAAAAGAAGGCCTAATAGAAGAGCCCAATGAAAGAGTCCAGTCCAAGATGTAGCTCTGTCTAAAATTAAAAAAGCATTCTAGAATTCTCTAGTTCAGGGAAGGATAATTCTAGAAATATTTCAAATTTAATAGGGAGATATTTTCTGATTATTAGGGAGAGATTTTTAGGATTTTTATAGATAAATTTGCCCTTATTATCAGATATAAATACCCCTTCAAGTTGTAGCTTTCATCATTAGTTGAATGAGAAATCATTTATCTATTTGAGAGTTTCTTCTCTTCTTCTTCTCCAGTTTAGCTTCTGAGCCATAAAAGCTCTTAAATTTTTAGATTGATACTGTGTTATATTGATTTTCTTTCTTGCTAATTTACTTTTATGTTTTATTTTTTCTAATATATTAATTTAATTATGAATCAAATAATCCCTTCATTTAGTTTTATATTCTGTTTTGTATTTTGCATACTATCTGAATTTATCTATATTTTATATGCATTTTCTTAGCATTTTCAATTGTACTCCTATTTGCATTTATTCTTTCTATTTATAATGCATACAGGGCTTAAATAATTATGTAACCATTGCTAGTAGATCACTTGAAAAGGATATTTTAAAGGATCACTAGGGTATGACCTAGTTTATCATCTTATATTGCATTACTCTTAGCAAACTAATTATAATTAATTATAAAGTGTTACGATGCATGTACCAAAATTTTAGTGCCATTGCCAAGGATCCACTTGAATTTATCTCTTCTTATCATTTACTAGTTGTGTATTGCATAATTGTTCAAGTGTTTTAGTTAATCTTACATCTATTAGTGTTTTTCTTGTCTTTCATAGTATCTTTCACTTTTCTACATTTTCTTGCATTCTTTGACTATTGTATATTATTCCACTACAAGTCATCATCTTTTATTATATATTACTTTATTTTACACTTAATCAAAGGTTTTTGACTCATTAAAACAAGTTGCGTACAATCCTACATTTTTAGTCTAAGTATCAAAGTGACTAGCTCTAATTAAGTTAAAAATTTTATGGTGAAAGAATTGATTTTTCTTATCAATTCATAAGGTGCCCTCTTTTTTAACTAAATTCCACCATTTTAACCATTTTTTTAATTTTTTTAAATATTTTTATTGCATTTTCAAGTTTTTCATGGTTATAGCTTTTATTCTATGGTGATCCCATAATTTTTAAAAATATCTAAATAGGTTAATTAGATATGTTTTTAGTGATTTCTCATAGTGCATAAGTATTTTAATGTTTTTGTATTTCTATAGTTCTATTTAATCTAGTGTAGTGTAGTGTAGTGCACAATTAGGAGAACTACTGGTGATTTATTAGAATTTGATTTTAAACTAGATAGGACTTTTCATTTTCTTTATAGGACTAGAAATATAAGTAATTCTAGCATCCACATCCCCCATTTTAATCCTTTAGACAATTATGATAATATGAAAAATAATAGGATTTTGAAGGAATTAGCTTCTCGTAATGTTACTTACTAACCTTTAAGCATCCAATATCTTGAATTTAATACTAATTTTAAGCTTAAATTTGATCTAATATATTTTCTTCCTAAACTTCATGGTTTTGCAATTGAAAACCCTCATAAACATTTGAAGGAGTACTATATGGTATGCTCAACCATGAAGCCTTATAGCATTTAAGAAGACTAAATTAAATTAAGGGCATTCCCTTTCTCACTTGCTAATGCACCCAAGGAGTAGTTATATTATTTATAGCTAGGGTCTGTTCCAAGTTGTAATGATATGAAGTAGTTATTTCTAAAAAAAAGTTCTTCTTTGCATCAAGAGTTATTACAATAAGAAAAGAGCTTTATGGTATAAGCTTATCTAGTTTAGCTTAGGCAGCATTAGATAGTGTGATAAAGAGGTGTTAAGGCCTTAACTTATACATACTATAAGGATGGTAGCTAATAGTGGTCATATTTTAGCTCCATAAAAGAGTTTGTAATGTTAATTCACTTTTATCATTTTAATATTTTTATATCAATGTTCTCAAGCATTTCTTTGTGAATCTTCCATAAATTCTATAAAAATGGATTAAGTAAACATGATGTTACATTTCATGCTAGTGAAAACTAGATAGAAAGTTCTATGCTAGTCACTATTAAGGTTAGGTTGTGACAAGAAATCATAAAATAACTAATTGCTCTTTTTGAGCTAGCATCTCATTCACATTGGTAGTAATAGTTGACAACGTATTTAACCTTTCAAACATATGCTTAAATTTAGTGAAGTATTTTGTTAGAATGTCCTTTTTCTAATTAATTCAATAAAATTCTTAAGAAATCACCTATAAATGAACAATTTTTTTAGGTAAACTAACTAACTCCAAATACCCCCAAAACTACTTACATACTATAGAAAAACCGTTTAACATTAATTGTTTAACTCATTCTATGTTAGTTACCACTTACTAAATATATGGGTGTTATTATAAATCTAGTACATTCAACGTTAGTTATTGATTTAATGTTAAATACCTATAATAACATTGATTCTTTTACAAGAAAACTAACATGTTTAGTTGTAGTGTATTGGTCAATAATTGACATATGATGTCAATTTTTTAATGTAATAACTAACATTAATAATATGACTAAAGACATTGATTTTTTTAAATAACTGATGTTACTTTCAAGTTTTTGTTTTTTAAAATCTATAAAAATTCTCGAAAACCCTACTACCTTTAGAATAGTATTTAAATTTAATTACAAAATTTAGCAACTCATATTACTATACAATAGTAACAATAATATTCAAGGCCTACCTTAAAATCTCTATGATTAAAATTAATATCTCATATACAATAAACTAAAAAGAGATGAAAAATGATATATTTATTTAGGTTCGAATAGCAAAAGACATGTAATGCGTAGATGTTGAAAAAAAGGAAAATAATACCTTTAAATGCTCAGAAAGACTTACATTACTTTGCAATGACATATCCACTAGCAAAAATACTTGTGAATCCCACTATGGCAAAACAAAGGTATAAGATGTCAGAATTAATGTTGTAAGTGAAATATTAATACAATATGCTTTTATTGGAGAGAAATTTATTACTTAGCTTTTACCATTAAATTTTGGTATAATCATGTGTTGTTCGAAATGCAAATATCATCCTAGCCTTTTGTAAGGAAGAAATTTGTTGTCATTTTTTTAAGAAATCCATATGCCCAAATTCCTAATTAATGAAATCAAAATTAAAAAATTCAAATAAATTAATATGACACACAATAAATAAATGTTCAAACTTAAATTTGAAAAAGAAATAAGGCATTCAAACAAAACTTGACATTAAGAATAAGATGCCAACAACATGCAAAATGGTAAAATTCAAGTAAAAGTGATCTTTTCTATTAGGAAGGCATTGCAGAGGATATGTTGCTTACAAAAGAAAATTAACTAGTTAATTACTTTAGAAAGCACTCTCTGTAATTTATCTACAATTTGTCGCTCAAAGCAGGCTTAATTTTGACTCCCACCTTTATTTTCACAAGTTTTGTTTCCATGTTAGTTATAAACTAAAATGAATGTCTCAAGCCTTATGATAATTTTTAAGCTAGTGGACAAAAATTTACTTTTTCATACTAGTTGTCTAATAAAACTTATGTACAATTGCACTTTTTCAATTTATTCCTTTAATTGCCCAGACATAATTTTTATGTTAGTTATTATTATAAAATCAATGTTGTATATTATCTATATTAGTTATTAATAAACAATTGAGGTGGTATATCAGTTTTTATTTTTTTTTAATAAAGTGTACCTCTATTACTCTGAGATAAAAACCAAACTTATAACATAAATAGCAAGGTAGACACATTTATAGGTGTAACATAGTGCCATCTCTTAAATAACATTAAATTATACAAGAATACATATAAACAACTTTCATAATGCATTCAAAATAATATATACATTTATAAGTAATTGCTAACAAGCCCATTATATATACTTTTTTCATTTATAATTAAACCTTATAAGTTTATATTTGTCAACACCCCTTCAAGCCAATACGTATGCTTGTATCTATCTTAATACATATGCAATCCATTCCTTTTAGAAAGGTGCTAAGTTTGTTACACTATAACGTTCTTTATTGTCTTAGAATAATTGCATATTTACACACAAAACTTGATAAAAGACAGAACTACATGTTTCTATAAGCATTTATATAACTAAGATTCAAACACATTAATATATTAGGCCTTTTATCACTCATCATATGCTTGACCATGCTAACCATATACTTATACACATAATATCCACACTCTATGTTGTCAGTTTATATTAGACATTACAATAAATGACCTCTAAATCCCGCAAGTGCACGGGTTAAGTCTAGTTATAGTATAAAAGATTATCGTTCTCCACAGGGATTGTAGGTTAAGTACTAACTAATCTCAAGTAAAATTATCCAGGCAGATCAATTGATGGTATGAATTGAAAATAAGTTGTAAAATAGGGTTTAGCTATCAAAACAAGGTTTGATTCAAGTGAATAAAAGCGTACTTAGCTTAAGGATCCCTTGTACATATCATCATGGAATGAATATAATTCCCTAACTTGGTTTACTGTTAATTAAGATTGCTGGATTACCAAAATTAAGCTATACCTCATTGCAAGGCTACTAGCTACTAACCAAGAGATTAAGTATCCAGAATTGCTCTAGTAACCACTAATCCAGATTGCATTAACTTTGCTTAGAATCCAATTTTGGACATTTCATCCTGTGCAAAAGAATTCAATCAGCTTAATTCCTAAGTCTAATTAATATCCCAATGATCATGCAAGATCCGATTAATTAATTGGTCATTTCAACCTAAAATCAACTAATCAGTAACACAAATCTAATATTCCGGATAAATTGGCTTGTTCCAGATAAAACAGCAAGATCAAATCATAATTCAACAGTAAATCAAGCTAGATTACATAAAATTCAGTTCCATAACTCCATGAACAAGTTCACCTAAGCTAAGCACAAAGGTTTAGTGTGAAAACATCTCAAGATCAGAAGAAAACAAGAAAACAGAGAAGGAAGTCAAACAATCCATGAAGATCTACAAATTTCTTGCTTGATTCTTCAATTCCTTGCTTGAATCCGTGTTAGAAGACGCCTTTGATGAGTTTTTGGTCTCTCCTAGGGCTTCTCCCAGCAACTCCCTTGTTAATTCCCAGAATTCTCCCTCCTTTTGTCTGATCTCGCGCAAAAACTTATATTTTTTATGTACACGGGGTCCAACATGGCCCGTGTTGTACCCCGTGTTTCTCTGCGAAAGTTTGAGCGACAAGAAACACGTTGTGTGACACGCCCCGTGTTCTCCTACGAATTGTCAAACAGTAATGTACACGGGGTGGTACACGTCCCGTGTTCTACCCCGTGTTCTTCAAAGAGACTGATCAGTATATTACACGGGGTGTGACACAGCCCGTGTTCTTCAGAGGCGGATGACAGAAATATACACGGGGTGTGACACGGCCCGTGTTCACACCCGTGTTCCTCTCTGGATGACTCAATGAAGTCTCGAAGCAGTCCAGAACGAAACATGGCCCTGAACACGGGGTTCAACACGGCCCGTGTTCTTTGCTGAAAGAACAATCTTGCTTCATTGCTTCATGATTTGAATGGTTTTGCCTCTGGATTCTTTTCTAATGCTCATATGTGTCTTTTTATGACCTGAAAACAAAATATAGAGCACCTAAGTGTCCTTTTCAATCAATTTGCACAAAATACTAAGTAAATAAGTGGATGAAACATATAGAATTTAGGTGTATTTGTGCACTTATCAATTCCCCCACACTTGAATCTTGCTCGTCCTCGACCAAGGAAGTAGGAAAACAAGAAAATCTGCTCCAATTTTATTCACTCACTTTTTTTTGTATTTTTTTTTATCAGGCAATCATTCAACAAATCAAAGATTAGGGTTAAGTCATGCCAAGCAACTAAATGAAAATAAAGCAACTAGACAAGTCAATTCTCAGCATAGAAGCAAAAAAGAATAGCCTCACAGGTAAAGTGTTTACTCTCACTCTCAAAACAAAGCTTGTGTATACTCTCAAGTCAATCAACTCATGACTTAATGCTACCATATGCTTGCACAGACTCTAATCTCCACTACTATAATGTAAAATGCATGTAAATCAGAGGACTTTATTAGGGAAAAAGGGGTGAGGATAGGGGGAAGGAACATCAAAGGGTCAAAAAATGATAGAGCCGTGAGTTTGAAGGAAAAAAAAACATATTGGTCATGAACTTGACCATTGTTAAGTTTCATTACTCAGCTTGATAGCTTGCTTCCACCCTTGCTTCAACCTCTATTATTTCATTCATCATCATTTTTTTTTCATTTTTTTTATTATTATTATTATTATTTTTTCAACAGTAGTTGTATAACAACTTTTCCAACTAGCAGCACTAAGTAAGGGCCTCAAAAATAGCCAAACTTATAAAATGTGTCTAAGTTCCTTCAAACTTTAAGGTTCAAGTCACTTTAGGCAGTAGCTTGGGATGCATATGGTATGGCTAGGCTAGGAATAAGGGTCCAAAGCTCAAAGTGGCTAACTAGGGGGAAAGTTTTAGGGAAAATTAAAGAAAAGGATTCAAATAGGCCAAACAATTAAAAAGAAAGGGTAAAGAAACATGGCCTCATCATATTTGACATGCAAAGCACATAAAATGTAACCTCAAAAAGAGAAAATGCAAGTTCTAGAGCACAAAGACAGGAGTGATGACATAATCCCTCAAGAAGAAAAATGAGCTTTATTTTTGTAATGAGAAAATAGCTCAAAAGGCTCAAATCTCACAAGGGTCAATTATGCTCATTGCTCTTAACTTCAAGCTTTGAATTTTCCTTATTAAATTGCCAAATATGCATTAAAGAGACAAGACATGAATCAATCACTTTATTTAATGAATTGCCTTACATTTTTTTTTAATTGAAAGTGGAGCAAATTTTAGTACTCTAAATCATCCAAGCAAGTTTAAGTGCAAAGCATTTCAAAATACAGCTCCCCCACACTTAAAATTGGACATTGTCCTCAATGTACAAAACAGTAAATGGGAAAAGAGACAGATAACAATTGGAGAACTGAAACTTCCCTGACATGCGGATTTTGGCTGTCCAGTAAATCGCAAGGGGATCCAGAAGCAGAGACGAGGTAGGAGAGAGAGAGAGAACCAGTAAGCTAAAAGAAAGAAAATACAGTACTGGAAAAGAAATGCGGTTAGTTATTACAGATATTAACAGTAAGAGTGCAAGAAAATAAAAGAGAAGAAAGCAATATAATAAAGAGTAAAACAAAGTGCAAAGTTAATATATGTATAGACCAGATAAATGGGGATAAATACGAAGAATGAGTAAAAAGAAAAACAGAATAGCTACTGGGTAGGGGGATCCGGATCAGCAGGGGAGGAAGGGTGGAATAAGTGGAACAGGGGCTCCACCATGCCCTCTATGTGCCTGGAGCGTCTGTCCAAGTCATCATAGAGTCCCTCAATCTGCGTCTGACGCTCGGATATCAGACGGAGCTCCGCCAAGATCTGCTGCTGCCCAAAGAGGATGTCCCTGAAATACGCCTCATGTGGAACTCTGCTCCCGGTGGAAGAAGAAGGACCAGCATCAGGAATTGTGCTATCGTTTGGGATATGCTGTTGCTGCTCCTGGGGCTGGGGCTGGGGCTGGGGCTGCTGCTGCTCTACCGGCTGAATCCCCATGGCTATAAGAATGCCCCTTCGAAGGGGTGCCATGTGTGATACTATGGCCAGAGAACCATAAGGCCGGTCGAAGACTCCTAACCGTCTGGCTAGTCGAGTAATGTATGGGCCAGCAGCTATACTACCAACTCTTTTATCCATAGCCTGGGATGAGAAAAAATGAGCGAATGCTCCTCCAATGTTGATGGGTACCCTTTCAATCATACTGTAGAGGAATAGAATATCAGAGTTGCTCACAACTCCATGGCTGTGTCCCCGTCCACTCAGAGTATGACTGAAGATGGAGTGAAGAACTCTCCAGGAAACTCTCCTAAGGCTAGACACCTTACTCTTGGCGGGATCGTATGTGGGTCCAGTGGCTATGTCAGTCCACACCCGCCACTCCTGGGTCCCGTGGGGCAGTCCAACTAGCATGTCCTGGTATTCCTCAGTAGTCACAAACTCCGTAGAGTAAAGGCCCAGGCGAACAGACAGCTGGGTCACACTCATAGAGTAATCAACGCCCCCTAGTCTGAACTGGATGGTATCTGGTGAATCCACTGTCCCAAAATATCTCTCCAAATAGAATGTGCTGAGAAATTCCAAAGTGAGCTCCCTGTAGGTGGGCTCTCTAATCTCAAAGAACGTTTCCCAAGCTCCCACATTTATAAGCTCACGTATTTCTTCTTCTAATCCAAATTCTCTCAACACTTCCCAGTCCAAAAATCGCCCTTCCACAATTGGCTTATCCCGGTGTCTTTCATAGGCTTGGATGGAAGCCTCGTCAGTGAAATCCAAGAAAGGGTGTGAAGGTCCTCTGGACGTACTACCCTTGGTAGTCTTTCTCGCGGTAGTCTTTTGTCTTTTAGACATTGTCTGCAAAAGGAATCAATAAATTTAGAGAGTGTATACCAGCCAGCAGCAAATCCCAAGAATAAAGATTCAGCAATAGCAAACAGCCAATCAAGCAATAAGTTATGAGAGCAATGGAGTGATTATGTCAATGAGGCAAAGCAAGCAATAAGGCAATCAAGCATTAAACTTCAAAAACTTGAAACACAACTAACCACAAAGTTCCAATTCAAGCAGTTCAAGATCTAACATATGAGTAGTGGGATTGCAGTCCAATAGGAAACTAAGTCAAGCAATCACACTTGTGCATCAACAATTCTAGCCTTATTAATCAGAGATTCTAACTCAATTTATCAATCTAAGAATCTATTTTGCTCAATTAATCATCAAAGAAGCAAGTTCAATCAAGAAAACTAGTGAATTGCCATGAACATTGCTTTGTAAGGTCATTCAATCAACCTATCAATCATCAATTTCAGAGGATTTCAACATTCCTATGAATTCTAACATGTAATGGAAGGTAATAATCATTAGAAATATCAATAAACTCTAAGGATTTCAAAGGAAATGCACTAACCTCGTGGGATGATGAACAAAACCCTAGTTCGTGTAAGAATGAGGAGATGAATCCAAATCACAGCTTTTTAGCTGATTAAATCACAAATTAATTGGCTAAACAACCTCAAATGGCAAATTAAAACACTTTGATCGATGTAATTTGGCAGTTTGGAGTGCGAAAATGCAAAGAGAGAAGCTAGGGTTGTGAGTAAGAGAGAGAGAATTGGGGAAATCTGGGAAAATCTAGGTTTTTGACGATTAAAAGCTCCCCCGCACAGGAACACGGGGATGAACACGCCCCGTGTTTCTCTCTGAAACTTGATAACAAACCTCGCAGATGTACACGGGGTCAAACACTACCCGTGTTAGGTCCCGTGTTTCTCTTTGGGGAAGACTAACAAAATGCGTGATAGAACACGGGGTCTAACACGGTCCGTGTTGTACCTCGTGTTTCTTTCTGGAAGGCTAAAGTTTAAACGCTCTCATCAGTGGTTCAACCAGAGAGGTACACGGGGTATGACACGGTACGTGTTCTTTCCTGTGTATCTCTCTGATCCTTCATGAAAATCATAAAGTTTTTACGCAAATTAGATAGTGAGGAACACGGGGTCTAACACGGTCCGTGTTCTACACCGTGTTTCTCACTGGACTGCATTGAAAATCACAAGTTCTGTAAAATTGGCCAGACAGTGAGGTACACGGGGTTGTACACGGCCCGTGTTTTACACTGTGTATCTCACTGAACTGCGTTTTAAGCCCTCTGTGTAAGAAAACAGACAATAATCATGAATTCATGCCTAATCTACCTCAAAGACAAAGTCCTCATGCAAAAATGAGCATTAAACATCAACACTTAATGACTTAAAGTCCTCCACTACTTAGTAACTTGGATTAAAAAGTAGAAAACTAAAGATTAAAAAGCAAGAAAAATAGAAAAACGAGCTTGGGTTGCCTCCCAAGAAGCGCTTGTTTAAGGTCATAAGCTCAACCCCTGTTTCTTCATTAGTCTGGTGCATCCATTATTGGTGGCCCAGCGACATACTTCTTCAATCTTTGGCCATTAACTTTGAAATTTCTGGTGCTTTTAGCTTCCCGGGAAATAGCTTGAATCTCGAACTGTACAAGAGGACCGAGTCTCCTTCTTGAAATTCCCTTCTAAGTATTCGCTTGTCATGCCAAGCTTTCGTTCTCTCTTTATAGATCTTAGCATTATCATAAGCTTCATTCCTCAATTCTTCAAGCTCAAGAAGTTGGAGCTTTCTCTTCTCTCCAGCAGATTGTAAGTCAAAGTTGAGCAACTTGATTGCCCAATACGCCTTGTGTTCCATTTCTACTGGTAAGTGACAGTTCTTCCCATAGATGAGCCTAAATGGTGCCATTCCAATTGGAGTTTTAAAGGCAGTTCTATAGGCCCATAGAGCATCATCCAATTTGAGTGCCCAATTCTTCCTTGATCTAGACACTGTCTTTTCCAAGATGGATTTAATTTCTCTGTTGGAGAGCTAGACTTGCCCACTGGTTTGAGGATGATACGGAGTAGAAATCTTATGGGTTACTCCATACCCTCTCAAGAGCGACTGAAACTGATGGGCAATGAAATGAGACCCTCCATCACTTATGACAGCTCTAGGGATTCCAAACCTAGGGAACAACACCTTCTTAAAAAATCTAACTACAGTTTTGGCATCACAAGTTCGAGTAGCAATTGCTTCCACCCATTTGGATACATAGTCAACTGCCACAAGGATGTAGCTATTGCTGCAAGAAGGTGGGAATGGTCCCATGAAATCAACTCCCCAAACATCAAATATCTCAACCTCCAGAATGTTATTCAAGGGCATCTCATGTCTCTTTGATATGTTCCCAACCCTTTGACATTGGTCACAAGAAGTGACATATTGATGAACATCCCTAAAGAGAGTCGGCCAATAAAATCCTACCTGGGCAATCTTTGCAGCAGTTCTTGAAGCACCAAAATGTCCTCCATATGGAGAGGAATGACAATGGAACAAAATACTTGCAATTTCCTCCTCAGGCACACATCTTCTAAATAGGCCGTCAGCACATCTCCTAAATAGAAGGGGCTCATCCCAAAAGTAGTGCTTCGCCTCAGCTAGAAACTTCTTCTTCTTCTGATATCCCGCATCCGGAGGTAAAACTCCACTCACAATGTAGTTCACATAATCAGCAAACCAAGGGACGGCGGAAGATGAGACAGCCAACAAATAATCATCAGGAAGGGCATCATTGATTAGCATGTCCTTGTCTTCCTCATCTCCTAATTCTTGCTTCAGCCTTGAGAGATGATCAGCTATAACATTTTCAGTACCCTTCTTATCTCAAATTTCCAGATCAAATTCTTGCAACAAGAGGATCCATCTGATGAGTCGAGGTTTAGCTTCCTTCTTGCTTAGAAGGTACCGGATGGCTGCATGATCTGTGAAAACAATTACTTTTGAGCCCACCAAATAAGATCTGAACTTATCGATTGCATAAACCACAGCAAGAAGTTCCTTTTCAGTGGTGGCATAATTCAATTGAGCTTCATCAAGAGTCTTGCTTGCATAATAGATTGCATGAACCTTCCTGTCCTTTCTTTGGCCAAGCACCGCTCCTATTGCATAATCACTAGCATCGCACATCACCTCAAAAGGTAAGTTCCAATCTGGTGCTTGCATGATTAGGGTGGAAATCAAGGCTCTCTTTAACCTACAAAAGGCATCCAAACAATCTTGATCAAAATCGAAAGGAACATCTTCAGCTAATAAGTTAGTTAAAGGTTTAGCTATTCTAGAGAAATCTTTAATAAAATGTCGATAAAAACTGGCATGTCCTAAAAAACTCCTCACTCCCTTGACAGAATTTGGGGGAGGCAATTTCTCTATAATGTCCACCTTGGCCTTATCCACTTCTATGCCATGTTCAGATACTTGATGGCCAAGGACAATCCCTTCTCTTACCATAAAATGGCATTTCTCCCAATTGAGAACTAGATTTACCTCTTCACATCTCTGCAAAACTTGAGATAAATTGGTTAAACAGTTATCAAAGGAAGTGCCATATACAGAAAAATCATCCATAAAAACTTCCATGATATTCTCAATAAATTCAAAAAAAATTGCCATCATACAACGCTGAAAAGTAGCTGGAGCATTGCACAGTCCAAAAGGCATTCTTCTATATGCAAATGTGCCATAAGGACACGTAAAAGTGATTTTTTCCTGATCATTTGGATGGATAGGAATTTGGAAGAAACCAGAATAACCATCCAAATAACAGAAATATGAATGCTTAGCTAATCTTTCCAGAGTTTGATCAATAAAGGGAAGGGGGAAATGGTCTTTCCGGGTTGCCTTATTCAATTTCCTATAGTCAATGCACATTCTCCAACCCGTGACAGTCCTAGTGGGAATTAGCTCATTGTTTTCATTTTTTACTACAGTCAGCCCCCCTTTCTTAGGCACTACATGAACCGGGCTAACCCACTGGCTATCGAAAATTGGGTAAATTACCCCAGCATCTAACAGTTTCATTATTTCTTTCTTCACAACTTCTTTCATATTAGGATTCATCCTTCTTTGGTGTTCAATGGAGGGCTTACTGTCATCCTCCAACAAAATCTTATGCATACAAATAGAAGGACTAATCCCTTTCAAATCAGAAATTGAGTACCCCAAAGCTCTCCTATGAAATCTAAGCTGCCTAAGTAATTTTTCTGTTTCCATAGCAGTTAGATTGGCATTAACTATAACAAGATAGGTAGAATGGGGTCCCAAAAATTCATACCTGAGGGAAGATAGGAGGGGTTTTAGTTCTACCTTTGGCGGTTCGTCTTCCACAGTAATCGCTTTGTTGGACTCCACTTCCAATTATTCAATAGCTTCAACAGGGAGGGGAAGTGGTGGTTTTACATCCAAAAACTGGGCATATGCAGCAACTTCTTCAGTTTCAACCACTCCATTTGCAATTAGACATGCTTCAAGAGGATCTTGGAGGCTTCCCTTTTTATGATCTTCTTTTACAGCTTTCTCTATGTAACGACCCTAAATTAGTACAACAGTAATATATATATATATATATATATATATATATATATATATATATATATATAAAGAGAGAAGAAATTTTATTGATATTGTAAAGAGTGAAAATTTCTTAGAAACCTAAGAATAGATTTTAGAAAGTTTCATTTAGAAATTCATCGAATTTCTGTACCCGGTAAAGTGAAAAAGTGAAAAAAAAAGAGTCAAAATTATAGTAAATTAATTCAAAAATCAATGGATGATCAAAAATAATTTTCAAAGCTCAAAAATGGTTATGGGAAGTAAAAATAAAATTTTTAAGATGTTTGAAAGCCTAAGGGTGAAAATGTAAAGAAATCAAGTAAGTCGGGGCCAAATCGTAATAAACCCTTTTATCTTTTTAGCCTTTTTATTTTTGTTGTTCAGGATGGGTTGGCCCATGTTATTTTTAGACCCAAATGTGAAAAAAATGAGGCCCAAATTCGTGATCCAACATCAGCCCAAACTTCCAAGGGAAGCCAAGGACCAAAATGAAAGAAAATGACAGAATTTGGGGCAAAAGTGTAATATTTGAAAATATTTAAATTGTGTCTCATTTTTATTGGATAAAGCATGATGTACTGGCCTAAATCTCAGCCACTTGGACGTGCTATGCAGCCCACCAAGTGTCCCCAAAATCCTCCCAAAGTTCAAGGCACATTTAATGTTAGAAATGATTGATTTTGTGAGATTTTTTTTTAGGAATCCTTTAAGCATCCTTATATAAAGTAAGAAAGGCTTAGTTGCAACACATTTGCTGCTCCTCTCCAGCAAAAAAAAAATGTGACCCCATAGAGAAGTAACAAGGGAAGCTAGACAAAGTGAATTCAAGGGAAATTGGCAAGTTAAATAGGTAGATTCTGATACCCCTAATACTCTTGTGAAATTCTTCTTCCTCTTGACTCTAAAATCTGATTTTTATTTTCTTGATTTCATCTCCCTCTCCCTTAGAAGTCAAATTTGAAAGAAGGAAGAAGCAAATAAGGATTTAAGGTGAGTGATAGCTTATTATGCACTTTATGAATTCCTAATGCTGGATGGTCATGAGGAATATGATTTTTAGGACATGATTTGTGTTAGTTGTTGAGATAATTAGTTTTGGATGATTTGAACATGTCAAATGGTGTTTTAGATGTTGTTAGGTTGATCTATGGCTTTGGTTTGGTGTAAAAGCAACAAGAAACCATGATGTATACACTAGGACTTTAGAGGCATAATGGTGCATGTGTGGGTTGACATGATGTTGTTTGGAATTTGGCTAAATTGATGAAATTAGGATGATTCTTATGAGTTATGAAGCCTAAGGAAGATGGAATTTTAAGTTATGAAAGTGTGTATGAAACTCCCCTTTTGAGAAGTCAAGGGGAGAAGGAGGTTTAGCCAGGTAAATTGTGTTTTTGGATGATCAGCAATGTACACGGGGTAGAACATGGCCCATGTTCACCCCCGTGTTCTTTGCTGGAAGCTGATCAGTAATGTACACGGGGTAGAACACGGCCCATGTTGTACCCCGTGTTCTTTGTCGAAGTGTTTTTGGAAGATCAGTAATGTACACGGGATAGAACACGGCCCATGTTGTACCTCGTGTTCTTTGTCGAAAGCTAATCAGTAATGTACACGGGGTAGAACACGGCCCATGTTGTACCCCATGTTCTTAACACGGGGTAGAACACGGCCCATGTTCACCCCCGTGTTCTTTGCCCAGCGAACAATTTGGTCTCAAATAATTCCTACCCTTATGCTGCCTAGATAGGGTCTACATACAAAATGTTTTGTGTGATAGGAATTGTTTAATTTGTGTATGACATATGAATGATTTAATTTGTATACATGAATATCCTTTGGGGTTTGATATGAGAATGAGCATAGAAGGATAAATGAAGCATAAAACACTTATGGCATTGTTGGTATTTTGATACATTCCTCGAGGAAAAATTGTGGTTGATGCATGTGGCGTCTCACAATTGTTCATTTTACTTACAAAAATGTGGGAGGGAGAAAACATCCTTCGCAGAGAAGGAGAGGAGGGGTAAGTAGTGGAGGGAAAAGGTTGGTGGCCTCGGGCCTAGGGTGGCGGGGGATAAGGTTAGACCGAAGATATAAGGTGATATTGCATACCAACTAATGCCATTTCTCAAATAATGTAATATCCAACTTTGGGCTTTTTAATTAGAAAAGTAACCTTAAATGGGGAAAATAAAAAAGAGGCAATAATAGGTTATTACTCACTAAGTATGTTTATACTCATTCTGTATTTTTCTTTAATTTGTCTTTTTAGATAATGACCGTGGATCCGTGGACGCGCGGTAACACTTACAGAAGACATGCCACCACACCTTTTGGAACGTATGGTTTAGAGTTGCAAATAGGGTTAGCAAGTCAAATGACTAGTTTTTTTTTTGTATGTAAAGTTATAATAGACTTATCTCTGTAAATATTTTTGTACTGTTATATGTATATTATTTGGTATTTTAACTCTTTATTACCTACTTTCTTTCGGCGCGCCCTAATATTATTTTCATAAGTATATGCAATATTGTGTCATCTTTGGAGGCTAGTAAGGATATCTTATCAGTGTAGAATGCTGATTGGGTATCTTTACGCCGGTCATGATTACGGTATGTCGGGTCGTGACACTCTAGCACATCTACCCTGCATATGGAGTCTTCACAAACAGGTAATTTGATAGATTCATTTAAATTAAATTCAACCTTCTCATCCCCAACAGATAACGATAGTCTACCATTTCTAACATCAATTAAAGCTCTAGCAGTGGCAAGAAAAGGTCTACCTAAAATAATAGGGATTTGAGCATCCTCTTCCATCTCAAGGACAACAAAGTCAACTGGTATGAAAAACTTACCCACTTTAATAGGTACATCCTCGAGAATACCTACTGGATATTTGACTGAGCGGTCGGCTAGTTGAAGTGAAATCGTAGTAGGCTTCATCTCCTCAATGTTCAATCTCTTAGCAACCGTCAGTGGCATAAGGCTCACACTCGCCCCCAAATCACATAATGCCCAATCAATAGGGACATTTCCTATAACGCAAGGGATGGAGAAGCCTCCTGGATCCTTTAGCTTAGGAGGTAGCTTATTTTGAATGATAGCACTACACTCCTCAGTCAAAGCCACAATTTCATGCTCCTCTAACTTCCTCTTGTTGGAGAGAATGTCCTTCAAGAATTTAGCATATGAAGGCATTTGTGAAAGTGCATCAGTGAAGGGAATATTGATGTACAATTTCTTCAGCACTTCCAAGAACTTTCCAAACTGTTTATCCAATTTAGCCTTGGCCAGTCTTTAAGGATAAGGGACAGGCGATTTGTACGGTTCTGGAAGAATATATTTTGATTTGTCTAGTAGCTCCCCTTCTTTCTCTTCAGCTTCCTTAGAGATTGAGGCTTCATTGCTTTGTTTTTGCTCTTTCTCCACACTTGTCTCTTTTCCAGTTTCTTGAGTGGCAATAGGATCATTCAATAATCTTCCACTCCTTAGAGTTACTGCCTTGCAATGCTCCCTTGGATTTGATTCCAGTTGAGCAGGGAGTTGGCCATAAGCTCTTGAAAAAGATGCTGAAGCTTACTGGGCAATTTGAGTTTCCAGCATCTTTCCATGAGTAGTCAAAGAATCTACCTTAGAAGACAGTTGCTTAATCGAATCCTCCATGAGTCTTCCATGTTGTCTAAATTCCTCATTAGTCTTCTCTTGAGAAATAAGAAATTTCTCCAAGAGGCCTTCTAATTTTGCAGTAGAGGATGGTTGGGCTGGTGGATTGTATGATCTTTGACCTTGGAAACCGGGTGGTGGTGGTCTATTGGTGGTGGTTTATGTGTTATATGGTTGGGTGGGCTTGTAGGAGAAATTGGGATGATTCCTCCATGATGGATTGTAAGTGTTTCCATATGGTTCACTCTGATTTTTCTGTCCAAAACCACTGTTGTTCACATAATTCATTTGCTCAGTAAAGTCTTGGCCCAAGGTGCATTCAGCTGCAACATGCCCTGTAATTCCACAAATCTCACAAGCAATGTTAGTAGCACCTGTTGTATTCACGCTATTAACATGAAATTTGTCAAATTTAGCCATTAGAGCATCTACCTTGCTACCCAAAGTTCCTAGTGCATCTACTTTAGCAGATAAATGACTAAAGGCATCTAACTCATACTTACCTGCTGCTTTTCTTGATGGTCCCCTCTCATTTGACCATTGATAATAGTTCAAAGCCATGTCTTCAATCAGCTTATAAGCTTCATCTAGCCTTTTATTCATCAAGGCACCTCCAGCTGCAGCATCCACAGTAAGTCTGGTGTTGTAATTCAAACCATTGTAGAAGGTATGAAGAACAAGCCATCTTTCTAATCCGTGATGTGGACACAACCTTAGCAACTCTTTGTATCTATCCCAAGCATCAAACAGGGATTCTCCTTCCCTCTGAGAAAATGTAGTAATCTCGTTCCTCAATTACGCAGTCTTGCTTGGAGGAAAGTATCTTGAAAGAAAAGCTCTCAGTAGCTCTTCCCATGTGGTAATTGATCCAGCTGGTAAAGAATGCAGCCAGGCTCTGGCTCTATCCCTTAAGGAGAATGGGAAGAGTCTAAGCTTGATGGCATCCTGGTGTACGCCATTGATCTTTATCGTATCGCAGTATTCAAGGAAAATCTAGATATGGAGGTTGGGGTCCTCCATTGGCAATCCACCGAATTGGTTTTACTGCACCATAGACAACAAAGCTGGCTTCAATTCAAAGTTGTTTGCCTCCACAGCGGGCCTTCGTATGTTGGATTGAAGACCAGTGGCATCGGGTGCTGCAAACTCTCAAAGTGATCTATTATCCATGTTTTGATTTACTGGTTCAGTGTAGACTTCTACTTGGTTATGAATTGACTGCTGCTCTCTTCTTCTCCTATGCAAAGTTCTTTCAATTTCTGGATCGAAGTCAAGAATTCCTTCGGGACTTCCTCTTCGCATATACTCGATTCTCTGCAAAATGATTAAGTAGCACTAAAACAGAACAATGTGAGAAAGAAACGTTGTAAATAAAAAAAGTAAGAAAAAAAATAAAACAAGATGAATTATGAAGTAAAAGAAAAAGAATTGCCTAGTCTAATTCACTTAAAACTTGTAGTTAATATCAACTGGATACAATCCCCGGCAACGGCGCCAAAAACTTGACCTCTAAATCCCGCAAGTGCACGGGTTAAGTCTAGTTGTAGTATAAAAGATTATCGTTCTCCACAGGGATTGTAGGTTAAGTACTAACTAATCTCAAGTAAAATTATCCAGGCAGATCAATTGATGGTATGAATTGAAAATAAGTTGTAAAACAGGGTTTAGCTATCAAAACAAGGTTTGATTCAAGTGAATAAAAGCGTACTTAGCTTAAGGATCCCTTGTACATATCATCATGGAATGAATATAATTCCCTAACTTGGTTTACTGTTAATTAAGATTGCTGGATTACCAAAATTAAGCTATACCTCATTGCAAGGCTACTAGCTACTAACCAAGAGATTAAGTGTCCAGAATTGCTCTAGTAACCACTAATTCAGATTGCATTAACTTTGCTTAGAATCCAATTTTGGACATTTCATCCTGTGCAAAAGAATTCAATCAGCTTAATTCCTAAGTCTAATTGATATCCCAATGATCATGCAAGATCCGATTAATTAATTGGTCATTTCAACCTAAAATCAACTAATCAGTAACACAAATCTAATATTCCGGATAAATTGGCTTGTTCCAGACAAAACAACAAGATCAAATCATAATTCAACAGTAAATCAAGCTAGATTACATAAAATTCAGTTCCATAACTCCATGAACAAGTTCACCTAAGCTAAGCATAAAGGTTTAGTGTGAAAACATCTCAAGATCAGAAGAAAACAAGAAAACAGAGGAGGAAGTCAAACAATCCATGAAGATCTACAAATTTCTTGCTTGATTCTTCAATTCCTTGCTTGAATCCATGTTAGAAGACGCCTTTGATGAGTTTTTGGTCTCTCCTAGGGCTTCTCCCAGCAACTCCCTTGTTAATTCCCAGAATTCTCCCTCCTTTTGTCTGATCTCGCGCAAAAACTTATATTTTTTATGTACACGGGGTCCAACACGGCCCGTGTTGTACCCCGTGTTTCTCTGCGAAAGTTTGAGCGACAAGAAACATGTTGTGTGACATGCCCCGTGTTCTCCTACAAATTGTCAAATAGTAATGTACACGGGGTGGTACACGTCCCGTGTTCTACCCCGTGTTCTTCAAAGAGACTGATTAGTATATTACACGGGGTGTGACACGGCCCGTGTTCTTCAGAGGCGGATGATAGAAATATACACGGGGTGTGACACAGCCCGTGTTCACACTCGTGTTCCTCTCTGGATGACTCAATGAAGTCTCGAAGCAGTCCAGAACGAAACACGGCCCTGAACACGGGGTTCAACACGGCCCGTGTTCTTTGCTGAAAGAACAATCTTGCTTCATTGCTTCATGATTTGAATGGTTTTGCCTCTGGATTCTTTTCTAATGCTCATATGTGTCTTTTTATGACCTGAAAACAAAATATAGAGCATCTAAGTATCCTTTTCAATCAATTTGCACAAAATACTAAGTAAATAAGTGGATGAAACACATAGAATTTAAGTGTATTTGTGCACTTATCAACAAACAAATGTAAAACAATATCAATTTTATATAATTAATCATTATATTAGGTACCCAAATATGCATAAAAAATATCAAATTATGGATGGAAAATAGATTTTGGATACTTTCAGAAAAGTTGAAGTTAACATACTTATGTTAAATTTGATAAAATGGTTTCCAAGACATGCTAACTCTTTAAAAAATTAGTACATTAACAAGAGAAAACTAAAGGATAATAAGAAAATAAGTGTGTAAGAGAATGTGTCTACCATCATTTAAAGAAAATTAATAAGAAAATGCAAAGATTCAAGCACATTCCCCATTCCATGTATTATAGGGTAAACTAGAATCGAATGTGTCATGTTAGATTTAGGAGTTTCAATTAATGTTAGGCTCCTTTCTATTTTCAATGTATTAAATTTAGGACCTTTGAAACAAACAAGAATAGTTGTACAATTATCAAATAGATCTAATACTTACCCACTGGGTGTTCTTAAGCATGTTTTAGTGCGGGTTAATGAACTTATATTTCTTGTAGATTTTTACATCTTAAAAATGGAAAATAAGACATTTTAAGCCTTCTTTTATCATTCTTACCAAGCTTTTTTTTAAAAATAGTAGGAATTATAATCAATATTTGAGATAGATGATATAATAGCCAAGTTTGATATTTTTGAAGCTACACAACATTTTATTAGTAATTCTATGTCTTTTCTTGGCACTTTTGAGCCTTTATTGCATGATGTTCATCATTCTCAATTTTTCAATTCTATTTTTGATGTTATTGGTTTCAATATTGTTTTTCCTATCTATTTTTAAGTTTGTGAACTGTATTGATGGTAATGAGTGCACTTGTTATGATAATGTGTGCTATATGTATGGAGATTTTAGCATTTATAAGTTATAAGAATATTATTGTTTTAGAATGAGTAGAAATTGATAATCATATAGAAATACAATTTGTGAAAGTGGTTTCTACTACTAAACTAGTGCCTTTTGTTCATCCTATTAAACTTAAATTCCTAAAGGGAAAAGAGTACTTTCTTATTGATTATTCTAGTTATTTTACTAATCCCATTTAATTCACTATACAAGATGTTATTGAACTTTTAAGGAAGAATGATTTGAGGATAGCACTTGGAGAAATTGTGTTAGATGATCCCAATTTACAAAGGATCTCTTTTCTAGATGATAAAAAGTTTGGAAATTTCAAAACAAAAGAGGTGGTTGATCTTCATGTGGATCTAATTAAGAAAGTTGCAACCATGGCAAGCCAAAGACATTAAGGAAAGGTGCTTCTCAGAAGGCAACCTAAACTTTTTAGATTTACTTTCTCTTTAGCTTATCTTTTATTCACGTGTCTTTTATCTTTCATAATGTTGACATGTTTTACATTAAAGATAATGTAAAATTTAAGTATGTCATAGAATTTATTTTATGTTTTGTGTCTTCCTTTAATACTTTTAAAGTAAAAAAAAGAAGGAAAAATAACCAAAAATATAAAAAAATATGTTTTTCCAATTGTTTTTAAGTCTTTTTAAGTTGTTTTAATTATTTTCCATTAATGGAGATTTTGTATTTTCATAAGTAAAAATCAATTAAAGTTAGAAAAGACGATAACTTGATTGAATGAATGATTTTATTTTTGAAATTGATTAGTATAGTGATAGATTTTGCATTGGCGGATTAAATTTGGTAACATGACTTTCCTTATAGAATTTTAAGCCTTATGTTGAAATTTTATACTATTCTCCTTCTTTCTTATGTGTGATGTTCCTCTATGATATTTGTTTCTTTAAAACTTATTTTAATTTTTTTGAGATTATATTTGCATATGCATGCACAAAAATGATAAAAGTATTTTTTTTCTTTATTTTGAGATAGAGCCAAATAACTAACCTTGAATTGTTAAGCCTCCTTAAGCCTAATTTCCTTTTCCTTATTAATTAGCTATTAAACCTTTTTTCAATGAAAAAATAAGCAGTTTTACCTAATCTTCAAGATTAATGAAGCATTTGAATTTTTGTAAGATTAGTTTTTGAATAAGTGTAATGGTGTGTTAATATGTATGTTGTCAAAATTTATCAACTTCAAGTACAATGGTTGGTTAAAAATAAAAGAAAGTAAAAGAAAGAAACAAAAAATGAAAAAAAAGAAAGAGAAAGACAATAATAAGAGGAAAAAAGAAAGAAAAAAATATATGTAAGAAAAAAGTGAAAAAATGAAAAGGAGTTGAAAAAGAAAAAAAGAAGAACTAAATGAGTATTTGAATTTAAATTTAGGTTATTGTATTGAGTTATAAGTATTTATAATTCGCTTATATATTTATAGCTCAAGTGTTATATTGAATTCTTTGGTTTTATCCTTTATATCTTCAAATTTTCCTTTCCTTTTTCTTAACCTTGAATAAAATCCTTTTGATTTGTGTTGTGCATGTGATTAAGTAGTAAAGATTAAATGATTAGCAAGTTCATGGTAAAGTAATTTCATAAAATGAGTTTAAGTAAAACACTTAAGAGTTAGAAAGTGAATTTTTTAAGAATCTAATAATCTAATCTATTCATTGTTTAGTTAATGTTAGAATTTTACATTATTTTATGTTTATAGCTATAACTTATGTTTTAGCTATTAAGATTAGCTAATCTTTATATCATTGGAAAACATAGAGGAAGCTCTAAAAATTTAATATTTTGGCAAAAGCCTAATTTGAACATTTGGAAGGTAAAAAATGGTCATGAAGCTAATGTTTTGTGTTTGTCTAAGTTGAACCAATCTTTGTTTTTACATAATATTTAGAGCTTTGAAAGTCCAATTAAGGTAAAACTAATGTCCAAAGTTTCCTATGACCTGCCCAATAACTTTCATGTTTGGGGTAATGAAACTACCTTATTTGATGGTTAAGCATAGGTTGGAAGCTCAATAATGAAAATTATTATAGTAAAACATTGTTAGTAGATTAAATTGTAAATTAAGTTATGTGCTTGTAAAATTAGCATGGCTTCATTATTTATAGCCCTATGAGGCATATTGACTTGGCCTATTAGGTTTTGTAGTAGGAAATTAGATTTAAAGGTTTATTCTTCCAAAAGCAAAAATAAAATTCTAGATAACACATTTCTTAGATATTTTCTCTTCTTTTTATCCATAGAAAGCTAAATTTAAAATTGATTTAAGAAATTTGAGGCTCATGTCAATTTGGATTATAAGATCTTAAGTTATAATGTTAATTATTATTAATTAATTTTCCTCTTTCTCTAATTCTATTATCTAACTTTATGGAATTGCATGAATTAGATATATATTTGGCATAATTTATCTTCAATATTGTGACTTATGATTTTAATCTAATATTATATTGAATTTTGGTTAGTTAATCATAATTCTTCATGTGAGAATAGTGGATTGAATGATTAAATTAGAGGTTTTTGCTTTAATCATTCAATTCAATTGAATTCTATATTCCAATTGATTTAAATATAACTTTATGAATTATAATAATTGCTTAATTCTACTAATTTGAACTAATCAAATCATACATGGCAATCTAGCATAGAATTTATGAATCATTGTATAGGTTTCAAATGATTTTAAGCTATGGAATCAATTGCAATTGTCTAATACATTGTGATATATGATTAATTTGCCAAATAGTTCTTAATTTTCTTAGATAAATTGTGTTTTTCTATTGTTTTCTTTTTTTTGTGTGTTAATTTTGTATTTTGTTTGTAATCTTGTACTCTATCTAATTTCATTTCAAATTCCTCTAAATTAGTTTTGTTCATATTCTTATGTCTTCCTTACATATTGTTTGCTTAATTGCTTTAGTGCATAAGATTAAATTTCACTTCTATTTTCCTTTACTTCTTGTTTTTTTATTAGAAAAAAGGTCTAAATAGTTCTATAATGTAATATTGACCTTAGGAATCCCGCAAGTGCACAGGTTAAGTCGAGTTATAGTATAAAAGATTATCGTTCTCCACAGGGATTGTAGGTTGAGTACTAACTAAATCTTAAATAAAATTATCTAGGCGGATCAATTGATAGTATGAATCAAGTGCAAAATGTAAAAACAGGGCGTAACTATCAAAAATAAGGTTTGATTCAATGGAATAAAAGTGTACTCAGCTTAAGGATCCCTTGTACATTTCATTATGGAATGAATATAACTCTCTAACTTGGTTTACTGTTAATTATGATTGCTGGATTACCAAAATTTAGCTATACCTCATTGCAAGGCTACTAGCCACTAACCAAGAGATTAAGTGCCCAGAATTACTCTAGTAATCACTAATCTAGGTTGCATTAACTTTGCTTAGAATCCATTTTTGGACATTTCATCCTGTGCAAAAGAATCCAATCAGCTTAATTCCTAAGTCTAATTGATATTCTCAATGATCATGCTAGATTCGATTAATTAATTGATCATTTCAACCTATAATTAATTAATCTATAACACAAATCCAATATTCCGGATATATTGGCTTGTTCCAGATAAAACAGCATAATCAAATCATAATTCAACAGTAAATCAAGCTAGGTTATATAAAATTCAGTTCCATAAATCCATGAACAAGTTCACCCAAGCTGAGCACAAGGGTTTAGTGTGAAAATATTACAAGATCAGAAGAAAACAGAGAGGGAAGTCAAACAATTCATGAAGATCTACAAATTTCTTGCTTGATTCTTCAATTCCTTGCTTGAATCCGCGTTAGAAGGCGCCTTTGGTGAGTTTGGGTCTCTCCTAAGGCTTCTCCCAACAGCTCTCCTTGTTAATTCTCAGTTTCTTCTCCTCCCTTTCTTAATATCGCGCAAAACTTATATTTGTGATGTACACGGGGTCCAACACGGCCCGTGTTGTACCCCATGTTTCTCAGCGAGAGTTGAGCAGCACGAAACACGTTGTGCGACACGCCCCGTGTTCTTCAACGAAGTGTCAAGCAGTAATGTACACGGGGTATTACACGGCCCATGTTCTACCCCGTGTTCTTCAACGAGAACTAATCAGCATGCTACACGGGGTGTGACAACCCCCGTGTTTACCTTAGAAGCGAATGGCAGTAAGATACATGGGGTATGACATGGCCCGTGTTTACCCCCGTGTTCTTTTCTGAGTAGCTCAGTGAAGCCTCGAAGTAATCCAGAAGGAAACATGACCCTGAACACGGGGTTCCCATACCCCGTGTTCTTTGCTGAGTGAACAAATTTGCTTCAATTCTTCACAATTTGAATGGTTTTGCTTCCGGATCCTTTTCTAATGCTCATATGTGTCATTTCAAGACCTGAAAACAAAATATAGAGTATCTAAGTATCCTTTTCAATCAATTTGCACAAAATACTAAGTAAATGAGTGATAAAACACAGAGAATTTAAGTGTATTTGTGCATTTATCAAATATCTCTAGATTAAAAATAAAATTTTATAATTTCAAGAATTTTGGATAAGTAACGTTTTTGAATAATACTATTTTTAAATCATTTTTCAAATTAAAATGATTTTGAAATATTGAAATAATAGTAATGATAGTGTTTGAAATATAATAATTTTATAGATTAAATTAAAATAATTCTACAGGAAATTTTTCATAAGTTGAGAATATTTATATTAATTATGAATGCAAAAATCTATGAGGTATTTATGTCCTGGAATTATTTTTTAAAATTGTGAAATTTTAAGATACTTGTTTTTAGTAACTTTAAATTGAGCTGAAATTCCAAATAAAAACTCGTAGTTGATCTGTTTGCATTTTCTCTCCATTTTTTAGCAAAAAAATCAGTGAGCTCTCTCCTTCTCGGTTTCAGCGCCAACTTTTCTATTAATTTTTGTGATTTTGGCTACTATCCAGAAATTTCTCCCACGCTCCTTATTTTTAATTTTCCCCTCTCTTTTACGAACACAACAACAGCTCCTTTCCTTGAAATTTTGGGTGGTTTTCTCTCTCTCTCCCTGCAAACTGTTTCCACTGCCTTTGGTTCTGTCTTTTTAAGCATATATATATTTCTTTTATTTTTTTCCCTAGGATAGTAACACACAGTGACATGCCCGAATCCCTCTCTCTCTCTTACGGTTCTGTTTGTTTCTCTTCTGGACAGTATAGTACTTTATTTCTTAAAAAAAATTCCTACTATTTTTCTACGTAAAGAGCGCAACTCTCTCTTCTCTCCCTGTTACACCAATTTCATCTCACTAGTACTATGTAGAGAGCTTCAAATCAGCAGCTCCTGGGCACAAACAAAGTTTCGGATTGGGGTTAGAAGTAGAGGCAATCTCCTATGATCTTCCTCTCTTGTTCTACTGCTCTCAATTCGACTTCCCCTTGCCGTCACTGTTCTCAGCGGATTTGGTGCTGGACGCTGGCATTTTTAGCCAGCCAAGGATGCAGACGGCGTTTCCCTTGGTTCTAAGTTAGCTACTGTTGGACGAAGAACTACTAATCGCAACAGTGGGCAGTATGGTGTCATCTTCTTCTCCAGTGATTTCTTTTCAACTCAATTGTGGAACAGCTTCTTCTAGCAACTTCATTTCGCCACACGCTTGGAGTCGTTTCTTCGTGAGCTTGGAAGCTCCGTGCAGTAGGATGAAACTGCTGTCCCGCTTCATCTTCGCCGATGATCCGGCACTATTCCACCGCTTGTGAGCTCCAGCCAAGTGGGTGAGTGAGGTTAGACCACAAAAAGAATTCAATAAAAGAATTCAATATTATAGCCTATAAAAGTTTACAATAAAATATCCCTAATTTAAATAAATCTGAATGCTTGGAATAAGTGCTGCATTTTAGGACAAATTAGGTATTTTGAGCCTTTAAATTAGAGAGAACACAACGTTAGAACAGTAAATTATAAAAATAAATAAATATGTAAATAGTGATACTTAGTAATGATATACTTGTGCTTTAACTTATAAATCGATATTTCGAAAAAAAAAAGGGAAAGGATAGGATTCCATAAATAAAAAGCATAGGGCTGTTGTTTGATATGATTACTTATGGAGTTGATAATTTACTTATTCTTCAAATATTGAAATTTATGATTAAGATGATAATTATAATATTATTTGGAGAAGAAAATGAAATTGATGGTGGAAAGGAGATATATTATGGTCTCGTAAGATGAATGGGGAAGTATTGGAAAAAAGGTGAAAAGTTTTATAAAGTAACATGAATAGGACTTGCTTAAGGCATAAAATTATATATTTTGACCATTATATACTCAATTCAGAGAATCTTATTGTATCACCTTATTTGAATAATTAGTGTGATATGGATAAAATAAGGATTTAAAGTTGTAAGATACTAGGTTATTATACATAGAACATATTTATTCCATAAAAGTTAATATCTTGGTGTTTGAAATGGATTCTAGTTAATTTTAAACTATGATGTTTGAATGCAAAAACCTATATTAGAAGATATAAAAAGTTGATACTAAGGGATACTATCATATTATTACTTGAAAAGCTAATTTATAATACTTAGAAATAAAATAAATAGTTTTTCCATGTTCATAATATTACTATTATACATGGTAAATTAGGAAGATAAGAGGAAGACAAGGATTAACCACTCTCAACTTTTACAATGGATTCATGTCATCAAATGAGTATATATCTCACTACTCTTTTATTTTAATAAAAAGATAATTTAGATATTATGAACTATATTCTTCCTATTAATAATTTAAGATTGAATATTCTCCCATGGTCAAATATGACTAGCAGTGGATATTATCGTTTATGATGAACAAATAGTATCAAAAGTTAGATGGAAAATTCTTAATTGACAATTATGAAGAATATAAGATTGATTTAAGAGTTAGATGGAAAATTCTTGACGAGTGGTTAAGAAAAGTATGGACTTAATCCTGCACTAAAAAAGGCGGTTACATATATGATTACTATAATCAAATGTGGGATTAGAAATGATATTAGAACTTTGCTTATTATTAGATGTTATAGTTTGACATTAATGTATATACATGATGTGACTGTGATGACTTGTTTGTATTTCGACCTTAAGAGTTGCTTGTGATTATGTTGTCTACCTGCAATAGGTAATGCATGTTATGACAATGATGTTATGCATTATCGAATAAGTTGTACCTCCCATGAGTCTTGTGCAGGAGAACTCTTATTCTAATAATTGGTTTTATATGTTTTAGAATACTAGAAAATGGGTTTGTAAATAGTTTTAATTAATCACATGCTTAATCTATGATTACCATATGTAACATTTGAACTCCCATAAAATAGTGGAGGATATATGCTCACTGAATTCTTATAACTCACTTTGTTGTATTTTTAATATTTTCAAGTTAAGGTGAGCACACTTGAACTTAATGCATTTATGGAGATCCAAGACTGTCTTGCTAATGAGTTTTGATAGTTGGATTAGGATTAGAAATAAAGTTCTCATGGATTCAATCTTTGATGTGGTGAATCGTTTATGTATGTATAAATTCAAAATTATATTGTAGTGTGTACAAATATGATTTTATCGTATATAGATAAAAGTAGGTTTTGAATTATAGGGTGTGTGGTCCTTAGAAAATGTCCAAAAAGAGGGATTTTTTTCTATTTTTTTGTAAAAAAATTTAAATAAAAATTTAAAGTTCCTC
The DNA here is from genome assembly GCA_020226215.1 of Sindora glabra. Taxonomy (NCBI): domain Eukaryota; kingdom Viridiplantae; phylum Streptophyta; class Magnoliopsida; order Fabales; family Fabaceae; genus Sindora; species Sindora glabra. The sequence continues at coordinate 72,833,677 of CM035228.1, forward strand.
TAAAATTTATAAACTCCCATTAAATAAAAAAGCGAAACTAGTTAAGGCTTGTGGAAATCAATAACGAGATCCACGCCGATCACCATCGAAAGTGGGTCATGACATATAATAATCAGTAAATCAAAATGAAAGTATGTATTAAAGTGGATCACTAAAGGTTTAACTTAGTTTATCACCTTATATTGCTAGTTTTTATCAAGCTAGTAATTTTTAATTTTGATTAGCTTTGATAACCATCACCTTTAATCAAGTCTTGCATTCTCAAATGAATGTTCATTAAAGTTGTGAATGACTTTTTCTAATCCTCATGTGGTTTGCACATTAGATGGTTGAGCTAGTAAATCATTATCTCTTTTGGATAGACCATGCACAACATCCAATGGTGGCAATAACATTATCAATATCAAAGTAAGACAACAAAGATGAAAATATAACCGAAGAATGAATTAAGGCCCATCCTTGCCCCTATATATTTTTTCATAGTATGGTACTATGTAGTATTGCCTTTTATTAATTGTGATGATCTCATTTGTGCAGTTGCTTTGAAATATCTAACTTATCCTTAATGATTGCACCTTGTTTAGATCTAGAAAGTTGAAGAAAGAACTTAAGTTTTTCTTCTTAGTATTATAATGCTAGTGCTTGTGATTTTTAGAATGAATGAGCATTAGAATTTATATTGTCTAATATATGCATAAAATGAAATAAGACTTGATAGGTAAAGATGAGCACACCTCATCTAAGTCATGACAAATGAAACATTTAATTCCTCCTTCTTTAGAAGTTGTAAAATCTCTGTCTTGGATAAAAGAATGCCATCTTTGTATCCTATAAAATCCTTGACATAAGACAATATAATGAGCCTTTCATTGACATCTCCTATGTAATGGGTCAAAGCTCTTCCCTCGATGTTCCTATACTTATTTTTTATTAAGGATGAGTTAATAAAATATTTAATCTTTTAACTTACCACCTTTGTCTTTAACCTCTTCCTATTTTCCATTGCTTTTTTTTTCTTTAAAAGTGCCTAAAAATGGATTATAAAAAAATATGAATATTAAACATGTTAAATAGTATTTTATTTTACTATAAACAATGAACTTAAAGCAATAGAAAATCTCACCTCTGTAAATAAGTGAATCAAAGCTTTTAGTTAAGATAAAAAAAAGTCAACTACTTGGGCTACCTTGACCACCTTATTCACTAGTAATGGCATCTTAGCTGATTAATTCTCGATAACATCTAACATGATTCTATATTGATCCTCTAGTAATGCAATGGCATCGAGCATGCCATCAAGGTCATGCCTTGCACTACTTACCTAAGAAGGGGTCCCTTAACTGAAAGCACACACCTATGCCCAGCCTACAATGACAATAAATTAGTTGATTAACATTAATATAATCTTACAACCTAATTGGAGAGTACTTAGTAACAAGTGGTATGATGACAAGAATTTTCCCATAGTAATTAAACATAAAGATTAAGGTTAGCGGGATAGTAACTGCCTTGCTATAGTGTGGAGGTCGCCATCCATATCTCTTCCTTCTTCTTTGGGATGGCTAATAACTTGTTAATCCACTCCAATTCAATAATCATATGTCATGGAACTGATTCTTGCACTAGTGAAAGTTAGCATTCAAATATTCTTTTGCTGTAAAGATAATTTGCAGGTTTTCTAAAGTGTTATTTAATGCTAATGATTCCTTTACTAGCCATTACATGCCTATGATGCTTTAGAGTTCCAAAAGTAGTAGTTAATATATCCATCCTCCTTATTGACTGAAGCTCTCCTTAGGTAGTTTATTGCTTAAGCTCATCCTAGTATAATGTAATAAAAATATTTAGTCATGTAATGGAACATGAATAACATACTTCATATTTGACAATTAATAAAATAATAACATTAATTACTATTTGTTGGGCAACCTACCAACTATTTTCTATCATGAATTTGCCTTTCTTGTAAACTCTAGCTCCTATCTATGACTCATGTCATTCAATGGGGATGATAGAGACAAATGTTAGATCAATAGCTTAAGTCGTAGCCTCCTTGGTAGCTTTATTCCATTACCTTGAGGATGTCTTCATTAAGCTTTCTATATTCTCTTTGCAATTACATATATTTGTACACATTTTTGGCTTAGTTTGCCTTATTCAATGCACTTATGGCCTATTGACAAGAAAACAAAACAAGTGATAAGAAAACATTATTTCTTATCAATAATGGAAGAAATATAATAGTATTAAGATGGCTATAAACACTCGGAAGCCCTTTAAATTGCACATCTCCATAAACTTATCATACGCCTGCTAGTCGATTTAGTGATATTTTGTAGAGGGAGCTTTCATTAAAGTCCCTCCTTTATTGACATAATCCCTTTTCAACATATAATCCCTCTACCTTTTACTTGCCAATATAAAGACATATTTTTTGGAATCATGGTGAATATTAAATGTAACTTATCAAGAAATTCATAAATGATAAACATGATTAGTAATCTAGGATTTCTTCTTATGCACATATAAAAATTAAAATAGAGATAAGTAATTTATTTCTAATAAATCTTCCTAAATAATGTCCTTGATATCTTCTTCCACTTGGGGCCATTTCAATTGTAAGAAAGTGCTAAAGTAGCTAGTAAAATTAGTTCTACCAAGCCTACATGCAGCTTTTCTTCATTTTAATCTACTCTAGGCTTATCCTTTCTGGCGTATTTAAGGGCCATGTCTTTCTTAATTATAAGGCCTCTAGTGTTTTTTTCCTAACCACCTTTATTGGAGTTCCCACATGCATCCATGTTGCTTTTGTTCAAAGAGACTTAACAAAATAAACACTAACATTTAACTTATATGTTAAGGAACATTAAATAAATAATAAGGCATATACATGTGATAACTTAAATAAAATGAAATAATTGGAGATCATTTTATCATAGTTAGTTTGATCTTTGAATAAAACTTTACTCATAACAAAATGATATTTTCAAAAATAGCCTCCAAACAATGAAGCTACACCAATGTAAAAAGTTACTTCATAAATTTTGCATATAAGTAAAATGACATTTTAAAAATATGAGCACAAAACATTCCATATTAAATAATGCTTTCCAAAAAATCTAACCAGTGATTGATGAGTAATTTCAAAGCATATAAATGAAATCTTTGCAATAATAATTGACAATGCTTAAGCTTTAACCTAAAGACTACAATCAAAACACAAAATACTCATATAACATAGATAAACTAGGGAAAATACCTTAAAAATAGATAAGAGTAGATAGTCAAGGATAGTTGCAAGTTAACACATATAATCACAAAACAAACATCAGAAAAAATCAAGGAGAAAGCATAAAAAAAGTTAAGAGCAAATCATTATACAATATAATTTAATCTATACTTATGTGAAATAGAGATGACATATAAGCAAGTGTCTATATGTTTCCACATCGAATTATACTAAAATCAATATCTAATATTTTATATATAATTACAAAAATACCTCTAGGTGAACTTTTAATATCAGTTGTATACAAGAACCAATATCTAATGTTTAGCTACTTTTCGAACCTAATAGTTTGCCTTCATTTTCTATGTCGATTGATTAAACAACTATCATCAAAAGTTTTTCCCCAATTGTACACACTATGATAGATTATTATACTTTAATATGTTAATTTTTTATTTGAAGTGATGTTATAAGTTGAACTTATTTATAAAAATGTCACTGCACTATTATATATATTGATATTAATGTAGTAACTTTAAAGAGTAATTTTGTAATAATGTTAATAGTGTAACAATGAGTGGTTGTGTCATTCATCTTTCCATCTAAAGTTTGTTGTATCATAGAATAAAGTGTTTTGTTATCTTTAACCTACTTTCTCATTTTTAGCTCTTTTGTTAGAGGATTTAAAGTGAGGTAATCCTCAATATCCATGCCTATAACATACATCTCGATAGACTTCTTACATTAGGCATAATTTCTACCATCAAATTTCTTATTAATTATTTTAATAGTGTTAGAACTTTAATTTTAGAATGAGCTTTAACTATCATAGAAAAAATGTAACAAAATATTAGCTACTATCCAAGAAGTGTTACTAACTAGAAAAATAACTAGCAAACCTAACCACTCAAACAAAAGTAATTGATACAAAAAGGAACTGTATGACACTCCCAAAAATAATAAAAACTGCTAAAATACAACCACTTGACACTTGTGAACTAGAATTCTACCACAAGACAACCAAGACTACTAAATGCACTTGGGTGAGTAAATACAAATTCCACTGTAAGAAGCCACTTGTTGCAAATTCATTAAATAGTTTGACCAAAAACCAAGTTACACTTAAAAGATTGTATACATATTGTCTTTTATAATTATGTAGTTAATTCAGGTGACAAAGATGAAGAAAATAAGGAAAGTAAGAAAGGAAAAATGAAAGGTAAGGAATCAAGAACAATGAAAATAAAGTTCTTTGATAGTTTAGATTAGTAAGAAGAATGATTTTAATATCATGTAAAAAGAGCTATGGAGAAAGAGAGAAATTTTCTCTAATCATAAGATTCAATTGGATTCTAGTTGAATATATATTATAAACTAGATATATTTGCAAAGTAATTTATAATGATTGAATACCCTTATAAATAAATTAACACTAAATAAATAATAAATCTTAACAATCAGCTTAAGTTAATTTAATATAATTTTCAAGCCCACTAATGACTTATTGAGCTAAAAAACTTTCACGTACCATTAACTATAAAATTAGCAAAATTGACAAATGCATTGCTAAATTTTTTTTTCTAATGATTTGGTTGGATTTAGCAAATAACCAAAAACCAAAACTTAAAAAAAATCAAAACTTATTTCCAAATCAAAGCTAAGAAGATGGAGAGTATTTCTAAAAAGATTTTAGATCTAGTGTTAGCTACCATTTATGAAATCAAATGCCATCCAAGTTGTAAATCTCTAATTTATTATCATACATAGGGCCATAACAAAATCTTTTAAGAGTTTCTTTATGGTATTCATAGCAAATTTGTGAATACTAAAAAGTATAATATTGAAAAAGAGATTTAAGTCGTTAGGCTATTTAACATTTAATCTAAACCACCCAGCTAATAAAACTTGTGGCTAGCTAAGGAAGGAATATAATAATTGACTCATTACCTAAATTACCCTTGTGTATATATAGATTTTACTTAGGGATTTAATGCTTTTTAGATAATAAAGTTCAATATCAAGAAAGTGTTTAAAGTGAGATCATCATCGTGACCAAGTTAAGCATTATAAGTAGCAACTTATCATCATTACTATCAATGATTGCATTCAAAGTTAAACCATTGCAAGTATTGATAAAGATGTAATTGTCAAACTATTTATCCTATTTCCAAAACCAACAAATATAGATTCTATCTCTAGTAATAAAATTTGAAACATGTCTGATATTTATTGGACAATTTTTCAACTAATTACATTGGAAATGTTACTACCTATATCTGGGTAGGCTATTAACTATGTTAGAAATGTTACTACCTACCTTTAGGTAGATTACTAATTATGTTGGAAATTATGAATTTCTTAATGCAATGTCACTAGCTGTACTCAAAATGTAACTACTTACATTTGGGTAAGTTACCAATTGTGTTGAAAATGTTATCACTTATATTTGGGTGGGTTACTAATTGAGTTGGAAATTTCTATAAATATCTTAATATGACGTTAGTAACTTAGTTGGAAATGTTAGTACTTGTGCAAGTAACATTTAGGCAAGTTACTAAGTTGGAAACATTGCTACCTAGTAATAAAGATGAAAGACTTTATGAGCTTTTTATTATAAAGTTATTCCTTAAGTGTAAAAAAATACTAACTAGATTTAATAAAGTTACTAATTGAGTGTTTGAATGTTAGTACAAGTATACGAAAGTTAGTACAGGGTGTGCATAGGCATGATTCCCTCGTGTACCTGCCAAAATTGAAGAAAATTCCTAATCTTTATACTACATTTCTTATAATCTATAATATATTAGCAGTAAGATTCCATTGCTTATTCGAAAACTCATTCATGACCAATCATCACTTCAATTAATTAATAAACACAAAATAAAAAACTTCAATTACAAATTAAAGAAGCTAAATGAGTTTGAAATTATTAGGTTTCAAGGTCTTATTTAATAGTAATGAAAATGAAGGAAAATTCCAACTCGAAGAATTTGTTGTTCAAATTACCTCACTTTCATTGGCGAAGCGTAGTTAGGTAACTAAACCATAATTTGTAGTACTTTCGCTTCCTTCCACTAATGGTGCACTCAATGAATCCCTTTCAACCTCCAATTAGAACTCGCTTAATGATGATTTCTACTTCTTTGCACATTGTCATTCAATTTGCAAAAAGCATCTTTTGTTTTATCTTTAAGGCATACTTGTCTAGTGATTTTTATTATCATTTGAGCCAATTTTGCAATTAGCACTAACCAGTTGAAGGACTAGTTGGCAATTAAGCTTAGCAAAGTGCTATAAGGAAAAGTATTGTAGAAGCTTGTATTTTTTAATAGTAATGATTTAGTTATCACATACGTGAAATAGATATTTGATGTTGTGCATTCCAATTGTTTCTAGCATTTAACAAAAAGGAGAGGAAAAAATATGTACATAGATACATGGGAGGTTTTGTTTCAAATTAGGACTAAAAGAAAGAGTTGACTTAAGGTGTATATGATAATATTGAAATATTTAGTGTTAAAATTAAACAATAAATTTTAAGTGTTAAATCCATTAATTATTAGTTTATAGTGTTTAAATAACTTCATGTTTTAAGTTTTGAATTTAATTAATAATTTAGAAATTTAGTCCCTAAATATTAAACTTTTGAATAATTTCAAAATTATCCCTGATTATAATTTTAAAAATTTTATGCATCATATTTTTTAAATATTAAATTTAAAATTTTCTATCTGTATGTATATGACTAAATTGTAATTTGTGTGATGCATGGATTACAATTTTGCTTAACTAAAAGTTAATATTACTATAAATTTATCAATTGATAATTTTATATTATTAATACTGTATGATCAATTATATTTTGAAAAGAAACATATAAAATTACATTTACATTGAATAGTTCATAAGTTTGGAAATTTTTTCTTAAAGACAATATTAGTTATGATATTGAAACTATTAATCACTTTGTTATGAATGAACATGGTTGCAACTATTTTTATTAATTAATCAAAAGATATTATATGTGAATTAATTTAAAAAATATTATTAATCTACTTATCATAAAAATATCCTTTCAATTATCTTTAAAAAAGAGAAGTTAATGTTATACTTATAGTTTTAGTCATTCCTTATTTATTACTCTTTAACGCCAATAACATATATATATATATATATATATATAACTTAATATGATTAAATATAGATTTTTCTTGAAAATTATTTCAATTTCAAATGATAGATTTTATATATTTAAAAAATTATATTATAATTTATGGAGTTAGAATTTTATCAATATTAATTCTAACTTAAATATGATTTGTTATTTTAGATAAATTTTTTATTATTTATTTATATCTTTAGAAAATCAAAAATGAAATTATTGATTTTTTTAATTTTACTTTTAATATCCTAACAAATAATCAATCACTTTACACATTAATTATTAATTCTTAGTAAACAATAAATTTGCAAATTAAAAATTTTTCTCCTAAAATTGTTGTTAATATTTGTCCTCTTTAATTCTTATACATTTACTTCAATGATAGATAAAAATAAATGAGAGAGTAATTAATAATAAAATTTCTATATAAATAATTTATTTAAATTAAGTATCAAATAATCATATTAAAATAATTAAAATTAAAATTTCATATTATGTATCCTACTTATAAAATTAATGTAAAATTTAACACTAATTAATTCTAAAAGTTTTATCCAAGAAAATATAGCTCAATCATTAGTTAATATGTACAAATTATTAATTTATCTAAAAGAAAAAAATTTGACTTGACCATTTATATAGTTTAATCAATTAGAAATTTTTAATACTTACAAATTTTAAGCCTAATTCAATTTTTTAATTAAAGTTCTTAACTTTTAATTTAATCAAAGTTATTAATGCAAATCAAATGTGATTGAGATAAAAAAAGATTATAAAAATGCAATAAATAAAAGAAAGAAATCATAGAAATTACTCTAACAAGGAAGAAAATACATAAAAATTAAAAAAATTTAATATATAAGGGAAAGAAATTAGAGAGATTATGAAAATATAATAAATAAAAGAAAGAAATTGTAATTTTTTCCCTCAATTTAATATAAATTGCTATATATAAGTGAGAAATTCAATCTCTTACATAGATTACACTAGTGTGATTCATTGCAATGCAATATTCACTAGGATGAAATTAATTGTCCAAATATAACTCATCGCATTATAGTATTTATTGATAATAAATAAAAAAATTGATATGTAATAAATTATAAGAATGACATTTGTCATCATAGAAATTACTTTAAAAAGGAAGAAAACACATAAAAATTAAAAATTTTAGTAAATAAGAGAAAGAAATTTGAGAGATTATAAAAATATGATAAATGAGAGAAAGAAATTAGAGAGTTTTCCCCTCAATTTAATACTCTCTCTGTTTCTTTTTGTCTATCATATTTTGAAGGTATTTTTTTCCTTTTTATCTATTACTTTAAAATTTTAATAAAGTATTAAATATTTTTTTTCAAATTTGCCCTTTTTTAATTAATAAATGCTTTATTATTTTATACTTTCAACTAACTTGCATTTATTTCTCCATATTTCTCTTTTTATTTTCAATTATATTGAATTTTGTGTATAAGGGTAATCTTCAAATGTTTAATAAAAATAAATAAATTAAACCACTTTCTTAATATATGTGAAATCAATTGATTGTAATAGATAAATAGGAACGGAGGAAGTATAAATTACTATGTATAAGTGAGAGACTTAATCTCTTACATAAATTATGCTAGTGTGACTCATTACAATGCAACATTCATTAGGATGAGATTAATTGTGAGAATATAACTCATCGTATTATAGTATTGATTGATAATAAATAAAAAATTGACATGTAATAAATTATAAGAATGATACTTACTATAATATGAGATAGGAAATATCATGACTACTATATAATATAGAGATAGAGATTATTAAGCATTGAATTCAAGTGCTAAATTTATAATGTTTGAATTTTAAACAATTAATTTAACTAATTTTTTAAAAGTTTTATCACAAAATATTTAAATTTTGTATAATTTCAAAACTATCTTAATTATGATTTTAAAAATTGTATATACCAAATCCTTGAATAATGTTATATATATCTATCTAATTATTATAAAAAATAGAGATAATATTGGATAATTTTTATTCAACAAATCTAATTGAAATAGAGGAAGTTAATGAATACATTCGGTTAGATAATTATTGTTAAATAGATTAAGATTTAGTCCATATAAATTAAATAAATAAAATCTAATCTTAAGCATGAACCTATTCAATTAAATGCTAGCTTATTATTTTCAAACAATCCATAAGTGAACTTTTACTTAATTTGATATTTAGCGTGAACAAATTAAATAATTAAAATATAATTTTAAATCAAAATTTATTTAATTAAGCACTAAATTAATATTTTTAAATATACCCTTAAGATTTGTTTGGTACATCATATAAGATCTAATAATATAGAATAAACTATATAATTGAGACTTATATTATGTTTGGAGATTTCAAATAGATTGTATATCATATCTAGTAATCTTTCCTTATACATTTAATTCCATGTAAGGATATGTACTTCATAAAGGAGGAGATAATATTAAAATAAATTCTAAATTATTATAATTAATTTTTTTAAGTTTTCTCTTTTTTACATCTCTTTCTTAAAATTCAATAACTATTTACATTGAAACTTATTTTAATTTAATATATTTTTAATTTTTATCTAACAATATATTGGCACTTGTATTTTAGTTTAATATTTTTATATTCTAATTTGACAATATTAAACTATACTTATGATACTTGTGGATGGTGTATATTATTTTCTTAATATTTTTCAAGATTTTAAAAAAGGCATTTATTAAATTTTATATTATTAAATTGATTTATTATAATTTTTCTACTAATTTGTTTTACAAAACATTCATAAAAAAATATCAATGTGTACACACATGACACATGTATATCTGCACTTGTGTATGTGTGTTGATGAAACATATTATATTATTTTACTACCATGGACTAAATTTTAATTTATATATGATCATATTTTTTTTGGATAATGGCAAAGTAATCAAACTACTAGACGCATGCAAGGTATTATCATATATATTTTTTTAAATATTGTTGTTGAAGGATTTGGTATAATTATGCATTTCAAATTCATTTAAAACAATTTTTTAGGCTTTTAATATGTAAGGGAATTTTAATTAAATTAATTATTTTTATGCCTATACATTCTTTTATAACATTATAATAAATAAAGTATAAAATAATTTTATACAAATATTTATTTTATGCAATAATAAATCAAATATAGTATAATTAATATATTATTTTACCTTTGTATAATATTGTATTATATTATTCGGCATTTCCTAGATGATACCGTATGATATGTCAGTCTTGCTCTTCTTCATTGTGCTTGAGACAAATAAAACATAATAAAAAGATCTAGAATAGTACTCGGTCAAACCGGCTCTACATGGATAAAAATTCTACAATCGAATTGACCGCAAAACTGGAAATTTCTAGACTTATAATATTGTTTGAAACCATCCGCGATGTTAATTTAACCAATCGCGTTCGCACCCCTTTATAAATTAAAGGAAGGTGATTACAATTTACTCATGAATTTTCATTGACCGCAAAAAGTGATATATAAATTTTAAAATCTTACACTTTATTTTTAAATTTTAATGGAGTAAAAAAAATAATTTACATATTTTAAAAATTTACATTTTATCCTTAAACTTTTGAAAAAAAAGATGAAAATATTAATTTTAAATCTTGATCTCTATTGATCTAATCATTTCAACGGTATATAAAATAAGTTATCCAAAAGTGTTGCGACAATTGTTAAAATTTAAAGAATGTTAAAGTTTGAACTATTTGTATTTAATAAAAATTTCTTTCTGAAGGATTCCTAAATTTCATGCTTGTAAAAACTTAATAAACTTTATCTAATATATAAATTTGAAAACCAAACTATTTAGTTAACATAGTTTAAAATTAGTATAGAAATTTTTGTTTAAATTGTTCTAGTAAATTATTATCTAAAAGGTGTTAGGATTCAACCTAAATTCTAATAATTAGTAATTTATAATTATTTCCTATTTTTAAATTATTCTTTAATTCAAATTAGGATTATTATTAATTTATGATTATTTTCTTATTAAGAGTTTTTTGCCTATTCAAATTAGGATTTGTGTTAGAATTGCATTGGAATTCCTTATCAATTAAGTATTATTGAGTTATAAATGTCTATGTCAATAACGGATTTGATGTATGAGAAAAATTTGGTGTGAAAATTGTTTTAGAGAATAGGGGTGTAATTGGGATTTTGATTTATGAGAAAGTTAAAGTTTGTAATTTCTACAATTTAATAGTGAAAATTTTATTGATTGTCCCATGATTTTTTTCCTTTAAAGGGGTTTCCATGCAAATGTTATGTTAATTTTATTGTCATTTTTATTTATTGGTATTTTTCCTAACAAGTGATATTAGAGGTGTGGTACAATCCTACATAAAGTTATGACTTAAGATGGTGAAACTTCAAGTTAAAGTAAGCAATAGATTTAAGGTGGAGCCATTGGATAGGAAGCACAATTTTAGCTTGCAACAAAGTATGGCGAAAGATATTCTAATGTAGCAAAGGTTGACTAAAACACTAAATGAAAAGGAAAAAAAGCCTACAAATATGACAAATAAAACTTGAGAAAAGATAAAGATGAAGGTAGTTAGTACCATCTGGCTATATTTAACACTTGCAATAAAATATAATGTTTTAGATGAAACTTGTATTGTTAAGCTATGGAAGAAATTAGAAAAACTTTATATATCAAAATCTAACACAAATTGATTGTATTTAAAGAAAAATTACACTAGTTGAGGATGGATAGAGATACTAATATGAGAGATAATTTGAATTATTTTAATAAGTTACTATCTCAATTGATAAGTATTGGAGGTATGATAGAGGATGAGGATAAAGCTTTGTTATTTTTAGCATCTCTTCTAAATTTTTATCATAGTTTGGTGATTGTATTGTCAGTTGGAAAAGATACACCTATGATAAAAGATGTAATTTTTGCTATATTAGAGAATGTAAGGTTTAGAAAGCATACCATTAAATTCAAGGAAATTGCTTATATAGCTAATAATGTAGGGGTTGAAGTATATATCTTGGTGGCAACCTAAATATGAAGACTTACCACATCTAATTTAAGGGGTCGGTAAAATATTATAGTGATAAAGAGTGATTTTACTATTATAAGAAATGACATCTTAAATAGATATGTGAAAGTTAGATAATAATTTAGAAGAGTTTAAGAGAATCAAAGAGAAAAAGAAAGTTGAATCTAATATTGTTGGTATTGCAATTATGCATGATAATGAAAATTATATGATTTTAATGGATGATAAATGTCAAAATGATCTTAATGATAACACTATTTGATTCTATTCACTCCAATCACATTTATACTAATAAGAAGATGTTTAATACATATAATGATTATCAGTCTGGAATTATAAAAATGGCTAATGGTAATATTATGAATGTCAAAGGTACTAATAATGTAAAACTTAATTTGCATGAAGGTACTATAAAGACTTTAAAAGATATGAGATATAAGCCAACATTGAAAAAGAATTTAATTTCTTTAGGTAAATTGGATGTTTTAGGATATGGATATTCTAGTCAAAATGAAGTCTTGAAAATTACTAGATTCGTGTTGATTATAAAGGATAAGAAGGCTAATGTGAATTTGTATAAGTTAATGAAAAATACAATTATGAGAAATTTAAATGGTGAAGTATATAATGAAGGAAAGAAGATGAAGCATGCGAGAGTTCTTATGAAGAAAGTGACCTTTGTTAAGATGTTAAAAAGGCCACTTCTTGCTAGAGTTTTCAAGTGAAGAGATATAATTTATGTCAAGGTAAAGATTGTTAGGATTTGATCCAAATTCTAATAATTACTATTATGATTATTACCTATTTTTGAATTATTCTCCTATTCAAATTAGGATTATTATCAATTTGTGATTATTTTCCTATTAAGAATTGTCTTCCTACTTAAGTTAATATTTTTGTATTAGAGTTAGACTAGGATTCCTTTTTTAAACAAATATTATTAAGTTATAAATATTTGTATTGATCAAGGGTTTGATGTATGAGAGAAACTTGGTGTGAGGAATGTTTAAGAGAAAATAGGGAGTAATTGATATTTAGGTTTGAAAGAAAGTTAGAATTTGTAATTTCTATAATTTGATAGTGAAAATTTTGTTGATTGTCCTATGATTTTTCCCTTTAAGTTTAATGGGCTCTCCACCCAAATAATGTGCTAATTTCATGGTTATTTTTTATTCATCGATTTTTTCTCAATAAAAGATTATAAATGAAAATTTTGATCTAGTAGAAGTACAATAGATTTGAGATTTAATGTTCAATTTATTTTACACATGCTTAAAAAATTGAACAAATTGGTATGGTTAAAATAAATTATGTGCTTAGAAAAAGTCTTATTAAAAATTTTAGAAGCAATTCTTAATCTAATATCCTAACTTTTCTTTGATTTTCTTAAAGAATTTGTCATTAAATTTATGTTTTTTTTTAATTTGTTTAAACTAAAGAGTGACTTGATATAATGAAAAAGTAAAATCAACAAATGTTACAACTAGATTTAACCTAAAATTAATAGTTTCACCTTTCCTATAAGTTTTAAAGGATAAAATGTAAAGCTTTAAAGTACTTTTTTTATGGAGTCAAAATTTAGGAAAGTAGAGTGTAAGGTTTTAAAATTTTTATATCATTTTTCTCACTAAGGCTTTGTTTGTATGGAGAGAAAGAAAATAAAAAAGAAAGAAAATTTTTAAATTTTATTTTTTCTCTTATTTGGATGGAATGAAAAGAGGAAAAAATATAAAAGTAAAATATATGGCTACTATAATCGAGTAAATTCAAATTTTATTTTTTCTATAATTTTTTAATTCAAATTTAAAAATTTCTTTTCTTCTTTTTTTATTTTCTCTTCAACAAAACAAGGGGTTAATCAAAGTTTAGAGGGTATATTGTATTTTCTCCTATAAAAGAAGTATGAATCCATAATATAGGATAAACTATATAAGTTGTTGAGAGATTTTAAATATATTATATAACTTATTTGAAAATTTCAATCCCTTTTTAAGTTTGTAAGGAGGTTGTTATGCTATTTTCTCTTATCAGGAGAGGTCTTTTAGTTGTGAGGCAAATTTGGGTTATGTAATGATGGTTTCCTTATTACTTCACTTTTCTTTACCATTAGAGAACCATTGGGTGTTGCATCTGAACTTAGCTTTCATTATAAGTATTATTGACTTTCCTCTAGAAGATGTGGATAGGGATTCTAGGGAGTTATTACTTGGACTAATCAGTAATGTAAAATAGGAGAAGGAGAGAACATGGATTAAATTTAAGTATGAGAAATTTTAACATTTTTGTTATGCATGTCGGGTATTAAGACATGAACAAAAGGAATGCCATAAACTAAAAGAGCAAGGATATGATTATCCACAACATAAAAGATAGGGTTCTTAATTAGGGACGACTTTAGTCTAGCTAATTCACGAGCTTAATGCTAACCAAAGCATAATAAACCAATCTACGAAGTAACAGACCCCAACTAACGAACTTATCTCATAAGGTTCCTTTCTAAGACAAATGTAATAATAACTAATATTTGAGAAGATGTCAAATATGGATATGATGGCTAAACAACATAATGAAAAGATGTTTGTTAATGATTTACTTAATAATCCTAATAGCATAGGGATGAATAGGTATAAAAAGGATACTCTCAACTCTAGTATTTTGTTACCAAATCTTAGTACTTCAATTTTAGTCCAAGGAGGAAAACATAAGGGGAGCAAAATGTCCCTACCACTATAGCTCTCACTACTATGTTACACCACTTAACAGACTTAAACCACAATTTACTTGCTAAGATGAATAAGGCTTCTTCAACCTCCAATACGTCAGTTTTTCCTTTAAATACTCTTATAGAGCAAAACACAATAAATGTCCTTATATATGATTTTTTCGTAAACAAAGGTCATTCTAAAAAAAAGTTAAGGGATGGTTTTGAGTCTAATAAAGCAATTAAATTAAGCAAAAATATAAATAATTTTATTTTTGAACCTAAATAAACACCAGTGTTTCTTGAAGGACAAAGTGGGAAACTCATATTAAGAGGTAAGGTGAGAATATTGCAGTGGAAAAACTATGCACATAGGAGTCTAAATCACAGTATTCACCATACATAACCATTGTTTTCTAACAAGATTAAGGAAGTAGGCCAAATCATGCCCGGACCGATGCTATGAAAATATTAGCATGAAATTGTTGAGGGCTCAATAATTCCTTGGTAGTGAAAGCCTTTATGGCTCTAGTTAGAGGCAATAAGCTAGACATTATTTATTTATGTGAAATAAAGGCTATAGAGGATCAAGTTAAAAAGGTTATTCAACATCTAGTTATTAGCATTCGTTTGCTATCCCTCCAAATGGTTGTTATAGGGGTTTATAATATTATGGTAGCCAAATATCACCTTAATGGTGCAGGAAGCATGCAATTGACTTATTTTAGCCCAAATAAAGGATCCCGATAATTGAAATAATTGGTGTATTACTTTTATTTATTATTCCCCTTATCAAGTAAACAAATGATTCTTATGGACTAAGTTATATGAGATGTATATGGGGATGGATAGATTATGAGTGATTATAAAGGACTTTAATGTCCTCCACTATTTGAGCAATAAATAAAAGGAAAAGTGAGTATGAAATTCCTTTGATTTAGCTTTCAGTGAACTTGTTCAACATATAGGAGCAATGGATATTGTTATGAATAGATAACAATTGACATGGTCCAATAGTCATATTGGGGAAGAGAATATTAAAAAATAACTAGACTATGTGGTATGTTATATTCAATGACATTTAATGTATCCTAAGGGAGCTTTGAACACTTTATCATCTCATTATTTTGATTATCTTCCTATTCTACTTAATACTCAAGGTAATATTGATTATAATCCATGCCCATTTTGCTTTATAGTAAATTGGTTTTATGATGAGTCTTGTTCTTATATAATATAGGAGACTTGGCAAGGTATAATTACCTAAGGTTCTACTTTATTTCAAATAACTTAAAAGTTGAAATGGGTAAAAGGATGCCTATAACAATAGAATAAAGAGGTATTTAGCTATTAGCATATCATGTTAAAGAACTTTAAGCAAAATTAGACCAAATACACTAACAAAAGCCCACCACTTTGAATGTACATAAAGGAAGGAATTGTTAGTGTGTGTCCTATGAGCCAAACATGAAGATGATTGTAATAATGCACAATATATTATGTTTTATTAGCAATGTAATTATTATATTTTGTTTTCATTTCTTTATTATTATTATTCTGTGCAATTTATAACTTAATATAATAATTGTCCCTGGAATAGTTTTACTATTTCTAAAATGCCCCTAGTCAAGTATTATTGTGAAAAGAATAGTAATAATACATCGAGACTAGTATGTATAGTGACTGATGATTATGAATCATGGATATATGATATGAAGTCAATACATGAGTACATTGTTAGTAGACAACTGTACTGGACTAACTCACGATGAAAAAACTATATGGATTGTCATATATCATTAGTTATTCTCATGTGATCACAATGCACGTAATCCTTTGACCTTAAGTTATCACAGTTCCCTACATGAGGAGTCACACACTTTGATGTCATCCTGTATCACCTTTAACCGGGATGTGTTATAAGACGTTGATTGGGTAAGTCATGAATTATGTAGAGGGATGTGAGTGATGTAGATGAGAATTTTGTTCCTATTACATAGTAGAAGTGAAATTCATAGGCTCCTTGATTGAGTGAGATTAAGAAATGCATGGTTATGCTCAAATGGATCAATATGAGATATTAATCATTTGCTTAAGTTAGTCTACTCAATATCAAGAAACATAAATTAAATGTCAACAAGGATGACGCATTCTATGCCTTTAATTCAATTTGGATATTGTTACAAAAGAGACTATGTTACAAAGTGTTGTTTACACATTAAGTAAATATTAAGTAGTAAATATTTTTACTACTTAGGTGATAGTGATGTTTTACTAGATACCGCTTATTGTCTATGGTCCATAAATAGGCTATTACCAACGTAGTAAAAACCTACTGGATCACATAAAAGGAGTAGAAATGAGATAAAAATTAATTAGACTTTAGTTAGACTAAAATTTAATTAATTGGGCTTATTTTGTGCATATATATATTATTAAAATAATAATATATTTTCACACAATATATATATTATTACAAATTCGGATTATTACATGCAGCAAAATTTCAAAATTTTGATCCGAATTCTACCTAAGATCCATGCAAAAAGCATAAATCAATTATTAGGATTTTATCTATTAGGCACTTGTGTTTTTATTGATTAAAACTTGAGAGTGGATGAATCAAATACTAGCCGGAGGGTATAGTGTCTCTACAGTATCCACACGGAGTGAACAATGACCTCTCGCCCTCCACGAATCTGCTAGGATGCGTTTCTCTCTCTAAGAATTAGGATTCGATATTTTCTAAGTAATTTAGGGTTTTGGGAAGCTTATGAGTGTGTGCATAATGTACTGCCCTCAAGCCTTTTTTTATAGAACTTAGTCAAGTCACAATCCTAGTTCTACTAGGATAATGCTTCCAAAATTCTAATCACACTTAACAACTCATTTTATCTTTATCCTAGAGATAACGAGGAGAGATAGGACTTATTTATCAATTATTTAATATTAAATAATATGATCTCATAATATATTTATCTAATATCTGATAATGTAATTATTTGATATTACTTTAATATTAAATAATATCACATAATATATATGTATATATATATATATATATTACGTGAATAACACATTATTATTCTTAATAATAATATAAATATGCACGAAAATAAGTCCAATTAATTGGATATTAATATAATTAAAGTTCAATTAATTATTGCCTTATTCTTACTCCTTTTGTGTGACCCTGTAGATTCTTACTACGTTGACAATGACTCATTATTGAGTCATAGACAGTGAGTAATATCTAGCAATACATCACTACCACTCAAGTAGTAAGAATATTTATGATTTGACATCCACCTAATACATGATCAACATTTTGCATCATAACCCTTTTGTAATAATATCCAAATTGAACTGGAGGCATGGAATATGTCATCCTCGTCAATATTTAATTTATATTTTTTGATACTGAGTAGACTTAAAATAAATGATTAATATCATATATTAATCCAATTGAGCATGGCCATACATTTCTAAATCTCACTTAATCAAGAGGCCCAAAGATATTTCTCTTTTATACAACAGTAACAAAATCTCATCTATATCACTCACTTCTCTCTACACGATTCATGACACACCTAATCAATGCCCTATTTGTTATCCTAATTAAAGGTAACATAGGACAATATTAAAGTGAGTAATTCCTTATGTAGGAAACTGTAGTGACTTCATGTCAAAAGTTTATGTGTATTTGTGATCATATAAGAATAACTTATGACACATCTATCCATGCAATATTCTCATAGTAGGTCAGTCTAGTACATTGTTTACTAATAATGTACTTATGTATTGACTTGATATCACATATCTATGATTCGTAATCATCAGTCATTATACATGTTAGTCTCGATATATTATTACTATCATTTTCGTAATAATACTTGACTAGGGGCATTTTAAGAATAGCGAAGTTATTCCAAGGATAATTATTATATTAAATTATAAATCGTGCAGAATAATAATAAAATTATAAAAATATAATATAATAATTAAATTGACTAAAATAAAACATAATACATTGTGTATTACTTCAATTATTTATATGATTGGTTCCTAGGACACACACTAACATATATGATATATTATGTGATATTATTTGATATTAAAGTAATATAAAATAACTATATACCTTTTTAATATTAGATAATTATATTATAAGATAATATTATTATCTAACATTGGATAATGGATAAGTTCTATCTTTCTTCACTCTCTCCATAATAAGGATAAGGTGATAGGTGTCAAGTATAATTAAGATTTTTGGAAGTATTATCCTAGTAGGATTATGAATGTGGTTTACATTAGTTCTATAAAAAGGAACTTAAAGGCAGCACATTGTATGATACATTAGCTACCATTAAATCCTAAATTCACTTAGAAAATGCACCAATCCTAATTGTTGAAAGAGAGACGTATCCTAGCATATTCGTAAAGGGTGAGAAGTCTTTGTTTACTTCACATGGATACTGTAGAGATGCTATACCTTCCGCTGGCATTGAATTTGTGATTCATCTCGATATTTGAAAGTTTTGTTCAGAAAGAACACAAGTACACAAAAGGTAAAATCATAATATTGATTTATGCATTTTTATATGGATCCTTGGTAAGTTTTGGATCAAAATTTTTTAATTTTCCATTACATATGTTGATCCAAAACCTAATAGGAATCTCTAGGTAGAAATTAGGGAACAATTGAAAAGACAAGAGCAAATATGGAGGTAAAAATCTTAAGAATTATGGATTAAGGAAGGAGACATAAATTCTAATTTTTTTCCATCTTTCTACTATCATAAGAAGAGAAGGAAATAATATTACTTTAATTAGGATTGCTTTGACATAATAGTTAAAGGGACGTAATTGATGCCTACGTTGTCACACAATTTAAACAATTATTCTAATCAAATAATCTAGATATACCATAAATCTTGAAAGCCTATTGCCTTAGTGCATTACAAATTTAGAAAATGAAGACATGTGCTAAACAATTGGAGGATGAAATTTGGCAAGTGATCAAGGAAATGCACCCATTAAAGGCCTCAAGTCCAGATGGGATGCCAGGTTTGTTTTACCAAAATTGTTAGGAATTCGTCTTTCATAATACAATTTAGGCCATTCATAAGTTTTTCATTAAAGGTTACTAACTTAACCATACATATCTTATGCTAATTCCCAAGTAAATGCTAGTAGAAACTTTTCAAGACTTTTATTGTATAAGCTTTTGCAATTTTATTTATAAGGTCATTTCAAAGATCCTTGCTAATGAGATGCATATGGTAGTACAAAAGTTGATCTTCCCAATGTAATTAACATTTACACCGAGGCATTGGATTGTTGAAAATAACTTACTAGCATAAGAAATTGTTCACATGATTAAAAAGAAAAGAGGTAAAGCAAGTTTGATAGGCATTAAACTAGATATGCAGAAAGCTTATGATAAGGTGGAATAGGACTTTCTTAATCATAATTATGCGAAATTTTATTTTAAGGTTTAAGGTTCAGGCCTCAAGTTTAGATGGGATGCCAGGTTTTTTTTACCAAAATTATTAAGAATTCATCTCTTATAATACAAGATAGGCTATTCATAATTTTTTCATTAAGGGTTACTTGTTATGGGAACTTAACCATAATATCTTGTGCTAATTCCCAAGTAAGTGCTAGCTGAAACTTTTTAAAACTTTCATTTTATAAGCTTTTGCAATCTTATCTACAAGGTCATTTCAAAGATCCTCACTAATAAGATGCATATGGTAGTATGAAAGCTAATCTCCCTAATGTAATTAGCATTTTTACTAGGAATTGGATTATTAAAAATGACTTACTGGCATAAGAAATCATTCACATGATTAAAAAGAAAAAAGATAAAGCAGGTTAGATGGGCATTAAACTAGATATGCAGAAAGCCTATGATAGGATGGAATAAGACTTTCTTAATCATAATTATCCAAAATTTTAGTTTTTATCCAAAATGTGTGCATTGAATTTATCAATGTTTATTTTCATTTTGCTCAATGAGAGTGCTTTTGGTATATTATCCCTATCTGGAGATGTTCGAAGGGAGACCCATTTTCTCTTTATTTATTTATTTTAGTGTCAGAAGTGTTTAGTTGAAGCCTAAGGTCAAATTCATAAAGTTTAGATTAGTAGAGGTTGTGAGTTAGTGTCACACCTCACATTTATCGATGGTGTGATTTTATTTTCCAAAGCTAACATGTTGAAGTAAAAGGTTTACAAGAATATATAGACAAATATTCTATTTGGTCTAGCTAACAAGTTAGGTTCCAAAAGTTTAGCATCTTTTTTAGCTCAAATGTTATCAAGAAAGATTGGCAATAGATCAAAGAATCATTACAATTGAATCCCATTTGGGAAGATGCAAAATATTTAGGAATTCCAATATTTCTCTTAAGTAAGAAAATAGAGGATTTTTTATATGTCCTGAACAAAGTTCAGTCTCACTTATAAGGTTGGAGAAAAAAAACTTTGTCTTAGGGAGGCAAAGCTACTTTCATAAAATCAGTGATCCAACAATTGCCACTTTACACAATATCCATTATACATATTCCAACTACTATATGCTAGAAATTAGACTCATTATCTCGATGTTTTTGGTGGAATGCTAAACTAGATAATAATCATTTTTACACCTATATAGCTTGGTCTGAATTATGTAAGCTAAAGAAATTGGATAACATAGGCTTTAAGTCATTTATAGAACTAAATGAATCTTTATTAACAAAAATAGCATGGCAAGACAAATTATGGGCCAACAGTTTTTGCAAGAAGTACTTATATGGCAAATCTCTCATTGAGGTAGAGGATAACGTTTCAGGATCAAATATTTAAAGAAGTGTAATGATGTGTAAGGAATCACTAAAATTATAAGCATGTTATTTGGTATGGAGTGGGGAGTTATTGATAACTGCCAATCATCCTTGGGTTTCTACTATTTCAGGATTCAAACCTACCATCAAGGTCGATATCACAGTGTCTATAAATCTCAAAATTAAGGATCTTTAGCTACCACATTCTAAATAGTGGAATACTAACATGGCGTCTAGTATATTCATTATTAAAGATATAGAGAGAATGATCTAACTAAAGATCTCAGAGAAGGGCTATGATGAAATGAAATGGATATTACAGTTCTCAGGCAAGTTCATAGTAAAGTCAATGTACCAAGCTCATAACTATTATTTACCTAATGAATGCTTTACCAAACTTTAGAATACTCTGTGAAATGTTATAATCCATTATCAATTGAAATTATTGTTATGGAGGTTTGGCTGTGGATAGGTTCTAATTAAGATGAGTGTGCAATGGTTCGCTATGCTTTATGATTTGCACTGCCCATTCTACCTCCTAAAGGATGAAATAGATCATCATGTTCTCACAAGATGTGATTTTGTATGAATGCTTTGGTTCCGTTTACATAAAATTCATAGTTTGTAAGTTCTTTTTGATTCTATATAGGATTACTTGAAGGTAATTCTTAATATCAATAATAAGTTGATTCCAAAAAGAGCTTTTATCACAGTTGTGCTTAATATTCTAGTTGGTATTGCTTTCATAACTTGTCAGGGCTGGAAGGCATGCAACAATTTCATGTTTGCAGGTCTACATCTATATATTGATCGCTTGATAACACTTATTGAAGATGATCTACATATGAAGTAAATATGCTACGTTTTTGCTAGTTTTAGTGCATTAAGAATGGGTGTTGCTATCTTCAAACTCCTTAAAGCTAAATGTTAATACTGCTTAGCATGGAGGAGAGATAGTAATCTTAGCGTTGGCATGAGATAAGTTAGGGAATGTCATGTAGATGTGGTTTAAAAGACTTATCATGTCTACAGTAGAAGAGGCAAAAGCATATGCTATTTTAAAGGCATTCATGGTGGCTAACACTTTGGACTATCCTAATTTTTTTATTAAATTAGACTACAAACTAGTGGTTAAAGCAAATCTAGGTTTTCTTATCTGCCTATCAAGAATATTAGTGTTAGTAGAAGACATTAAATTGTATTTAAAGGCATCAATATGTATATTTGTTGTGTAGATTTCTAAGACTACTAATAGCGTATCTCATAAGCAAGTTAAATAGATTTTTAATGTAATTAGGAATGGAGATGGCTCTATGAGTGAAGTTCCTTCTATAGTTCATGAGGCTTGTACTCATGATGTTGACATCACTTTTAACTATTTTTATTAGTTTTATTTCCATAGCAAAAAAATTAATTAAAAATTTCTTTTTATATGTTGAATTTTGTATAAAATTATCCATTCTCTAGGGTAGACAAAAAGGATCAATATGATAGTATTAAGATAAATTTTGAATTATTAAAATAAATGTGATAGAGAAAAAGGGTAAACATATAAAATTATCTACATTGATCCTTTTTGTCTACCTAAAAAGGATCAATGTGATAGTGTTAAGATAAAATTTGAATTATTAAAATAAAAATTCATTTTAAATATTTTCTCTACTCTTTCTCTATCACATATATTTTTTTTATAAAATTGAAAATAAAAAATTCTTTCACATTGACATTTATATTTTAATGTAGTATTTTTTTAAAATTTTTATTTGATAATATTATAGTATTTTATCATACTTTTATATTTGTGGTGTGTTAATTTTTTAAAATATTTTAAAGATTTTATATAGAGTACTTATTAAATTTTATATTCTTAAATTAAGTTACTAAATCTTTTTAACTAATCTATTATGCATATATTCTCACGTACATATTAATGCATAAAAATATATGTACATTTGTGTATATATGTCAATCAAGTATTTTATATTATTTTATTACTATTACTATAGTGTAATCCTTTAATTCATATATATTATTATATTTTTTTAAAGATATTTTTGTTAAAGAGCTTTTTGATATAATTATGCATTTCAAATTTATTTGGAGAAATTTTATTAAAGATGTTTAATTGATAGGCTGGGTTAGATTGGATCAAAATTCGTGCAAGCTCAATCCATTTATGCGTAGTCTATTAAGGCTTGTTTTAACTAGGTTCAATCTGTGGGTTAACCCACCTTTCTTTTTTTTTAAAAAAAATTAATTTATATTTTATTATTTATTATATTTTTTTATAAATATTTTTATTTTTATATTCATCAATTTTATTATCTATTTTTATTTTTAATATTTCTAATTATTTTATATATTTACATTTAATTTTTAGCAATTAAATAATATTTTATATTAATTATGATATAAAAATAATTAATAAATTAATTTTTTAGAATAAAAATATTTTTATATTATTAAATATAAAAATTAAGAAATAATTTGATTTATTTAGGTTGGTGGATCAGTTCTGTCTTTGACCCCCAATTTACCAAACCCAACTCATTTAAGTTTATTTTTCAACAAGTCTAATTTTTTTTATAAAATAATAACAAGTAAAAGGTAGAATAATTTTGTACAAATCTTCGTAATATATAATAATAGATCAAATATCATATAATATATTATTTTATCTTACACAATATTATACCATATTATTCAATATTTTATTTTTATACCATAAGAGGCCTAAATATTTATTCTAATATTTGAAAGAAATGATATCTGCTAACATTTTAGGGGTCGTTTGGTTCATACGGGAACTAAGTTCCCATGGGAAATGGAACTTCACAGGAAGTTGATTTCCCGTATGAACTTCCTGGGATATCTCAATTTTTGTTTGGTTGACATGGAGCAAGTTCCATTTCCCGCAAAAGAACTTCCTATGTTTTTGTTTGATTCAACTTTGTATTTCCTACGATATAACAATGAAATGACCACAATAGCCTCCAAAATAAACATTAACAGATATTAATTAATTTCAATTTTTTTATGTGAAAAATACTATTCTCCGAGGCGGGAAAATGAAAGGACATGACATCGAAGTGACAAAACGCAATGACCTGAATACAAAACGACGCACGCGATGGGCATTTCAACGGGCACAAAAAAGCCGAAACAGTAACAGTAACAACACTTCGCATTCCATCTCAAAGCTCAGTACCAGTGATCTCAAGACGCAGGAAGACACCGTGCAAATCATCTCCAAATACAGCAAGAGAAGATACCAAACGACCCTGAACAACCGGATAACATCATTTATCGACATCGGACGCTGAAAGCAAGATCAAACAGTAACTCTGCACAAATGGGTCATCCACAGGTAAACCCACCTCCTCTTTAGCATTGACTCTAATACAGGCATTATACTTCAGTTATAAGTGCAACGAAAATGCCACAGTTTCTTTGGACTTGTGTTCCTATGTGAGTTGAAGTGAAACCTTAGCAGTTAGTAGGACCACAACATGCCATGTATTTTGTTGCATGTTACTATCACTCCACATAATATCTGTTTGTATGAGAACCAGAAAAATGGCACCATGCATATTTCATTGTCCTTTTGACATTCTGTTCACATAAAAAGAGGAGGACATTAGGGAGTCATCTGATGCCCTAAAGTAAAGTGCTTTTCTATCGGCATTGCCTTTGATCATGTTCGATTTGTAGTTTAACACCACAATGTGGTAGGTGTTATGTTCTCAACGAAACATTAACATCTCGTTTCATTAGTCTTTGATAGGGTAAGCACATTGGTTTTGTCAAGGTTATCCGTTTAGTCACGAATCATGTTATCTATATCCTGTGTTTTTTGTGCTGGCATCTCTGTTTGCGGACCAAACACTACTATGTCACCACGGTAGGGGATCATAAAACAGTTATGTCTCGGTCCTTAGCTCATGTTACTGTTTCTCGGTGAAACAGAAACACACCACTACCACGAGGTTCCGTTGTCACTTATACGGCATTTTGCCTGCTCGTGGTTGTTTTTAATCGTTGTTAACACCGGAGAGCTTTGTTAAACATGCATCTCTTATTTTTGATAATCATGTTACGATTTCTTGCTGAAACAGCCACACATTATTTCTCGTAGGTTACACCGTCAATCATGCATCATTTTGTCAACTTATGTTCCGTCTTCTCATTATCAATGCAGTAGGGATTCGTAAAATGGTTATTTGTCAAATGTTGGTCCATGTTACTATTTCTCGCTGAAACAGCAACATAACTCTACCACAGGGCTGCATTGTTAGTCAGACCTCATGGAAACTACCTGTGCATGTTTTGGTTCTTTTTCAATATAGTAGAGTGCTGTGAAACTCGCATATGTCGCTTTTATGGGTCATGTTACTGTTTCTTGGTGAAACAGTAACACATAATTTCTTCGAGGCTCCGCTGTTAATCATGCCTCATATTGTCAAATTACATTCCCTGTGTTTGTTATCAACGCAGTAGGGATTCGTAAAATGGTTATTTGTCAAATGTTGGTCCATGTTACTATTTCTCGCTGAAACAGCAACACAGCTCTAGCACGAGGTTGCATTGCTAGTCAGACCTCATGGAAACTACCTGTGCATATTTTGATTCTTTTTCAATATAGTAGAGTGTTGTGAAACTCGCATATGTCGCTTTTCTGGGTCATGTTACTGTTTCTTGGTGAAACAGAAACACATAATTTCTTCGAGGCTCCACTGTTAATCATGCCTCATATTGTCAAATTACATTCCCCGTATTCGTTATCAACGCAGTAGGGATTCGTAAAATGGTTATTTATCAAATGTTGGCCCATGTTACTGTTTCTCGCTAAAATAGCAACACAGCTCTAGTACGAGGTTGCATTGCTAGTCAGACCTCATGAAAATTATCTGTGCATGTTTTGATTCTTTTTCAATATAGTAGAGTGCTATGAAACTCGCATATGTCGCTTTTCTGGGTCATGTTACTATTTCTTAGTGAAACAGTAACACATAATTTCTTCGAGGCTCCGCTATTAATCATGCCTCATATTATCAAATTACATTCCCCGTGTTCGTTATCATAGCAGTAGGGATTCATAAAATGGTTATTTGTCAAATCTTGGCTCATGTTATTGTCTCTCGTTGAAATAGCAACACAGTTCTAGCACGAGGTTGCATTGTTAGGCAGACCTCATATTGTCCACTTGTACATGTTCTTGTTCATTTTCAACGTAGTAGATTGATGTCAAACTCGCACATCTTGGTTTTCTGGCTCATGTTGCTGTTTCTTGTTGAAACAGTAACACATGGCTCCTTGGAAGCTCCAATGTTGATCATGCCTCACCTTGTCAACTTATGTTCCTATTGCTCGTTATCAACGCAGTAGAGATCCGTAAGACAGTTATACTTTGATTATTAGCTCATGTTACTGTTTCTCGGTGAACAGTAACATACCACTGCCACAATGTTGCATTGTTATTCATACCTCACAGAGTGGCACTTACCCACGAGTTTTGTTAAACATGTATATCTCATTTTTTATCTCATGTTACTTTTTCTTGCTGAAACAGTAACATCACTAGGAAGAATTGGATGTTGCATTATTAATCATACCTCGTTTTGTCTATTTATGCTTGAGCTAACTCTTGATTTGACGTTTACCTGAGCAGAAAGGCGCTAAAGCACTCACACAAGCAGACCATTCTGATGAAGAAATCCAAAAATTCCAGCAATATAGGTCCAATCTTTTGGCGTGCATTAGGCAGGTTGATCAGGTTCAATTGGATGACAGGCACACGACGGTGCTACGACACAACCCATTTTGGGTTCTAATTAACGCAATAATAACAAAGGAACTAGATTGCAGCATGTGTCGGAAGAGCGATGTTGAAATTCAGTCCATAATTGCTACCTTCTCAGACAAGAATAATCATTTCAATATCGGGGGCGAACATCTCAGAATAACACCAACATCAGTGAAGCTGATCTTTGGAATAAGAGATGGAGACCAGCCCATCCAGACAATATCTGGCAAGAGGACACTGTCAGACTTTGACATAAGATGTTTCCGTGGCAAAGCACGGATGAGCAAACTAATAATATTCAACGCTCTCGAAATAGCAGTGCGGGGAACATCAGAGACTGATGTGCAGGATGTCTCCTGCCTCATAACATTGATGCTTCTAGTCACCCTTTTCGTACCAAACAGGGCTCACACATTGGCCTGGTCATATATCAAATACGTAGAAGATGTAGATGAAATAGCACAATATGGGTGGTCACAGCATATTTACGACCAACTCATGAATTCTCTCAAAAAGGACAGCACCCCCAATGTAACCGGGTGTGTCATGCTTTTGCCAGTAAGTTAAAGATGTCAAAACTGCTTTTTACTTCGTGTCCGAATCCTTTACATTTTCTTCATTCATCTCCATTCATTTGAGTGAATGTTCGTGTTTCCTTATTGTATATTTGTCGCAAGTCTTGGCTCATGTTACTGTTTTAGACTAAAACAGTAACATGTCCCTGCTTTGTCTCTGAATGGTTACCTAAAGTTTTATGGCATTTTGATTGTTAATGTGATTTCATTTGACAGTTATTTGTGAGTTTTTGGTTTATGTTAATGACTGCGTACAAGAATAACTTGTTTACCTCTAGTTATTCTTGATCTTTTTATTACTCCATCTTGGATGCAGCCTCCTAAGGAAATTAACGTGACAAATTGTACGTTTTATTGTCGACAGTATTGGCTGTGTGAGATTACCAACGTGCTGGGCGGGCATCACATCGAAAGAGTTCCAAGGTGCCTCAAATGGGACCTGAAGCTCCTCACACGCCAACTGAGGGATCAACTTATCAGCCAGCTTCAGGTAATAGTATGAAAATATTAACTTATTATGATGCCCGATACATGTCAGTGCAAGAAAACATGTTAAGAGTCAGTAATATTCCATTTGTGCGTTTATTGTATTTCATAGTTAATAATTTACCCATACTTATTGTTACGCTCACACTATATCCTTTTTTTTCATGTTACTGTTTCTCACTGAAACAACAGTGGAAATAATGTTATGCTTCAGGTCCTAAATAGAGAGATTGAGCCCACTGTACATGAATACAATCTCCTCTACACAGATGAGACAAATCTACGATTGATTAAATTCGTTGACAAAATAAAATAATATGACACACCCTCCCAATCGGAGGATTCGGAGGGCGATAATGAGACAGCATCGGCCCAGTACGTTATCCAACCCCGGGCAATAAAGTTGGACCAATTTGCCGATATTGCGCTATCCCAGAAGGAGCAACAGCAATAAAACAACGATGAAGTTCTACGGCTTAGGGATCAACTCACCAGTGCAAACACAGAGTTACTCAAACTGAAGGATGAATTGACGTCTCTCACTAAGAAACTTCATTCGTTAGAACAACAGACAGAAGAAAATGTAGAGACAATATCCAAACTCAAACACGATAATGCACTGCTACAGGAAGAACTGTCCACAGCAACAAGTGAGGCAGAAAACCTCAGGACGGTCAACATTAGTTTGGAAAATCATAATAAACAGCTCAATGCACAGCTATCAGAACAGATTGTGCAGGTGGTTGAACAAGCTGAGGTAGAAACCACCAGAGCTGATGAGCAACGTATAGACGAGGCAAAACAACGATCGATGATAGCGAATATAAAGAAAAAACCAAGAAAAATAAAACGGGACGAGGAGTTCACGTACTCAGGTCCTTTGAAAAAATGAATGAAACAAGCATATGCACGTCAACAGATAACAACCGCTGAGGAGGTCTACGGGCAGAGCAAAGAGGCCCCTGTTGTAATTGAAGATGAAACACCCACAGATAAACCCAATAAAAAGTAGACTCACAAGGCACCCAACAGTCCAAAGTTTCCAACCACAAAATACCTAACCAAGGATGTCAGGAGTAAGATGATGCAATTAAAATTGGCAGGAGATCTACAGTAAGTCATGTTCTATTTTCTTGTGGATGCTTTGCATTTACTAGGAAGTTTTGTTTATCGCCTCGTCTAATCCCTTTGCCAAATCACCATATGCAGTATTTTTGTCTGGTCAATCCCCGAGCAGTATTTGTTCATAACATTTGAGGATTTGGTGGAAGTTATGAAAGAGGCATCAATCACGAATAATGTATGTATCATCTGGTCGTTTAAATGCATTGTTGTTTTGTCGTTAATCACATCTTTATTCCTGTTACTGTTTCTTTCCTAAACAGTAACAGGAACATAGTCTAATCGGTCTCAAAGATATTGTTATTTTAACTTTGTAGAGTCCAAACGGTTAGATACAATTATTCTGTCTGTTTCAACTGGCGGATTCTTGTGTTACTGTTTGAAGTTTGCCACCCTTATCAATCATATAACAAAAACTAAACAATCAATGCAGCTCATAGATGGCCATGCCTACACTCTGAGCCTGGCTTCCACGAACAGTGAAAGGAAGGTATTTGCCTTCGACAGCTGTTGCTGGGTAAGATTCTAAATCCATCTCGCTTATATAAATCACAGAAGGCATCATTGATTCTGACTTAGGTTAAAACTATGTTGACAGTCTTACATTGTGAGCGACGTCAAGTTTCTCCAAGAAGCCAGGCAATACAAATTCGATGCACGTATGGAGGAGGCAATGGCTGCAGATGTTATTATCTTCCCACTGAACTCCACGGGCGTCAATGACTTCAACAACCCCAACCACTTCACACTTCTCGTCCTAGATAATAAAGCGCGCAGATGAACACACTATAACTTGATGCGGCCGAGAAGAGAGAAGACACCGGATCCATACTTTCGTGATGCCACGATGGTGGTGAGTGATATTAAATACCTTGTTATTTTATTGACGTTACTCTTTCCATCAGACACAGTAACATCACATAAACACAATAAGACAACGGTGTATCTCTCGTATGTAGCTCATTTCATGGTCTTCTGTTGGAGAAAACATGTCAAGTGTGATTCTATTACAAACATAAGCTGTTATTCGTTGACGTTTCTGTTTCTTGTAAAGACAGTCACACTTTGTTTTCTGGGAGTTCCAATTTATTCTTAAACATCATTGGGTTATTTGTATGGTAGATGTGTTTTTGTTGCTGATGTTACTATTGCCATAACAAAAACTAATAATTCATAACAATACAAGATGTTACAGCCAGAAATGTAGACAGTTGCACGGAGTTTTCATTTTTCACTTTTGTTGGTTTGCTAACAACAGAAGGACTACTACGAGAAAAGGATGAATGAAGTCCTTGCACAGGGTGGATTGGATAAGAGGGTAGAGCGAGCCACCTCAGGTCCACCGTTTGATATAATATCATACAAACGGTCACCTCAACAGGAAGAAGCGTCGTAAGTAGCAAGGTCATTTCTTATCAAATGTTAACATGTCTAGTAGGTACCAAACTAACTCGTTACTATTTTCCAGGCAAGACTGCGGGATTTTCGTATGCTTTCATATAGAGAATATATTCAGCAATAAAGAGTTTTAGGAATAATTTCCGTTGGAGGAAGTGAGACAATACAGAGCAAAATTAGTTAATAAATTCCTCCAAGATTTCACTCTTCCCAGCTGAAGTTGATTAATATGCACATATATAACAATAAAGTTAATTATTATGCACATATGTAAAACTAAATTCATGTTAAACCATTGTCTTAATATTTAAAATTCAAGTGTATGTATAACTCAATTGTAAATGTAATTCTTTTGTACAAATTAATCTTATATCCAGTTTATGTTAGCACTCAGACATCAGGTTGCCATATGAATTACGAACACATGTATTGATGTTACTCTTTTTTAACGGATACCCCTCCCATCCAGTTGTGCGGTACTATTCTCAAAACCTACCGCCAATGTTTGTATGAATGAAGGACAATCTTTGAAACAGTCATCAGCGATGAACATGCACCTCTCACAAGCACACGGGCCAGTTCCCGGGGTGTTACTGTTTTCCACCGAAACAGTAACATCACATAAACTGTATTTTCTTGGTTCTAATCCTTAGAGGGACTTGTCAAGTGACATGCACAACCACTCAGACGCAGGTCTGAGCAGCCTCGATGATGTTATTGTTTTCACCCAAAACAGTAACATCCCATGTGAAGACGTTTCTTGGATATAATCCGGATAAGAACTTGTCAAGTGACGTGAATAACAACTCGCACCTGCCCTCCAGCCCACCATAACCTCCAGGGCTCAATACTAATCAGCCTGGATGATGTTACTGTTTTCGTCCAAAACAGTAACATCACATAAATTGTATTTTCTTACTTCTTATCCTGAGAGGGACTTGTCAAGTGACATGCACAACCACTCAGATGCAGGACTGAGCAACCTCGATGATGTTACTGTTTTCGCAAAAAATAGTAACATCCCATATGAACACATTTCTTTGATATAATCCCGAGAGAAATTTTTTCATGTGACATGAATAACCACCCAGGCCCGCCATTAAGCCAACCGTAACCTCTAGGGCTCAATACCCAGCACCCTAGTTGATGTTACTGTTTTCACCAAAAATAATAACATCACATATGAACTGAGTTTCTTGGACATAATCAGGATAGGAACTTGTCAAGTGACATGAATAACCACCCAGACCCGCCCTCTAGCCAACCATAACCTCCAGGGCTCAATACCTAGTAGCCTCGGTGATGTTACTGTTTTCTCCCAAAACAGTAACATCACATATGAAGACGTTTCTTTGACATATCAGAATAAGAACTTGTCAAATGACATGAATAACCACCTAGACCCGCCCTCCAGCCAACCATAACCTCTAGGGCTCAATACCCAACACCCTAGTTGATGTTACTGTTTTCGTCAAAAACAGTAACATCACATATGAACTGAGTTTCTTGGACATAATCAAGATAGGAACTTGTCAAGTGAAATGAATAACCACCCAGACCCACCCTCCAGCCAATCATAACCTCCAGGACTCAATACCCAATAGCCTCGGTGATGTTACTGTTTTCGCCCAAAATAGTAACATCCCATACGAAGATGTTTCTTTGACATAATCAAGATAGGAACTTATCAAGTGACGTGAATAACCACCCGCACCCGCCCTCCAGCCCACCATAACCCCTAGGACTCAATACCCATCAGCTTCGATGATGTTACTATTTTCGTCCAAAACAGTAACATCACATATGAACTGAGTTTCTTGGACATAATCAGGATAAGAACTTGTCAGGTGACATGAATAACAACCCAGACCCGCCCTCTAGCTAACCATAACCTCCAGGGCTCAATACCCAGCACCCTAGTTGATGTTACTGTTTTCTCCCAAGACAGTAACATCATATATGAAGACGTTTGTTTGACATACCAGAATAAGAACTTGTCAAGTGACATGAATAATCACCCAAACCTGCCCTCTAGCCAACCATAACCTCCAAGGCTCAATACCCAACACCCTAGTTGGTGTTATTGTTTTCTCCCAAGACAGTAACATCACATATGAAGACGTTTGTTTGACATGCCAGAATAAGAACTTGTCAAGTGACATGAATAACCACCCAGACCTGCCCTCCAGCTAACCATAACCTCCAGGGCTCAATACCCAGCACCCTAGTTGATGTTACTGTTTTCGCCAAAAATAGTAACATCACATATGAACTGAGTTTCTTGGACATAATCAGGATAGAAACTTGTCAAGTGACATGAATAACCACCCAGACCCGCCCTCCAGCCAACCATAACCTCCAGGACTCAATACCCAGTAGCCTCGATGATGTTACTGTTTTCGTCCAAAACAGTAACATCGCATAGACTGTATTTTCTTACTTTTTATCCTGAGAGGGACTTGTCAAGGGACATGCACAACCACTCAGACGCAGGACTGAGCAGCCTCGAGGATGTTATTGTTTTCGCCCAAAACAGTAACATCTAAGATAATGTGTAACTAGTAGCGTTCGATGATGCACGAAATGGACTAAGCTGTACTACAGGAGTATCAATGGAATTGCCATGAGAAAAGAAAAAGGGAATATATTGTTATATTCAGCCACATCATCTAATACATTGTGTGATCCGATGTTAGTGTCCAAAAAATAGGTGCACATACAGAAGTTCAACAACATAGCATGAATTTAGTGAGTGTCTTGGCTCTTATTGACTACAAGTTTTCCTAGAACTTCACTGATCTGGAAGTAACAAACCATGCACATAAGCAGATCTGTACTCTTCTGGAAGGCTAAAAAAGAAATCAACTTCTAGGGGGTTGAGAGCAATTTTCCTTGCCGTAGTCATAACTTAGGTAGGAGTTAACCCATCAATCTTCATAATCTCACTTGTCACTTGCATCCTTCTCCCTGCAGAATCAGATTCATGTTGGAAATAAGAAGCCAAACGGCCTATATGTTTACTTGCATCCTCCATCACATCACTCATTCGTGCAAATCTAGAAGAGAATTCTCTCAGAACTTCTAAATTTTCTATCTTTGCCTTCTTTGACCTACGGTTTACTGGGGTGGTTGAGGAAGAAGTTCCCATCGGGGCACATGGAGGGACTGGGTAAGTGTCCTCCGCGGAAAAGGCAGGAACATTTTCTTCTTGCTCTTCTTCTTCTCTGTCCCTTACTTCGTCTTCTATCCCCTCTAATGCATCTTGTGGATTTATAGCCTCATCTCCAATGGCTCTATCCTTCCCAAATATTTTGGCTAAATCATCAAAAAATGGAAATGGCTTGTTTCTTAACCCCACGGCATTTTTGTGGCTCTAGCATAAAAGAAGGGAAAACATAATGAGAGAAGGTAAAACTTTAAAAGCTGTCACCAATAAATAGAAATATACAAAATTACACTTATGTGCATAGAAGAAAAGGCATAATATAAAATATTACCTTCACCCATTCATCCCACACTGGCTTTGAGCAAGTTACGAACTTCTCTTCATCATTCCATCTAAATCCGCTGGCAACTGGACCAAGCATTTACGCAATAGCATTATATTGATTCCTCAAATACTTGATACGGGACTCGATGTGTGGCTTAGCCTTCATACCACACCTAGGAATCTTCTGATCTATAAGTTGTTCCAACCTGTTATAAGCACCATTCTTGAACTGGCCATTATCCGTTTTCCAACCACCCAGCTTCACAAGATCCATCATTGCACTAATTAGTGCACGATCTTCAACGCTTCCCCATCTTGTGCATCCTCTAGATGGGTTCCCACCCTCACTACCTTGGTTGGCATTTCTCTGAGCTTTTGGTTGACTCATTTGTGAAGAACGAAAGATGGAAAGAGAGGAAACATAGGAATTCGTTAGAGCGACATTCTGCTCATGATTTAGCAATTTAGGATGATCATACTACCAGTTCAATAAAAAGCGAAGTCACTACTCCCATCTTATTACAAATTCAGATAAAAATAATACAAGAATAAAGTGTATATTGTCTACCAATCCATAAATGCAATACAAGTGAAACACGCTACATAGTTTTAGCTAAACCCTATTCAATGACGTGGTGTCAAGTAACCATGCATTGTACATCTCATTGGCAAGATCATGTCTGAAGGTAGTCCATGCAGCACTAGATTCCATAATCCTAATATTAAGTTCACCATTGTCTTCTTCCTCACCATCCACAAGCAAGGGTTCCATGGGATCCACACTCATGAATGTTCGAATGAAATTATGCATCAATGTGTAAGCTAAGATAATTCTACCCACGGTTTTCCTAGGGTACCAAGTTGTACATCTTAGAATACCCCATCTCATTTTTAACAATCCAAAACACCTCTCGATAACATTCCTTGCTTAAGAATGCTTCATATTAAAATATTCCTCAGCAGATACAGGTTGCGCACCACTCTTCCACACACTTAGATGATATCTCTGGCCTCTAAATGGTGTTAGAAAACCCTCACAATTCATGTATCCGACATCACACAAATAGTAGTTACTTATAATTAACCAACATAAGTGTTAGGTACTTTTATCTCAAATAAGCTCCTTGGTTCAGATTGAGCAATGTCAAGGTACCTATGGTGTTACCTTGTGGAACTTGCAAATCATTTTTTCTAGAAAGTGCATCTCGAAGCACTCTATTGTCATGTGCGAACCCCTCCCAACCAGGCAATATATAAATAAATTGCAAATCCCGCGTGCAAGCAGCTAACACATTAGTAGTGAGTTCTCCTTTTCTATTCCTGAATCTAGCTTTATCTTTATCCCCAACACGAACCTTAATATGAGTTCCATCTAAAGCACCTAAGCAATTCTGCAGTGTGTATATATATAACTTGTTAATAGATACTGTATATATTTATATATATTTACACATTCATCTAATCTTCCTAGAAATTCTAACTTACCTTAAACCATTTCCACCTCTCATCTTGGCAATTCTCAGTCACTGGCTCAGGTTTCTTTAGTAGAATATCATGGCATCTAAGGACAGCGAGGAGAACTGAATTGAAGTGCCTAGATATTGTCTCACCACTTCTCCTAAAGTACAATTGAGTTCTTCGATTTTTTGTGTCATGAGAAAGTGTGAATAGAAATAAAGCAACCATCTCCTCTAAACTAGTGTTCCTATTTCCTTGTAACTTACCGACATCTCTAAGCATATCACATAACTTAGAAAAACAGGCTCTATTCATCCTAAGGTTGTCCAAGCATGCTAAGTGACTTTCTTGAATCATTGGCCTGAGATTTAAAAACCTAGCATAATATCTTTCTTCAGCACAACTGTCAAATATATAGGACATAGGTTGAGGCAATCTAATATCTAAAAAGGACAAAAGATACAAGAATTCAGAAATAACCTCCAAAATCATGAGCATTATCTGTGTGTATAATGCAATATATGTAGTAGCAATCTTCTTCTTTTTACTCAACGGTAAGCGAGCCATAACTGTATGACATAGGCAAATTACATGCAAGAATGTTATAAGTTAGAAGAGCAATAAAAATATGGTCAGCCACTTTGAGTAATTTGAATTCAACAAATACTATTAATCTTTTTCAAGGTAGTCAATAGGCAAACAAAAACGATATCATATCCAGAACCTCTTAGAAGCTCTGCTATCAGGGTTGGATTAAACATCCCAGTTTGCTAAACCATAAGCACACCCTTTTTTGTCAAATTCCACCATTATTTTATAATAGTTCCTATTCCGACGATTCAGCTCCGGAAAGTCGGGAAGGAAGTCCAAATTTCAAATATGGAGGCCGTAGTTTACTTAATACAAAAAGAGAAAATATAACGAGCAATGTCATCAAGGTTTACCAGAAATCGTTAGTGCCGTTGCCCGGAACTGTTGTTAGGGTTTAGAGGAGATGACAGAAGTTCGAGAACCAGAAATCGCTACTACCGTTGCCGAAGACTGCTGCTAGGGTTGAGAGGCGACGGGAGATGCTCGACAAAAAAAAAGACATACACGAAGAAGTGAATCTTGATATTCAAATTATAAGGGTAAAATTGGTATTAAGTATTTTTAGCAGGGTTATTCTTGTCTATAAATTAGTTGAAAACGTAGGCAATAAAACTTACTGAGGGGGGTGGGTAAGTGACCTCCTGCGTTTTATGGGAAATACAAGTTCCTGGGAAGATCCATTTCCTCCCATTTGGGCAACCAAACAACTCTATGGTAGTTTATTTCTTGGGAAGTCTAATTTCTCACGTTATTGCTGCGAACCAAATGACCCCTTAGATTTTATACTTTTGCTAGACCCCTCCCCCCTCCTCCCAAAAAAAAAAAAAAGAAATGTAAAATTAATATTAAAAGTGACTAATAATAAATAATAATTCATTTTTCCGGCTGCATTTGGGTGTCCAGTGGTATTTTCTCTTTTTCTGAAAATTGTTGTCAAATTCTATTGCTCAAGCTGCATGCGTATTTTTCCCCCCGTAAAACCCTATCCAGCTAGTACCCCTAAATTTCCTTTCTTTCTTCAGAATGGACTCAAGGAGGTGATGAAGACGGAATTAGAGCGTCACCAGGTACGTGATCTACACTCGCCGGGCAATCCATGTGGCCGGCGTCGTACAATGCTTTGATTCTCCATTTTTAACGACCCACCTTGACAACGACTGGCGTATGAGCTGGCTTGATCTGAGTAAATTAGTCAAATTTCAAAATGCAATTACCTGCTGATAGATGTTGTATGGGTCTATGTTATGCTATCTAATCGATATTTCCTTTTCCTTGATTTCCTTCGGAACAAAAGATTCTTGGTGGGTTTGCTTTAGAAGTCAGTGAAACGAAATTCATTCCTAAAAGATGAAGGAAGGAAAGACAAAGATTATGAAAGAGAAAGAGAACGTTGTTATTGACGATGGTGATGGTGATAATTGTTGGTGGTGGGTCGTTCAGGAAGGAACTGTTGCTATGTTTGTAACAGTAGCTGTGTTTGCATTGCTGGTTAGGGTGGCTGTCTCGCTTCATCCATACTCCGGTGCTGGAAATCCTCCAAAATTTGGGGACTTTGAGGCACAGAGACATTGGATGGAGATCACCATTAACCTTCCAATCAAGGAGTGGTATCGCAACAGCACCAGCAATGATATGAAATATTGGGGACTTGATTACCCACCTCTTACTGCTTACCAGAGCTTCATTCATGGCCTGTGTCTCAGATTCTTCCATGCAGAGTCGATTGCTCTTTTCACTTCCAGAGGTCATGAATCATATCTTGGGTGCGCATTCTAATTTTAATTGATTTTCTTAGTTTAGGATCTTTTCAATTGCTATGAGATTCATATTGTATATTCAATTTATTGGTAACTGAATATCTTACTTTTTCTCATGGTTTTGTTTATGTGACTACTACAGAAAATTGCTCATGAGGTGGACAGTGTTATCATCTGATGCCCTCATATTCTTCCCAGCTGTCCTCTACTTTGTTGTTGTTTACTACAGTCGATCTTCAAATGGCCAGAAAAGTGATATAGCATGGCACACAGCCATGATTCTGCTGAGCCCATGCTTGATCTTAATTGATCATGGTCATTTTCAGGTTTTAAAGAGAACCTGTCTTGTAGTCTTGCCTTTTTATTCCACTCACAAGTGATCACTAAAACCTTGGTTTTGAATGTGGGATTTGTTTGTATTTCAGTACAACTGCATCAGCTTGGGCCTCACTATTGGATCTATTGCTGCTATCCTCTCTGGGAGAGATCTTTATGCTTGTGTTCTGTATTGTCTAGCTTTAAATCATAAACAGGTTATTTTGCAATAGATCTGTTGTTCATTAGTTTTACTATTCCCTGGCCCAGCAAAGAAATGCAAATCAAATTTCCAAATAGCATTTCCCCTAGGAAAGATGCTATTTGGAAATTTGATTTGTATTTCTTTGAACTTGTCCCTGATATTATTTTTTGCATATTGCATGAGTCATTCCTGATGACATTGTGACATTGAATAAGACAAGAAAAGGGTAATAAATTTTTTCTGCTGTATATTTGCTTACATTGATGAAAATATTTTTAATGTTTTTGGGGTCTTAGAGAGATAATATAGCAGTAATGAAGCAGTCATGCATATAGGCAGCAAGGCTTGGGCATTTACAAGCTTCATCTTGTTTCACTTTCTGTTTTTACTGTGATTTTCCCCTGTTTTTTGCTTTGGGTATAAGCTAACCATGATTGTGTACCCTTTTGCAGATGAGTGCATATTTTGCACCTGCATTTTTCAGTCATCTTCTGGGTAAAAGCCTGAAGAGTAAACATCCATTCTTTGAGGTGTTAAAATTGGGGTTAATGGTTTTAGGAACTTTTGCAGCTGTTTGGTGGCCATATCTTTATTCTAAGGATTCTGTGTTGGAGGTAAATGCATTTCTTCTTTAATATCTCTAATTTGTTTTGTTGAGGAGTCTGTATTGAAGCCATTAAAATTATTTTTTGCTGTTTGGTTTCTTGATGATAGACTTAAGCCATACCTACTACTTCTATTTTGCTTTATAATAAGACAAGACATATAGAGTAATACTA
The DNA here is from genome assembly GCA_020226215.1 of Sindora glabra. Taxonomy (NCBI): domain Eukaryota; kingdom Viridiplantae; phylum Streptophyta; class Magnoliopsida; order Fabales; family Fabaceae; genus Sindora; species Sindora glabra. The sequence continues at coordinate 72,873,660 of CM035228.1, forward strand.
AACTGCTTAACTAAATTTGACATTTCAATACAGGCATTCATTCAAACATCATCCTGTGGAGTTTACTAATATAATTGTAGATGTTAGCTGAAATCATAGTATCTCAAATCTTTGCATCTCTGATTATGCAATTCTGAGTTTAGCTTTAGTTTCTCTCAATCACTCACAATTTCTGCCATTCTTGGTCCCCCCTTGGGATTTGAACATTGGCAACTATGTGCTGTTTTCCTGAAATGTGCCAGCACCTTCTATTGGAAAATTGTTTCGTTGTTTTCTGTCTGCAGTAGCAGTATATTGGTTGGTTCTGGCTTTGCCAACTGCAGAAGATTCTCTCCCATGTTATCTAAATATTTTTTTACTTCAAAACAGATCCAGATAAATCCTCTATAAATAGAAAAAAATGGAAGACACTAGTTTGTACTTTTAGAATGCGTTTGGTTGGATGGAATGGGAATGGTAAAGGGAAAGGGAATGGCTCAAAAGTGTATTCAGTAGGTGCTGTGGAATGGGAATTCTCATTCCCTATGGAATGGCCATTCCATCAAATGATGGAATATCCATTTTATAGCAAAAGTGATGGAGTGGTCAATTTTCTCATTTATGGATTGGACTTTTGACAATATTGTCATTATTAAATTTGTAAAATTTCAAAATTATCCTTTTTTAATATGATAATGTAGTTGAAACATTGCACATTTTTCAAAATTTCCCCTAGGGAATGGCCATTCCATCAAATGATGGAATATCTTTCATAACACAAGTGATGGAGTGGTCCATTCCCTCATTCATTGATTGGACTTTTGACAATATTGTCCTTATTAAATTTGCAAAATTTCAGAATTATCCTTTTTTAATATGATAATGTAGTTGAAGCATTGCACATTTTTCAAAATTTTTTATTACTTTTATTATTAGTGTGAAAATATTTCAAATTGAAAAAATATTTCAAACTTCTTGTCAAATATATTATATTTAATTTTTTGACATTAATCAATATAAAATAAACATCAAGTCATTCATAATTTTTTGTTTTTTTAACAATGTATAATTTTTTTTTTACATTACAATTACAACAACAACAACAAAGTCTTATTCCACTAAGTGGGGTCGGCTACATGGATCGCACGATGTTATTGGGCTTTATCAAAAACCAAGTCTTCGGTGATATTATTTACCAAGAGATCCCTTTTTATAATTTCTTTTAATGTCCTCTTTGGCCTCACTCTGCACTTTTTCACAGGGCTAAAGACCATGTGATCAACTCTTCTCACTGGTGCCTCTAATGGCTTTTTTTGCAAATGGTCAAATCACCTTAACCGATTTTCTACCATCTTCTCCTCAATAGGTGTCACGCCAATATGCCCTCATATACAATCATTTCTTATCTTGTCCTTTCTTGTATGACCACATATTCATTTTAACATTCTTATTTCTGCTACTCCCATTTTTTTGCTCTTGTTGTCCCTTTAGAGCCAAGCATTTACTATCATAGAGTATAGCTGGTCATATAGCAGTCCGATAAAACTTCCTTTTGAGTTTAGTAGGTACTTTATGGTCACAAATCACTCCAGATACCTTTCTCTATTTTAACTATCCAGCTTGTATCGTGTGTGTGACATTTTCATCAATTTCTCCGTCAAATCACTCCAGATGCCTTTCTCCATTTTTTGACATTACAATTACAGTATAAATAAATATAATATACCCATTAATATTTTTTTAATTGAATATAATATAATCTTAAATTTATTTTAATAATTTAATATATATAGATATATTAATCAATTTAATGCAAATTATCTATATGTTTAAATATAAAAAATTATAAATAAATAAAAATAAAATTATTACGTTCATATAAAAATGTATTAATTTTTACACTTTCTTTTATTTTTAATTTGAAGGTATTATTGTTATTGACATTTTTCCCCCATTCCATTCCATCAAAATTTTGTTATACCGAATATAAAAATGGAATGGAATGCCATTCCATTCTTTATCATACCGAACATAATTATGGAATGATCATTCCTTTCCTATTCTCATTCCATTTCATTCCTTCCAACCAAGCATATTGTTAGGTTTCAGAAGTGTCTTTCTAGGAACTTATCCTTTATGATTAAGGAATAAATGCACTTTAAGTACCTGTGGCAAGGTACACAGAAGTGAGCTTATGGATACGTGGGACTTGTTGTCTTCTGAAACTGTCTACTATCTTGGCAGTCCAAAATCACAGTTTGGTAGCCAACTTCTGCAAGATCATTCTTACCCACAGGAAAATTAGCTTTTCATATTGTGCTAACATGAGAGGGAAAAGAATGTTGCTAACATGAGAGGGAAAAGAAGGATCAACTAAGCATCTGCAGCACTACACTGGAAGACTTACAATAAATACACCAGACTGGTGTTCGATTGGTGCAAAAATATATCAAATTCTCCATATTATGCCCAAACACAAACCCAAAATGATTCCTCTAAAAAGTTCAAACCTGAATCCAATTCAGTAGTAAACCCAATGCAGGAGGCTATAAGATCTTAATATCTCCAGGCTATATCCAATGATAGTACTAAACCCAGTCAACTACATCACCATTTTTCTAGATGAATCTGACATTTGAAGGCAAATCCTTTGGCTTAAAATTGATGGTTTAGAGATCACCCATTGTGACAATATATGGTGCGTTCCTTAGTGGTGGGGTGATAGAGAAAATTCCTGAATAGCGACCTTTGAAATAATTTGAGTTTGCAAGGACAGAAAACTGCTTCATAGATATTGGTCATTTTTCATAAAACATACAGGGTGTTGTTGAATCCCAAAACATATGCAGGTAACATTGTCCGTTTATCTTGATTTGCTCTGCTGTTGCTATCCATTACCTTTTTTTTCCCCTCCCTCCTTCATAATCTTCCATCCATGGCAAATCTAGTGTTGTCAAATGCGAAGGCCCCTCTAAGGCGTGAAGCCGCCTTAGTGTCTCAATGTGAAAGGTGCTACAGTTAGGGGGAAAAAATTATATATATATAAACAACAGCTATTTTCCATAAATCTTAAATAAATTTGACATATAAATTGATGCCCAAGTGTAAAATCATATAAAACAATATCAATAAAGCATGAAAGTCAACTGAAATTTAAAATAACTGAAAACAAAGGAAAAACATAGCTAAGGTTTGAAGACAAACGTCTGGCTTATTCTGGCTTCCCTTGTTTTATGTTAGTAAACTAAAGTCTCTTTTATATTAAAGAAAGAATGGAGGAAAGACAAGCGAAATACCTGATGTTGATGGCTGGCTGCTGGCTTTGAGAGATTCATGGCTTGAAGTTTTCACAGCTTGGCCACTACAGTCAAATTGTTTAAAAACCCTACGAGGGTAAAGCCCTTTATATACTAGACTACTGTGGACCATTTTCTGCGGGCCAGTGATATAAAAATAAATAAATAAAAAGACAACTCTTTACCTTCCTATTAGTAAAAAATGAAAAAACACAACTCGTAAAAAGTGACTGCCTTGCTGCACACAAAAGTTTAAGGCACTCAATAAGTGACAGAGGTGGCCAATGTACAAAACTTGCACCAATTCCCCACTCCAAAAGCAGAAGACCCTTCTAGCGCCTTGCTTGAGTGCATTGGGTGCTGAGACGCACACCTTTAATTGCACTAGGTGAATCAGTTATGGTATCACTTGATGCATGACTACATCTGAGAGCCAAGACTGAAATTATTCATTATTAGAATATATTAGGAAATTATCTTGATTGATTATGGTTTATTCTAAATTATATTATAATTGATTTGGCTTTGCTTGTCTTGCACCCAAAGTTAGGGGTATCAGAATCTTTATATTTCTTAGGAGCTCTTTATAAATAGAGCATTAGGATTAAGTCTTAGATTGTAATTTAGCCTATATATCACTTAATATTATCAGAGTTCTCTCTAGCCTTTTCTACTTCTTCCTTTTCTCTAAAACCTAATTATCTCTCAACATGATATCAGAGTGGTATCATCCCCTTTGAGGTCTTGTGGGTTATCATTTTTGGCATGGTGCTTTTCTCATATTGCTGCATTTCAGCTTCTGTTGTTGCTTCCTTCCTTTTTCCTTCATCCTATCAATTTTTGTTTCTGTTTCATCAACTTTATCCATCATGTGACATCCCTTTGTCACCTCAGATTATCGTATCAGATCTTCCGTTATAGCAGTTCTCTTTTATGCCAGCAATCGTTCTGCCAATATTGTGCACTGATGTTTGCTCTGGTGGCACGCCTTTTTCCACTGATGGTTGTTCTGATTGTTTTGTGTGCTGATGTTCATTCAGGGAACATTTCTCTTCTGTGTTGATGATTGTTCTGGCTATTTTGTGTGCTGTTGTCTATTCCAGTAGTACTTCCTTTTGTGCCAATGGTTGTTCTAATAGTACTTTTGTGCTGATGATCATTCTGGTAGTCATGAAATGCATTGCATTTAGGGGAAGTTGAAGTTATTATTATATTTTATTGCATTTTATTTTTAAGAGGTTCTACTTTATGTTCCAAGCTGAAAGCTTAGGTAAGCTCAAGCTTTGGGGGAAGTGTTAGAATATATTAGGAAGTTATCTTGATTGATTATGATTTATTCTAAATTATATTATAATTGATTTGGGCTTTCTTGTCTTGCATGCGAAGTTAAAGGTATTAGAGTCTTTATATTTCTTAAGAGCACTATATAAATAGAGCATTAGAATTAAGTCCTTGATTGTAATTCAACCTATATATTATTCAATAATATTATTAGAGTTTTCTCTAACCTCTTCTACTTCTCCTGTTTCTCTAAACCCTAATTATCTCAAAACATTCATATCCATGAAAAAATTAGTTATTTTACTAACCAATCAGGGTATCCTGTTGAAAAATAGAGGTGTAAGCCCTTTCCAGTTTTTATTACAAAGACCTAAATCATTTCCATTGGGTGGGTTGAACAGGTCCTTTTCCGTCTGGCTCCATTTGAAAGAGGTATATATGAGGATTATGTGGCCAATTTTTGGTGCACCTCTTCAGTTGTCATCAAGTGGAAGAGATTGTTTACAACTCAGTCAATGAAACTTCTTAGCTTCGCAGCAACAATGTTGACTTGTCTTCCTTCAATGGTTCTACAAATAAAGTCTCCAAGTAATGAAGGATTTTTTTATGGCCTGCTGAATAGTTCTTTCTCATTTTACTTATTTTCTTTCCAAGGTTGGTATAACTCCTATTTTGCCACATTTTAAAATTTTGGTTATCCCAGCCTTTGTCTAACAAGCAGTTTTTTGCACTCCTTGTGGCTTTACAGTGCATGAGAAGTCCATTTTGCTGCCACTTCTACCTGCAAGCCTGCTGGCTGTGGAAGAGCCTTTACTTTTTAGGTGGTTCATGCAATTTGCCATGCTCTCAATGTTTCCCCTTATTTGTCGAGACAACCTGGTTCTTGCATATGTGGCTTTATTTGCTCTCTTTATGCTTATTTTCAATGCACCTGGTCAATACAGAATTAGGGGGAGCAATTATTTTTCAGGCTTAGCAATCATGTATTGGACTATAATTTGTTGCTTTTTTATTCTTCACATAGTCTACCTGATCATGCATCCTCCTGAGAAGTATCCTTTCCTCTTTGAAGCAGTGATCATGATTCTCTGCTTCTCGCAGTTCATATTTATTACTCTTTGCACCAATTATAAGCAATGGGTGTTAAGTAAACCTGTCAAGTTGGAACAAATAGAAAAGAAACTCCTTTGACATTTTCTAAAAATAAGATTATTCTGTTTATACCATTGTCTTTTGTAGCTTGTTTGTATTGCATATGTTGATGTTCGGGTTATATTTGTATCATCAGGGGTTTATACATAGTCAATTTGGAGTTGTAAATTGTTTACATCTTTTGTTCTTTGGGCTGCTGCATTTTTGTTGTAAGTTGATACATGTTTTCCTGTTTGTTCCATTTCTAGCCTCTGTTTTAAGTTTTATCACCAGCAGATAAACATGTATTGTAATACTCGGTAAACTCAACTGCGTTCATGTGTACAGTTGATAAATCTGAACATGTGGAACTAGTGAACAAGAGAGTTAGTGTAAGTGAGATTCTGTTAAACGCAGGAGTGATCATTTGAGAGAAGTGACTGTGTAGTGGGGCATTATTCGTTGTATATTGGAAATGGAAATAATTCCTGTTTCTGGCATGTGTCAGGTCTTATTGCTTTTAGATATTTATGAGTAGAAGTACTCAGCACAAGTATTTAGATATTGGAAATGCAATGTCATAAGCGATGCCTTCATAAATAGGCTATTTGATCAGCAATAAAAAAATGGATACGAGGCACTTTGTTAAATTGGAACTTGCAATAACAGCTTCCTATTTATGGATAGTGTTATTGAAATCTACTCTCTATACCTACTCCCAACCCACATTAACCCACAAAACCGGTGGGATGTGATTCTGGACCTAAGCTGCTTTGTGGATGGATCCGGGTTGAGTTTGGATTTGGGGGGAAAAACAGGTGTAGATTTTTTTTTAGTGGGATCTGTGATTTCTTTACTAATGCCAACTATTTGCAAGAGAGATTCCAATGTATTGTTGGACTACCATCTTGGTGTATTTTGGACCAAAAACATGGAGGGCTAATTTGCCTTCTCTGTATAGTGTGATCCAAATACGAAATCAATTTCCTTTAGCAGTTTATTTGTGCTGCATTCCAGGGAAGCCTGAGAATTATCCTAGTTCACGAGATACCTTTATCCCTAGGCGATTGACAGTAATATCAAAATCAACTAATAATGATATTTTTTGCAATCATTCATTTCAAAATTTGACCAATTTGAGCAGCAAGCAACCATAGCTTGAAGTGTTTTGGCATCGATATTAATCTTGATAAAGAAGGCTCACAATGTACCAAAAAGCGCTCTCAAACATTCACTTTTCTCAGCTGTCTACGCAAGAAATCAATCTTTCTGCGAACATAAAGTCATTCTCTTTCTGCAACTTGAGGATTTGGATTTTTCTTCTTTTTTTTATCATGTTAAAAAGACATAAGATATTTTGTGGGTCTTTTTACGCAAACAAAAAAAATGAACTTTGGATCCCATAGCACATAAGGATTTTGCATCTATTTCTCTCTAACGCGGCAGAAAAAATCAAGAGGAAAACCAAAGGATTTAGATTCATTTGAATACAAAGGTTGTGCACCGGTTTTGTTTAGGGTTTAAGGTCTACACTTTTTATGTCTATGCACAGCCAAGACGTGCCAGTCATCTTTGAAGTTGTAAGTGGATGTTGTTTTCTCATTAATGGTCTTGTATATGTTTACCCGTTTACGACTTAAAATCCGAAACCCTAAACCTAGCCCACAGAGTTGTGGGTAGAGTTGAGGGCAGATGCCAGTTTACATACGTGTCCTCAGCATTGCTCTTTGTATTAGAGCATTAAGAGTCCAAGGTAGCAATGCTTGTCAAAAGTTGTAACTAATTTCATAAACATAAGCGAGACCTTAGACAGTGCAACTAATGCCTCCATGAGTTTACTGTTTGTTTAGAATTACCCCATATTTAAGAAATGCTTATTGCAACTCAGCTCATCTGAACATCGACGGCTTTCTCTAAATTGGATGCCAACCTTAATGTCGGCAGGTAAGTCTTTTTGAACCCTAAAGTTCGTGCATAAGGATGGTAGGTTTGTCAAAAGTTTCCTAAGATACTCATAAGATAGAGAAACTAAGACTGCTTCTTCATCTACAAATTGGAATTTGGACCTAACCCTATTTTTATGGCACTAAGTGCGCCACCGTCCAACACCCAACTCTCTCTCTATGCATGGGAGACAAATTTTATGGTTCTTATCATTCAACTACATGTGACTCAACCTATTCCTTGCATTATGGCTTCCAGCAATTGTGTTTAGAGATTAACCCTTTTGACCTTTGACCTGGTAATTTCTTACCACTGCTTAAATGGAATAATGTAAATCAAATTTGACGTATAATCTAAATCAAATTGTAACTGCTTACTTCAATATAGCAAGGTATAATTTGAAATCAAATTAAATTCAGTACTTTACAATGAATGGATTATTTTAACATAACACTAAAAAAAAATTATGTCATCCATGGCAACAAATTTGGGGCTTTCATTTTAGTGGGTTTCAATATTATAGTGGTGGACACATTAAAAAGGAGGGCCCAAATCTAGTGATATTCATAACACTATCTTTTTCATGTTATGGAAGTCTTCGCTTTAGATTAACTCAATTTTTTCTATAAATAGATTTGGATTTTTATTATCTTTTACTTATTATTTTTTTTTTAATTTTAGAAAGATAAAGATACAATTTATTATTTTGGTACTCACAACTTTTTTACTCAGATCTACCATTTCAATGTAAAAACAATTTTGTATTTATCACCAATAAATTCACATTTTCAATTTCTGTGAGAAAGAGACTAGCACTTGTGCCATGTAGGGTCTAATGTTTGAATTCACCTGAATTTTATTCATCTTTTGCCTAAAATCTTTTAGCTTCATTGTTTTCCTTAAAAAAATTGGTCCTTTTGACCACTTATTCATCTTTTACCTGCTTAACTTGCAATTGGGCAGTTCTGTTTCTCTTTAATCTAGATCTACCTAATTATGCATTATAGAAGAATGGCAAAAGCTTTCACCTGAAAGGGTTGATATCATTTTCAATGTATAAGAACTGCTGGTCCGATTTAAGAATAAAAACCCAATTTCAAGACTAATTATTATTCAATTGCTAGTGAATGAACTGGCTTCTTACAAGATGACATCCAGCAATGAGTCATTCAATTTAGGGGGTTAAAGTTTTGACAAATCCTTCATCATTTGCAAGCATAATGGTTGGTTTCTCTTTAATGTGGATGTACAAAAAATAAGTGATAGAATAAAATGAGACCCTTTAACGAGAAGGGAGTAATATTGTTGTCCTATACTTAGGCATGTTGGTCCTTATTCATCAAATCTATGTACAACGCGGAAGAGAAGCATCATCATAAGTAGAGCTTTATTCAAGGATTTTACTTGGACTAAGATGCCTTAGTATGGCCTCCAATGTTCCTTGTTTTATGATTGTAATGTTGACTTATTTTTAGTCTATCACTAATTTGGTTTTTGTTCATTTGGTCCACCAATGAATTTTGTATCAAATTAGCAATTGAATGATTAGATTACAGCTAATTAACTTCATCTCTTGGAATTTCAATTTTGTGGAGTTCAACTTATATTTTAATTTGTAAAACATTAGTATTTTTCTGTTGGGAGTTACTGCTCTATACAAGGTAGGTTATGGTATTAGAGAAAGATTGTATTCAGATGCCAAAGAAGTATTTGGGGTATAAATATTTCTATGAATCAAATTTAAAGTATGAGAGAAATAATTTTCATATGCCCATGAGAGCTACATGATAACTCTTGCAAAGCTTGGTTTTACTACAAGGATAAGGATGGAAAAGTTACACGACTAAGATAGAGATCTTATAAAAATTATCTAATAACCATGTTTTTTTTTTCTCTCTCTTGAATTTGAATTTTTACGCATCAAATTGTGTATGTGCTTCGATGTTGTCTGGGATGATTGTTTGGTAATGGAGTTTTTATTTTTTTTTCAATTACTAGTGTTAGTGTGAGTTCAATCTCATGTGAGAGTTTTAGAAGATGATAAATAACGATGTTATAGAGGTTATTGCTTCCACCCGGACAAGAGTTAGAGTTAGGATTGTTGATTGATGAATCTATACAAGAACACTAATTACTTACTTGCAGTGTGTAAATTTTAAATATGTATTGTTAGTAGATGAAAAGTGTTCACAAAATTCATGATGTTGAGGATGATGTGAGAAGGTTTAGAGGAGGAGCTTAGGATAGATTCCGTTGTAATTTATGATATTTGTCTATAGTTGAGCTAAATAAAAAGAGGTGCTTACTATGATATTTATAGGGTTTCAAAAAATTGAATGATATGACAAGTTTTAAAACAGTTAGGTTGAAGTTATTTAGTTATAATTGTCTATTTTTTAATGGATGTAATTATATGATTTTAATATAATGATTTCTAGAATTGACACACCACTCAATTTTTAAAATCCTTGGGGTACTATAGAATTCAGCACAAGAAGAATGTTGTGTTGTAGTTTAAAGAAATTATAATTACGAAAAAATTAACCTCATAGCCAATCCCGTATGGTTACTCTCATTTAACAGTTTAATAATTGATGGAGCTTCAGCTTGAATAATAAGGATTTTACCATTTGTATTAATGTGGATATAACTAAAGTTTGATTCAAATTTATATTCGTAAAATATTAGTAATTTTTTTATTGTGAGTTATTTCTTATTTGCATTAGAAATTGTTGTGCTAGAAAAGAATTATAATTGTTGGACAAGCAAGTATTTTTTAATATAAATATTAGTATTGAACAAAAATTTAAAATGTGGGAGAGAAAATTTTGTGAGATTTATGGGATTACATAAAAAAAAACCATCATAAAAGTTTGATATATTTGTAAAAAAATAAATTTAAATTAAATAAATTATCAATATAAAATATTTTATAGTATTATCAATGAAAGTAAAAATGACATTTCATTAAAAATATGATAGTAATTAAAGATTTTTATTAATAATAAAGTTTAATAATTTTTAAATGACATAATAACACAAAAATAAATGATAATATAAAATCATTTTATACTGATAATAAATTATGTTAAAATCCTATAAAAATGTGAGTATGAACATTGTGAAACTGTGGTTTAGAACCTTGTGAACACTAGTACAAAATTTAAATCAAGATGTTACAGTGCACAGTAATTATATCTTTAAATTGATAAATTCATCCCTTATAATTTATAAGGTGCTAATCAAATAATTTGAATCATACAAAGTTTTTATTTTGTCTTAAATAATGATTCATGTAGGCAATTACATCTTTCTATATAGATTCATATTGATAATTTCATTCTTAAATTATTATATAAAAGGATGAAATTGCTTATATAAATTATTATTTAAATATGAAATTATAACTTTACATAATTCAAAAATTATTTTATTAGCATTTGGTTAATTTTGTCTCTTGAATTAAACATGAGGCACCTTCCCTCCTATGGCAACAAACTTGATAACTTCCGAGGAGAATTGATTCTTGGGACAATAGATTGAAAATATCTTAATTTATATAGAATTAGCTAATTTAAAAACCATCATTCATGAAATTAATTATAATTATAATTAAATTATTACCCTTTTAACATATAAATTGTGTTATTTTCACATTATATCTTCCATTTTTATCCTTACATTATCAAAAATGAGCTTCACTTATTGCATATCTACCATGCATTATTAAATGTGTAATATTCTCCCTCATACACACACACATACATATATTCTATGATAATAGAAGTGTGTAATTTATTGAATTCATATGCATAAATATCCAAAATTGAACTTAAAATATAGAAAAAAACAAAATTTATGAAAATAATATTACATATCACTTCAGTCAAACCTTTTCAACTATTTTTACATATATTTTAAATCTGGGTTAGAACTTTCCATCGAATGGTATCCTATAAGAAGATTACCATTATTCACATCACTTTATTGTTAGAAATTTTAATGTAGATCTCACTTTAATTTATACATAACAATTAATGTTATTTTTTAATTATATGAGCTAAAAATAAAAGTGATTATAAGTTTATGGACCCTACATAGTATTATGACCCAAATATGTGTTAGTTAGGCATAAATTTTATGATAGATAGAATACATGATTTAATCTAATTATTTTGATGAGGTTCCTTACATCTAGTAGTTAACCTAGTCTAATTGTCTCATCAATGTGTAAATAGTCTCTCAAGAGAAAAAGAGAGTAAGTGAGTAGTTATGACAGAGGGAGATTAGATTTCATAATAAAATTCTTTTGGTGTTATTTTTTCAGGAATCCTAATGAAGGTAAAATTGGAGATGAAAAGGAGATTAATTAGTGAATCTAAGGTACTGATTAAAGATATTATATCTCATATTCTAGGTACTTGATTACCTAATTCATCTTTATTCACATATTTTTATTCTTTCATTTCATCTTCCTCATGCTATAATTCAGAGTAAAAGTTTAGGAATTATAATTAATTAAAATTATTCATACAATAAGGATTATATCCTAGTTATGACTTTTAATTATGGCTAAGTATTTTAGAGTTCTTTTCATGAAATTTTATGAATAGTAAAATTCATTCCCCTTTTACTGAAAATGTGATTTTGCCATAGTGTGTTTGGCTTAAGTTTTTGCTATATATTTATCTAGTAAGCTATTATGTTATTTTGATCTTACCACCTATGCATGATGATGTTATTCTTAGAAACAACATGCTACTTCACATCAAGTATACAAAATGGATTGTATATGCATGATTGGGTTTTGGTTTCAAGGAGCAATGTTTGTTTTGTTGATGTTTATATGAGTGTTTGACACAATTGATATGATTTTTAATACTAAAAATTATGCACATGTGTGCACTCATAATTGGAACATTTATAATCTTTTTGAAATGGCATGTTATTGAAGTTTAACATATTTTTTATGCTCTTATAATCACAATATTGTACAATATTGCTTTTGGGCATTTTAACCATTATTTATGCTATCTGAAAAGTGTGCGTCTACAATCTTGATACCATTCATGGTGCAAACTTATATGTTTTTAGCCTTTGTCTATCATCTAATGATTCATTAACATTGTGTTTGCTTGGTTGCATTTTAATACTACCATTTAACATAGCACACACAAAGCATGAGCATGCGCATGCACACACACATGCACAAATATATATATATATATATATATATATATATATATATATATATATATATATATATATATATATATATAATTGTGCTATAAACATGCTTCAAACATTTTAACAAAGTATTGCTTTGCCATAAATGTGAGTTTTTTAACATGAAAAAAATTACCAGAAAATAAGTTATTCAATATGTTTCCCAAAACCACGTTTGAAGTGGTGACTCAAGCCTTGGGAATGTTTTTAAATATTCTTTAAAACCAAAATGATAATAGTTTCAAAGGAGATAAATTTAGTTAATGTCAAGGCCATGTTTTTTTGAAGAATTTGAGGCAATTTTTAAAGGGAGGTGTAGAAAATCTAGGAATGGATTGTGTTTATGCTCCAAAATTTTTTGAAAACTTAAATCCATTTTAGGCATAAACAACAGATTGTGTTAGTTTGTAAATGAGGCTAAGGTTTTGGGCAATTTAGTAGCCAAGAATAATGGAAAAATTGCTAGATAGTTGAGTTAATTTTGCCAAATCTTTGGAAATTTTGAAACCAAAGGTTTATCATGGTTTTGATCCATTTTAGGACTGGATCAACTTAAAAATCAAGTAAGGATTGATTTAGTGTGAAAATAATGCCACAAATAGCACAAAACTAGGCTAGCATAGGCATAGGTCATAATTGAATTGACTTGACTTAAGTTGTAAACCTATTAGATGGAAGAGATAAACAATGGCACACAAGCGAAATCAACATGCACAAGAAGTAAGGTATTTTTTATGGTGGTGAAAATGCTATTTTGCTCTAATCTCTGATGATTTATGTTAATTTTTGCCTAATTTATTTAAGTACTTATTTGAAATGACTTTTAGTTCTAATTTTCCTAAGTAGTTCCTATAATATTTTCTACCTACAATAATTTTTATAGCATTTTTTAAGATTTTTTGTATAATATAAGAATTTGAAGGTTATTATTACATTAAATAGGAATTCTTGTATACTTATGCTATGCTATGAAAATTTTATATAACTATGTACCCACCTTTATAGGATTAGTTGCATAAAATTTTATACAAAATTTTGAAAGAAAAAAATTATTTTAAATTGTATTAGGAAGAGGTTATATTGGTAATATCAAATACCTTTTGATATTATATTATTAATGTATAATATGAGTATAAAGTTGTATATTGTATTCCTAGAATTTTAAATACCCTTTAGTGTTAAGTTTTAGGAGTGTCATATTGTAAAGATTTAACTGCCATTTGCTATTAATTATTATAATATGATATTGATTAAGATTGCATAGTATATTTTTGTAAGGAAAAATATTAGCATGATTAAGTTTTTTTTAACATGCATTACACATTTAAGATGTTTTCCGTATTGTTATATCTATATAATAGAATTTTTTAAACATTAGATGGGACAAGTTATTATTAATAGGGCTTAGTTTTAGAAAATATATATGATGATCCTAAATGTAGAACCTATTATTAGTTTGAATTCAAAAATAGGGGTAAAAGTGAAACATAAAGTTAGTTACATTTAAATCCAGTTAATTTGATAGTCATTTTGGATTGAACCATCAAATGAGGCATCCTTGAATTAGTAAATGTTTGATCTATTTATTTTTAAATAATGAAAATCTATGGAATTCAATTAAGTGGAAAAGGGTTATTGATTAAGAAAACAACCTATAATGAGGCCATTGAGTTGTGAAGGCTTATTATGAAATTTATTAATTTTTTTAATCCAACAAAGACTAAGAATTTTAGTTTTTTTTTAACTTGGCATGCTTTAAATGTTTTCCATTGGTTTTATTTTTGTTAACACTATAAAAGTGCTTTAAAACTAGAGATAGATTTTTACTTTGTGTTCTATTCTATACCAGAAACACAATATTTTTCACCATAAAAAATTATTTTTCTCGATTGTTATACTTAGACAAACAGAATTTGTTTTGATGTGGGTATATGTTTGATAGGGTTGTATTAGGATTTTACAAAAATCCAAAATTTAAAATTTGACTCTAAAATTGTCTCTAGTACTTAATAGGATTACTCCATTTAAGAATGTTCTGTGATAATGGAAGACTATCAAATATCCAAAAAGGTGGGGGGTTAGAAACAAATATCACTTTAAGTTCAATAGGGATGCTCATATGAAAATATAAGTTTATGATCATGTCGGTTAGTAATTAATAATTAAGAAGGAAGGTGTAGTTTATCATAAATATTTTTCTCTAACCATTTTAAAACCCATATATGGTTTAAAATAGCTCATTTTAATGAAAGCTGTGTTAGTTGGAGAAAAATGTAACCTTCTCAATTTATGACCTAATAGCTAGATAGTTTTCGAGAAAGAAAATTAGAAATGTTAATTTATACAGTTGTATCTCATTTTGATGAGATTATAATTTCTCTCAGATATCAATAGAGCAATGTAAACCAGTGTATGTTAATTAATATGGCATTTTGATAATTCTAAATTTGTGTGATAATGATGTTTACCTAAGTCATTCATGGTCTGGATATATTGGTTAAGACAAAGTAGTTAAATCAAACTTGGTTAAGCCTAAAAATACTTGTGTGGTGGGCTTATAATACACAAGTCCCAAAGATATTTGTTTGTCTCATTTTGGTACCAAAAGAATCCAACATGTCAATGTATTCTCATGTTTACTAATCCAAAAGGATTATATTTATTAGGCCCAAAAGTATTTTAAGTAATAAGGATTGTCTCGTATGCATCAATCATAGGTAACATGTTGTAATTTAGGCCAATAGTTTTGGATTGTAAATGATTTTGTATTTAAATGGTACATATGATTACACATTAACTTATAGAACATCAAGAGACCTCATATGTATAGGTTACTCAGACTTGTTCTATTAGTTGTTTATATGATCATAAATCTATGATTGGACATAGGTTAGAAGGAGCTATGTTATGAAAATTACTATGTATTTAATTATAACAACCTCTATTAAACGGTAAGGTATATCCCATGATATAAATTTCTTGTCAAGCTGACAAGTTAAGGGTTTTTTTGACCTTAACTAAATTTATATTGTGACAATATTGCTCCATAAAATTATCTCTCTTAGTAATAACAAATTTACTTATGTAAAGGATTTCAAATTGAAGTACCTGTTTATGAGAAAAAGAAATTATGCAAATATATTACTTGTGATTCATAGTTCATATGCTTGCAGATCTACTAACTAAAGGCTTGGAGATAAATATAAAGCATGATTATGTGAATAATACGGATTTTCCTTAGCTTTTCTGTTAACTTGCATTAGTGGGAGTCTTGATGATATGAATTCAGTGGCATCCTGAAATATGTTTAAACAAAATACTCATAATATGATATTCATATTATTGTCATATATTATGTATATTTTAGTTATGACATGTGAGTGAAGAAGTTTAAATGCTATTTTATTACTATGAATAGAGATATTTAGATCCTATCTCATTAACATGTTAAGAATATTGATTCTCAATAGGCATCTAAGGTAAATACTAGGATCATTGTGTGAGGATTTATATTTGTTCATATTAAGGTAATATAAAACCCATTATGCACCTTATATTTATTAGTCATTTGGTCGACAAGATGAAGACATTCAATATGTTTAATGTTAATATCCCTTTAAATATAATATTCATTATTCTTGGATGCTTATGATTTCAATTAGACCTATAGATGAAATAATATCATTTTTATCATTAATTCTTTTCAAGTAGTTGTCATTTATAGATTAAAGTAGGTTCAAGTGGGAAAGTGTTAAAAATTTTAATATGAATTTCATTTTAATTTATAAATAATAATTAATGTTATTATTTTAATTATGTGGATTGAAAATAAAAATGACTATTAATTTATGAGCTCTGTATGGTATTATGATATAAATATATATTAGTTGAGCATGAATCCTATAATGAATATAATTTATGATTTAATCTCATTATTTTAATGAGATCTCCTATCTCTAATAATTAATCTAGTCTAATTATCCCACCAATGTGTAGACACAATGTCTTTCTCTTGCAATTTCTCTCGCAATTGCGAGAGAGTGAACAATTGCAAGATTATGGTAGAGAGAGATTAAACCTCATAACAAAGGTTGTTTCGGTGTTTTTTAAGGAATCCCAATGAAGGTGAAATTGTAGATAAAGAGAAATAAAAAATAAAAATAAAAATCTCAAATAAAATATTATACGTCATCTAAATTATATCGTCGTTTCTTTCTCTTTGATTCCAAAGCTACAAATTTTACCAGAAGCATGTAGGCCCTAATCTTCATCAAAAGTGCCATGCATTTTCTTGATTTATCCCATCTTTGCCGTACAAGAATTTATACTATCTTTATGGTGTAAGGTCAGGATCGAATCTGTCTTAGTTTGTTCTCCGTCTTATTAGTCTTGTGTCACCTCTGCCCTTTGTACGGCAGCCAGGTCCCATTTTAGGAATATTGGAATAAATTCCTTTGTTCTTCTCTTTTTCCTATTCGGTTAGTAAGTTTTCCGTTTTATGCCGTTGAACAAGAAAAATGAGTTGTATAAGTTTTTGATGGAGATATCGATAATATCATTTTTTTTTTGAAGTGCAACCAATATTTACTCATTATTTGAACTTTCTAATTTGATGGATTTCATCAGTGAAGCTAGAAGGTAGGAGCAAAGTTTTAGATTCTATAAAAAATTTCATATATTGTATATACATACATTAAATTGACCTTTCAAAATTTTTATTTTTAACAAAATTTGATATTTTATTTTCTCAAGTTAAATACTTGACTCCGTTATCAAAGTTTACTATTATAACGATGGGATTCGTCCTAATTAGAGATTGTGAACTTATGGATATGAGTAATACTAAATTTTTCCTTTTTTTTAGCATATTATAAGTGCGAAAAATAAATTTCAAAATTGAATTTTATATTTTTTATATTTATTGAATTAAATTTCATAATTTTATTTTATTATTTTATATTTAACGATAATTCTTAATTTTTATTTGAAACTTAACTTTAGATCTTATTTTATGTGTATATAACATTATTGGTTCTTTTTTTTTAAAAAAGAAAAAAACAACCGAAGAATCCCTTAATCCTTAGCGCATCTTTAATATCTAAAACGCCCTTTCCGCCAAGGATGACATTTCGCGCTCAAAGAAACTCGTTTTCAACCACTAAAGATATTTTTAATAATGACACTTTTTAATTTCTATTAAGTACAATTTTTTCCTATTAAATAATTAATAACTTGCTTATGCTCTAATATACTATAATCACGGCTAAGTTTCACGCACCGGCATACCAATCACTGCCGTTTGATCAATGCATGCATTTTAGATAGAACATATCCAAAGCCAAGCAAAAGGTTGTTTAGATTCTTGGATTGCAATTTTGATTACCCTTTTAATGATGATTCCCAAAACGTGATTACTTCCTGATACTTCCTAATTCTAGAAATTTGAAATGTAAATGTGCTCTCAAAGTGGTTAAAAAAAAACAAAAATAAAAATAGTAATTTTACCAAAACTCGACTTTTAGAGAGGTTAAATATTTTCATAGTTAGATTATTTTTAATATAATAAAATATGTGTTTTGTATTTTAATTCATTTATTTTAAAATTTGAAAAAAGATAATCTAATAGTGAAGTCAATTTTTTAGGAAGTCAAGCTTTTGGTAGAATTACCTAATATAATGAATTTATTTGTTTATTGGAAGATGATTTTTTGTAGAAAAATCTCATTTTCTTATACATAAATAAAGAAATATCATATGTCTTAATATCTTGTAATTAAAAAAATTTATCTATAGACTCATGGTAGTAGAGGAAAATAATTTTTTTTAAAAAAATTTTAAAAAAGTAGTTGCCTTGTACCAAACCTATTACATTTAATATTAAACATATTAATTATTTTTCATTAATAATTTACAATTAGGAATTATTTAATTTATATAAAAAATAATTTTTTGTAGGAAATTCAACTTCTTAGGAAATAATTTCCTATGTAAATTTTCTAAAGAATACTTAAAATTATTTAATTGATACATAGGAAGTGATATTTCCTAAAAAGTAACTTCCTATGTCTTGTTTAGTTTAACTTTGAATATCTTAGGAAATATTAATAAAATGACTACTATTTTCTTAATATTATTATAATATAAAGTAATAAATTTTAGTTATCATTAATTAAATTTAATGAAGATAATTTTATCATTATATCTATAAATAACATGGGAAATAAAACTTACTTATGGAGGAGGTGAGTAACTTTCTATATTTTGTGAGAAGTAATATTTTTTAAGAAGTTCTATGTTTTAATATGTGAGATAATAACTAACTAAATAATTTATTAATTTTCTATTTTCTGAAAAATAGAACTTTTTATATTATTGATACGAACCAAAGTACCTTTTATATTTTTAAAGAAGATGTTTTCTGCAAAACAAACGAAGCCTATATCTATATGTTAAATAATACTACATGTATTTCAACATGAACTGTGAGTGTATATGTGGAAAACATACTTAGCCTCAAACTGTGGCCCTATTATTAGTGACTTGTCACTTTTACGACCGTAGAAAAAAATATCACAAAAAGAGAGAATAATAAAATGAAATAATATTTTAGTTTTATTGGACCTAATAATCCTATTTTTTTTTTAAAATTTGTCATTGAAAAAAGTGATATTTATCTATAATTGTATTAGTGATAGCATAATTATAATTATAATTTAAAATCATGATTCGCAGTTGACTGTTATTAGTTAAACTTTCGGTTCGATTTCCGGTGGGATTCTTAAGCCATTTGGGTATGTAGCCCTAAAGAATAGAAGGCTTCCATGCATGCATTTCAAGCACCGAAAATGCTTTGAAAGCAATGGTTTCCTATTATTTCCTTTTATTCCTTAGAATGATCTCCATGCACTTTCATACTTCAACAAACGAAATCTGAGTGTTGACTTTCTTTTAATTTGACATTCTCTTTCATAATCCATTCTTTGAATTCTAAATGGCAATCTATAAAGTAATTATTCAGACATGTTTTTAGAACATGTCTTCTCTTTCAAATTCTAGTCAGGGCGGAACTAAGTTCATGCCCCTCCAAACCTCTCTCTCTCTCTCTCTCTCTCTCTATATATATATATATATAACCCTCCTAAAAAAATTATGTAATATATTGATTTATGTAAATGAAAATTTAAAGTAAAATATTTCCTCCATTCCTTTTTCATGCTCAAAGAGTCCCACCAAATGAAATTTAAAAGTAAAATATTCCTATCATTTCCATTTTAATGTATAAAAATTAAAAAAAGAAATAAATAATTTAAAAAGGAAAGTATTGTATTTTATTAATTTAACGGTAATCGATATATAAAATTGTTAAACATTTAGTAGGATTACAAGAGTTATTATTTGAAAAAAAAATAATAAATGCATACTTATTTTATAAAGAGACAGTTATATTGAAGAAAATCTTTCTAAAATGACGTCTTTTAAAACGAACAGAGAGAGTATTATGTAATTGGTTTAATTTTTTTTTTCGTAACACTAGCAACAATTTATGATACTTCAAAACATATAATACATAGACTTTATATACATTTTTATCTTTTTTATTATGAATACTTATATTTCACAATTTTAATTTATATGTTCTATACAAATCTTATAACAATTTCACAAAAATTATAATCTGTGCGAATTTTATATATAATAAGCATATATAACCGTTAAAAGTCTTTTCTTGATATATAATATTATTTAAAGATTTTATCGAGCTTCATATTCTTGGTTTGACCCTAAAAGTTTTGTGTGTCTCTTACTTGCGCCCTTTAATGCAATCTGCAGTCAAGGAATGGAAGTAAAAAATGAAATAATAACTTTCCATGAAAAAAAAAAAATTTAAATTAAGGTTATTGATAGTTGCAAAGACTGGCACTGCTGGCATTGATGAGTTAGGTTCCTTCCAACTCCCCCTTTTTTTTCTTTTCCTTTTTTTGTATTTTTGTTGGACCTTTTAAAATTTTTTTTCAAAATTTCCCCCTATAAATTAATAATAGAAATTTCTTTTTACATATAACTATCTTCTAATTATCAAAATGAACCATTAATATTTAATTAATATTAGTATCTTGTTTCATATTTGTTGTTTATATTTTTATGCCGTATTTTTTTCTCTCCTCCGCGCATCAATGCACATTGAAAGATCCAGATTCTTTCCGAGAACTAATTGTTGTTTTACCTTAAAAGAATACAAAAATATTATATGCAGTGAAAATGGTATCCGAATTTTTATATATATTTTAAATTAAGTTTTATAAATTTATTTCATCTATTATCGATTTATATTTATAATTTAATTTTAAATATTAATTTTAATACATGTAATAAAGAATGAGTCCAACTCTTTAATTTAAATAGCATTCGATATTTTTTAAAAATTTTATACTTTTGACTCCCTTCAAAATTCGATTTTTGATTTTTATGAACGTGTGTTTAGTGGTTTAAAAAGAAAAAAAGAATGAGCCACTAAAGTTAGTAGACTTGTCTTCGGTTGAGAGATTAGTAAGTTTTAGTCACACAAAACGTCAAAGACATTTCCTGGCTTTAGAACTGGGGGCCTGCAAGCCTCCAAAGTGTCCTCTCCTAATTATAGCCTTTTGGCGGAAAGTTATGGCTAAGCAATGCGACTGGCTATCTTTTCGCTTCTTGAGGAGGGAAATATTTGTCCCCTTTATTTTGTCTGAAAATAAATTTTTACAAATTTTATTTGTTTATATTTGAGCAAGAGAGTTAAAGTTAATGTATACATTAATTAAAAATATAAGCTAATTGATGTTATATTAGTGAAAAAAATAACTCTCTGTCTTTAAAATAAATAATATTATTTTTTTGCACTCTTTATTCATTAAATATTATATAAATAAAATATTTTTTGTTATTTTAGTAGAAATTTTAATATTATTGCTTGTTAGACATTGACAAATCCAATATTTTGATATTGTTGAATCTTAAAATTATAAAAGTATTTTTTTAATTCGTTAAAACAATAATAAATATTACATAAGGTATATGAGTAATATTATGATAGAAAAGTAAACATAATATTTAATTTCCTACTTACAAAAATAATTATTACATCCTTAAATTTCATAATCAATATTATTGATCCCTTATTATTATTTTTTGCTCTAATTATTTATCCCTCTATATGCATAAAGTATTAAAATAAAAAATATTAAAATTGATTGTTAAATAATATCTTAATAGTGTTAAATATATATTTGTTTTTAGTTATATTCTATTTTAATTATTTATTTTAGTATTACACTGAAGAGAAGGACAAATAATTGTAATAAAAAAAAAGGACTAATAATACTAATTATAAAATTTAAAGAATATAGTAGTTACCACCGCTGAGTAATTGAATATTGTATTTATGATAGAAATAATTTTTTAAGAGTGTGTTATTTTGCTATGGTATAAAGCAATTTTTTTAATCTTGTAACAGTGATAAAAAATTTCGACTTTATGCCTATTGTAAATTATTTAAATTCTTTATCTCTACACCACACTTTGTGACTACAGTCTAGCAACTAAATAAAAAGTATTAAAAAATACTAAAAAATAGGATAAGTTGTTTCACGGTAGGATATGCTATATATTTACTTCTTTGAAGAATTGCAACGATACTTATTCCTCATTTGGAATAATTAAAAATAAGATTTTATTTTATTTTTAAATAATTTTTTTAAATGACATTTACTTTTAAGTGAATAACAATTTCATTTCATTTATTATTTTTATTTTAATTTCATTTATACCTTATGAATTTATATCAATGATTTCACTTTATTTTATTTAACCTAAAATATATGTTATATCAAAACTTTTATTCTTTTTCTAAGATTGTATTTACATAATAATATCAGATTTTACTTTTTTAATTAAATTACATACATTTTTAATATATTTAAAATAAAATAATTTATTTGTAAATAAATTAAAATTATTTTTAATATAATTTTTTAATAATAAAATTCATCTGTAAATAAAATAAAATTATCTGTATTGAAGTAAAATGAAATCAATTCAAGCAAAATTTAATTTCAAATTAATCCTAATAGATTGTCTAATCCTTAATGAATAAGTGGTGGAAAATAACAAATATTAAAATTGAGTTATTAAGGGATTAATAAATAGTAATTTCAATAGCTCAGCTTTCCCTAATTGTGTGTAATTGGGCTCACCTAATTTGCGGATCCAAACATCTAAATAATTATTATACTTGTGGCTTTAATGTATTGTAAAAAGATAATGTTAGGAGAAATTTCATCTCCTAAGAAATTGAATATTTTTATTATTAGATTATTTCTAATGCATTGATATTTATATTTTTATTTTTAATTTGAAAAAGTTAATCAAGTAATAGAAATATTCAATCTTTTTCCATGTAGAGCTCATAGCATTACCCATTACAGAAGTGTAGCATTATAAGGGTTTCAACTCTTAAAAGATTAAGTATTTTTACTATTGAATTGCATTCAGTGCATTGAAATTTATATTTTTAGTTTTTATTTATTTACTTTGAGATTGGAGAAAAGATAATCCAACAATAGAAACAATTAACCTTTTAGGAGGTGGAACTTTCCATAATGTTATTTGTTGTGAAAGGGTAGTGCTATGAGGAGTTTTAACTCCTAAGAGGTTGAGCATTTTTATTGTTGGATTGTCTTCAATGCATTGAAATTTGTACTTTTAATTTTAATTCACTTATTTTAAGATTTGAGAAAAAAGTAATTTAATAATGAAAACATTTAGTCTCTTAAGAAATAAAATTTCCCATAACATTACTCATTGCAAAAAGGATAGTATCATAGGGAGTTCCACTTCTCAAGAGGGTAAACGTTTTCACCCTTGGATTACCTTTAAAATATTGAAATTTGTATTTGTAATTTTAATTTTTCTTATTTTAAAATTTGAGAAAAAGCAATATAATAGTAGACAAACTCCATCTCTTAGAAAGTGGACCTTCTCATACCATTACCCATTGCAAAAAAGTAATGCTACGAGGAGTTCCACTTCCTAAAATATTGAGTATTTTTATCATTGAATTTTTTTAATATATTAATATTTGTATTTTTAGTTTTAAACCAAATTTATTTGAGATTTTAAAAAATAATTTAATAATGAAAATATTCAGTGGAACTCTTCTTTTCTTTTTAAATTTAAATTTTTGCAAATCTTATTTTCGAAAATCATGCAAGTATTAGTGACTCCACTTAAATTATAATAGCAAAAGACCAAGAGGCAACTTGATGCCACAACAAGAAACTACCTACGTCTGCACGTTCGTATATATAAAAAATTGTGCATTATATGTAGAAAATGTCTAGTTTGACTAGCATTCAAACAAAATTGTGCATACTCGTAGCCTAATTTTTTTTTTGTCCTGTACTCTTTTCCAATTGTCACTTATTGTCACATTCCACTTTACTAACCAACCAGTACCTACTTTCCTTCAGGAATTGTTTATGTTATTTTGAAATGGAAATTGAGGATATGTTTATTTATTATTTTTAAAAATAATTTTTTATGTTTTAAAAAATAAAAATTTTGTTTGACAAACATTTTTCAAAGTTTATTTCTAATTTTTTTGAATTTTTAAAAAAAAAGAACAAGTAAATGTATTCTAATTTATTTTTTATTTTTGATGATAATTTTACAATTAAATAAAATTTTTATTTATTTGCTTCACCGAATATCATCTGTTCATTATTTTTCTTGAATTAAATTTTATAAAAATATATTTTAAAAATAAATTAGAAAAATAAAAATATATGCAAATAGATCCTAATTCTTTCATTCTTTGATGCTTTCTAGAAATACCAAAAATAAAGTTGGTTAAACGAATACTTTTTTAACTTAAGTCATATTTAATATTTTTTAAATTTTAAGTTATATTACATTTTTAATATGATTTCAAAATTTTATGTATACATGTTTAATGAACTAATCACTTTTATTATTATATTAAAGATAAAATATAATTTACTTACTCATAATTAACATTTGATGTTATCTTAAAAATTTATATATGCATAATTTGATTTTAGAATCATATGTGAATTTGTCATTCCTATCATTTTATTGAGGATGAAACATATTTTTCTTATTCATAATTAAAATTTAATAAAATATCTTGTGAATGTATATACACATAAAAATCTTGATTCTATGAGATCGAGTTATTTATTAATTATTGTCCTCCTCTCCATAAGCACAATACATCCTTGTTTCTTGTTCACCACCCTTGGAGGGAAAAATTATTTAATGCCAAAATATAATTATATAACCAATCTTCTACTTAAATCAGGAAAAATTAAGAAAGTGAGAGTTATCTTTAAAAAAAATGAGGTAATTTAAAATGTAAACCCCTATATTTTTTCACAGTTTTTTTCCCTAACCCCTTTACTCTTAAACAAATGATAAATGTTTTAATTGTAAATTCCTACCAATATGAATGTTCCACCTTCCCTTGCTATTTGACCTCAAATTACATTAATTGTACAATTATAAATGAAGTTTGAATAAATAAAAATATAACTATCAAATTTTTAATTTTGAAGATTTTATTTATACACTGACGATGAGGAAAACTGAACCTATAACTTTCAGTATATTGTGTCAATTTCTTATCTCTAAACTATAACTTGATAATTTTTAATTTTTGAAAATTTAAATTGTAACTTACAATTAAAATATTGCAATATTGCGGCTGGATCAGCTTGTAACTACAATTTTACGTATGAGAGAAGAATTTTGAGGGGAGGCCAAGGGTAGCCATGACCCTCCCAAGGTGTATCGACTCAAACTTTTATATTTTGCTGCAGTGTTAATCTTTTTTTTTTTTTAACCCTACATAATTCTTTTAACAGTGTTCTAACTTTTCATAATAGTATGAAATTTATGAGATATCTTCTTCTTCAATTGTTATAAAGTTTATGGGCCATTATACAATTTATATTTGAATTGCTAAGTAATTTTTAATATAGCATTCCACTGTTTGGTAATTCTTAATATATTTTAAAAGCATTTTTATATAGGATTGTGACTTTTAACTTTCTATATACATAACATTTTATATTTCAAACTAGTTATATATATATATATCAATTGTTATAAAGTTTATGGGCCATTATACAATTTATATTTGAATTGCTAAGTAATTTTTAATATAGCATTCCACTGTTTGGTAATTCTTAATATATTTTAAAAGCATTTTTATATAGGATTGTGACTTTTAACTTTCTATATACATAACATTTTATATTTCAAACTAGTTATATATATATATATATATATATATATATATATATATATATATATATATATATATATATATATATATATATATATATATATAATTTTACTTTTCTCAGGAAACTCGGCCGCAGTTTTGAACTACTTTTCTAAGTGAAAAAGCAAAGCAGCTAGACGGCCGCGAGCCGAGCTAGGACCGGAATATCGGCAAAAGTAAATATATTTAGTATTTTAATAAAAATAAAATTTATAAATTAAAAAATTATTTTAAATAATATATCTAATTTTATATAAAATTTTAAGAAAATTAATTATAAAATATTAAAAATGCGTAAATTCCATCGTAAACTGACACAAAAAATAATACTTGCATGGTCAATGACAACCCCTATGCACCTATAATCGACAGGATAGCAAAAAATTCTGGCCCACTAACTGACTAATCCCGCGTTGAAGTCAAAGTGTTTACCGGAGTAAACATATTTTAATATGAATAAATATTAAAAATTAATAAAATTATCTTAAATGGTATACAAATTATAACAATATTATATATATAAAAATAAAATTTAAAACTAAATTCTGAATGTATATGAATAACTTTTGTTAAATATATGATGATAGAATAAATTTATAAAATTTAATTTAATAAATATAACAATTCATAATTCAATTTCAGATCTCAATTTTTATATTTATAGTATTTTTAATATAATAATATGTATGTCAGATTTCAAAAAGTTAATGAATATAATATATCTTTAAAATATCTGTAATTCCACAGCTGCATGCTAATACGACAAAGAAACTGCATTTATAGGAAGAGCTTTAATAACTGTATGATAAAATAATGTACCAATGCCAAGAGCTATAATTTATATGATAATGGGAAGAATAAAATAGTAGCAGGCTACTGCAGCCTGCGTTCAGTGCAATTGAGTTGTAAACACATGGGAAGGCCGCTTGCGAGAGCAGCAGCACTGTGAAGGGCTAAATTTGATCGTTCAATCTTGATGAGTCTATTCAAGGAAGTAATGCCACTGATCACAATTCTCTGATTAGATTATTTCTAATTTTTTTTCATAGATTAAGTGTGAGAATTGAAAGGTTTGAAAAAGAATGAATTTGAAGACATTGTTGTGAAAAATTACAAGAGTTAATATTAGTTCTGTTTCGTATAAGTAACTGGTAAGTTAGTTAATAAATGATAAGTTAATTTTAAAACATTGTTGTGAAAAATTACAAGAGTTGATATTAGTTCTGTTTCATATAAGTAACTAATAAGTTAGTTAGGAAGTGATAAGTTAATTGATAGTTAATAACTAATAAGTTAATTGAAGCATTTTATAAAATTAGTTATTAAACTAATTGAAATTATAAAATGACATAAAATGACATATTAATAGAAATAAATATATATAATTAAAATAATTTATATTTATCTAAAAATTAAATTAGATTAACATAACTAAAATATTTAAATAAAAGGATAATATTTAATATTTAATTAATTATATTTTATAAGCTTATATATTCATTTACTTGTATAATTTTTATTTTATTATTTATTATAAAATTATAATTACTCAAAATATAATTAATTATATTTTATGATATTATTTATTTACATATATATTTGCATATTTATAATTTAAAATTAGGATATAATTTGTTAAAATTAAATTAATTATATTTTATAAAAATTATTTAGATTTATATTACAAAGGGTATGAGTTGTAAATTAATAAAAAATAAAAATAAATTTAAAAAGAATTTAAAGAAGTAGTAGCTTATAAATTGTAAGCTACTCTAGGTAACCTATTAAATCAGAATTTATAAACTATTTTGAGTAGCTTATTAATTAGTGCAAGAAATACTTCTAAAGGCTAACTTATAATATATTAACCAGGTCAATAAAATATAAGTTAGCTTATTTATTATATAAACGGAGCCATTGTATAATAAGCATTATTTATTAAATTTGATCCAAATTATAATTGTTGTGATCATTGATTATTTTTTATTATAAGTTGTTTTCTTAATTAAGTTAGGTTTTTATTTAATAGTATGATTAAGATTTTTTATCAAATAGGTATTTCTAGATTATAACTATTTGTGTTGGACAAAGATTTGAAGTATGAGCAAGATGTAATGTAAATATTTAAGAAGGCTATGTGAAAATTTTCATAAAAGTTTAAAACATATATAGGGACAATTGTTAGGAAAATATGAGATTATAGTTAAAAATTTTCACATGTATTATTATGTAATCATTGATAGCATAATAATTTTTTCTTATTTATAATTTTTAAAATATGTGATTTTTAATATTAAATTGTTTATGTGTTTTATTATAATATTTTAATTAATTTAATTATCTAATGATCTCAGAAAGAGGATATTTATTTTTCCCAACAACGTTACTCACTCCAAGGATTGATTCAATGATTAGGACAAATCTAGAATATTTAATTAAGCCGGGGTTTCATTATTACTTATTGCAAATATTGACTATTTTGAACTTCTTTGGGAATATCTTGTTTCATATTTGGATTTGTCTTTGATTTATTAAAAAATGGTCATAGTTAAAATGTACACAAGTTGATTCAACCAAATACTATTTATTCATCAATGTCTTGAAGGAATATATATTTTATCTGCATTGTATTTATAACTTAATAATTTATAATTTAAAATATTAAAAAATAATTAATACTTAATATTATTAATATTTTACTCACATATATTTATTTTCCATTTACATATAATGGAACAGGATACATGCTTTTCTTTTTCTTTTTTTCCTTTTTTGGCCAGAAGGACACATGCATTTCATGTATACTTGCTCCTCCTTTAAGTTGAATTTGAATTTCAAAAATTTGATTTATGCCATATCTTCCCTCGTCCCTTCTTCAATTTCAAATCCCGGCATCTTAACTCAAATTTGTTTGAGATTTATGATTTATTCAAAAGAGGAAACATTAGGAATGGTAAGGTCAAATTAGAGATAAATTAAAATGAAATAAAGTTAAATTAGAGTTGATGTGTATGTGTTTTATACATAATAATTTTTATTAAATTTGTGTAAAAATTTAACATAGGTGATTAAAGAATTAACAATGCAAACTATATAATATTTATTTTTACATTTTAAATTATAAGTGAACAAACTACGAATAAATTATAATTCGATAAAATGTATTATTTCCGAGTTTTAAAAAATGAATTAGATAACAAAGTGAAAGATCATCAACCTATAATTGCTTCAATTGGTTAAAAAAATAATCAATGAAACCAGCTAACTTGATTGGATAGAAACTATGATATATATAATATATTTTATATTTATCATTTTATCTAAAAATAATATGATTTAATAAATTACAGATCTAAGTGTTTGTCATTTTCTTTCAACCATTTATGTGTCAAGTAAAGTTTTTATTCTAAACATTTCAAAGTTGTAATTATTTGTATATATGAATTTTTTATAATTTATTTTGCATAAAATCCTGAACATTTGATTTAATTTTTTGTAATCAATAGCTACTCTTATTCATTTTATTAGACCCTTCAGAGAAGTAAAATTCTCTAAGTTGAATTGAATTTAACTATTTTAAAAGGCCATTTTGCATATAGTTTCAATCCTTTTTTATATCATTTTTAATAATAAATATAATTAAACCATTAGATACATATACATAAAAATTAAAAATTTAAATTTAAATGTAATAAAAAATATAATTTTTTTAAAAATAATAAATATTACTTAATTTTAAAGAATCTTAATTTTTTATATTATATTTTTAAGAGGATAATAAAGGTGTTATTAACTCCTTGCCTTCTGCCAACAATCAATAAGTGACAACTATCAAATAATAATATTTTATTTGTTAATAAATTCAGAACAATAAAAACTATGTTTAAATATTATTAAAGGCTTCAATCAATGCTATTTTCCTCACTGAGATTTAGGGTCTGAGCATCAAATATTGAGTGCTCTTTTTTCAAACACAACTGAATAGTCAGCCATCCCTCTTATCTTGGCTAGGGAAACATGAATCAAATTGAATTGGTGCAATGGACGGTTGAACGGTTACCGATAGACAGGTTCGTCTTTCAAACATAATTGAATAGTCAGTCATCTCACCTCTAATTTGTGTGAATTAATATTATAAAATAAATAAAATAATAATTTCATAAACAAAAATATTTAAGTAACTTTAAAAGAAAATTTTAATATTTTCAAAATTATTTATTTAAAATCAATAACCTTAATATCTTTACATATGTGATGGCATTTTAAGAAAAGTAAATTAAATCTAATTAGTAATTGTATTAATCTTAACATAATATATTACATAAAAATTTTTAAAAATAAATTTTAAAACTAAATATTTGTATAAATCTTACCGATTGAAATATAAATATATAATTTATTTTATATTTATGAGAGAAATGATATACAAACTTTTATAGTTAAATTTTTCACAAAATCAATAATTTATCTCAAAATATCTAAACAGCTTATGTATTTAATTTATAATGTAATTTATAATTATATTTTATGTATAAAAATAAACTACAACTTAAAATATATAAATTTAATTAAAAAGTTAATAAAATAAGATATGGTCAATAATAGTATTGAGAAAATATTGTCTAGATAATTAAGCTAAAACTTAAATATACATTATTATTGATATTTTATATTAAATATATATCATTTTATAATAAAAAATTTTAAATTATAAGCATCTATGGGAAGAATTTCTAGTATATAATAGCATTATATATTCAATTCTATTTTAATGCAATTTTTATCAAGTGTATTATTTTTCTAATTGACTTGGCTTCCTAACTCCATAAAAATAAGTTACAAAATGCATTACAATATATTTTAGAAAACAGAAATTAAATTTGATATTTAGAATCTGTGAAAGATCTAACTGCACTAGAAAATTTCACGGGTATCTGAAATAAAATATTAACACCAATGTTAAAATTACGTTGATCAAATAAGCCAATCTATTTTAATTATTTTTTATGTCTAAATTAAGTTTTTTATCCTTATAATTAACTCAAAATTTTAATTTCATCCTCAACATTTATTTATTTTTAATTAGGTCCTAAAGTTTAATTCCATTACAATCAATTTAAAATTTTCTATTTCTACTTCATATTGTTAAACATGACAAATATTTATCAATTTATACTATTAAATCATGATATAAAAATTGAAAAATATAATTCCATACACAAAATGGTTAATTAACCTCTTGTTTGAAATAGCTAAAAATAAGATTTTATTTCATTTTTAAATGATATTTGGTTTTGTGAAAAGAGAGAGCTTCTATTACATTTTAATTAGTTTAAATTTTCTATTTTAACCACATTCGTATAATTAGAAAATTTATTAAAACTTTTATTAGAATTCATTTCATTTGATTTAACATACATGTAATATTAAAAATTTTAACCTTTTTATAACATTATTTTTATTATGATATGATCCAAACTTAATTTTTAATTGAATTACATACATTATATTTCAAACAAAAGAATTCAATTGTAAATAAATTAAAATTATTATTTTTGACATAAATTTTAAATGATAGAACTCATTTACAAATGAATTGAAATGAAATGAAATAATTCTAGAAAAAATTGATTTTCAAATGAACCCTAAGTGAATAAGATACGTAATTCCAATCCAATCATGCATATTTTTAGTTGTCATAAATTTAATTTCAATGTATTTGTAAAATATTTATTTCAAACTGCAATAATTTATCATATCAAGAAGGATTCTTCATATAATTTTATAAATCTATAAATATTTTGATTACATTAATAATTGTAAATAAAAATCTCGAAATCAATTATGGTAAAGAGATAATTATAAAAAAATTTATAATCTAATTAAAAATTGTGATGATAACATTACAGATTAGAACAAATTATAGGGATTAAAATTTGAATTTAATCTATATTTTCTATTCTAATGATTGAAAGAGTATTTTTTTTTAACGCCATTTTTTTTTGGTGCATTTAGTTCGTATCTCATTATGTATTATATATACTCGTAAATTAGTTTATTTATGATAATTGTAAAACTTTTTATGTTATTGGTGAAAATTTTGATGCCATATTTTAAGAAAAGCAAGAGTAATCAAAATATTTTAGCTATGTTAAAAGAGTTTATTTAATCTTAGGTGATATTTGGTTTGTGAAATCGTATATTTTTAGGAATTTTAATATTTTTGAAATTGTGATTCATGTTAATTTAATTTTTGAAAATATAATATTATTATATTTGATTATTTAAAATATTTTTAAAAATATTATAATATTATATTTTAATTAATTGTATATTTTTAAAATATTTTTAAATTTTCAATAATATTCTTATTAAAATTGAGTGGTCAATGAGAGCAAAGTGGTGGTGTTAGTGGCAGCTAGTGGCAATGATAGGAGGTGGTCGACGATAGTTTTCAATAATAGGCGGTGAGTGATTGTCAAAGGTGGTAATTGACAATGAATGATGGTGATGACGGTGATCCATTGTGAAGCAATGGATGATAATCGATGGTGGTCACCATTAGTAGATAATGGCTATAATGATAATTGATAATAGATGATAATCAACAAAGGTCACCAACTATCATGACTTACCCTTAGTTATGGTTGACATGAAACTTGAACACCCAATTTTCACCTATTTCATGTTCTCCATAGAGGTACTAAAAATACCTGCAAGTTATTAAGGAAAAGGGATCATGTAGCAAAGAAGGAATAATGAGATTTTTGTCATGAACCATTCCTAGACATGTGATCAGCATAGGAAGTTCTTGTAGGCAACAATGTACTTATCTTTCCTACAATATATCTTATGCAATATTTTATATGCAATATGCTATGTTTTTTTAAGAGTGTGTGATTTTCAAATTTTAATTACAAATTGTATTGAAGATCATTATACAAGTTCACTCCAACTGTCTCAATACTTACCTTAGTGCTAAAGTTCTTAAGCGAGTCCATTTTCATCACATTCGATGACAACCAGACATCTAAGGAAAAAATCTCAAGAAAGATAAACAAAGAAAAGAAAAGAGTGAATTTTTTTTGAAACTTAGCAAACAAACATCAAACAATAGGGAATTTTTTAATTTGAATATTGTTACTCGAATATGGGAACCAAACTTTGGTTCAAGAACAAAACTTTAAACTTATTCCTAAAATAACTAAAGATATTCACATACCTTTGTTAAGGAAGGGGAAAAGATTCATAACAATTCAACTTGTCTATTAAAAGATACAACACATGCACACATATTTTTAGATCCTAACTAAGACATCCCTAAGCAATTACGACATTGAGGGCACATAAAAATGTCAATCTTACTCTCATCATAATTCATTAACCACTATACGCAAGATCACAAATAGTTTCTTATTCATAGCACAGATTCCATTAGTAGTACCACATTCATTATCGTGATCTGCACTTATCACACAAACACACACTCACACATATATAGACTTATAACCATACCACAATCTTATCATATCATGCATATAATAATAAGATAAAGAAAATAAATAAACTTTATTATGACTCCTAATTAGCTTCATACCTTCCATAAGCCCTATCCTTATTCCTTTCAAATCAACCTTATACCCTCCATAAGCCATTTTGCAAATCTAATTTTTGAATAATCAATACATCTCATCACATTTTTCACATGGCATTGCACATTTTGTTCCTTTCATTTGTCATGTCTCAAACTAAGGTCACCATATTTTCATGGCAACACCATGTCTTAATTCATGACCACATATCTTATCTCATTTGATAAATATATAAGTTCAATCACAACACATGTTGTGTGTTACCACATGTTAAAAATTCATTTTCTTTCCTAAGCAGCATAGCAAATATATCCTCATTACATATCATATGGCACAATACTTCAATTTCCCATTTCATGGTCATATTTTCATGTAATTAACTCAAAGTTATTATATTCTACCTTATCTTGATGTTCAGGAACCATACATCTCACATCTCATTTCATTTCATTATAGTTATATCTATTGTATTTTAATCTCAATCTATACCTATTAAACCACACTATTTTCATATCAATAGTTAATTGTTAATAGCCTAACGGTTGGCCATTTGCTTTTAAAGAGTGCTCTCTTTAATAGGCAAATGGTTAATCATTCTAGACTAAATAGTTCGCCATTGCTATGGAGTTGACC
Organism: Sindora glabra; assembly: GCA_020226215.1. Classification (NCBI taxonomy): domain Eukaryota; kingdom Viridiplantae; phylum Streptophyta; class Magnoliopsida; order Fabales; family Fabaceae; genus Sindora; species Sindora glabra. Next base: position 72,908,084 of record CM035228.1, read on the forward strand.
TTACCCAAAATTCCAGAACATTAGTTGACCATTTATTTAGGATTTTGTAGAAATCCTAGCATGATAAACATTGTTCATCCAATAAATTTAGCATCCAAATGCATTCATTATGCAACCAATCTATGCCAAATCACTAATACACATTTATAACACTTTATCTAAGTCATTTCTATTATCAAATCAAATCAAATATTATATATAGACTTATATCAAAGATTTTCCATTAAAATCTAAAACTTAAGTTCAATCAAGCATCTTAACTCAATTTTCAAGATTCAAGAGCTTCACTCACTTATTGTGGATAAGTTTTTTGAAGGTTAGATTCATTATCATTTGGCTTTAATCAACCAGGATTCTAAAAATTTTAGGTTAGGATTCATATTTGCTTCAATTTGGATTTCATACCTAAATCCTTTAGAATTTTAAGAATACGATAAGAAAACTAGCTATCAAGAAGGTTTTAGCTCATTTATGCAAAGGATTTGACTAGGATTAGCTTCCTTCTAACTTAATTGAAAGGAGATCTTGAAAGAGAAGTAGAAAAAGTTAGATAGGGTTGAAAGGAAGAGAAACAAGTTTGTTGAAAATGAGGAATAGTGCCATGGTGGGCTGAAGTTTATGTGTGTGTGAGGGTAGTAGAATTCTTGTCCTTTTGTCTTAAATCTCTTTTATACTCGCATTCTTACTTCTAATTACTTATAACTTTTAAGGCTTTTATTCAAGTCTCTTTTCCTCAATATAACATTCCCGTTTCCTTTATTAAAATTTATTTATCCAACTTAAAAGCTCCATTTCAAAAGTTTAATTGCCTTAATAATTAGCTAATTAATCACTCCTTTGGTAACATAGAATTTTATAGTTCTAAGAAAAATCTAATCAAGTATTTGAATAATAAAAATTTTACTCTAGGGCATAACAATTTCATGCATCAAATATAATTTAATTATAAAAGGAGCTAAGTGTACTTATAATTTTTTCAAAATAGATGATAAGTTCACCTAATTTGCCTCAAAAAATATAAATTTATATCCTCCACCTATGATCTATATAAGATAAGGCCCAAAATGATCCAATTACGTCAAAATATCTTATGTAGCCTAGGCCATACTAAAGAGTTTTCTAAATGCTTAAATTTGAAGATGTGGTAAAGGGGGCTCAATTTGAGATTCTAAAAAATAAAACATGGAGAAGTAAATTTGGGCTTAGTGAGTAAACATCTAAATATAAATAAAATTTTAAAAAGGTGAAAATTGATATAACCTTTACTAATTGGATTTATTGTCTATTCTTAGCTTCGAAGTTAGATAATGTCAAATTTAAATATTAGAAGTCGTTTCTTAAGGTTAATGAAAATAAGGCCCATAGGCCTATTCAACTTTAACTCACACAATATTCAAAACATCATTAATACATCACATTTCAATAAAATTTACAAGAAAACAATATATAAAAGTAAATAAATCTCTTTGTAATTCTCAATCATCCTTATCTTTTTACAAATTCAAACCTTATTCCTCTATGTTTTGTCTTATCCGTTCACAAATGGCTGCCAAATCTAGTTTGATTCATAACTCCCTATCAATACACCTTTCGTATGCATTTCCTCATTCATTAACACATATCAAGGTTAATTATCACAATTTCATTCAATTCATTTCATAATGCAAATGCCAATTACACCATGCCTCATTGCATGGCTATTTTACTCAACCATCATCTTTTAAATGCTTAAACAAATGTAACATACTGTCTAAGTATTCATCCTATATCATAACAATTAAACAAGAATCCATTAATAAGGATGAAAAGGCTATAGTCAACTACAGGCTATCCAAGAACATTTTCTTAGTGTGCAATCAACTATAAATACAACTATTGATCTTCTATAAACTAGTCATAGTTGATTATAAGCCTATAGAAAGCATGTTATAGTCAACTATGGACTTCCAAAGGCAAGGTCCAGTTGAGCCAGTTAGCTACATATTTGATTACGGCTATCTAGAAAGCAAGCTCTTTAGCTATACTTAACTATATAATTAATTATAACACTCTTATAGTTGAAAGTCAACTCTAGGTAGTCAACTATGGTCCCACAAAGGGCAAATTTTTAAACTATAATTAATTATATAATTGACTACAATATGAATTTTTGCAAATTTATTGTGAAGTTCACTGTTCATGTGTCATAAATTTCATTCCAACTTATTTATTACACAACAATTCATTACCTAAAAAATAATACACATTTATAACATTGTATTTTCAACATTAATGTCAACTTATTCATCATAAATCAACACATTTTATGTATAATTATCCAAAACCTTAAACTTTAACAAAACCAATGATTTTCAACTTCATCTCTAATTTAAAGTTAGGATGTTCATTCACATAGTATGGAAAAGGTATTAAGAGGCTAAAGCTGAGAATTGACAGTTCTCAATAATCCAAATCAACAAGTTAGGGATAGAGTTCCATTTCCCTCTTTTTGAACTTAAATCCTATCAAACTTAAAAGAAAAATTAAGGAAAGATTTAACATTAATGGAGATTTAAATGTTGTTATCACAATTATGTGAAGATATTGATAAGATTTAGCCCCCTTTGCTTGATCAAGAGGAAGATTGAAAAAATAAGAGAAGATGAGAAAGGAATTAGAGATTTTGAGAAAATAAGGAGTGGAAGGAAAAGAAGATGAAATTTTAAGAGAATAAGGGTAGAGGCATTTTGAGAAATATGCCTTGAACCTTTTTCATAATCATATACTCACTTCTAAACACTCATAGTTTTTAAACATTTTATTTTATTTATCTTTTCTCAACAAATTCACTCAAATAATTTAATATTCATCTTGTACTCCTTCATATAAATTTTGCTATTTTCATTTGATAGTAATTTAAGAAATATTTTAAATTTTAAAGGATTATAACACTAATGATAGCCAGTGGTGATGGTGGTAAGTCATAGAAGGCGGTAAGTGGTGATTGATTGAGGTCGCTAGAGATAGGTAATAGTGACAGTGGTCACTTATAATGGGTGACGAATGGTAACTGATAGTAGTCATTAGCCTTGAATAGTGGCAGATAGTAGCCATTGATAATAGGTGATAGCACCAGTGATTGCCATCAACAGTAGGTGGTGGCTAAAAATGATCAACCATAATACGTTGTGGTGAAATAATGTGTTAATAGTTATAAGATCTTAATGAAAGGATAGATAAAATAACTTATTTATATTACTAAAACATTTTCATATTAGAGGAATGTAGCATACATATTTCTCCTACAAGAATATTTTAGAAGAATATTGAATCAAAAATATTCTTAGAAATGTAAATATTTTCAAAAATATTTTTCTAAAATTTTAATAAAATATAAGAATCTTACATTTCTTTAAAATATTTTTGAAAATGTGAAAACAAATTTGCGAATCATTGAATTATATTAAACAATGTTATGAAAATTCTAGCTAAAGAATTTTAATAATATTGGAAACATAGATGTTTATAAGAAGTTATGAACTTATAATCAAATCATTTTAAAAATTATTTTCTTAATTTCTTGTTATTTATCAAATTCTAAACTTTGATTTTCCCATAAAGACTACAATATTCTACTTTATTATCTACCATGCATTTTTACTTTAAAAAAGTTCGATAATATTGAAAAATTTATAATCCTAATACTATTAAATAATTCTAAACTAGTGCTTTAAGCTTGAGAAGAAGCAAATGCCCCCTTTCGACCCTTGCCCCCACCCTTAAGAAAACTGATCTACAACACTTCACATTGTTTCTATTTGTTTCTTCTTCTTTTTTTGTGTTAGGCTGATAATACTAATCTAATATGTGAAGTATTTGTCATTTACAATTGATTCGAACCATAGGTTTAGTAAGCGAACCATTTACAGTGATGTAATCCAAAGCCTTCACTGAACCATTTAATCAATTTAGCAATGGATAATATATAGGCGCCCAACAGCCTATAACCCCATATTATTATTTATTATCACTATTTTCAGAATTAGATAATTTATGTGATTGCTGTCATTCTTAAAATGTAGTAGTCATTTCTACTAATATTTTCCTTTTTTTTAAATAATGTAATAATTAATATAACGGTAAGTGATATATAGTATGAAGCTCTTTTAAAGTGTTGTGAAGTCAAAGTTAATTTTTTTGAAATATAAATTCAAATTGAATTTCTTTCCATTCTGATTGCAATTTTGTTCCAATAATCATAATTTCAAAAATATAAATATATACAATATATAATTAGATATAAAATTGGGCAAATTACCCATATGCTTTGTATTAATGCCATGCTAGTAAAGTGATTTGTTACACATGTAAATCATTGCGCTCTTATTTTTAATGATATAATGATATTTAATGTTAATTTTAGAAAAGTTTCCACATTTGCATTTTGAACTCATCCAAAATCTTCCTCAATGTATATATTGAATATTTTCTCACTCTTAGAGTATAAAGGAACATATAGAGGCTTATACCCTCTTACAGTCCTCTCCTCCTCCTCAACCTAGTTCAAAGCTAATCCAAACTGAACTATATAAATTAAATCACTCTAGATTGTTTTAAAATCGATTAAAATCATCTATTAAAATATAGTTCAGTTTGGTGGTTTGATTCAGTTTATTTTAAAAAATTTATTTATTTCCAAACCACCACAAATTATAATCTTTAATATTTTAATTATATATTTCTTAAATTTTTATATCCTTAATAACTATACATAGTTTAGCTCATTCACAATACTTTTGTCTTCTTGATTTTATTCTAGCCCAATAACTCAAAACTCTCAACCATATAATAACAAACTTAATTGTAATCATTTAATTGCTCACTTACTTAGAACACCATTTTTCCTTTTCGTCTCTTCTTCTTAATGCTTGATGTAGAGTTGTTGTAGACAACTTAACATCATTTTCCTACCACATTTTCTTCATCAATATATAAGTGTAGACAACTCTTACTACTAGTCTCATTCAATGACATTTTTCTTTTATATCAATTTTTAGAATGTCTAAAATAATATAATTTAGTGCATGATTTAAATTAATCAAAACCAAACTAACTCAACCAATGATATATTTCTTTGGTGGAAGTAATTGACATAACTTAATTGGTCCCATTTTTAAAGGGACCGATTATATTAATTTGGCATCGCTTTTTTTGTTTAATCTGCATAAGCTTAGGCCAACCCCAACTCCCTTGCTTGTTGTATGTATGTATGTATGTATCATTGCAAAGTGTACAAAGAATATCACAAGGGTATTTTTGGTAGGTTGACTATAATGCATTTTTTAGCAAAAAAATAAGAGGAATACACTTCGGTGCTCCTTTTAATAATTTTTTAAGGGACCACCAAATAATTTTTATAAAATTTTATTTTTTATTATAAATTTGTAATAATTTCAAATAATCTCTAAATATTTTTGTATTGTAAGTATATGTTTATACTATAATCTTTTATGAAGAAGTTATGATTTAATTTTCTAAATATTTGTAATTTTTTATTTACAATTGTCAAAATTATGTAAAAAATCGTAAGTTTTGGAACAGAATTTGAACTTTTTCAATAAAATCATATAACGCTTTGAATGGATATGAAAGTAAAACCCAGAGAAATTCTACCCACTGTCCTTATTTTGACTAGGTTAAATTCCAATGTATTTTCTCTCACGCGATGCTAGAATTTATATTAATTTGCAAATGTTTTTATAACAGTAGGAATGATTAAACAACTAGACATACATACTGAAAGATTATAAATTAAACTTTGAATATAAGGAAAAATACAAAGCCTTCAAAAACATTACTGAATGCCAATTAAATAAATACTTTTAAATATGTTCAATGAGAATAAGGTATCACCGTTAATTTAATAGAAAACAAGATAAAATGTACTATTTTTCCATTTTTTGCACTCACATTTTAATTTTTTCTTTCAAATTTGTTTTATAATTCTGTCATATCTCTTAACTTTCGAAATTCACATAATGTCGTAATATCTGTTTTTCCGCATAATTCCTTTACATCATAAGCTGTGCCTGCTGATGTGAATAAAAAATAAAAACTCATCTATTCATTAAAAATTATAAACTAGCCTAGAAATTTTTTTATGGGCAAGACTTCCACACTTGCCCTACTTTCGTGGGTATGGACACGCAAAAAACATGATAAGCAATGAAAAAACCTGATTTAAATAAATTTGTTTGCTCTCTTTCGTTTCTAGTCACAAATTTATAGGTTTCAAAATTAGTTGAGTTTAATAAGTTAACTTGAGATATGTATAATTTTGTTTGATTTAAAATTGAAATTAGTATAAAAAATAATAACAATAATCTGACTTAATAAATTGAAACTAATTAGTTTAACTTGATAAAAAATTGAAATTCGTAAGTATTAATCCATCAATTTATTAAGTTAATCCATTAACTTGGAAATATTAGTAAATAATAAATTATTAATTTATTAATATATTTATATATATGTTAAATTATACTTTACTATATATAATATTAAAATTATATATATTTGAGTAATATTAATTTTTTAATTTTAAAATTAATTAATTTATATATTTGATAATGTCAACATATATTACATAAATTTATCAAAATAAATAATTATATTAAATTGATAAATAATAAAATTATGTGATAAATTAAAATTATTATTATAAATCCTAAAAAATTAATAAAAATTATTACACAAAAATAGTAGTATGTTTATATATATGTTCTGAAATTAGTTAAAAAAAATCAATACAAATTTTAATTAATAGGAAAAAAATTTAGATTCAGTCTCAGGATTTTTACTCTTCTAATTAAATAATTTTTCATATTAAAAAATTATTGTACCCTAATTTATTTTCTTATTATTTTAGTTATACCTAATAATAACTATAATAATGAATAATAATATAGGTTTTTAAATGATGATGATAATAATAATTATTGATTTTAATCAATTAATGATATGAAATTAGTAATATTAATAAAAAAGCATAATAAATTATGAAAATTACTTTGGAGCACTTGGTAAAAGTTAATTTGGAATTGAGCCTAATAATGTAATAATCTAGCTTGGTAAAAAAGTAGTTTGACCCATAGGGGAGGAGGACCGATTTTGTGCTTAAGGATAAAATTTTACATACATATAAAGGGTTACTAAAAAATTATTATATAAATTAAAAACAAATAATTATAATTTTTTTAAAAATTTTTATTTACTAAAAGGTTATTATATAAATTAAAAACAAATAATTATATATTTTTTAAAATTTTTATGTACTAAAAGGTCCAATATTTTGAATTAAATATTATATTGTACTTCATAAAATTAATTTAAATGATTTGATGGATAGAAATTAAAGTAAAAATCATAGATTTAAAATGAATTAATATTTTTTATACCATAAAATAAATATTAATACAATTTTATGAAAAGGTCATATGAAAAATAAAATGGAAGAAAGATAAATTGCTATGAATAATTTATCAAAAATTTGGAATACTTTACTTAAAAGTTGTAATGTACAAGTGTATGTAATTTAAGAAAATTTAAGAAAATAAGAATAATCATGATTCATGGAACGTATATAATATGCAAAGAAGATGATAATTTTTGTATTTCCAAATCAAAATTCATATATAACAAGACTTTTAACCATGATTTTCATGTTATTAGTGATACAATATAGTTATATATGATTTTAAAATTATTCTTATAAACTAATAATTGCTAAAAAATTATTTGTAATTTGATATGATAAATATATAAGTAATTTATATTCAATATTTTATCAATTTAGATGAAAACGTTTGATTTAAATTTCATTTGAAGGAGTCAATATTAAAGTTTAGGTGGGACAAAAAAAATATAATATATATATATATATATATATATATATATATATATATATAGAGAGAGAGAGAGAGAGAGAGAGAGAGAGAGAGAGATCTTATAGTTTTGGGGCTATGGCCCCTAAGCTTGCAAGTGGCTCCATCCCTGCTAAATTGAAATTGACCTGACGTATAATTTTTATTTATTAGATTAGTCCATTTTGATCTACACATATCCACATAAGAATAAATGAATCATGATCTAATGTAATGCCATCGATTTCATTTTTTTAAAATTATAAATGTTAAAATTCTTGTAAAATTAATATAAAAGTAATAAAAATATATAACTCGGTTCAACAAAAATTATAAAACACTTAAGGATACTATTAATTTATTCATCAATATGAAAGAAAAGTTTTAATTTTTTATTATAATTGTAATTTATAAAAAGAATTATGTTTGAACTTGTAAAAGTATGTTGATTTTCAATTGATTTTATCAGTTAATAAATAGAAATTTGAATATAAAAAACTATCCTTATTAAATAAATATCTGTTATATTTTACTTTCTAGAGTAATTCCCCCCTTTGACTGCCATTTTAATTATCGAAATAGATTTGAACTTGTAACCTGGTTGCAAAATAAAAGAAGAATGTGTAATAGGTTGGGATTTAAGGACAAGAAAGAACATCTATAATTTTTAAGTTTGTATTTTTTTTAATAAATGAATTATTATTTTTACTTTGGTGCCATTTGATTTACAGGCCACTTAGGCTTCTTAATATAATTTTAAATTTAAAACAAGCTAATTTAAAAAGTATATGAAATGTATGTAATTATTAATATTTTAATATTAATTAGTAGAATTGGAGCAGCTGAAAAATTTATTTTGAAATGTTATCTCAAGGACTAATGTTATTTATTTTTCATTCAAAAAGAGTTGACCAAATAAATCAACTTTGAGATCTTAGTAAATATAATATTTCTATGATGCATATTTTAAAAGATAGATTAACATTACAAACAATTAGATGGATTACTGGAAGTAGATTGAGTTTGAAAGTGTTCTACACTTAATAAAAGATCTTGAATTTGATTTTTGAAAGCATATTTATTGGGAGAGGTTTATCTTCTAAAAAAGGTAAAAAAAATAAAGAAGATAGAATTGTTATTAAAATAATATAAGAAAAGCAAAAAAAAAAAAAAAGTAAAGGAAGGAGAATAGAATAGAACAACAAGAATTTTCTTATTTTTGAATGTATCAAATTCTTTTACATGCTTTAGTATTTATAGACCCCTAAGTACTAAATGATAACTTTCAAATCAATAATTATTAATTATTAATAATCATCTATTATTAATTATAATAAAAAATAAGGTCAAATTTAAAATCACAACTAATAGATAAATCAAATAATATGATGGATATCCACATTAATATATTTACAACACTCACTTTTGGATATTTAACTTTTAATAATTTGCTTCATTAAAAACTATGCTAGGAAAACTTAATGGGAAAAAACTATGGTCAAGGAAAAAAATAATGCTACATAAGTTTAACTTCCTAGTTGAAAACACCACTTAAGGCCTCTTAGTTGATGTAATCCAATCTTATAAACCAACTTCTCAAATGTTAAAGCGGGAAGTACCTTTATGAATAAATATGCAAGATCACCACTTAAATAGATTTGTTGAACATTAATATCATCATTCTTTTGAAGATCATGTATTTTATCTTCTTTAATATATCCTCCTTTCAAATTAGCTATACAAGCATCATTATCTTTGCATGCTTTTGTTAGAACCTCTTTACTAAAACTCAAACTACATGTATCTTGAATATATTGAATCATTGATCTTAGCCAAACACATTCTTAACTTGTGTCATGAATTGACATTATCTCTACATGATTTGAAGAAGTAGCAACTATAGTTTGTTTTAAGGACCACCTAAAGATAGCTATACCATAATCACTAATTAAATATCTAGTTTGAGATCTAGCCTTGTGTGGATTGGATAAGAATTCCACATTTGTATAACTAATTATTTCTGATTTAGGCTCATGTGAATAGAATAGTCCCATATCACTTATCATTTGAAGGTAATGAAATATATGTTTAATTCCATTTCAATACCTTCTAGTTGGAGAAAAACATGTATTATTAACAAAATACATCAATGCTTGAATTGCACTAAGATAAGATCCTTTAGAACTAAGAAGTTGTTCATTCTTATTAGCTAGATGAAAAGGATCTTTATTAACATTAAAGGATCAAACAACCATTGGGGTACTTAATAGATGTGATTTAACCATATAAAAATGTTTTAATATGTTTTCAATATAATTAATTTGATGGACAAATATCCCATTAGTTAAATGCTTGATTTGTAATCTAAGACAAAATTTTATTTCCCTAAGGTTTTTCATTTCAATTTTTTTTCAAATATTCAAATACCCTTGAAAGTTTTTCATGAGTTCTAATAATGCTCAAATCATCAATGTATATTACAATTATAATAAATTTAGATTCATATCTTTTTAGAAAAATAAAAAAGCAAATAGGATCATTTTTACATCTTTCTTTCAACAAATATTATTAAGATGATTGTATCATATTTGTCTAGATTATCTAACCTATTCAAAGATCTTTATAATTTGATTGAATACATTTCTTAAGAATTCGAATTATACATTTCTTATGTCTTAAATCCTTTAGGGATTTTCACAAAACACACAACACACATATCATATAACTCGCCATATAAATGGGTTGTAACCACATCCATGAGACATATATTGTGTTTTTCATGTATTGGTAGACTAATAAGATATCAAAATGTGATTGCACCCACCACAATAGAATATGTTTCTTCATAATCAATGTTATGTCTTTGTAAAAAATCTTGGATTAGAATTTATGCTTTATATCTTGCAAATTCATTTCTTTCATTTCTTTTTTCACACAAATACCCATTTGCACCCCACTACATTTACAACTTTAGGTGTTTGGACTACTAGTTCGAAAACCTTACATTTCAAAAGTGAGTTCAACTCTACTTGAATTACATCTTTCCATTTAGGCCAATCATCTTTATGATGAAATTCATCAACTATCCTTAGCCTAAGATCCTTACTATTTTCTATAACATCAAGCATTACTTTATATGTGCAAAAATATTGTCAACTATATTTCTTTTCAATTCCATTTTTCTAATGTAGAGACATAATTTATTTATATTTCTTCATTTTTAATAGTTTCATGTACTTGGATTTCTTTTGGAAGTTTATGATTAATCATGTCTTGAGTTTCCTCTTAATCATTTGACTCCTTATTAAAGTTATTTTTTCCATTGATTCCCCTTCTCTTACGAGGATTCTTATCCTTTGAACTAATTAGTCTATCATGCTTCAAGCGTGCTTTAGATTCATTTATTTTAAAATTTATAGATTGCCCTGTTGTGACATTTTTTCAAATTGGAGTATTTGCAACTATTATTTATGATTTAGTTATCCTCTTTAGGTTAGTAAATGAATTTGATAATTGATTTGCTATTCTTTACAAATGGATAATCTTTTAAATTTCAAGTTCACCTTCTCTTATGTGATGCATTCCACATAATATTTTTATCCAATTGCTTATTCTTTCCCCTAATGCAAGGAAATTTGTTTCATTAAAATGGCCATCATGAAAACATGTTGTAAAAACATACCCTGTTATTGGCTCAAGATATCTAATAATAGAAAAAGATTCATAACCTATATATATTCCTAACCTTCTTTGGGGACACATCTTTATGCATTGTGGTGAAACAATTGAAATATATACATCATATCCAAAAATTCTTAAGTAGAAAATATTTGGCTCTTTACTAAAGGCTAGTTGTAAGGGGAAAAACTTGTGATAACATATTAGTTTGATATGTATAAATGCTACCGCATATAAAATGGCATGCCCCTAAATAGAAACGAGGGGTTTTGCTCTTATAAATAATGGTCTAGCTATTAATTGGAGATGCTTAATAAAAGATTTTGCTAAATCATTTTGCTTGTGAATATGAGCAACAAGATATTCTACAATCATTCTAATCATTCTAATTAACATATAATAATCATTAATGGCTTTGAAAATAAAATCACTAGCATTATCAAGATGCATTATCTAAATTGAATAATTAGAAAATTTTTCTTAAAGTTTAATTATTTAAGTAAGATTATTTGAGCAAGCAATCATGCAAATGCTAAGTTGCAAATTGACAATAAACATATATGTGACCATTTTATAGATGCATTACTTATGACCATATAATATTTAAATAATTCACATGATGGATGAATAGGTTTGTATATGTCAACTTATATTTGTTTCAAAAAATTAGGGGATTCAATCCTATATTTTGCTGGTGACAGCTTTGTAATTAATTTACCTTGAGAACAAGCAACACATTTGAATTAATTAAATTGAAGAATTTTTTGGTACTTCAATGGATGATTATTTAAATTTTCAATAATTTTTCACATAATTATTGATTCAAGATGGCATAACAAATCATGCCAAATATTAAAAATATTTTAGCAGTGAACTTCTGGTTCACTATAGCATTTGCTTTAATTAGATTTATATATGTGTAGATCAAACTAGAAGAAAATGATAGTAATCCTTCCAATGCATTTTTCTTACCCAAGACATTTATTGTCATATTATTCAATATCATTTTCTTTTATTGTCTCAATATAGTATCTATTTTGTCATATATCTTTAAAGCTTAATAAGTTTCTTTAAAACTTGGTAGACAATAATGCATTATTTATAATTACGTATGTTCCTCTCAGTAAAATTATATTAGTTGTTCTATAGCCTTCAATCAATTTTATGCTACTAGATATCATATTCACATAATTTTCACATATCATTAATTAGGAAAAATACTTTCTATTTTTAAGAATTATATGCATTGTTGCACTATCCATAACCCATATATCATCCATATCTTTTTCAAAAATAAAAATAAGAAGAAATGAATAATAATTTAATATAATATAAATTACATAATAACTAAAAATATTATATATAAGAAATGTCATTCTTAAGTACTACAATTATATGTGTTGGGATCAGGAGTCAAACAATCGCAGCGGAATTAACCAATCCTAACTAACGGATCCATGTAAAACATTAGATTAGGATAGGGATTCATTGAATACTTTTTGTGATGGCTCAAGAACTCGTTCGTTAATCACCTCTTCAGCTTCCTTTAGGCTAAAGGCTCCGAGGTATCCACACGAATCAGCAAATCACCAATGAACATCCACACGAACACTGGTTGGAATCTTTATCCTTCGCCTCATAGTGTTAGCTACGCCTCTTCAAGGGTTATGGTCAAAGAGGGGTGCTAGGGTTTTTTATGCTTAGGATGCATGAATGAATCCTATTATTGCCCAACAAGCCTATTTAAATAAGTGCATAGAAAATCCTAACTAATTGGGCTTTGTTCCATATATAATTATAGGCTTATTATTAGGCCTTATAATTATAACATGGAATTATCAAATATTAGGTCCAAACAATTTAGCCCACTAATTCTAAATCCACTAGGCTATAAGTGTGTGACCTTACAGACTCTCATTATGTTAATAATGATCATTAATCATATTAATGATCATAAATAATAAGCGGTGTCTAGCAACACTAGCAACACTAGCAACACTAGCAACACATCATTGTTACTCAAGTAATGAGAAAGTCGATGATTCAACTAAACCTTTATACGTGATCATCATCTATGTCCTCTTATCCTAAACATCTAGATTAGGCACGAAATATGGACTGTGTCATTTCTGTATAGCCCAATCTTGAGATTTCTTGATTCCTAAGTAAGTTGACTGAAACAAATGTAATTGACATCCCATATCAATTCATTTGAGTATGATCATACATTTTCTCAGTTTTACTAAATTAAGGGGCCCACAGATGTTACTCCTGTTATATAGGATGGACAAATTCTATCTTGATCACATAAATCCCTTCACATGATATGTGACATATCTAATAACTACTCTTATATTCGCTCAACCATGAGTGATATAAAATAGTATTATAATATGAAACTCACATATAGGAAACTTTGGCGATCTCAAGTCAAAGGACTATCGCAATAATGATTACTAAGAATCACTCATGATACTTATATAATAATCCATGTAGTGTGCTTAGGATGGGTCGATCCAGTATACAAGTTTTCTAACTTATACTCATGTGCAAACTTAATATCTCATATAAGTCACCACACATGTTAGTCTTAACATATCAAAGCAACCTAATCCATAATGATATATGATTAGGGATATTTAAGAATACAATTATTCTAAGGTTATTATCATGATTAAATATATTACACAGACAATATATATAAATATAATAATTAGAATTGCCATTAAAATAATACAATTTAAATTTACAATTATCAATATGATTAGTTTTAGGGTATATACACTAACAATATGGACAAACTCAATTAAAAAAATAATAAAAAAGAAAGCAATCCTCCCTAAAAAGAAAAATTCAACTAAAGTTAAAATATAATTAGAAAGCTTTAAATTATTTTATTATGTTTTTTTTTAAAATATTCCCACCAGTAATCAAATGATCAATTTTTCCATTTGGATGTTTGAAGAAGTCTATCACTTCTAAATGAGTTATATCAATGAGGCTATAACTGAAGCAATTATTAATAAGGTTGTGGTTGAAGGCTTCATCGACAAAATTGGCTTCAATATTTTTCTCCTCCTTTTTAAATGAGGCTTGATACTATTATATAAGATGTTTAAACATACGACAAGTACGTGACCAATAACCATATATATCACATTAATAATATAATTTATCTAAACATTTTAGGCTCTTATAAAAGCCTTACTCATCATCATTTTTTCACTTCTAGGGGTGAGAGCTAATTTTCCAATTATTTATTTATTTTTATTGCTAACTCAAATGTAATAATTAATTTGACTTTTCCTACATCCATGGTTATGACTGTGGGCTTCTCCACATCAAAACCTTTTAGTTGTTTATGTGTTCAATTTAGGAAATGAAATAGAACTAATTGGATGGGCTTTATGATTCCTCATCAAAAGCTTATCATTTTGTTTAGTTACAAAAAGGCATGAAATCAATTCACTATATTTTAAAAATTCTCCTCTGCATTGTTATTGTAGGAACATATAATAAAAATTAATAACTATAAATCAAGAATTAAAGCAAACATTAAGAAAAATAATTTAGAAAAAGCTTACTAAAAAATTATCACAGTAAACAAATTGTTATTAGGAATAAACTCATGTAGAACAAACTATTAATTTCATAAAATAAAAGCATTTGAAAATAATGCTCTGTCAAGCATATCAAGCATAATGACAACTAAAATTTTAACAAAACCTTTATTAGAGAAGAAGCTTATTGGCTATAAGAAAATTTAATAAATATAATATATCATTGTGAACATGTTATATTACAAAAGATCACATTCTTCTACTTGTAAAAATGCAATGCACGAATAAAAAATGGCTTGGTTTTAAGAGGAAAAGCATACAAAAAGGTATAATAAACAATGCCTAGTTTAGAGAAAAAAAACATATAGATTATAATAATAAAAGAAAAGTAGAATAAATTATGGCTTTCCTCATACTTAAACTTTAGAATTGTTATGCCTTTGAAACTTTAATTATTTATCCATGAGGAAAGAAAAATTAATAGAAATATTGTCTCCATGATTAATTACATGAAGTTCAAAATATTGTTGAACCTAATAAAAATGAATCCAAAATCTATGAATGGATAGAAAATTCACTATCAAATGAATAAAAAAAATTCATGTTGCATGGAATCTAAGAAAACAAAATTAGGATAATGAAGGGGTTATATTTGAAAGAGCTTTGTGTTGATAACATGTTATGAAAATAATATAAGTAAATCAAAAGATTAAATGGGGAAGAAGAGAATAGAACAAAAAAAGTTCTTTTATTTTTGAATATATCAAACTTTTTCATATCCTTTAGTATTTATAGACCCCTTAAGCACTAGGTGATAGCTATCTAATCAATAATTCTCATTTATTGACAATTATCTATTATTGGTTATAATAAAAAATAAGATTAAACTTAAAACTATAAGAACTAATAGACAAATTAAAAGATGTGATGGATGTCCACATAAATATATTTATAGTAAGAATAGCATTGTATTGGACCTTAACTCTTTTACTCATATAAATATATTGTGAACAAAAAGAAAGAGCAAAAGTTTTGGCTTTTTCATTACTTAACATGTGTGTAAAAGAGATAAGTTCATCTAAAGAGACATTTTGGGCCTCTTTACCATTTAGCATGTGTCTTGAATGTTTATGCCCAAAAAAAAGTCCCAAGCATGTCATACCTTTTTCTTATATATTAACTAGGAGTAACAATATGTTGATGAATTATCAAATATTTCAATTATAACACATTTCTTTAACTTTATTCAATAACTATAGGATATTTATCATAGTAATGCTATATGTACTAAAAATTAGATTCAAAATTAGATTTTGAATATAAATTAAGAGTTATTATTAAATACAGTATAATGGGACAAATTTGCAAAGCTAAATCTAAAGAATATAAAAGATTTGAAACTCAAAGTTCATTTTTTGTGCATATAGCATTTTTGTATTTCTTAATCTTATTATCCATTTATCAATTTTATAGATCCAACATGAATTAATATTTTAAAATTTCAATTTCAAAAAAATTAAAAATTGTAAATGTTGTTAATTAGTCCTATTTATTACATAAGACTAAAAACATATGCTATGGTCGAAGCACATAAGATTTCTTCTTTTTTTCCTTTGTGAATAAACATGTAAGAACTTGAAACTAGATATGGCAAAAAATTTAGACTTAGGGCTTGCCTTATAAATTTTGTCTTGTAAGGTGTGGATTTATTATGAATTTTTGCCTTATAAGGTAAGGTGCAAGGCAAGTTTTTGGCTCGAAGTAATTTTCAAGGATAGGGCAATATTATGTTCCACTGTCAAGCGGTGCCCCAAAATATTAAAATTACCTTTTTATCCTTTGTATTATACCCGAGAATATATATTGTTATATACTTATTTTAGTAATTTCATAGTTAAAAAAATATAATAAACTAACTCTACTAAAAATGTTCCTAATCTATAGCTTGCTAAACCTAGCTCTACCACTCACTCTTAAGTTAAGAGGTAGAAATGTAGAGACTTAGCTAAGAGTAGTTACCATTTATGATTGTTACCACTATCGAGTAGGTTAGCAAAGTTCACTTAAAGTTAGTTATTCCCTCTTAAATTCTCTATTTGTTTGTTCATGTATAGCAAGAGACAAGAATTTTTGTTGCATTGATATTCCTATGTTCAAATCAAAATAACTAAGACTTCGATTTATGGTGTGAGAAAGTAAAATACCTTCTCTCAACTTCTTTTATATCAAATGTAACAATTGAGACTAAGTTGTAGTGTGACAAAGTAAAATACTTTGAGATTTCTTAAGCCTCAGAATTATTTTCCTTGTTATTGTTGTTATACTTTTCACAAAAAGCATGATTAGTTTATGTGGAATACTTAAATATACTCTTATTTTTTGTTGGTAGATAAATCTACTAGGTGTGTGAGTATTGTCAAACCTATATGTTTACTCCATTGATTGCCATAATTATCTACAATTAGATTCTATTTATAATATATTTTTATCAAATCATTAAAATTTGTGGACTTTTCATAAAAATTTATATATGCTTGTAGTAGAGATAAGTAAGAATAAATTTGATTAATTAATTAATTTTAACAATTTGTAATATTAACTATTGGATCATGGATTTAGGTTACCTAAAATAGGTCCATAACTTGATTTATAAAATGCCTATAAATAGGCAGAAGAAAAGAAGTTAAGGGTTGGTTAATAAAAACATTCATCAGAATTATTAAAAATTTTTATTGCTCTCTCTTTTCTCTGAACAAAAAGGAGATTTAGGTTGTAAATAAATTGCCTTTTCGTGTGATTGCCAATACGACCAGTAAAAGCAAATATTGGATCCTGAATCTTCTGCTGTAAACTTTTGCTATTTCAGTATGTATGAATTTAATTCATATCATTTTATATTTTCCAACATTGGTATCAAAGCATATGATTGTTTATTTTTCTAGTTTCTCCTATACATATATATATATATATATATATATATATATATATATATACACATATATATATATATATATATATATATATATATATATATGCATGTCCCTAGCATTTGTGAAAATGATTTTTTAAGGGATTCTTTTTACTACCATTGCCTATTTTTTATGGTGCTTCATTTGATGTGACATGGTGTGAATTTCCTCTTTTGATATTTTAGAAATATTTGTTTATTACTTTAAAAATATGATAATATAATCATTTATTATTGGAAATAATTTATCTTATCTTTTGATGGCAATATTGTATAGTTATATGTGCAAATGGCACTATTGTACTATGAAAAACTTCCTCCATTATTGAATTTATAAGCATAGTTATTATAAGAAGTAATTAATCCTTTGTAATGTTTTCTCTATGTTGTAGTTTTTTATTTTTTATTTTTTTGTTGTTTCTTTAAACATCCTTATAAACTTAGGTTTGTCATGTCTACTGAAACCAAGAGAAGAAACACATGTTGATTTTGGGGGTGGGTTTGGAATATGTAACTAAACATTTGTTGCTTTGTATATTTCAATGCCCTATGAGTAAAGGAAATGATAACCTAAAGTTACAACCCACAAGATTTCAGCTAATCAATTGATGATATCGATAAATTAATCCAAACACAATTAATATTATTTAAATATCTTTGTAATTCAATCCACATTACCTAGTACATGTTATTCCATGATGTGATTATGATAACATCAGACATCATACCATACGGAACAAAATCCATTCAATTATTAAAGTAATTATATACACAACCTTAACAGAATGCCATATATGAATCAATTCCATATATGAATCAACCTATACTTTATATCTCACCTAATCACATGAAATATTGAACCCTCCCTTACATAAAAAATAGTTGAAAACTGTTATATATATAAAAAGGGTTAAAAAAGTTTTAAAAGTAGTTAAAAAATTGTAAGAAAACTATCAAGTTAAAAAATGATTAAAAAATTATCAAAAATTACCTATTAAAAAATTGTCATAAATAGTGAAAAAACTATAAAAAAATTGTTAGAAGTGGGATTTGAACCCACACCTTCTATTGAGGACCAGAACTTGAATCTAGGGCCTTAGACTACTTTACCATATTTTCTATCATGTTATATGCTGCTCAATAATTATGATATACTATACTAGCATAATAAAATTAAAAAAATAATATATTTTTTTGTCCTATTTTTTTTCCTTTTCACGCCTTGAATTATTTTTCCTATAATTATTATGAGAATTTCTTATACACTATTTACATGATGTATAATTTTTTTTCACAAAAAAAGTTTTGATGGACATTTTTTTAAGCATATATTTTTTGTTGTAAATTATTGATTTGGAGATCTAATTGAGTTTTTTTTTCAGTATATGTTATAGGAAAATGCTAAGACTTATACATACACCAAGGGTCATACAAACTCTAGCACAAAGATAAGAAGTCAATAGGTTAATTGTGAGCTAAAAAATCTCCAAGCTAACCCAAAAGTTTATAAAGAAAATTTTGTACACTTCATAAATCATATCATCAAGTTTCACGAAAAAGGTCAAAACTTGATATGGACTGGTATTTCAAAGATGAATCAGAATTTGAAGAAATAAAAAACCTTATGAAAAGCCTTACTTATCGATTACCAAAAGAAAATATTAGAAAGAAAAATAGGACACAAACAATATAATAATATTATCCATAGATTTATATTAGACTATTTAAAGGATAAAAATTATAGACATAGCCTAACTATTTTCAAATACTGTCAGTTAGACAAGAAATTTAGTACCAAAATCGAGTTTCTCTAAGAGTTATATAATAAGTTTATTAGCTCTTTTCCGCATAGAATCAAACATTTAAAAATATTGTAACAATTGTAAACTTTAGGTAGATGTTTGATATATGATATTTTATGAAAATTTTTTAATTTATTTTTTATGTCTTATATTATTGAAATATGTTTCAATTTGTGTAAATTTTTTTAATTGAAATTGCATATCTATAAATTGTTCTATTTAATATATTTTGCCTAATTAATTCTTTTAGTATTAACCTTACATTAGGAATTTAGATGATGATTGTAAATAATGACCTTTTAACTCTAAACTCTATATGTGAACTAGTTGTAACATAATTAATTAGAGTCAAAGTAAACATATATGTATGGTTAGACATTAATTATGTACAATTTTATCTATATATAGAACTTTATGTTTCTATAAATATAATGGCTACTGCTTCCAAAAACATTGTCGCTAAACTCAATAAGGGTGAGAAACTGAATGATGATAATTACAAAATTTGGAGTATGAAAATCTAATATGTACTGGAAGAGCAAGGAGCTTTAGAAGCACTCAATATTGTCTTAGAAGAGCTTGAGGCAGGAAACACAGCCTAACATAAGTGGGATCGAGAGGCTTATGAAGTTTAGAAAAGGAAGAATTCTTTCGCTCGCATTATATTATTGAGTAATATGGAGAATAACATCATGCAAGAATTCAAGAATTACAACTTAGCTAAGGACATGTGGTTTGCTCTAAAAAACAAGTTTAATGAAACATCTATGACCAAACTAAGATATCTTACAATCAAATTTGACACTTACAAAAAGAAACTTAAACATTAATGAAATGAGAAATGTCAAACATGATTTGTAAATTAAAGGATGTAAGTCATGTGTTGATCGACAAGCAATGAGTCCAAGCTATAATTCGTTCCTTGCCTCATTCTTGGGAGCATATGAAGATGCATTTAACCCATGATGAAAACATTTGAACAATGGATGATGTTGTGCATCACCTTAAGTTAGAAGAAGAAAGGCTTAAGGTTACTAAGTCTAATATAGACATGTACATGGTTTCATCTAGCTCAAGAAAAGCTTCTGGGTGAAAGCACAAATACCATGGTGGGTCCCAAGATACAAGAAAGAAGATGGCTCATTTCAATAAGAAATTAACAAATAACAAATATGGGAAAGGAAAATATCCTTTTTAAAAAAAGATATGGCCAAAGTTAAGTACTTCAATTGCAATAAGAAAGGGCATTTTACCCGTGATTATCCTAAACCTAAGAAGGTATTAAGCTATACTTAAGTTAGTGAACTTTATGTAGCTAGTTTTATTTTTCTAATAGGTTCTCATCTTTTGTGGATTGTAGACTTAAGGGCGATGGACCATGTAACGAAGGATTGAGACACCTTTGTAGAGTTTTGGCGAATACCACATAGAGCCAAATGGATCTATATGGGAAATAATGCACAAGTTGAACTTCAATGAATAGGCACATGCAAGTTAATTTTGCAAGATGGTCAAACTTTACTCTTGTATAATATTTTATATGCACATCAAATTTATCAAAATTTAATCTCTGTGTTAGTTTTGTTAAAACTTAGTTTTAATTTGTATCTTATTGATGACAATATTAAATTATCTTTGGGAATAACTCATTATGGATCTGGTTATATAATAAATGGTTTTATTGTTATGAATATTGATCATTATGAATGTAATCTTAGTTATTCCACATTTACATCGTTGCATAATTCTAAAATTAATGTGAATGTTTAGCATGCTCAACTTGGCCATATTAGTTAACATCATATGGATAAACTAGCTAAAGAAGAGTTATTGCCTAATTATAACAAAGTAGATCTATCTACTTGTGAGCATTACTTAGTTAGTAAAAGTACTAAAAAATCATTTAGAAAAGGAATCAAAGCTGACTTCCTTTTGCAATTATTCCATTTTGATATATATGGTTTAATAAATGTAAGAGTTAGGTATGGAGCTTTCTATTTCATACATTTGTAGATGATTTCACTCGATTTGGTATTGTCTATTTGATAAAACACAAATTTGAAACACTAAGTTACTTTTAAAATTATATAAGCTTAGTTAAAAATTAATTAGATGGAAAAATAAAAGCATTATGAATGATCGTGGTCATGAGTATTTGTTTGATCAATTTAGATAACTAAGTGATGAAAAAGGGATTTAACATCAGTTGGCAATTCCTCGCACTTCTCAACAAAATGGTGTTGTAGAAAGACGAAATTAAATACTCTTAGAAATTGTTAAATCTATGATAGCACAAGCAAATTTATCTATCACTTACTAAGGTGATACACTTTTAACTACCACATTTATCCTTAAATATGTGCCTAGCAAATCAATTCCCACTATGCCATATAAGTTATGGATAAAGCAAAAACTTGACTTGAGTATTTTATAACCTTGGGGATATACGGTCTATGTTCCGGATACCTCACACCCATATAACAAATTAAGTGCTCGAGGAAAGAAATGTATATTCATTAGATACTCAGAATATTCAAAAGGCTATGTATTCATTGGTGAACATAATAGTGGGAGTCTTACAGAATTTAAATCACGAGATGTCACATTCTTAGAGAATGATTTTCCTAAATAGAATGATATAAATTAGGACTTATCCTTGTATGAGACGATGGATACAAGCCTTTAAGACTCACTTTCTTTGTGTAGGAGAATTTCAGAAAATATGTTTCCAACTCTGAGTGTGAATGATAATGATCTTGATCAATATAGGAGTAATCCAAATGAAAATTATCAAATGAATAATGATCCTAGTCCGAATGAGAGCAATTTGAGGATCTTTAAAAAATATGTTTCTCCAAAGCTTAATTTTCCTATAGATCATTGATTTTTTGTAAATCATGGGAATGGAGCACCAAATTACTCCGCAATTAGGGATGGCGCAAGGTGTGAGATAAATTATTCAAAGAGGATGGAAGCAAATGCACAACTAATCTATCATTTCCTTATTTTATTGTCATATCCACTTTGAACCTATCTAGTACAGTGAGAGTACAAGCATCTCTCCTCCCAAAACTTACCCGTTATTTTAACCACATCAGTTAATTAAGTAGACCTGACGTATCTTAACCACGTAACAGTTCTTCCCCTGTTCGAGGCACTCTGCTTTCAAAAAAGAAAAAAAAGAAAGGGAAAAACATTCAGGGATCGTCACCAGACTCACCACTATATATAAAGAGTTCCTCCTCAAGTTCTCCATCACAAAAATCCCATACATATTTCATTCGTTACTTCACACTCATCACATAATCTCACAAGCGAACTCCACAAACTCCCAACCACCATGGCTATGGTGGTCCTCCCAATCCTTTCCTTCATACTCTTCTCTCTGCTACTCAGAGTCCTATACGACACAGTCTCCTCCTACTGGCTCACCCCCAGACGCATCAAGAAAATCATGGATCAGCAAGGAGTGCATGGCCCCAAACCCCGCTTTCTCACCGGCAACATCTTGGACATGGCCTCCCTTGTTGCAAAAGCAACCTCCGGCGACATGAAAACCATCAGCCACGACATTGTCGGCCGCCTTCTGCCGCATTACGTCGTCTGGTCCAGCCAATATGGTTCATATCATTCTCCCTTTCTATGTCTTCATTCATGATTCCAAATTGTTGTTGCAAAATCTAAATGACTTTAGACTGCAATTTAAAAAGATACAATCATCCGATAAATTGTTTCAATATCTTATAATCGGACATTCTGCATGTTTGCAGGAAAGAGGTTTCTGTACTGGAACGGAACAGAACCTCGGATGTGTTTGTCGGAGACCGAACTGATCAAGGAATTCCTGTCCAAGTACAGCACGGTTTCCGGTAAATCATGGCAACAACAAGAAGGTTGCAAGCATTTTATTGGCAGAGGATTGCTAATGGCGAACGGCCAAGATTGGTACCACCAACGTCACATCGTCGCTCCGGCATTCATGGGCGACAAACTTAAGGTATCCGCAGAGTCAGAGGAAACCGAAACGGGCTGCAACCATATTGTTCAAAGGCTTGGGCCGTTTTCATATTAATTTTTCATTCATTTCTATAAAAACTGGAAAAAAAAAATTCGACACTCAACGATCTATGCAAAAATTTTCGGTTCTGACATTGATCAAACACCAAAAAACAGCATTGATGCTGTCTTTTTTCTTTGATCTTGTGCTCTGTTTATTTGAACAGAACAGAACACATTAAAAAATATTTTATTTATTTAATATTAAATATGAAGTATTTAAGGTAATGATATCTTTTATTTAAAAATAAATTTATTTTTTTTCGCTTTTAAATATTTTATTATTATCACTTTTTAAGTATTCTATTTTAACGTTACTTGATACATGGTAATGATATTTTTTTAAATAAGTATTTTTTTCACAAAACAAATGGAAAACTTGGTTTCTTGGAGTATTCAAGATTGTTATGTTGGGTATAGATTTGGTGTTACAAGTGATTAAAATGGTTTAGCACATCTTGAACAGAGCTATGCTGGAAATATGGTGGAATGCACGAAGAAGATGTTGATATTGCTGCAAAATGAATTCGAGTCGGGCCGAGCTGAGGTCGAGATTGGGGAACACATGACCAGACTCACTGCTGATATAATCTCCAGAACACAGTTTCATTCGGGCTACGAGAAAGGAAAGCAAATATTCCATCTCATCACACTTTTGCAGAGCCGTTGTGCTCAAGCTAGCCGCCATCTCTGTTTTCCCGGTAGCAGGTAAATCAAGTCAGAGCAGTTTTAAACAAGCAACTTACATGGAACCGTTGTGAAATTTAATTTAATTACATTTATGATTTGTTTGTTTGAGGTAAAATATTTTTTATATAAATATTTATATAAAAATATTAAAATAAAAATATTTTATTTATTCAATATTAAATATGAAAAATTTTAAAAAAGTAATAATTTTTTAAAAAGAACCAACTTACCATGTATAACTCTAAGTATTATTTTTTTGGATTGGATTCTTTTAAAATATAAGATACATTTTAAAAAATAAAATGAATGATCATAATTGTTGTGAAAAAAAATTAATGGATAAAATAATTACAAATTAAAAGAATTACTTTTATTGTACTTTGTTATTCATTAAATTTTCAATTTTTGATTTTTTTATTAATAATTATAATTATTTACGTTACTTTCTAAAATACATCACATATTTTAAAGGTGTCAAATTCCATTGTTCTAATTACAAGATAAAAATAATATATCATTTCTTTACCAATATATATACAAATAATATTTTCCTATGAAAAATATATATATATTTACAAAAAAAAAACATAGGTCTACATTTCTTATGTTTTAAAAAATGTACATTCACCTCTTTCATTTTTCTAAAGTACTGAAGAAAGTATATCACTGAAATAGAAAAAACAGAATGCAAAAATGAAAGTTAGTGTATATTTATAACAACAGAAGAATATGAATGTTATATTTTAGAAAATGAATATAATTTATTCTCTTTAAAAGCCACTTTTTTTCCCTTAAAAATCCTTTTGGAATACTAGAAATTTATGTATATACCTTTGGGATAAAAAAAGGACACTTTTTTTTTCCTTACGGAGATTCCATCAGTTTTTTTCTGGAATTAGGATTGGATTCAGCTTCTAATATTCACTTTCGAATTTCTTTCTTCAACATTTTCATGTTTGTTCTGTCGGCTTTTTTTTAATTTTTTTGTACCCCAGTGAATATATTGTTTGCTTGTTCTCAATTTAAATTTATTTATTTATTTTATTTTTGCATAATTTTTCTTCTTTGCAAATACAGGTTTTTTCCAAGTAAATATAACAGAGAAATAAAATCTTTGAAGATGGAGGTCGAGAGATTATTAATGGAAATAATACAAAGCAGAAAAGATTGTGTGGAGATCGGAAGAAGTAGTTCTTATGGGAATGATTTGTTGGGTATTTTGCTGAATGAGATGCAAAAGAAGGGGTCTGAAAATGGGTTTAGTCTAAGTCTGCAATCAATTATGGATGAATGCAAAACATTCTTCTTTGCTGGACATGAAACGACAGCGCTTTTGCTGACGTGGACAATTATGTTATTAGCTAGCAATCCATGTTGGCAAGAGAAAGTGAGGGTTGAGGTCAAAGAGGTTTGCAATGGGGGGATTCCTTCTGTTGATCAACTCTCTAGGCTCACTGTGGTAAGCAATTAATTGAAACAAATATTTTATTTTCATATTTTTTAATTTTATTATATAACTTTTAAAATATCAATTTTTGATGTGAATTTCACATTTTTTTTATAAAAAATGTAATATTCTCATATCTTATTGTTTACGTTTAATTCTAAGTGCGAGAAGAATTATTTTATATGAGATAAATCTTATGATATTTTTAAGATTTGAGAATTTTAGATAATATAATAATTCTAAAAATTATTAAATTAAAATTATTTCATCATATTTATTAAAAAATAAATAATTATAATTAAATAACTTTTAAATTTATCGTATCAACTCAAATTTTAAAATGTATGACTACCGTAGCATGCGCCTCTTAAGTGAAACCCCTTTTTTAAGTGAAACGCCATTTTTTAGTTAGTTTTTTTCTCCCTTTTGAAACAGAGGTTTGGTGACCTTTAGAATTTGGGAACAGTTACGAACACTAAAATCGTGTCGCGTAAATAGTCTTTTCAAAGAGGCATTATGAGGGCCATGGAAGATTTAGTGAATCATTCTCTTGTCTCTATGTCTCAAAATAAATTTGGGAAAAAATTTTAATTTTGCAGTAATATTGATATTATAGTATCACTTTTTATAATATTTTGATAAATCAATATTTATAATTTTATGATTAAGTGATTTTTACAATTAAAAGAGTAATTTATTACTTTGTAATAATGAGAATCTCGGTACAACAGTAAGAGTAGGAATTTTCCCTAGGTAAGATGGGGAAAAAATGCAGATATGATAAAATGGGCCCCATATTGATATGATAGGGTAAGGCTCTCCATCTTTTTGCATCATTTTTGTTTGAAAAAAATTATTCTACTCTTGCCATAGTGTTGAAAAAAATAAATATTATTTTTTTATTTGTCA
This sequence comes from Sindora glabra, assembly GCA_020226215.1. Taxonomy (NCBI): domain Eukaryota; kingdom Viridiplantae; phylum Streptophyta; class Magnoliopsida; order Fabales; family Fabaceae; genus Sindora; species Sindora glabra. Next base: position 72,935,095 of record CM035228.1, read on the forward strand.
CAAATTATTTATAAACTATGCTGAGTTAGATTCTAACTTGAAAAAATTTATCACTAACAAAAAAAAAAAAACTAAAGACTATTTTGTTGTTTTAATATTATTATGAGATTAAGAAATTTTCAGTCGACTTTAATTTTTTATATCATTAGAATTTTTATTTTTTGAGCAATGAGTGAAGAAATACATAAAATTTAAAATTTAATATTGTAACTAATTTTTTGGGAAGCATATAGATCCTAGACTAATTTAGTAATTAAGTCAATTTTGGATAAGACTATCTTCCACGTTGGAAAAGAAAAGCTTCCATAAATACCCATCTTCATAGAAATATTACGAACCCTAATTTAACATTGATTTTCTATATTGGTAATTTAGGAAAAAAATTAATATTTATTTAATTATAATATCAAAATATCTGATTTATCAAAATATAAATATAAAATCTTAGTATTAGAAAAATTCTTCTCATTTTAGTTGATCTAATGATGTTTTTTGCACTCGTGCGCCGGTAGTTGGTGATATGCTCAAGAGAATAAATTTAAAGTGAAATGGTTATCTTATAGTGTCATTTAGTACACAAGGCTTTGTTTACTTGGAAGAAAAAGGACACCAAAAGGGAAAGTAGTGGACCCTATATATTCTACTCAATCACAAGGTTTATGGCTATGCACTTGAGAAAATATATCATTTTTCTTCAAGTCTTAGACCTTGGGAAGCTTAATAACAAATTTCAATGACGAATAGTACATTCTAACATTTTTAATGTGCTAGATTTTGCAAAAGATGGTCAAAGGTTCACCATTGCCTTTTAATTATAATATACATTCACAAAACTAACCTTTGCCTTTCCAAATCAGCAAAATAATAAACTAAAGCAATATTATATTTTTTTTCTAAGTCATTATTCATCGCAAACTATTTAAATTAATTTTACTTATTTTATTCATTCCATTTAATCAGATTTTACAAGGAAAAGGTCTTCTTCCATACTTTTATTCTCACTTTCTAAATACACATCTTCTCACACATGTAAATAAAATTCATAATTTTAATTCTCACTTTCATATGAGAGAGTATGGATAAGAGAGGAAAATAAAGATGGAAATATAATATTATTATTTTACAAGTTAAGGTGGCGAAAGTAATTAAGTGAAAATTTATAATTTTCTTCGATTAACTAACTTTATAGGTTATTGTGTTTGTTGTTGCAGTTGCATATGGTAATAAATGAATCGATGAGGCTATATCCTCCAGCAACTTTGCTGCCAAGAATGGTTTTTAAAGACATTGTGCTTGGGGACCTTCAGATCCCAAAAGGGCTGTCAATTTGGATCCCAGTTTTGGCTATTCATCACAGTGAAAAATTGTGGGGCAAAGATGTAAATGAGTTCAATCCAGAGAGGTTTGCTTCAAAGTCCTTCACACCTGGCCGTTTCTTGCCATTTGCTGCTGGCCCTAGAAATTGCATTGGACAAGCATATGCTTTGATGGAAGCTAAGATCATCTTAGCCATGTTAATTTCTCGATTCAGCTTCACCATTTCGGAGAATTATCGTCATGCACCTGTAGTTGTTCTCACATTGAAGCCAAAATATGGAGTTCAAGTTTGCTTGAAGCCCTTAGAACCTTAATCAAGCACTTCTAAAATGATTTCTGAGTCTTTTTTGGTTTGAATATAGGGTTCAAGTTGCTTGATGTTTTTAGAACCCTAATCAAGGGCTTCTAAAATTATGAGTCTTTTCCTGACAAAACATTCTAAACTGTGGCCTAGTATTTTTCCCCCTTTTTGAGGGAAGGGAGGTTTGAGCATCTCAAAATGACTTCAACTGAGATTTTGTAACTTCTTTGAACTTTTGTTCAAGCTTTATGAATAAGAGATTGTGATGAAGTAATATTTTGTAAGGATTAGGATAAAATAATAAAAAAGAAAAAAAATGATTGAACTCAAACACGTTTATCTATTATTTATTTGAATTAGTTCAATTGATTATAAAGAGTCAAATAAAATTATTACGACCTTCCTTAATTACAAATTTAAATCTCCTTAATATTATTAGTCATGCATGAAAAATAATCCATTTTAAAGAGATCACTTAAGGATTAATTGTATTGTTATCTCACAAAAGTTCAATTGAGTTTAGTAGTATATAAGCTTTAAGTGGGTTTCTGATAATTCCAGTATACCACTAATGCCTTATGCAATAGGATTGGAGCAACTTCCCTTCCCTAATATTTTGCTCCCAATCTCCAATGATATACATTTCTTTTTAATGAGCAAAACAATGGGAAAAAATATTAGTCAAAACTAGCACTTAATTGAACGCAAATGGCCGGGATAAAGAAGTTGGAGGGTGCTATTTAGATAACCTTCAAATGCCATAAAAATGGACATAAAACGATCCAGACACAAAGTGATGGGTAAAAAGGGCTGTTTCTTTATCTTTGATAGATGCTTCATGGCATTTTCGAATAACGTTTTGATTCTATTAAACAAAGTGCTCTGCTTGCTTTCCACAAAGAAAAAAATAAGCCAACTTGTGTATGACAAAGCTTTGTAAGGTAGGGTCAGTATATATCTCCATTTTGGAGCTTAGAAAGGGTGATTTCTCAGCATATCCTTGTCTTCCACCAGTCCTTGACTCTTCTTCTCCCACTAAGTTTTATCATATTTTTTAGTGCAACCATCATTTCTTTATGGAAGAACAAAAAGATAAACACAGTTTCCACGTCTCACGTTTATTTTCACGTTTTATAAAAGTGGTAATTTTATGAAAAGTTTAACTTTTAAAGAGTTTGAATTTTTCATAATTGAATTGCATTTTTTAAATTTTAAAATAAATAAATTAAATTAAAAATATAAAATTAAAAATTAAAAAATATTCCAATAATTAAACTACTCTAAGATGTGAATATTTTTATACCCTAATAAAAAATCAAATATATTTATGTATAATTAACATGAGAAATGATGACAGCAATTAATAGAGTGAAGTAGGTAGACCTATCCTCAATTTAACAAATAATTGACACTTCAAATTTGTTAAATATTTGAATCTATTAAGGATCAAATAAGATCTGGCTCAAAGATATGATCTAACCTAAGTTAGATTTATTTTACATAAAATAAAAATAATTGTATTTTTTAATTATTTGAAAAGGAAGGGCAATATTATTCCCTTCTTATCCTTAATAAATGGTTAGTTAATAGATATTTATATTTGAACTCTATTAAATTTTAATAGTTAGATGTAAATTCAAATTTTTATTAATTCTATTTAATTAATGTAGATATGATTCATTGGATAAATAAATATTTATCGGTCTAAATATAACCCATTACATTTAAATATAATTGTTATCTCCAATGGGAGGATGTAAACGGGCGATTGCAATTAATCTTGTCTAATACTGTCTTCATCGAAACAAAGAAATTGAATTTTTTTTTGTAAGGCAAATGATATAAAAAATATTCAATTTTAAGAACCTAAGTGTATTTATATATATAAAAGTGCTATAATATTAAAATACGTACAGTTAATAAGTGAAATTATTTCAAATCAAATTCTGCAAACTCTACGCTAAATTACTATTACGAGAAAAATAAATTAAAATTTAATTATTATTAGTGCATAGGAATAGTTTTATTGCAAAAAGAACCGACATTCTACACCTCTACAGCTTGAATTTTTTTAACTTTTATTATGTTAATTATGATTCGTTTAGTGGAATATTAATTATTTAATTCCAATAAAAACTTATACAGCTGATGAGAATATTCTTATGCGTGTCGGAAATTTAGCATTTCATATTTCTCGTTTGCATTCACATATATTTTGGTCTTTTATCCTTCGAGGGAGCATTTTTTTTCAATTTGCATATTTTTTTCTTAATGATTAACATATAAAAAAATTCCATATATTTAGTACTATTTGGTGGGTAAAAAAATCTGCCTCCACCTCATTGGGGTTGGGGGCCATGGCTGCCCAATTTTTTATAAAAATTATTATTATGTGTAATTCTTTCTTTATAAGGATAATTTGTAAGTTTGATCCCTTCAAAAATAAAATGAATATAGTATAATAAATAAGTATTATTATATTTTTCTATAAATAGTTTGAAAATAAATTAATTTCATAATTTTACTGTTATTAAAAATAAGATTTAAATTTAATTAATTATTAGTATAAGTTAATTTTATACCATCACTCATTTCTATATTATTATGTTACTAAAAAAATTGTAAATTTTTTTTATTATCAATAAAAATTATGAGTTATTGTTATTTTTTAATTACACGTCTTTTTATTTACTAATTGTATTAAAAATAATAAATTAACAATGAATTAAATTTAGTCTCTTAGAAATAACATCATAACTTGTTTAAGTTTGATTATGTTAGTATAATAATCAACCCTGAATTGAAATTTTACAAGCTTAACAAATTTTAATTTGAATTTGAACTTACTTATTTTTATTAATTTTGAATTCAACTAAGTGGATATTTCATTTGACTCAAAACTTATTTAATACTCTAATTCCCCAGTCCTGCCAAAAAAATTTTTTAAACAATCTTTGGCACACCTAAAATATATCCCACCCTTTGTCCTTATTCCAAATATACAAATATTAGAAAATCAAATTAATTAAAGTAATGCAATAATGCACAAATAAACTTAATGGAAAAAAAACCTAAAACTGGGGAAAAAATTCATTGATAAAAAAGATCTTTTATATTAATAAAAATTATAAAATAATGCGTGTGAAGGTTATAATCCTACAATTTCCTAACTACTACTTTTACATCTCTTCTAATCCTTTATGATAATTTTTACCTAAATTTCATAATCGCTTACATTGTTCTCATACTTTAAACTCTTAATTAATATAAATATTTATAACCCAAAAAATATATTTATTTTATAAAAAAAATCCTCAATCACACTCTAAATACAAAAGTCTAATTTAAATTTGAATAAGTATAAAATTCACAATAGAAAATAGAAAATAATAAATAATGAATAACAATTTGAATTTAGATCAACTTCAATACTATTATAGTACTACTATACAAATAAATTATCATACATTTTCGTAGAATATTTTAACCCTCCCACTATGAGGAATTGAAAATTAAACTTGAAATTTAATGCATAAAAAATTTTCCGAATCTTAGTGATTCATATTTTAATTTCGTTGTCTATAATTTCAATAGGCTAAGAGAGTGGTGGAGTAAGGATTCAAATGTCAATCGGATCGCAGGTATATGTATACTTCATATATAAATAATATTATTTACAATATTTTAATACGTAGATACTACAATTATATAGTTGCAATTAATAAAGTAAATATGAAATGCTGTTTTATTTAATTATTTACTAAGAAATCAAATTTTGCCTAAAATAGGCTATGAAAAAGTTAAGTTAAACATGATTAGACTCATGTTTCACACTTTTTTTAAACTCCGTATTATATAAATATTTTTAAATAAATTATTAAAATAAATAAAAATTATATTTAGCAGTAAGTTTTCCATAATTGTAGGTACAGTATCAAATTTAAAGTATTTGACAAAATTTTAAAGCTATTTTAATTTGCAAAATTGCTAATTATAAATTTTTATATATTCATTGATAGTTAAAATATAAGTAAAACACTTATTGAAAATAATATTTAATTAATAAATAGCTGTGATTTAAATGATAATAGTCATATTTCGTAGGAGAAGTAAGATCAATATTAGAAAGACAAAAGTAAAATTTGACCACTTTGTGTGACATGATAAGTATTAAAACACAAAATCTTCTAAAGTTTTTAGGTAGTCGTATGATTATGTGATATTAAATAATATATACTTTATTTTGGACAATTTATGTTAATACTGAAGGGCACGTGGAAATTTTGTTACAATACTCAATAAATTTGATATAAATATTTCATTTAGAGTTTGCATACCTGTTTGGACAGGTGATCTATAAGATTGTACATATATCTTTTACCTCAACTGCTCGGACAAAACGCACTATTGATTGTATATATATATATATATATATATATATGAACTATTTGATATTTAGCAGATCTGATTTGTTCCTTGATTAATCTAGATTTGAGTAAAATCAGATTCAATATAAGAACAAATTCTCCTAGCACTATCTACGTCTTCCACAATGCTCAAATTTGAAATTTTACTTAAAAGATTACTGAGCTTCTTATTAACACTTAAACCGACGGCAGTTGGTAAAAATATTTCTTATTTGCACAGATATAAAAATGCCTTTCTCATCGATATAATTACCTAAGACACGTGTCAAATCCTTGTTAGCATTGATCATGCTAACTGCGCGACAAATCCAAAGTCAATTTTTGAAAACCACACATTTACACCTTTTAACACCCAATCCTAACTATTAGTAGACTGGTAACTATTCATTTACATTTGAGAGTCAACTTTCCGGCCTCCTCACTGAGGCATGGATACCCAGTAATTCTGACAAAAATCCATTCCTCTTATTTGAAATGTTTTATTGTAATAACTAATTAGCTAAATGAGTTAATATATAAGAGTTAAATAGAAATTGAGTGTACAAAATTAAATATTTAATTAAATACCATAAAATATGCATAAAATAAATAAACACATAAAATATGACATAAATTAATGCAGGCATCACTGAATTTTTAAAGAGAATGTATAGCATATTATGGTTTTTTTTTTTTTTAATTAGCATCCCATATAGCCTGAATAGGATTTTAAGTTACAGTCTGATTGTGGTTGGGATTGATTTATTGCAATTGTGAATTTGAATGTGAATGTTGCAAAATTAAAACTGGGAATTGCAAACATTATAATTTGAAAATTTCTTTTGTCTGTACAACATATAATTCAAATTAGATAACATTAACTAATATATATTATTTGATAATTATTCTTTTAATTTAAGGTAATATTACACCATATCGAATAAAATTTACTTACAATCAAAATATCAAGCTTTTAAACTTTATTTTGTTAAAAAAAAAAAAGCGTATTATGGTTGATGCAGTTGTCATGGTTGCAATAGAAGTAAACATCGTGATGTTGCGGCTGCAATTCATTATCATCCTATAACTTAAAAAAAAAAAAAAAAGAGGAACCACAATTATAGTATGTTATAATTGTCAGAGAGACCGTAACTACAGTAACTACAATATTGTAATATTACTGTCCATAATTCAGAACTCTAGTCTTGGAAGTGGAGTAACTTACTTCTACCATATTATAATCGCAATATATACTGCAGCCAGCAATTTAGAACTATGACCTCAAAGATGGACTAATTTACCTTATAATATTTCTTTTTTCTAAAGAAACGAAACCTGTTAAGGCTAAATGTCGATAAGTTCTACTACCATCACTTAGTTTCTTTTATGTGTTTCCAATTATATTGAAATGGAACCTCAAATCCTTTCACCGTAGAATTTGATTCCATTCTCTCCTGCATCAGCTTGCTGATTGAAACGTTACTTAGCCACCATGTTTATCGGTGAGAACCATTAAAGTGAATATCTTTTATGTAATTTCAAATTATATTTACAAGTACAATTTTTATTGTGATTAATAAAATTATAAAAAAACCATAATTTTTATAATGTAAGATTATGAAAAATCGCAAAGGAGATACGGTCTGTAAAAAAATAATATTAATTACAGAAAATATTATGATTATAAATCACAATTTAGAATCTTGATTTCAAGTTATATATATGTGCGTTTTCATCCTTTTATTCTCCTTAAGACAAGGGATAATTTTAATTAAAGTGAGAAAGGTTATTTCAATTTCATTGACACCACATTCTTACGTGACAACTCTGTGTGATAATTCCCTCCGTTATTCACCTGCCTGTTATATCATATCATGGAGTCATTGTCCAAGAATCACTTTGCCATTGTTTATAGTTACTATCAGTTGGAACAGCAGCAAGCAGCATCGCAGAGTGCTCCATCATCGATTCGCATAATCGCATTGCAAAAGACACAAGTATATCCTCATTGAAGTTAATATAATATTTTCTAGGGTTTAATTTGTTTCGATACTTATTTGGAAAAATGTACACGATCTTATAAAAAATTCATAATAAATTTATAAATTTTGTAAAACTTGATTCAGAAAGTTGTTAGTATTTAGTATATAAGAGTGCAATTTTTTTCATAAAATTTTAAAGTATGAGCAATCATATTTGCAACATAAATTAAGAATATTGGATACTACTTTTAGAGGTTGTTCTTTGCTATTTTCTAAGTTGGAATTTAATACCTTATATGAATATTAAATAATTTGTCATTCCTGTTATTATGTAAAAGAATAAAGACACTAAAAGAGAAAGTCTCAATTAAAACAATCACTGCAATATATTATAATTGCCAGCAATGATAGTTACACGTTATTCGGCAACCTAAACGCTAGAACGTACATTAATGGGCAAAGAATTGAATTAAAGTAGCTAGAAAAGGTTTTATATTCTCGTGTCTTATAATTATCTCGTAGAAATTGAGAATTTATAAAATTTTGTTTGTAAAAAATGTAAATAATGTAGGAAAAATTATAACTCCAGTGGAAATTTTTCTTACAAAAATTGTTAACATTTTATGAAAGTTACAATATTAAAAAAATGCGATGAAAAATTTTAAATTAAAACAATACGTAAAGCATACGTAATATAGTCCACATTTTTCTTTCAAATATCTACAGCTAGCATAGCCCATTATAGAAATACTTTGGAGCTGGATCCAACTGAATTTTTAATACATTTCAGTGGCAGTGGGAGGTTTTGGTTTTGATTTTCAATTAAAAATAATTGATCGAATATTTGTAGGATTTATTTTTTCAAGCATGCCCATCATGCATGATTATATAAAAGCTCTATATTCAGTAGACATAATATATCGCACTATAAAAATATTATTGATATTCACCCAAAAAAAAAAAAGATATTACCGATAAATTAAAAAAATGCGAGATAAGAGTGCTTCATAATTCATACAATTGACAATTTATGATCAGCTTTTATCAGACAAAATCTCTTGTCTGCCATGAATCTTGTATGGATCTTGACATTATAAACTGTGTAAGTTCACAGCATTTTCTTATATAGATATTCCATTAAAATAGATTCCATTATGCAATTATACATGATTATCATGAGCATATTAAAAAAGTTGAGATTGATGCATTCATCAACTTAATTAGAAAGGGTCGAATCCCTGAATTAGAAGAATAATGGGTTCTGCTACCATACATCACTGCAAGAAATATGTTTTCTATGGCAAACATATATATTGTTGCCATTAGAATTACTGTACGTAATAAAAGAAAACGTGGTGATAAATCGGTATCGTGCATCATATTGCCGTATAAAACAGCATATATATCTCTTTTAGTGATGTAATACTACCAAACTGAAAGAGGGACGAAAAAAAAAAGCAACAGCATTCCTTAGTATGCAGTCCAGCAGTAATACGTCAGCGTTCCATTCTAAAGGTTCTGAATTGAATTTAACGTAAGGGATGCCAGTTTATCACTCCTATTATTTAAAATGGGCAAATGGCATAAAAGTTATTTAACATTAGTTGTTTAATACATTTTATATTGATTACCAAGCATTGTTATAAATTATATATATTCAATGTTGGTTTTGAACCGACGCTGAATACTCATATCAACGTCAATTCATTTACTAAAGAAAACTAACATATTTATTTTCTTATTTTTTCCTAAAAAATAAGAATTCTCCTAAATCCAATTATTTTTAGAGCAGTATTCAAGCCTAATTACATAATCTAGCAACTTATATTATTATACAAGCAATAATAATGGTATTCAAACCCTATCTCAATATTTTTATAGCAAAAATTAATGTCACAACTACAATAAATTAGAAAAAGACGAAGAATAATATATTTATTTAGCCCTAAATAGTAAACGACATATAATGTGTAAATATTACAAAAATTGGAAATAATACTTCTAAATATTAAGAACGAATTTATATTATTTTCCAATGACATAGTTATTGACAGAAATACTTGTAAATGCCACTAAGGCAAAACAAGAGTACAAAGATGTCAAAATTGATCTTATAGGTGAAACATTAATATAATGTATTTCTATTGAAGAGAAATTTGTTACTTGACTTTTGCTATTAAATTTTGGGAGAATTGTGTCTTGTTTGAAATACACATGTTATCTTGACCCTTTGTAAGAAAAAAATTTGCTATCTTTTCTTCAAGAAACCCATATAATCCTAATAAATATAATTAAAAACAAAGAATCCAAATAAATCAACACAACACTTAACAAACGAACATTCATATTTAAGTTTAGAGAAGAAATAAGACATTCAAATAGACTTTAACATTAAGAAAAAGATGCCAACAAGAGTAAAAAAATGGTTGAACTCATGTAGAGGTGATCTCTTAATCTATTGAAGAGAAATTGCAGGGGATATCTTTCTTACAAAAGAAAATGAATTGATTGATTAATTCGTAAGGCACTTTTTGTAATTTATATGCAATTTGGTACTTGGGATAAGCTTCTAATTTCAACTCCTACCTTTATTTTCATAAGTTTCAAGGAGATAAAAAAACATTGTTTAATATTTTATGTTAGTTATAAACTAAAATTGACATCTTAAGTGCAAGTATGGTTTAACTTTCCATGTTAGTTTTTATTATGCAACCAATGTGGAATTTATTTTTAAAAATTCATTAATGCTTTATCAGATAAAATTTTACTATTTCAAAATCAACAATTTTACAATAATATTAGAATAAAAACAACTCAATTATACAGATTATATGCATTAGAATTTACAGTACACATATATCAAAAATAGTATCCAAAACACAACTTATTCTAAGTGAAAGCTATAGCATTAATATTCTTCAATTTTATTATATAATTAAATAGAACAACAACAAATTGAATGTAAATGAAATGAAGGAGAAATGAGATAATTTTTTATGTAAACATATGTCCTTCCATCTTAAAAAATGCATTGATTTTTAATATATAACCAACGTTGTTTAAGTTATTTTTTTACAACTATATCCTAACATCTTTTAATAATAACCCACACAAAAATAATACTAGATTATCAATATAGTTTACAATATAATGTTTTTCTCATGTTGAAGACAACAATGATATTTTTTTCTTCATGTTAAAGTGCTCCACAAGATTATGTAGATATTAGCCATGCATTCTTTGCAATATCAAGTGAAATATAGGGACAAAACACCCAACAATGCTACACATATAAAAAAGCTTTGATTTTTATTATCATGTCAGTTGCATTAAACTAAAAATATATGCTAGTTATTAAACCAAAATCAAAGTCAATTCATATTGCCTCATACTTATTACAGGTTGGTAAATATTTAATTTAAGTAATTACAATTTGGCAAATACATTAGTTATAATAAAAAATTGACATCATTTTCTTTTTTATTAAATACAACTTCTATATCTTGATATTTTTCTAACAAAGACCTATAATAAATTATCAACACATTTGTCTATACTACATATTCTTGTCTTGTGGAATAAACATTTTATCATTGACCACTTTGAAGAAAAGTGATGGTGATTGTCTTCGTGATAAAGGCTAAAAATATGGCTCATAAAGGCAGGAGTTTTAATCTCACTATTTTGAAGAAAATTGATGGTGATTACCTTCATTGTAACCATAAATATTTTATACCCAGTCCCTTACTATCAAGCATTCCATTGTAATGATATTTTATTCTTATTCCTTTGCTTTCATTTTCACCTTAGGTTATAGAAACTTGACATAGATTATGTTTAAGAGAGGATGATAGCCTAAAAGTAATGACTTTTATTAACACTCGATGATTTAGTACCATTAATCATGTATTGTCCATTGAAAAATGGAATGAAAAAAATTAAATGAAAAATAGAGTGAAAAGAAAACTATGGACTAAACAACTACATAAATATCGAGTGAAAGAGAAAAGAAATAAGAATGCAATTTATAAGCAAAATAAAAAATTCTATGTTAGTTATTAATATCTAACTAATGTCTTAAAAATGAATTTTTATCTATGACCATTGACATACCTTTTAGACATCTATTATTTTAAGAACTAACATTATAATTATTCACCTAGTGAATGCCATAGTGCATTTTAAATGAGTGGACTATTGAAATATAAATAATTTTTTTCACTTTCCAATAACATTGAATATACAAATATTAATCCAATCTAATGGAATATAAATAATTTTTACAGTTTTCAATAACATTGTAAATACAAATATTAAGTTGTAGAATACTTTCAAATGCCAATTTATTATACAAATATTAATATTTTGTACAATAAATATTAATGTTTATTGTAGAAGACCTTTATTTTCCATATTGATTGTTTAAACAACCATCATGGAAAGTTTATTTTTCCATCCACTTAGCAATTTTATAAAAATTTTTGATTTATAACATTAACTTTTTATGTGAACTAACATTTTAAGTTATGCTTATTTTCAAAATGCCACTATGCCATTATAGACTTTAGTTTCTTACTTTAACTAACATAAATTTGGTGACATTAAAGAGCAATACTGAAGACACACATAAAGTGTTATGAGTCATGCCTTTAAGCAATGAGTTCACATTGTGAGATTCCCTCACATTGATATTTTCGTTGTACATTTCCTATTAGTTTTCTAAATCACACCAAATATTATCCTAAGGTCTAATGGAGGCTTATAAAAGGCCAACATATGTACTTTTCCACTATATGCAATTTTTATTTATCGATACATTATCATAATGCAAACTAACACTATAAGAAAAAAACATGATCAGTGGTAAACAATTCCTTTACTAAATAATGAAAATCCATCACTAAAAATAATTTAGGGAGGAAGATCTTCTATTGCTATTCCCTAGCCAAAAGCCTTCTCAATAATTTTTTGCAATGCTAAGCATATTCCTTAGCAAAATTTTGTGATGAGCTATATGATAGGACAATAATACACTATAAGGGAATGAATTAGTGTTTATGAAAATAATTTTAACTTTTAAAACAGCTTACCTTTTTTGAAAATCCACCAAAAGAGCAATAAAATGTAAATTGAAATATCAAGTAAATGACATGTAAAGATAAGCAATAAATGCATATGGTAAAGAGTAAGGAAAAAAAGAAAATAGAACTAATATTATAGTGGTTTGATTGTCTAAAAGAACAACTATTCATGTAAGTCTACTCCATTTTACTAAGATCAAAACTAATCTCGATGGTTATTTACAAGAATTTTTACTTTTACAAGTCTAAGTGCACTTTTCCACTTAATCTTTTAAGGATTTAAGCAATCCTACTTGAAAACTTGAGCATATTTTCTCATAAACTTATCTAAAAGGTGTTTTCACTCACTCTTCACCCTACTAATGAATCTTTAAATAGGTAATGTTTGTCTTTAGAAAAGATTTACAAGGTTTATAAACTTTAGAATTATAGATTTTCCAAGCTTAAGCATAAGAAATAAACAAGACTTAAAACTATAAAGAACTTTAAAAGCCTTTTAGAGAGAAGAAAGAATCTTGGATAGGATTGAGTTGAGCTTCTTTATTATAGCCAAATGGGTGAACTAGTTGTTAGAGGTTTTTCAACATCCAAAGGGAAACATTAACCTAAGAAGGCTTATTCTCTTTCTTTAATTCTTATAAGTAGCTTGCATTTTTCATAATTTGAATTTGAATATAGCATGAGGTTAGCAACAATAGTTAGATACTTTTTTTTTTCAAAAGTTGCCTTGACAAGTCGTTTTCTTAAAGTATTGCTTTGTTTGCTTTATTAGATAGATTTGAATTTGATACTATCAAGTCTTTTCCAATGCATGTATTATGCTTATATGTAAGCCATAAATCAAATTATGATATTCTAAATCTGAGTCAACATTAGTTGGCATTAGATAACAAAGCAAGCTATACAAATTCAAAGAATTCTACAAAAATAGTACAAGTATGATAGAATGAAAGAGTAACCTCATTAAAGTTGCTTAAATCTAAATTATAGCAAGATATATTGTTACCTTTTAACATATTTAGAAAGCATCTAAATATACTAATCATATTCATTCTAAATAAGGCATTTACTCAGGAAAAATCAATTTGTAATGATTAGAACATATACATCTAACAAGGGTAAGAGCAACTAGGCAAAACAATAAGTAATATTAGAGCATAAGGTTTTGATATTTATCAAACTAAAACTAGCAAGCATAAATATATTAAAGCATAAAATTAGAGCATTAAAATTAAGGCATATATATGATTTTAGTTGATATTTCTATTTTGTATTTTGTTATCTTTTTTGTTTTTAGCAAGTGGATTCTTGTTTTTTTGCTTTTGGTATAACCTTTCTCTTTTTCATCATAAAAAATGATGAAAGTTTATGAATTAACCACTTCTTTAAAGAAATAAGTATTAGAGTAAGAAGAATAAAGGAGAGGTGCTATGAAAAGAAATCATAGGCATCATATTAATATGGATGAAATGGTAGATAACAACTATAAAATAAGAAGGGTAATTAATAAATCATTAAAGCATTTATTCTAAGTTAATAGCTCATAACAAGCTACAAGAAGGTTAAATAATAGCAGAGAAAGCAATAGGCATGTATTATTAAAGGAACTTATCAAAAGATGATCAGGGTATCATAGCATTTAAACCATAAAGTTCTAAAAGTTATAGCCATAAATTCAACACAAAATACAATAAATGCATTCCTAAATGTGTTGGCAATGGATTAATTTCTAAATAGCATGAACAAGTTCCTAAATATGGAAGCTTCCTAAAATAGCATGAAACACACTAGAAACGTCCTATCACATCATAAAATAGTCTAAAAATATAAAGAACATCCTCAAAAAAGAATGATTGATTAGTAAAAGCTATGACTAATTCCTTTAATTTCTAGCCAAATTTCTAAGCACATTTTTTAGCATGTTGATAATTTGATTTGGCATATCCTCTAAGTTATGCCTAACACTTTCAACCTTTTCTTGAACATTATGCATTTGTAATTCAAGCATCTCAACCCTTTCAGTTAGCAAAGTAACTTAGTTTTTAGTAAGTGGAATAATAGTTACTAATTATTGATTTACTACATTCACTGGTATCAATGGAGCTTTATAAAGAGTAAGGTTTATACTCTATTGGATGACAGGTTGTTAATTGGTATAACTTTGAATGGAATATACTATCTGGTAGTCATTAAAGTAATATGGTATGGCTGTAAGGATATTTGTAAATGCTTGGAATATAATTAAAGGAAGTATGGATGAAGGTGCTAAAATAGGGTCTAAAGATGTTTCCCAATCCATTTACTCTTGAAAAAATGGTTAATTGCGTTGTGTAGAGGTTATTGGAATAAGAGTTAGATCACATAAGATGGCTATATCATTTGCAATGGAAGTAAGTTACTTTTCAGATAAAGCAACACAAATGACAACTTTAGCAAATTTGGTAAAATCATCCTACTATTTTTTTTTGGCTTCAACATTAGCTATAATATTGACAATATTTGCATTTGAGAATGCCTTTTAAGAACTTATTTTCCTCCTCTTTCTTTCTTTTAGATTGAACATTAAAGCTGAAAGAAATGGATCTTCTACAAGAGATTCCAATACTATAATAGAAGTTTCATAGGCATCTATGTATCACTCTTTTATAGAACTAGCTTGCTTTTTCTGTAAAAGTTTGGAGAATTTGGTAGATGGTGTAAATAGAGGTTCTAGCTCTTCATCTTCTTCTTCATCAAATTACAATAGTTTTCTTTAAAGATTTACTTTTTCTGTGTTTCTTAACTGTAACAAAAATCACACTAAATTTGAACCTTTGTGATCTTCTTAGTAATGGTGGTTTCTTTAAGTTTGATATAAACTTAACATTTCCTACTCTCATGGCATACTCCTTTCAAATTTTGCTTATCAATCTTTCTTTAAGAAGACCTAACAATTTTCTTACCTTTTAAATCCTAGGTTAGAAAGGATTCTTTAGATATTTTTTTTTAGAAAGGAACCTTTGTGATCTTCAAAGATTACCATCCTTTTACTTTTTGATGGAGGGGGCAAATCTTGGTCTAAATTAGAAGAATAATTCTCTTGGTATTCTAAAACCAGAAAGAGTAGTTTCACTAGTAACTAGCCTTTTTGACTACTTTTTCTTTTCTAATTGCTTGTATTTAATTAAGCAATCTATGAAAAATTCTTCAATCTTTCTCCTTCACTACTACATACTTGCCCTTTAATGTCACTCCATTTATGTTAAGTTAAAGTGTGAATTTACATATATAATAGTATAATGACATTTTTATAAATAAGTGCAATATACCATGTTTGTTATAATAATAAAGTGACATTATAAAGCCTTATTTTCCAATAAGAGATGAAGAGATTAACATACATAAACTTAAGATGACAGGTGTATATTGAACCAATGTTGACTTTGAATATCACGTTGATTCTCAATTAGCCATAATCTAAATAAATACTATATGGATATTAGACATCAGTTGTACATTAAATTATCATTTAAGAGAATGTTAACAATTAATTATTGTTTGTATTTATGATATTAATGGACATTGTAAAAAACATTTGTATTTTAGATGTTAGTATCAAATATAACTAATATCCAAAGGAATGTCAATAGTTAATTAATATTTGTATTTATGATTTTATTAGAAACTATATAGTTTTAGATGTTGTTTTTAATTGGATATTGACATGCAATTGTTTTCTTAAGCTAATTGATATTTATATTTATGATTTTCTTGGAAACTATAAAGCTTATTTGTATTTCAACAATCAGCTTATTTAAAATGCACTATGCTATTTATTAGATGACTACTTACAACATTTGTTGTTAAAAGAACCAATGTCTGAAGATATATGAAAGGAATTAACTTGAAAAAAAATTCACTTTTAAGACATCATTCATATGTTAATAATTGATGTAGTATTGCTTATAAAATGCACTTTGATATCCATTTGAAACATTTATGCAATGTCTTACTCTCTATTATTTAATTCTAAATTTTAGTTCTAATTTAGAGTAACCCCTCTCCCATCTCGAGGAGCTCAATTAGAGGAGGCTACAAATCTTGTTGATGGACTTGCATCTCATTTAATATCTCAAGTCTTATAATATATATTCTTCAATAAGATTTATAGCCTTTTCCAAATGAGCTTCTTAAGATGGAAAGAAAGGCTATCCTTGAATTCATGTTAAAGTCTAGCATTAGTAATACAAGTGAATTTATTATCAAGATATGGAACAATTGCATTTGTTATTATTGAGATAGGAGCCTCCCTTTATCCCAATTTCTCCATGGATATGGTGGAAAACTCCTTTCTTAGCATTATTAAGTTGTATCATATAATTGGTCCTCAAACTCGACCATAGAGAATATTCAATAAAAAAGAATTAGTGGTGAGGAACATGTTGAAGATAATTAATATATTTATTATTATTGAGATGGGAGCCTTCCTTCACTCAGGCTTTTTCTTAGCATTACCAAGTTATATATCTTATTAGTTAATGCATTTGCATTACTAAATTATATAAAATTGGTTTTTTATTGTATTAGTTGATGATGTAATGAAAAGGTCATTATTGATTTAAGGAAGTAAAGAAGTTTATGAAAATGAATAAAAATATAATTTCATATATATATATATATATATATATATATATATATATATATATATATATATATATATATTACCTTTCTCATTTTTTTTTATCTTATATTCATAATTTTTTTTGTTTTGATAGCTTTTAATTTTTGAATATATGTTGATTTCAATGCATAATAGGTTAAAAATGTTACCTTTTGTTTTCAAAACATTTTAAAATAATTGTTTGACATAAGTTTCAAAGATTTCAATATATTGATTTATTCAATGTAATAGTGCATGAAAAATAGAATATTTCATTATGATGTGAAAAAATAAATAAACCTTAATAGTTTATTTATAAGAACTATCAAATAAACCATGTTAGGTGTTTGTATTGTATCGATGTGGAAAGTATTATATAAAATAATGATTGTTTGTTAATTGATATGTTATATTCACTATTAAAATTTTTACATCAAATTTTAGATATTAAATGCTAGTTTTAATATACAAGTAACATGGAATATCCAATGATGTCTTTTTACTTTTTAAATAATTCACTAAAATAAAGGTAGGAGGTAAAATAGATGGTAATCTCTAACTTAGTAATCAAGAGCAAAGTACAAAGTTCTTTGATCTTGCTCTTGAGATTTATTTTGCCTTAGGAGATACTCTTACTAAAGTTGAAAAACAGTCACATTTAACTTATTGTTCATCCCCTAACTTGTTGAAGTCTTCTTCATTGCATTTTGATGCATTCATGATGCTAATTTTTTTTCTAATCAATAAGGAAGAATCATATCGTGCTGTGATTGTGTATCTTTATTTTTGTTTATATTCTATGTCTTTGATATCTTTTCTTAGGTTTTTAGGTGGACTAGGTGTTGATATATATTTAGCAACTTTGTTAAGACTCTCATTTTATTTACATATTTATACATGTTTTCTATTATGTGTAGATTTCTTATGTATTTTTTACATTTTTGCTCCTAATTAAGTTGTCATAGATCGTGGATAGATGTTTCCTAATCATTTAACTCCTGAATATGCCAATGATGTTAATAGATTTATTAGATTTGCTATAGGCTGAGAAAAAGTGGAGAAAATTGTTAATAAGATTATATTGTATCCTTATAAGGAATGTGTTTGTGTTAGAATGCTCATTCTAGTAAGGATAAGTATTCATCTATTTTCAATGGCATTGACTAAGGGTATAAGAAATTGATATTTCATAGGAAGATGAGTTGTCTAGTTCATCTCATACCTATAGAGGAAAAAACCTTTAAATATAATGACATAAATGTTAGAGTAGATGATCGGTTAAAAGAGATGGTTTATGATGTTGAAGATAATTTCACTAAGTGCCTAAATATCCTTCATAAGTTGTTGACTAGTACAAAGAAACCTTTGTATTTAGGTTATACCAAATTTATATAATTATTTATTATGCTGAGATTATTTAATTTGAAGACAAAGAGTAGTTAGAGTGATAAAAACTTCACGATATTAGTAAAACTATAGAAAGAAATGCTTCTCAAAGGTAATCAGTTACCAACCATACTTATAAGGCCAACAAAGTTATGTTCTTAATAGGTATGCAATGAAAAAAAAAGTACATGCTTGCCTTAATGATTGCATATTGTATTGAAACAATAATAAAGATTTAAAAGATTATCCAAAATATTGGCCATTACAAACTAAAGAAGAATGATGACATTAATAGTAAAAGGGCTCCAATTAAGGTGTTGTAATATTTTCTAATGTTACCAAAGTTTAAATGAATATTTTCTAATGCATGCAGACTAAACACTATTCAATGATAATTTTTGGCATTTAATTGATTTTTTTCTAATGAACAATTGATACATTGCTTCCACATTTATTAGTGGGCTAAGAAACCTTTGACTTGGATTTTATGCTAATGGAATAAACCCTTATGGTGATATGAATAGCAAACACAACACATGGTATATAATATTAGTAATCTATAATCTATCTCATTGGCTATGCATGAAATATTTGTACATTATGCTATTCTTGTTGATTTCAAGGCTAAAATAACTGAAAAATGATAAGGATATCTTATTGGCACCATTTATTGAAGAATAGAAGATTATGTATGAAGAAGATGTCTCAAATATTCATGCATATTAGAATGAGTTTATCATTTTGTATGTCATGTGATGTGTAAAATTTTATCTATATTATCTCTTCCTATTTTATGCCTTTTGATGTTTCATATATGTTTAATTTCATAGAATTGGTCATGTTTCGTAATTTAGGGTTAGTTTTACATTGAATTGAAATTATTCAATTAATACTAGATTTTTTACACTATTTTAGATTTTTAGCTATATGTTGAGCTCTAGATGCAAATTAGGGTGGTATTTATATCATTAGAAATCTTAAAGAAATACCTAGACTTTGACGTTTTTGTCAAAGCTCAGTTCAGATGTCTAGAAGGTCTTATTTAACTAAGAAACTAGAGCCTTCTTTTTATCCTAATTGAACTAGTTTTGATTTTTAGGTCATATCTGGAGCTCTAGAGGCCTAATTGATGTGAAACTAGTGCTTAAAGCTTCCTAAGACCTAGCTCTATAACCTCAATGTTCTTGGTTTATCAAAATAATGTAGTTTTAGAGGTCTTACATTAAGTGAAATTCAGACTTATGAAATTTCAAAACTATAATTCTTGTAATTCATTGTTGGTGTGTGTCTTAGGAACCAATCATATAGATGATTGAAGTAATACATAATGTATTATATTTTATTTTAAGTAATTTAATTATTATATTTTATTTTTATAATTTTATTATTATTCTGCGCGATTTATAACTTAATATAATAATTATCCTTGGAATCGCATCACTATTCCTAAAATGTCCCTAGTCAAGTATTATTATAAAAAGGATAGTAATAATACATCGAGACTAGCATGTATAATGACTGATGATTACGAATCATGGATATGTGAAATCAAGTCAATACATGAGTACATTATTAGTGAATAATGTACTGGACTGACCCACTATGAGAATATTGCATGGATAGATGTGTCATAAATTATTCTCATATGATCACAAATACACATAAACTTTTGACCTGAAGTCACTACGGTTTCCTCCATGAGGAATTACTCACTTTAATATTGTCCTATGAATTGTGCAAAGGGAAGTGAGTGATGTAGATGAGATTTTGTTACTCTTGTATAAAAGAGAAATATCCTTGGGCCCCTTGATTGAGTGAGACTTAGAAATGCATGTTCATGCTCAATTGGATTAATATGTGATATTAATCATTTATTTTAAGTCTGCTCAGTATCAAGAAATATAAATTGAACATTGACGAGGATGACACATTCCATGCCTCCAGTTCAATTTGGATATTATTACAAAAGGATTATGATGTAAAATGTTGATCATGTATTAGATGGATGTCGAATCACATACATTCTTACTACTTAAGTGGCAGTGATGTATTATTAGATACTGTTCATTGTCTATGGCTCAATAATGAGTCAATGTCAACAGCTCAATAATGAGTCATTGTTAACGTAATAAGAACCTACAAGGTCACACAAAAGGAGTAGGAATAAGACAATAATTAATTGGACTTTAATTATATTAATATCCAATTAGTTAGGCTTATTTTTGTGCATATATATACATTATTAAGAATAGTAATGTGTTATTCACGTAATATATATATATTATGTGATATTATTTGATATTAAAGTAGTATCAAATAATTACGTTATCAAATATTAAATAAATATATTATGAGATAATATTATTTTGATATTTGATAACTATATACAATTATCTAATATTAAGATATTTATATTATGAGATAATATTATCTAATATTAGATAATTAATAGATAAGTCCTGTCTCTCCTCATTATCTCTAGGATAAGGATAAAATGAGTTGTTATGTATGATTAGGATTTTGGAAGCATTATCCTAGTAGGACTAGGATTATAACTTGCCTAAGTTCTATAAAAAAGGGGCTTGAGGGTAGCACATTATGCACACGCTCATAAGCCTCTTAAAACCTTAAAATCATTTAGAAAATATCAAATCCTAATTCCTAGAGAGAGAAATGCATCCTAGCAGATTCGTGGAAGGCGAGAGATTGTTGTTCACTCCGTGTGGATACCGTATAGACGTTGTACCTTCCGGCCAGCATTTGATTTATCCACTCTCAAATTTTGATCAGTAGAAACATGAGTGCCCAATAGGTAAAACCCTAATCATTGATTTATGCTTTTTGCATGGATCCTAGGTAGAATTCGAATCAAAATTTTGAAATTTCGCTACATGTAATAATTCGAATTCACAACATTCATTGCTTTTTAAAATAGGAAAATAGGTCATGGGACTTCTAAAAATTAGCAAGGCCTTATTTTTATAATCATTAGAGGTATAAGATTCAAGTCCATTAGATTTTTAGGGTTAGCAAGTTAGATAAGAAAGCAAGAAAACACACACAAGACTTTTACATACAATACAATTTAGTGGACAATTTTTCTTTTTCTTTTTCTTTTTCTAGTTTTTATTCTTTAGCTATGAAAGGCTAAATTTTTAGTTAATTCAAGGATTTTGATGCTCATCACTATTGGATTATGAGATCTTAATTTATAATTTTGATTTCTTCTAATTGATTTTTCTTTCTCTAATTATTTATGCTAATTAGTTTGAAATTATATGAGTTGAATGTTGATTTAGTATAATTGGTATTCAACCTTGTAATATTTGATCTTTAGCTACTTACATGTTAAATTGTGGTTAGTTAATCATGATTTTTCACAGAGGGATAGAAGGTTAAGAGATTAAATTAGAGGTTTCTGATTTAATTCCTCAATTAAGTTAAATTCTATTTTTAAATCAATATCAATCTAGCTTCTTTACAAATTATAATAGTCGTTTAATTCTACTAATCTTATTTGATCAAATTCTATATAGTTGTTTAGCATAGGATTCATGAATTATTTTAAGGGTTTTAAATAATTCATGAATTATTTTAAAGGTTCTAAATAATTCAAGGTTAAAAAATTAATTAGGATAGTCAAATATTTTATGATCTATGATTAATCTACATTAAGAGTTACCAAATCCTTGGATTAATATCTTCATTATATTGATTTTCTTTTGGTTTTATTTTTTGTATTTTATTTTGTTTAATGTATTATGTTAACTTCGTATCAAACCCCCTCCAAATTAGTTCTATGTTCATTCTTCAATTTGCTTTCTATCTAAATTTTGCTTGTATTCTATTTCACTACTATTTTACTTTAATTTGCATTCACAAGCTAGGGAAGGCTTTTAATATGTCACTAAAAAGCAATGGCTTTATCATCTTTAACTAGCAATCAAGTATAGACGAACAATTTTAATTAAATTTTTAGAAATAATACTCATTTTATTATTAGCAATTAAATAATATTTTTTATTTATTAATTATATTTGATTTTGTATTTTAAGTTTCTGAACAAGTTAAAAATCTTAATATCATTCTTATTAAACCCTACAAGCTTGCAAGTAGGGATACTCCATAGGAGAAGAGGTTTATATTCTTCAATCTTTCATATTGAAAAAAATTATTTATAAAACATAACATTGATATCATGCATGTGCAAAAAAAATTTATGATAATTTTGTTGGAATAATGGAAAAGACCGAGGATGGAGTCAAAGCTAGATTAGATTTAGTTAAAATATCCATTTTGAGGTAATTAGCACTAGTAAGAAGGGTTAACATAATATCTTTTGCCAACTTGCTATGCTCTTTTTAAAAAGGAAAGAACAAGTTTTTGCAAGTGTCTATTGAGTGTTAAAATGCCATAAAGATATTATTCAAAAATTAAAAGTCTAACCTTAATGAAAGGCATAAAGTTAGTCTATTTGAAGTCTCATAATTACTATGCTTTAATGTAGTAACTATCACTAGTGGATATTTGATTAGTCTCACCCTAAACATGTTAGATATGTTATCACTAGACCTTCTTTCTTCTTCAACATAATATGTAATAAGGTCATTGATTATAAGAAATTAGATGATTTATAAAGATAAGTTGTGTAACACTATGTTAACTAGAAATGTAGTTCTTACTTTCATTCTTTGATATCATGGTGTATCTAATTTTTCATTTAGTGAGAAAGATAAAACTATACAAGTTGATTTATTTGAGGTAGATATACCCCTTTAAGACATATATGAAAATCTTAAAAGGTATATAAAGAATAGACTTTGACCAAAAGAATGTATTGTTGAAGGCTATATTACTAAGGAGTGACTAAGTTTTATAGTAACTAATTATCAAATGTAGATGGTATTGAACTTTTAAAGTCTTGTCATAAGAGTGGAATGGCAAGAGAGGGCACATTGGATACTTAAGTAGTAAGCGTAAGACCTAAAATGTGTATGCAAACCTTTTTTTACATCTTACAAAATATTAATGAATTTTAGACTTATATAAATAAGTATATAACCCTTCTAGAGGGACAACATTGCACAAGGAATGATCAATGGATCCAAACTGAGCATAATTGATCATTCCTTAATTAGTTTAAAAGTTGAGTCTATTCTCAAGTAATAAAAGGACCATTAGATGTTGTTTCTAAAATCATTAGA
Organism: Sindora glabra; assembly: GCA_020226215.1. NCBI lineage: Eukaryota > Viridiplantae > Streptophyta > Magnoliopsida > Fabales > Fabaceae > Sindora > Sindora glabra. The sequence continues at coordinate 72,959,411 of CM035228.1, forward strand.
TGGTTAGCATAATGGTTACACATAGAAATAATTTCTTATCATGAATATAATATCAATGGATATTCTTTCTACACAAACGGTTAAGATGAGGGGAGCACTATGTAGAATAATAGAGTTATTTTAATGGTTCAAGCTATGCATATGAGTAGTTCTAAAGATAGGAACCCTATCTATACTAATATTTTATATTGTAGGATCATTGAAGATATTTTAGAGCTTAAATATATTACGTTCAAGGAGCCTGTGTTTTGATATAAATAGATTGAGGATAAAAATGGCATCAGGGTTAATGAGTTAGGATTCACATAGTGAATCATAATAAGGAAGATTGCCATTGGGATGCATTCATAATGACATCTTATATAAAAGAAGTATTCTATATCACAGGCTCATTTGATCATAAGTGGTGTGTAGCTTTATTATATAAGAGATAAAATATTGATAATGAGGATAAAGAAGACTTTGGGATGATATTCAAGAGACTCCTCTTTTCTCCATAAGACTATTTTCACTAAATGACAAAGTTAATGCAAAGGAGTTTTACATATAAGATAATCATACTAAGAAGATATAGGATGAAAAACCTCTTAAACATGTTAGGAAAGATTGAAAGTAATTGTGATCATATTTCTTATACCTATATTATATGTATGATAGGTACTATTTCTAAATTTTTAAATAGTTTCTAATACTTATTTATAATAAGTAGCATTTTTGTATGATAAATAGAATTTTTGTAATAATACTACTTAAATAATAATTTGGTAGCTAAATTTTGTAATTAGGTTTAGATACATCTCTAAGTGTAATGGGTATAAGTGAATACATATGAAATAAATAAATAAATAATGTCAATCGTTAAAAAAAATCATTGACTTAGTTATGAGAAATGACATTAGTTGTTTAAAAGAATTAATATTATAAGTCATATTTATGTTATGATTGAACATCAATTTTTAATAGTGGTTCAATTTGTTTTCCATATTGATTAATTATAGTAATTATGTTAGTTAAACACTAAAGTTATTACTATACTCCATATTGGTTCAAAACTAATGTTGAATATGCTAGATTTTCAACTATGCTATTGTATATGTCAGGTAGGAATCGATGTTAAATCTCTATAATAATTGATATTAAAAGGATATTTTGTAGTAGTGTTTGAATTAAAAAGCTTCTTTAGACTTTTTAATTTACTTGCTCTTCTAAAAGACAAGATCTTTGACTAGCTAGTAGTCATGACATTCTTTCCAAATTCCCTTCTTCCTTCTTCTAAGGACAAGTCCATGTTAATATTTTTATAAATCCTTGTAATCAGTATTCCATAAGGTATTGGTGCCTTTTCCTTGATAAATCCACTTACATACGTTAAATAATCAAGTGGTCAATGTTAATTTTAATATTTAACTTAAAGGCTCATTCTATGGTACCCTTGGGTTTAGAACCTAGGGTGAACTGGCCAGCTTTAAACCATAGGACAGAGAAAATGAAATCTAAACCGTTCACATATATAAGGACTTTTATATTAGAAGGAAAAATTATAGCAATGGCAATGTGGTTGGAAGTTTTTGAAATTAACCCCAAACTAGAAGATGTTGTTATAAATAGGCATGACGTTGATACAGCGAGATCTACCTCCATTTGTCTGCTAGCCAAGACCCTTGGGTTAATAAACATTGACATAGGGAGCCACACTTACATAGGGTTTTGGTCTCTACTAAAACGTTAATTGTACAATAATGGAAGAAAAAATAATGCTTATAAATTATAACATTGAAGGAGAAGTCTCAGTAAAGATTAATGTAGTAGATAATAGTATAATAAATTAAGAAATATTATTAGCATTATTGTGCTTGTTACTTGTTAGTAACAAGAGAATGTAAAGTGCTTATTTTTTTGTAAAACCATCGGCCAGTAGTTATATTGTAATTGAAAATAATAAATAAATTGAGAAATGTGTGAAATTGGGAATAATAATGATAAATATTAATAATTAAATAAAAGAATAATAATAATGAGGATAATAGTGAAATATGAAATAAAAATAGGGATAAGAATAGTTCAAATTAACGAAATTGATAAAATTAATTTGAAGAAAAAGAAAATAGTAGTGATAGAGTACAAATAAACCAAAGATAATAAAAATGAATGTTAGGAATTAAGATGGTAAAAAATGGATATATCAATATTAATTAATATGTAAATAAATATATTAACATATCTCTATATTATATATTAACTGTGATATTTCTTATTTCTAATTATGAAAAGTATTATTCTTATAATATGTCACATGTTAATTTATTATTTTTTTAATAAAAAGTTAATTTGTCATTTCTTCTCCATTTAAAAGTTAAATTATGAAACAAAAAATTTTTCTTATATTTATTAGTTACCAATAATGAATAATAAATATAAAGTTACTTATTACTTCTTTTATTTATGTTTCTAAGATTAAATCAATTCTTGATAAAAATTTAAATTTAAATCTTTATCTATCACTAGAATTCACAATTACTTATGCATTTCATTTTTGTAAAAATCTTTTTAAATTACATTTATATTTTACTTTTTTTCTTTCTCCATCATTAGTCACTTTAAAACCATTATTATATCTATGATAAGAGTTTTCACCTTTATTTTTAATATCTATAAATTCACAATTATTAAATTATTTCATTCTTATAAAAATTATTTTACTTTCATAAAATATTTTTTAAATTATATTTAAGTTTCATTTCTTTATCATTTTCTTTAAGATGAGAGACTTTTATCTTCATTTTTAATATTGTAAGCATTCTCTTTTATTACTTTCGATTTCTTACACTTGTCTAATCCAAAGTTTCTATCATGTAAATTCTCTTACATAATTTCTTTTCCTTTTTTTATATTATTATTATTGTAATTTGATTTTTTTTAATAAGTGTTTTATTTCATTGGATTTCTACTTTTGAGAAAAATTTATAACTTTATTGATTCATTAGCTTAATAGATTTGTGATGTGTAAAATGATAAAGGTATACATTTTTATATAGTTTAACTTCACAATATTTAATAAAAAAGGTACAATTTTATACAATTTTGGAGGAAATTATAAAAGGATGGTAATAATCACTATATAAATATATGAACTATCAATTATGAAACTTACAAATTTATAGTTAATAATATATGTAAATAGATCATTTTTTATTATTTAGATTTTTATGAAAATATTAAAATTAATAAATTTAGTATTTTATTATTATTAAAAAATAAAATTAGAGTAAAAAAATATTCATTAACCAAAATATTTTATAAGCTTTACAAACCTTTTTGTTTCAACTAATCATATGTTTTGATAAAGCATTTTTAAGGTATAATGCAATTAAAAAAATTCACATTTAGCAAAAAAAAAGTAAAGACAAAAAGTTAAAGTATAAATTATATATAATTAATTATAAAAAATTATGAATTTATCTTTGTATTTATATTTCTATCTTGTTTACATATTTTTATTATAATTATATTTATTTAGAATTTTAGGAAAATTGAAATATATAATAATACATATATATAAAATGAAATACGAAGCTTTAGGGACTAGGGCCACCTTTAGTGAGAATCCTATCTTTAGTGGTATTTAACTATATGACAATTTAAAGGAGGTAGATATGACAAAGGAAGGTATTACTAAAAAAATAATAAATTAAATATATTTCAACTATGTAATTACATTTGATTGTGGGAAATGATTATATAAATAATAATAATTATATTTATAATATTAAATATAAATAGTTAAAAGTAATAAAATAATAAATAATTATAAATATAATAATATTATTTAATAATTAAATTAATAATATAAAATAAAAATATATTTTAAAAAAATTAGTTAAAGCTCATCTTATTACTAATGTACATTGTAAAAAGTTCAAGATCAACTCATAGATTATATTAATTCGTACTTGTAAAATTACTTATGTGTCGAAATTAATATGTACTTTAGGTTAATGAAATTTATTCTATGAACTTCATGATAAATTTGATAGAATTTATGATGATACAAATATAAATAAAATATGAATTGTAAATAAAATAAAATAGAATTTTATTTCTTGCACCAAGTACTATTTAAAAAATATTCAAAAATGAAATAAAATCTCTTTTTAGATATTTTAAATAAGGATAAATAAAATTTTTCATTAAAAAAAAATACATATGCAACCTAAACTAATTTTTGTAAATAAACATGTTTTTTAATCAAATATTTAATACTATAATATATTGATCTTTGAAATTAAAATTTTATTCAAAAAATAGCTAGCACTAGTTACTAATTATTGATTTTATATAATTAAATAATTAAAATAATATTTTAAAAATTAAAATGATACAAATTAAATTAACAAGAATTATAAATAAATATAAAATATTAATTCTTTTTTTCTTTACACAATTCTGACTTTTCAACAAAAAGTGATGAAAATAAATGCTTATTTAATCTAGATTTGTCAAAACTGTCATAATTAAAGCTTCAGAGAAAAGCTGACTTGGCAGCTCTTTTAATCCATCCATTAACGACCGTTTTCTTCAAATTGTAAAAAGGAATTATTTCAATTTTACTTTATTGATATAATCACCCTAAATTATTATTTCTTCTGCAAGTTGCTGCACGTGTCATGCCTTCTGATTGACATTTGTCCCTGGGTTCCAAACCCTTTGAAAACCCAAAGTTACCGTAGCATCCACCTAACTTAAAAGCTCACATAAGAAAGGCTTCAAAGTTGCTAATGTTGTTCAGCCTTCCTTACTTATGAAGAATTAATTAGTTGATCAAATAAAGCAGCACTTTCATAATTTTCTCAAATAGATCACTCTTAAGAAGTCTTTTCCACAAAAAATGAGTAGTGTCCAATACTTAGCATTGTAACCTTAATAGGTGATGTTGCCTTTTTGAATGCTAATTTCCTCTCCTTCATTTAGTACCCTAAGGATTTGGTTAATCCTTGGTACATTCAAGATTGCTATCTTCCTTTTAAAAGAAATTTTAGTCACTAAATCAAATTTATCAACAATGACATTTTGCATAAAAGAGCTTAGTGTAGCTTTCATATATAAACTCGTCCATCTTTAATAAAAAGCTCTAACTTTGATTCTTTAAGTGCTCTATATAGTCTAAATTTTTAAAAGCAAAAGCATCTAAATTTTCGAACAAAAGGTCATACATTTTTTGAAAATAAACTTTTAGTAGGTGGCTTTTTAGGTTTAATTTCTAAAAAGGTTGAAAGGAAATGAATTGAAGGAAGATTTTTTATCCATTTTTTGAAAAATAGAAGAAAGTTTTAAGGGAGTAAAATAAGGGTTTTAGTTTTAAAAGAGCAAAGATTGTTTTGAGCAATAAAAGCAATAGCTTACTTGATTTAAAGCTAATACAACATAGAAAGGTTTTTTATTATAAAAAAGGGAAACCTTATTTGGAAAGGCTTTAATTTTTATAAAAGAGTAGGGTAGTTCTAAAAGCATACAATTTCTTAAAACAACTAGATAACAAAAAAGAATTAAAAGATAAAAAGGAGAGGCTTTTTAGGAATCTTGATCATAAATTTATGTAAACCTTAGAAGAAAGAAAGTTGCAATAAGTTAGAAATGAAGCAAAAATTTTGAAGAGAAAATACCATCATAGTGAAAGAGAGAAAGTAAATTTTGCAAATAGGGTAGGTTTGAATGAAATAGTAAGTGGACGAGAGAAATTTTATAAAGAAAGGAAAGTAAATGCAATTTTTAAAGCTTTAAACACAAAGGAGTAGTTTTCAAAAAAAATGGGATGAATAAAAATGCAATTTGAAAGTAAATTGTGTATAGAGGTTATTTTCTAAATGCATGTGAGTGTTAAAATTAAAAAATCAATAGTAATAGCAAAAAAGATGTAAAAAGTTAATGAAGAGAAATGTTATCAAAAGGTATGATAAGTTATCTTAAAAAAAAGGATACCTTGCTTTTAGTTGCTTATTAGACTGAGCAATATGAGTCATAAAGTCTAACCTTCTTTTTCACATGATCCAAAATTTTCTTTTTGATAGGTAGGCTTATTTTATTAGATTTCAAAGGGCAAAAACTTAGGCTTTTGTCATTTTCTAGAACCATGTAGATGATATTTTTTTTAAATAAATAAAATCCTAAAATACAAATGCATTATAAATTATGCAAAACTAATGCATTGTAAATATGAAAAAAATAAAATAAAAATCCAACAGCAATAAATAACCAATTATTCTAAAAATCAAATCTAACAAATTTAAACTTAATTAATAGGGATTAATCATTCCAAGCTTATTTCTTATAAATCAAAATCTATCTTCATGAAGAGGGTATTGTAAAAATATCAGCAAGTTAATTTTCAATGTTTATAAAATTAAGTTTAACATTCCTTTTATAAACATGATCTCTTGTAAAATTTTGCTTAATCTTAATATGTTTTGTTCTTGAATATTGAATAGGAATTATTTTTCAAATTAATAACATTAGTATTATCACAAAGTATTGAGATATGGTTAAGATTTAAACTGTAATCTCCAAGTAATTGTTTCATCAATAATACTTAAGCATAATAATTTCTAGTCGTCATAGATTCTACTTCAACTATGGAAAGAGAAGCCGAAGCTTACTTTTTGCTTTGCTAGGAACAAAGCATTGGCTTAGGAAGTGATATGTTACATTAGAACTTTTCCTACCTAGCTTACATCCAACAAAGCCAATATTAGGCTATCCAATAAGATCAAACTAATTATTTTTAGGATACCATAAACCAAGACCTTTTGTACTAAGTAAATATTTAAGGATTCTTTTCATAGCCCCTAAATGTGATTTTATATAGGGTTAAATTGATATCTTGGACATAAGCATACATTAAATATGATATTTGGTCTACTAGTAGTCAAATAGAGAAATAAACTAATCATACCTTTATACATCTTTTCATCTACTAGCTTACTATTTCAATGTTTTCAAGTTTGATGGAAGGGCTTATAGGTGTACTAAGGATTTTTGTATTATATATATATTTTTAGTGTACTTAGCTTGATTGATAAAGATTCAATCTTCAATTTGTTTTACTTGAAGTCCAAAAAGGAATATAACCTCACCTATCATGCTCATTTAAGACTCCCCTTTCATGAAATTTGAAATTTCCATGTATAAAAGTTTATTAGTATACCAAAATCTATTTCATTAACATATATTTATATAGTTATGATATGATGCTTAATATCTTTGATGGAAAGAGTAATGTCTACTTTTCCTCTTTGAAAGCCATTTTCAATAAGGAATTTACTATGTCTCTGATACTAAGTTATAAGAGCTTGTCAAGCCTATATAAAGCTATAGTGAGTTTGAAAACATGATTTAGGTTTTTCAAAATGTAAAATCTAGGAGGCTCTTTAACATAAATTTCCTAATTTAAGAAACCACTCAAGAAAATACTTTTGATATCTATTTGATAAAGCTTAAAGTTTTTTATGGGATGCAAAAGCAAGTATCATTCTAACGGATTAAAGTCTAGCAATAAGAACATAAGTTTCATCATAATTAATACCTTCCTATTGATTGTGTCCTTTTCCTGCTAATCTTACTTTATTTCTTACCATTTTTTGGATTTGTTAAGTTTGATATGAAATACCTACTTGGTGCCAATGGGTGGTCGATTGTGAAGTTTGGACATAAGTATCCATACCTTATTTTTATCAAATTGATTAAGTTCTTCACACATAGCATGGATCCAACTCTCATCAAGAAGTGTTTGGTTTACATTCTTTAGTTTAATATGAGAAAGAAGAGCTAGGTTGTTATTGTTTCTTAATGAAAACCTTATTCAGATTCCTTGAAAAGGATTATCAATTATGTACATATTTAGGTAAGTTAGCATGTTCCTCTATTCTTTTAAAAGACTTCTAAATTAAGAATTAAAATCTTGCTTCTTAGGTTACTCAATTTGATATTCTTTCTTATTCAACTTATCTTATTCTTTTGATCTATATTACTTATTTGGAAGTTTTCCTAATTTTGATTATCTTGCTTGATCAAAATAACTTGCTTATTGGAATTCTTATGTTGTTCTTTATTGATGAGTTACCTTTTAAGATGATATCATCATCCTTATCCAAAGGTTTGCTCATTTGAACATCCTTGTTGTTATAAAAAATAACATGCATGGATTCTTTTATCATAAGAGTTTTTTTATTGTAATCCCTATAAGCTATGCTAGTAATGAAATAACCCAAGAAGACGCCTTTATTAGATCTTGAATCAAACTTTGCTGGTTGGTATTTCCTATTATTCAAGATAACTGATCTATAACTAAATGCGTGGAAGTAGCCTATATTGGGCTTTTTTTAATTCCAAAGCTTATAAGGAGTTTTCCTCAAGATAGGAAGTATCAAGCATTTATTTGTGATATAGTATAAAGTGTTTATGACGTCCACCTAAAAATATTTTGGAAAATCTTTTTCACAAAGCATGGTTTTAGCCATAGTAATTCAAGTTCAAATTTTCCTTTCAACAATTCCATTTTGTTAAAATGTTTTTAGGATATGAAAAATTATGGCTAATACCATTTTCTTCATAAAAATTTTCCTAAAAAGATTGTTTTAAAATTCTTCACTACAGTTACTTCTTATTCTTGATATGCTCATGCCTTTCTCATTTTATCCTTTTACAAAATCATTCAAATTCCTTGAAAGTTTCATCTTTATAGGATAAAAAAACACATAAGTATATCTTGAGAAATTATCAACAATAACTAGACTATATCTTTTTCTTCAAAAGTTTTAGGTCTTAATAGGACCAACATGATACGTTTGCAATAGATTAAAAGGTCTTAAAGTGGAAATAACCTTTTTAAGTTGAAAAAAATATTTTGCTTATTTCCCTTATTGACAAGCATAACAAATATGATTTTTTTAAAGTTATATATAGGAAAACCATGAACTAAAAGGTTTGAAATAAGAGGCATGTTAACTTAGATTAGCCTTCTATGATAACTTCAATCATTTTTTGAAACAAAATATTTAGCTTCATTTAGAGGAATATCCTCTAGGGAGATAACATAAATGTTATCAATTTTTGCCTCATAAAAGATATTTTGTTATTAGAGATATTTTACGCATAACAATGAAAGAATTCAGATGCAAACATGCCTAAAAGGTTGTGCTTGAGTCTTTCCACCATTCTTACATTGTTGAGATAAGATGAAGAATCTTTACCAATCTTACTAATCCTAACAAATTTTCATCTAGTGTCATCATTAAAAACTATATCACCTCCTTGAATTAGCTTAAGAGGGATGAACTTGCTTGAATGTCCTATCATAAGCTTTAGGCAACCATTATCAAGTAACCAATTCTCTTTCTTAACACTTGTGTTTAAGTTCACCTCCAAAAGAGTAATTATCTTTTTCTAAGTACCTAAGTTATTTTAGGTTTATTAATTGCTCTTGAGGACTTTAACCTTTTGGTTTCCTTTCTTTACTTCATGAATAAGCAACATTTTCTTATGAATACAAGATTAGGATATATATATCCTTTTTTCCCACAAAAATTAGAAGCTAAATTAGGAAAGGAGTTTTAAGTTGCTCTTATAGATAAATTTAATGATATTGTACATACTTTCTTTGTATAAAGCTAACTTCCTTTTTGTTAAAGAATTATTTTTCCTAAAAGGGCATTTAAATTTCTTTTTCCTTTCGCAAAATGAAAAAGATCCTTTTTTAAAATTCTTTATTTTTTTAAAAAGTTGGTTATCAATTTTTAAAACATGAGTAACCAAGTTTTCCTTTTTCAAAACATATATTTCTTTTGAAAAAGCAACCTTTTCTTTTATTTTTGAAACCTACTAGTTATCCCTTTTAAGATAAGTAACTGCTAGTTTTTTAACATTAAGGTTATCTTTTAAATGAGCAACTATTTGCTTGTTAACATTTAAGTTATCTATTGAAGGGGCAGCCATTTGCTTTTTCAAAATTTCTTCTAAAATAACAACCACTTTGTCTTTTAGAACATTAATTTTCTTTTATCAAACTTTCTTTTTCCTTTTCCAAGTAAATTACTTCATTTGATAGATTTTGATAAATTACTTTGAGAAAAAATATGCATTTCCTTAAAACTTAATTTTTCTTTTTCAAGAAGTCATTTTCATTTTTTAAAGGATTAAAATTTTCTTGTAAAGCTTAATTCTTTTTCCTTGAAATATCAAGATTAACTTTAGAAAGAGCAAGACTCTTTTCAAGTTCTTAACTTTCAATTTTTCAAAATCCTTTTGTAAAGAAGAATTTTTTTAGAAATACAAAAATATTTTTCCATAATCTTTAAAAAATCCTTCATTAAACTTTCAAAAGCCCAATGTAACTTATCTTAAGGAATAGATGAATCTAGATCCATTACCTTAATGTAGTTTTTTTAGCTATAAAGTAAAGGTTGGTAACTTCCTTCACTTTTTATTTTTAACATCTTCACCATCATCCAATAGAATATATTCATCATCTCATGTAGCTATCATTACTTTCTTATTTGGTGGCCTCCTTGGGATTTTCATTTTTATATTTAGATAATCTACCTTCAAATGGTTGAATCTCTTGTATTCATAGTAAGTTGTCACTTAATTGCTTGATTCTTTTATGTTATTTTTTTTTAGCATTTTTGTGACCTTCTTGACAAAATAAACCAGTTCCTCATCCTTTTCGAATTCATTATTATCATTTTCTCCATCTTCTTGAAAAGATGTAGAAACTTTAAGAATAATATTTTTTTTCTTTTACTTATTGAATTTTTCATCATTTTGGTTTTCTTTTAAGCTATAAGTTTACCTATTAGCTCAGCATAAGTAAAAGTATCAAGATTGTTGTCTTCTTGAATATTACACTTAGATTCCCATGAACCTAGGATATATCTTAGTATTTTTAAGATGACATTTTGTTTGAGATTGATTCCTTCTAAAGAATAAAGATCATTCAAGATTAGGAAGATTTTTTCAAGCATAGAATTATGTCTTTATTTTCCTTAATTTGAAAAAATTCATACTTTTAAGCAAGCATATCACCTTGGTTGTGTGCATTTGCCTTGTTCCTTCAAAGGTAACTTGGACCTTATCCTACATCTCCTTGGCTGAATTACACTTAGGGATTTTCTTGCACTCTTAAGGAGTAATGACATAAATGATAGCATTTTTAGCCTTAGCATGGAGATCACTCTTTTTATTTTCACCTTTACTTGATTTATTCTTTAGTTTAGAAATATAAGTTTTACCTTGCTTTTTTTATTAGAAGAATGTATCCTTCCTCATTTAACTCCTACATTTCATTATCAATGACTTGAAGGAATATCATTATTCAATATTTCTAATAATTATAATTAGTTTAATTAAATGATGATGGTCTAGATGAATAATGACCTTTTTATCTATATGATGATCTAAGATTATCCATAGTATCCCCATAAGATCCTTTCTTAAAAATAGTAAAGCTTTAATAACAAATATGAAGCCTTAATAACAATTGATAGGATAATAATACACTAAGAGGAGTGAATTGGTGTTTATGATAATAATTTCAAAATTGAACTTTCAAAATAGCTTGCTTTTCTAGAATGTCTTTTTGAAAAATCACCCAAAAGAGCAATGAAATATTTGAAAGATTAAGTAAATAATAAGTAAAGATAAGTAACAAAGTGGATAAGGTAAATAGTAAGGGAAAATGAAGATAGCACCCATGTTATAGTAATTCAATTGTCCAAAGGAAGAACCATTCTTTTAAGTTTACTCTACTCTCCTAAGATCAAAACTAATCTTAGTGGTTATCTATTTGCACCTTTTCTTTTAAAAGCCTAAGTACACTTTCTTACTTGATCTTTCAAGGACTCAAGTAATCCCATCTTAATACTTAAAGATTTCTTTTCATAAGCCTAACTACAATGTGACTACAAGAATTTGACTCACTCTTAATCCTAGCTAATGAAACTCTCAATATGTGAAGTTCATGTCTTAAAGAGATTTATAAGGTGTATACACTTTAAAAGTGTAAATTTTACAAGTTAAGTACAAAAAGAAAAGAAAATATAAAAATAGAAAGAACTTTGAAAGTCTTCTTGAGAGAAAAAAGAAGCTTGGATTTGATTGAGTTGAGCTTCTCTATTTATAATTATATGAGTGAACTAATTATTAAAGACTTTTTAGCATTGAAATGGAAAATTCAACCCAAAAAGACTTTTTCTCTTTCTTTAAATCTTCTAGGTAGCTTGCTCTTTCCATAATTTTAATTTGAATATATTGCAAGGTCAGTAACAATAGTTAGATGCCTTTGCTTTTTTGGAGGTTAGCTTAATAAATCATTTTCTTAAAGTACTATTCTACTTATTCTTTTAGATATATATGAATTTGATGCTATCAAGTCCTTTTGAAGGCATGTACAATGCTTACTCTTTTGCCATAAATCACATTATAATATTTTGAATCTAAGTTAATATTCATTAGCATTGAACAAAATAGCAACCTATATAAATTGAGAGAATTTTGCAAAAATAGTAAAAGAATGAAAAAAAAAGGTAACTTAATTGAAGTTGCTTAAATTTGAATTACAACAAGATATACTATGAATTTTTGACAAATTTAGAAAGATGCTATATATACTAATCATATTCCTTCGAAATAAGACATTTACTCATATAAAAAAATTTAGAATAATTATAGCATATGCATCTAACAAGCAAAAGTGCAACTAGTTAAAGTTATATTTTGAAAATTCTAGTCATGCTTTTTTAATATATATGCTCTATCTTTGCAATTTAAATGGAATTAATTTAATTTATCATTATCAAAACTTATTTTAAGCAATATATATATATATGAGAATATTTTAAAGTCTTACATTTTAAATTATAACCTGCCTAAAAAAATTCACCTCTCTTTATTAGTTAATAAGGATGGTGAAAATCTTTTTTTTTTTGTGTAATTGATTAGCAACGAATTTTTTTTTCATAAAATTTAATAAAGGACTAAATGACATGCTATTTGTTTTTAGTTTAATTTGGCATTTTTAGAGAGGCATTTTTCCATTGTAAATCCCCCTTAAAAACTAATATTATGCCTTTATTTTGCAAATTTTTCTAATATTCTCTATTTTATAAAGTAATAGATAAAAAAACGATTTTTTTTCCATTCAGTAGTGGCCAGTAACCAAAACATTTAACCTTGAAAGCTCTTGCATTAAACAAAGTAAACATCTATAAAACATAGTAAGAAAACTTTCACCTTTTAGTGTTTTCAAGCAAGTTCATCCAACTATATTGAGATTTGTCATTATTAGTATAAAGGTATGAAAATGGCAAGCTAGTAGACAAGAAATGGTACAGAGCTATGATCAATTTATTACTCTATTTAACTGCTAATAAACCAGATATCATGTTTAATATATGTTTATGGTATCTCAAAAATACTTGCTTTAATCTTATTAGATGTTTTAATGCTAACTTTGTTGGATGTAAGCTAAATAAGGAAAGTAACAGTGTAGTATGTCATTTCCTAGGCCAATGCCATGTTTCATAGTAAAGAAAAAAAAAAGTTTTAGTTGCTCTTTCAACAACTTAGACATAATATATGGCAATTTGAAGTTGTCATGCTTATGTATCATGGATAAAGCAACGCCTTGGAAATTATAGTTTAAATCTTGATAACAACTAAATACTTTATGATAATAGTAGTGTTATCAATTTGATAAAAAATCCTATTTAATATTCTAACACTAAATATATTGAGATTAAACATCATTTTATAAGGGATCACATTCATAGAAAGGATATTGAGCTTAATTTCATAAATATTGAAAATCGATTAACTCATATTTTTACAAAATCTTTCCATGAAGATAGATCTATTTTATAAGAAATAAGCTTAGAATAATTAATCTTAATTAATTTTTTAAAAATGTGTGAATTATTTGGAAAATTTAAAAATTATGTGGTGCATTTTCATGAAAAATTTCATAATTAGTATGTATAAATTATTTAGTCATTTTCTTGTTTTAATTAAAAAAATCAATTGAGGTTGCATTATGTAGCATTCATTCTACATGCATGAAAGCTAGCAAATAGCAAAGCACATTCACTTTGCAAAAGAAGGTTATTGGGTTCAAAAGGAAAAGAAAAAATTTGGACTAGCTTGCATGGATTCTAAGGTCTAAAAATTCATCTTTTATAGGTCAAAATTATCACACATTTTCCTTTCCTACTCTCTTTCCGTATAAACCCTTTGACTTTTCCTTGTTCCTTATTTTATAAAAACTTCCCTATTTTTTCTTGCAAAAATCACTAATTAGTTTTGGCAAAAACCAATCTTTCTATTTAGTTTATGGTTTAAAACTACCTTTTTAAAAGGCCTAAGTTTTTTTTAGGCTTATATACCATTTTCATTTTTATACCAATTTTTTTAGTAAAAATATCTATTAGTTTTCTTTAACCTAAAAACCATTTCTTGACCTCTTATTTTCAAAATTTTACTTTTGAAAATTTTTTTAGCTTTTAACTTTGTTTTGTAATTAATTTTTGCTTAAAAATTCCAAAAGTTCTTTTTATTTCTCTTGCTATAAACTCTAAAGTTATCTTTCTCACAGTGAAAAATGCAAACTACCATTACAGATCTCTGCAAGCTTTGCAATTGAGCTTCTCATCTTTTTATGTTAAGTTTTTTTTTCATTTCTTTTGCATTATTGATTATTTCTAAAATCAAGTTGCTTTTTCATTTTCTTGCACAATTTTGCAATAAACCTTTTTAGATTTGAGAAAATCCATTTTTTTTTTCATTTTCTTATTTTTAACTTCATTTCTTTTGTAAAACCTATTTCACATTCTCTTTCTTTTTGTTTAATTCTTTTTTCTTGAACTCATTTTTTTTTGTAAATACCAAACCCTATTTTTAGTTCTTCACTCATAAACCAAAACATTCATTTTTCCCTACTTCTAATTCTCTTACTAAAATAGCCTCCCAATCTTACCTTATCAAGTTTCCAAATCTCCATTTCAAATAAACTAAGAATAATAGCAAATATAATAACTTTTTTCCAAAAAAACATATGACTCCTAAAAATGTTAATTTAGATTCCTTGGCTATAAAAAATTTGGAATGCATTAACCCTTTGAGAAATTTACAATAGGAAAATGCAGTAGAAATGAATGAGTTAGTAGATGAGAATTACATAAAATTCTTTTATGCTAACTTTAATGCTTTCATATTAGATACAATGTTAAAAGTATTTGTAAGAGGAATTGTTCATTGCATTATTGCTAACAAATGAACCAAGTCATTAGAATGCTTGATGAAGGAGAAGTTTTCACTCCAAAAAAAGAAGAAATTATTTTCAAAGGTTGCAATGCTAGCCAATGGACCATGGAAATCTTTACTGGACTTGACCATGTCAGAGGATAAATACTAAGTAGGTATAGGAAAGTACTACTTTCTATTATTATTCAAATTATTTTTCCTAAGTAAAGTGGTTTAAGTAATATTAGTAACTTTGAAGCATTTCTTATATGGGTTGTTAAAAGAAAATTCAAAATAAACCCAGACCATTTAATTATCTAGCATATGGTTTAAAAGTTTAACAAGGAAAGAGTTCTTCTACTATATGGTATAATAATCATTAGGATTTATAAAGAAGTTGACATGGATATGTCTTTTGAGATAGGAAGAGCTATTACAAGAGACATATTATGAATTCAAGTTACTCAAGAATTCTTTCTTATAAAGGCATTAAAAGCATTAAAAAGTGTAAAAGCCCTGTGAAAAGGAACTAATTAAAATGCTCTTACATTGGTTATGCAAGAAAAGGAGCCTAATTTAAATCAATTCGTAGACACTAGCCTTACCTTTGCTTCTTTCAAAAAGAATAATGCACATCATCCTTTAACCATCCTACCTCCACCACCATTAAGCAATCACTTACCTTTTAAGATTATTCAGAATTTCACCAAGCATAAGTACCTTCTTTAAAGATGTCTAATAGGTAACTTTAACCTTTCATGAACCTATTGTCATCAACTAAAGTGAGATATATTTTAATCAAACCATTAACCTACCTTTAATTCCTATTCACCGTACTAGATTTACTGAAGCCATTCCTTTCAATACTTCTTTTGATGTTATTGATAGCATTTCTATCAATAAGCAACTTTTGAACTAAACACTAGAACAACAACTTACAAAATACCTACCAAATCATTAAGCCCTCTTTTAAGACCAACTTATATGCAAGTTGATATAGGAATTCAAACTAATTTTACAATTGCTTATATAGATAAGAAAATAACTCAACAAGAAAGCATGAATGCTATGATAATTAATTTAACTGAGTATGATTCAAGACTAAGAGTCTTATAAATCAATAATAAGGTTACCTTAGCTAAATTGTAAGAGTTGACAAGGCTAATTAAAGAAATATCAAAGGAAATCTTCTCTGAAATACAAGCTACAATAAGCACTTTTGGAAAAAGTATGATAAATTTGCCATAATCTCTGCCATTTCATGTTGTTAAGGATGATTTTATGCTATTTCATGTAGTTCTAAGAAAATGATGTCATTAGGATGTGGATATCGTAGGTTGTGTATTATTGCCATTTTAGCTTTTTTTTATTTCCAAAAATCATTATTTTATGCATTGCATTGTTACATTTAAAGTGCATTTATTACATGCCTATAGTTTGTACATTTTAGAACTAATTGCTAAATTTGATGGATAATCATTTACTCTTAATTAGTTCCTTTTATGCATGATATGCTTATTGTTTTTTATACTTCATCAATATACTTATGTAGCTTTAGGTACATTATCTTAAAGGAAGCATTTTATATGAAAATTCTTTAAATATGCTTATTTTTAACTGATTTCCCTTTCTCCCTTGTGCACTAGCTATTTCAAATTTATACTCTAATGCATGCTCAACTAGTACCCTTTCCCTGATGCATACTTTGGTTTATGATAATTTGATCATTCATGGGATTGGTTGCTTATTGATTTGGTATGCTTTTGATGAAAAATAAGGAGATAAATTAGATAAATTAAGGGAATTCAATAACAAAGAGAAATATATAAGTAAAAAGTATGTAAATGTCTTTATTTATTGAAAATAAAAAGGATTAGGAAAAAGAATAAGATGCATTGATAAATCATTTGATACACGTGCTTTGATATAGCTCTGATACTAGGTAACCATTTGAAAAATTAATTGCTTAAATTAGGCTCTAACACCTAGATATATTCTACTTGGTTGCTCTTTTTCTTTAATATTCAAAAATTATCTTCACAGTGCATCATCATCAAAATAGGGGGAAGAATGTGATGCACATTACAACATACTAAAATTAATTATTATTGGTTGATAAATTTATCCAATATAGAGTAACAAATCAAGTTGTATCCTAGTAATCCATTTGATATATCCTTTCTTAATTATTTACTAACAATGACTACATAATTGTTTAAGATTTTTATGCACTAAAAATAGAAAAAAGAAAAGCTAACAGAAGTTAAATAGAAATTCAATAGAATGTATATAAAATGTTAACAAAATTTAGATAGTATGTAGAATAAAATAAACATAGAATCAAATGGGAGTTTTGTATTGAAATTAAAATAAATGAACTAAATAAAGCAAATTAGAAAAGTAAAATAGGAAGAAATTTAATGTAGCAAAATAGTTGATCAAAGGATTAGAAAACTCTTAGTGTAAATCAACCATAGATCATAAAATATTTGATCATTATAATTAATTTTTCAATCTTGAATTATTCAAAACTCTTGTAATAATCCATGAATCCTATACTAGATAACCATTTATAATTTGATCAATTAAGACTAGCAAAATTAAGCAACTTCTATAATTCATAAAGCTAAATCAAAATTGATTTGAAAATAAAATTCAACGAAATTAAGGGATTAAACTAAAAACTTTTAATTTGATCTCTCAGCCCCTTTGTCCTTACGTGAAAATTCATCATTAACTAACTATAATTTAACATAAAATCATTTGCTCTAGGAAGAAATTGAAGAATTTCTTAGGAACCCTAGAAGATCCATTCATTCTTTTTTCTATAACAAATGGTTTGAACTTCATCTAGATAAAGATAAAAAATCACAAGGTTAAGCGTAAATTATACTAAATTAGCATTCAATTTATGCTATTTCAATTAATTAGCATAAAGAATTAGGGAAAGAAGAAATTAATTAGAAAAAGTCAACATTACAAATTAAGATCTCATAATTCAAATAGTGTGAGCCCTAAAATCCTTGAATAAACTAGAAATTTAGCCTTCCATAGGTGAAAAACAAGAAACTTGAAAATGAGAAAAAATATCTTTGTTGGATTGTGTAGGAGTAAAAATTCCCTTACCTTTGTAGGCACAAGACATTATATTTGAATTATTAACATCTAAAAACCTAATTGACTTAAATTGTATGCCTTTTGGTTTACAAAGAATATGGCATTACTAATTTTAACAGCTCAGAACCTATTTTACAAAATAATGTATTACAAGAGTTATAATAGTAAAATTTCATAAGTCTGACTTCTACCCAATGTTGGATCACTAAAACTATCTAGTTTTGCTAAGCCTAAAACATAAAAGTTATAGAGTTAAGCTTAGGAAACTTTTGGCACTGGTTTCATCTTGATTGGACTTCTAGAGCTTTAATATGGCCTAAAAACTAAAACTGGCTCCAAAAGTTCAATTTCTCGGCTAAATTAAACCTTTTAAATGTTTAAACTAGGTTTTAACCAAAACAAAAAAATTGTAAAAATTTCTTTAAGTTTTCTAATGATATAAAAATCAATCAAAGCTGATATCTAAAACTCAAGATATAGCCAAAAGCCTAAAATAGTATAAAAATTTAACATTAATTGAATAATTTGAATTCATTGCAAAACCATCACCAAATTACATAACAAGGCATTATCTATGAAATTAAGCATATATAATGGATTAAGAAGTATAAAATTGGAGGAAATAATATAAAGAAAGTCTTGCACATTAGAATTCTAATGTGGAACCCCCTATATATGCTTAAATTACAAAATTAGATTTGTTTTAATGATAATTGATTAAATGGATTAATTAGTATAATGCAAACATAGGTTTAATGTTGATGAGCTTAGAAATGCTTAAACTATTATACTAATATTTGCTTGAATGCTTTTTGATTTGATATTCTATTGCCAAACTCAATTCCAATGTTATTTTACATATTAAAATGTTTTAAAAGGAGTTGTTTTGATATATTAAAGGCATTAGCTAAGAAAAAAAAGGTTATTGATTTATTTATTTATGTATAGTTACTCATTGTGTTAACATAAAACATCAAATTTCAAATTTATTCATGCTTTACTTATTTTATTACTTAAAAATGAAATTGATTTGATAAGAAATATGTTACTCTCTTTTATTTATAAGAAACTTATGTTCTAGATCAATTTATAGTAAAGAAAGAAGTTAAATTTTCATATTTTTCTTTGTTAGTTTTTAGTTCTGTGTATTACTTACTTAAAGCTTAGTCAACAAATTTACTTTCACATATGATCAAATTTTGAAAGACAAAACAAATAGTATAGTTTAGAAAAGGAAATTTCATTACCAAAATTTAAAATTTCCTAAGAAAGCAAGTTAATTATACTTTCATACTACAAGTTGAAAATGACATATTAAGATAGCATGCAAAAGAGCAAGCATGACACATTTAACAATGCTAAAACTAATGTGGGTGACAATGATAGATATGAAAAAGCAAGTAATAAAAAAGACTAAAAGCATAAGATGGACCCTTTTAGGTAAAAGTTGTTCATTAGAATTTATGCTATTTTTAATAAGTAGTTTATTCCTTTAGTTATAAATAGAGAAACACACTTCATGACTCCATGTTAAGCATCTCTTCTTCTTTTTTAAAAGGTTTTATCTCTAGAATTTTTTCTATCTTATATAATATTCCTTCTTCAGCTTCAAACTTGTATATCTACATTATTAGAGTGTATAAGCAAGTTTAGTCTCTTTAAGACAAAACCTTACCTTACAAAGATTCATTAGCTAGGATGGAATGTGAGAGAAATGTTTACAAACACCTTGTAATTAGATTGTGAGAAGGAAATCCTCTAGTATTTAAGTAGGATAGCTTAAGTCCTTGAAATATCAAATGGGAATGTGTACTTATACTTTGTAAAATAAAAAGTGCTAATAGACAACTACTAAGATTGTACTTGATCTTTGGAGAGTGGAATAGGCCTAAAAGGATAATTATTCCTTTGGATAATCAAACCATTATAATATCAGTGTCATCTTTTCTTTCCATTACTTTTTAAATTCTTACTCTTTATTATATATCTTTACATATTATTTACTTAATCTTTCATATTTAATTTTTGGTTATTGTTTGGGGGTTACAAAAAAAAGTTTAAAAAGCAAGTGCCTTTAAAGTCTTATTCTCTTAAATTTTTAAACACCAATTTACCCTCCGCTCAATGTATTTTTATCCTATCACTTTTGGGATGTTCTTTGAGTGGTAATAGTTAACTATATAGTTGACTATAAGTACTAAAGTTATTTTCTAAACTTCAATAGTTAACTACAAGCCAATAGAGTTGCTCTTTAAGCTTTGATAGTCAAGTATATTGTCGACTTTAGCTAGTTGAAGCTAAGATATCATATTATATAAGGAACTCAAGCATATACTAGAGCTCTCTAAGGTTAAGATAAGTTAGTATAGGATAAGCAAAAGTTAAATACTAGATCATAGCAATGAAATAAGGCATAGTGGTGTAGTAATATGTAAGTTTTAAATTGTATTGTAATGTTATTGATGATATGTGTGGGCATACTAATAAGTATAGTGATATTGTGATGCTTATGTTACATTATAATACTAGTTAACCTACAATATATTATTAATAGTAGGAGTTGATATATATGGCCATATGCAAAATCGTGGAAAATGTTATGAACTAAATCGTGCATACTTTTAAAATGTGAAATGAAATCATATGTGAGAATAGTATTAGGTGGATGCTCTTATAATCCTATCTTCAGTAAATGGCCACAGTCAAAAGGCCTACATGATTATCTTCACTAAATGGCCAAAGTGTTAAAAGTCCTAAAAGCTATCTTCACTAAAAGTTAGTAGGATAGTGCCAGATGTCTATATAGGACTATCACTAAGAGAATAGTATCAAAAGTCCATGAATTAGTCTTCGCTATACCTAAGTTGTGATATACGAAATTTGGATCCAATAACTGGTTAAGAAACATATTTAATTGTCTTCCTTTTTTGGTTATTATATTTGTGGTATATCATAGAATGTGTACCTTTAAGCCTTAGTCTTCAATAAATATGAGTAATTATAAATCCTTATGTTTTTGTTATTTGAAACTTAATTGTGAAACATAAAGTTTAAGTGCTTTGGGAATTAGGAAGGTAAATGTAGTTGGTTAGCTTATGCTTTCTCATAAAATTTATTTGTATTAAACATTCATTCACTAAGCTTAGGCTTACCTCTTGTATGTTTCCTTTTATAAATTTTTTAATTGAATCACCTTCTCTACCACCTTAGCATTAAATTTTGTAAAAGATTCCAATGTATGTTTGAGAAGCATATGATATTTTTAGCCTTCTGTATATAGAGTAAATAGGGATAGAATGATAATTGTTTATAAGTTCAAGGTTATTTAGGTTAGCTTATTTCCAATAAGGCAAGTGACATGCTAACCTAACTCCTTATGTATTCATGTTGAAAAGCTATTAAAATAAATTATCATTTGTTCTTTCCAAATTTCTTAGTATGCCATGTCGTCTTAGCTTGAAAAATGAATTAGGTTAGTCAATATTGGGTAATAGGCTCCACACCAATCACAATTAAGGTTAGGTTGCAATGGATAAAAAGATATCAAACTTCAACATATTGATTTCTAACTTAACCAACATCCAAATATAAGGTTTTTAAAAGGTTACAGGATATCGTAAAAAACTTTCGATGCTAATTTTATATATAACAGTCATCTAATAGTATTTCAACCATTTCATTGGAGAAATATAAAAAGTTTATACATTAGTTTTGGACATAACCAAAGTCTAATGGTATGATAATTATTAGCATTTTTTGAAATGGAAGACCCATAACATGTCAATTACTAAAATAACTTATGTCTAAAGTTATGAAAATGATGACATTTTTGAAAATATGATAAAAAATTTAGATATTGGTTCTTAAAAAAATCAATATGTTTTTTCCACAAGACTTTAGGCATTAGTTTGAAAATTAACCAATGTCTAAAGTAATAGGGGCGATGACATTTTTGAAAATATAAAAAAATTTTAACTATCAATTGTTTATAAATAACCAATGTGCTTTCTTTTCACAAGACTTTAAAAATTAGTTTCTAAAATAACTAACATCAAAAGTCATGAGACTAATGATATTTTTATACTACAAAAAAAGCAATTCTCAATTTTTCCTCATTATCACTCATAATCTACCTCTTTTTATGTAGGTTTTCAAAGAGATTTTTGTTTGTGTTTCATTTCTATAACTTTTAAGACTATATTTGATTTTTAGATGCCTATTATGTGTTTAATTAATAGTTACAGTGAAGTTTGAAGTCATCTAAACAATAGTAAGAAACTAATAAAAAGTGAATAAAAAAAGTCTTTGAAAAAGATCCTCTTTTGTGATGCTAGGATAGCAACTTTCCTTTGGTAATTTATAAATGGACAAATATCAAAAAATCACATGAAATAAAAAAATCAACCTAAATGAATTACCAAGAATGAAATTATAGCTTTTCAAAATTTGTAACTTAAAATATATGTTTTTGGCCAAATGTTAGGTCTATTCAATTTTTACAATAAATATACTAGTATAGAAGAAAAAAAATCCTTCATTAAAAATATTATACAAACATTTTATGTTAACTTTTTATTAAAATTTGATGTGAAATATTAAAAAAATGTATCTATAAAAGAACATATGTTAATTTTTTTATTAAAAATTGACCTCGTTTGTAAAAAAATTAACATGAAATATAAGAAAAGACATTTATTTTTCAATAAAAAAAAACCTTCACTTGTATAAAATTGATGACTTATATTAGTCAATAGATATTAGTTTACAATAAAACCAATATTTACTTTGACATGGTTGTTTTTTTTTAAATTATATAAAAATTTAAGATGACAAATAACAATACAACCAATGTCTAAACAATGCTTAGAAACTTACAACATTAGTTTTATTCATAACCATTGTCTAAAATGAGTATTGAAAGCCTTATTAAAAATTGTGAAATCATAGGACATTAGTTTTAATCAATAGCCTTTGTCGAAAAGGTATTTCAAAAGTTTCATTAGAAACCACATAATCATAGGATGTCAATCCTTGTTAATAGTCATCATCTATAAGAGCCATTTATGAAGTCTCATTGGAAACTGTAAAATCATATGATGTTAGTTTTGTTTAGTGATTAACATATATTTTTTCTATAAATTTTTGCTTTAACATTATCTTTGCATATGAACTCTTTTAACATCTTTCTAATATTCTTTCAAATATAATGGGTTTGATACATAATGCTATTGCTAATTTTTCACTCCACTTTCATCAAGTCAGTGTATAATGGAAGAATTGTAACTTTCATTTCTTTCCCATTATATACTCTCTCATTTCCCATATAGTAAAAGTGGAATGAAAGAGCTCGTGGAAGATTTGTTGAACTCTTAGTTCTCATTCATCAAGAAAGCGTATAATGGGAGAACCTTAACATTCAGTTCTCTCTCATTATATACTCCTTCATTTCCTATGGAGCATGCAAGCTGGAGAAATTTGAGCAATAATACTAGAGTTTGTATCAAGCATGAAGATTTTGATATATAATAGCTTTTTTTCATTATTTTTATGTATTCATATGCAAATGTGTGCTTTCTATTTATTGATAATTTAGTATAATTATTTTGTATAAATTTCTAGAGATATTGTGTCTATTTGTTTCCTATTTTTAAAAAATAATTTATTTTTTAAAAAAATAAAAATTATTTTGGAAACCTATTTTTAGAATTTATTTTTAAAAATTATAACTCTAAATGTCTAACTTAGAAATAAAGAAAAAATAACTTTTAGATGTTTTCTAAACTTATTTTTTTGATTTAGAAGTCATTTTTGTAATTAAATAAAATATATTTTTATTTGCAATACCTACTACCCTTTATTCTTTGTTTTTCTTCAATCTTAAAATATTTTTTAAAGGAAAAAAAAGCTTTTAAAAATAGTTTTTGGAAACATAAAAAAAAATATTCGAACATGACCATTATTTTTCTTTACTCATCTATTTGTATCTTTGTTTTGAATAGAGCAATGACAATTGAATTTCTTTAAGTTTGGAGAATTGTTTCTCTTTGCTCCTATAATGTTGTTTTTATTTAAAATTCTATAATAGACTTTTACATTATACAAATTAAAAAAGAGAAGGCATATTGATACAAATATATCGTTTTGCATGAAATTGGTTCAAAAGAAAAACTTTCTTTTCATACTCGATTATTTACATAACAAAAATTGTAATAATGTTATGGAAATGGTAAACATATAAATATCATTTTTAAGTCTAACGAACATTTAATATGATGAAATTTTGTCAAAATATACGAGGATGTCTAAAAAAATGCTATTTATAAAGAAGTCTAAATAAATAAAACTAAACATATTTAAATGAAAGAAACTAAAAAGTATAAATAATGAATTTATAAAGAAGTTTTAATGAATGAAATTGAAGAAATTTAATGAATGGAAGTGAAGATAACTTCAACAATGACATTTAATGAATAATTTCATTTTTTTATGGTGACAATCATATAAGTCTATTTCAATTATGGTGACTATTTATCAATAGTTTACATGTCATTTTATTGCTTAACTAATGTCTCAAGTGATTGTAGCAATATGTATGACCAAACTTGCTATGTCAATTTTTAATTAATAACCGACATCTAATTATTTTGCTACTGACCTGTAAATAGGACTCTAATAACAAATCTATGATTTTTCAAGATAAATCTTCTTTTATAAAAAAGAAAGCTTTTGAGTCAAGGGTGTAAGTCTTAGTATTTGGCATTACCATGACTACTTGGAAGGTCCAAGGAACTTTTAGAGTTTCTTATAAGGACTTGTATCCATACCTTAGAAAGAACCCTAAGAGATTCCTTGATTTTTTCAATAGTCTAGTTAATGCTAATATTACAATTTACACCTTTCATCTTGAAAGCCTTTTTGTTGATGGATTCCAAAAAGAAATCTTTTTAGAAGTTTTAGAATCAATATAAGTTCTAATCAAGAATATGTGTCTACAATTTGACTATAAATACAAGAATTTTACAAAGCATTTGTAAGGACATTAGACAAGAATCGTTCTAAATTCTTTGTAAAATTTTTATGTTCATTACTAAAGCACAAACCTCTAATTAAAGGAACTTTAGGAGATTCTAATTACTTTTCAATGTTGAATATTACAATCTATAATATTCATCTTATTCTTAGAAGCTGTCATTTAAGGTTATGGGCATCATGTCAAGTCACGATTATCTCATGCGCTTAGATAGATGGTCATGAACATATCTATAGTTTGATGAGAATGTCATGATTATAAGATTTAAAGCAATTCTAATTATGTAGCATTGATAACACGTGTTGTACTCCAATTGATGTTGAGATGCTTGATTTATTCATTTGCTATAAGCTTCACATGCTTCCTAAGTTTCAATGTGAAAATTAATATGTTCCTTGATCTATATATTATGTCAAACCTTGATACACATAAAGTAAGAAGCATACCTACTTTCACACTAAAGCTGAGAAACCTTAAAAGTTTTATAACAAATAAAGTAATCAAGCACCTTAAGGTTGATAGATACAAAATTAATTGAATCAAATACCTTAGAAGTCATCAAGCAATATGGAAGACTTACGAGTAAATGAATATCACTTTTCCTTATAATTTTTGTAAAGATACACAATTTATTTATTGTAAATATAAAGTTTATTGTTCATTATAAACAATAGGTTTTTTAGTTGTATATGTTCATGTGCTAATACAAAAATATATAAAATAGAAGAATCTGTGTTCATAATATATTGTCTCTTTTCTCATTTTTTCATTTGCATTCAATCTATTGTTATTCTACTTAGTCCTATAATAAGAAGAAAGGAAATTTAGTTTTGTCAAAAATGATATCTATATATTAAAATGTTGATTTTTTTATTGTAATTGATGTCAAACATTACTTAATATGACAATATCATTGTATTAAAGATGATAGTGGTTTTTCATAAACAATATGTAACATAACTTTTAGATATCAGGTAGTAACCAATGTGGAATCTTCACACTTGGATGCAAATTGAAAATGAGAAGGATGAGGCATAGCACGAGTTGAAAAAAAAAAAAAAAAGTGAAGCACAACACTATTTGTAAATTTTATCCTAAAGGTATTCCAATCTTGAAACGATTCTCTATAATGAGGTATGATCTCATTCCCACCTTAGGATAATTCTTTTTAATTGTGTTTTTACTCACTAATTATTTTGTAAGACTGAAAGCTCAATTAACTTATGGCTAAGTAATGACGTTTAGCACTCTTTAGAAAAGTCTAATATGTAAATGTGAGGATTTTTTAATTTCTTATGTTTGTACTTGCATTTTAGTTTTTGATTTTCTAATTGGTCTTATTTTGTTACCTATCATTTCAATACAACTTTTACAGGTTGGCATAGGTGAGAATTTTATTCTTATTCATCTTTTTTTGACATTCTTTTGTATAATTTAATATTTATTCATAGAAAAATGTGCAATACATTAATTTTTCATTAATGCTCATTGCATCGTAGGTATTGTATTCAAAAGGCTTTTGCGAGGAGTGCAAACCTCACATATTGAACAATGAGTATCAAGACAGATTTAACAAAGCACCCACATGTGATTGTGATATTGTATAAAACTTTTTACTATTTTCAATCTATTTTTATTTAGTTTATTTTTTAAAATTGTTTAAATTTGGATATTCTAATGTAATAAGAGATGTTGGCTTTCTATATTTAGTTTGTAATATTAAGAAAATATAGAGGAAAAGGGAGTGAGAACTATATGGATAGGGTGAAGGTTTGGGACAAAGGAGTGAGGAGTCGAAAGTCGAGGCATAAGGGTGGGTTAGGATTTAGGACAAAGAAGTGAGAAACTAGGGGTTAGGATTTAGGTGGTTAGGGTTAAGACAAACAATATCGATTATCTACAAGAACCAATATGGTATTGTGGCTATTAGACATTGATTTTTATAAAGTAAATGATGTTTAATATTATTTTTTACAATAATAGAAACATAAATGATGTCGGTTCTTTTGGAATAAAAACAAATGTTCTTTTTATAGTTTATGATAGTTTACTAACTAATGTTAAAACCACATATATTATGGCACATGGTACATGAGTTTTCTTTGACATGTAATCTCCTAATCATTTGATGTCTATTAACTATTTTATAGTAGTGTTTTTTCCACATCGGTTATATAACCAACATTAAAATTAATATATAATGAGACTTAATGAGACTTAATTAGACTTTGGTCTTGTTTGGTAAACAGCTGATAGTTATAGCGGTTAATTGATTTAATTAGCTGTTAGTTGATAACTGATTGTATTAGCTAATTTAACTAGCTGATTATATTAGCTATTTGAATAAGAGTGTTAGGTAAAATTAGCTGTTTATAATAGTTATTTATATGTAAAATGACATATAAGAGTATGAGTATATTTTATGAATTATTTGGGTATTTTTTATTTTAATATTTTTAAATTTTATATATTAGTCAATATATTAAATTTTCTTATAAATAATATATTATTATAATTTATTATTAAATTATTAAATATTTTTTAAATTAAATAATTTTTATAAATAATATTATATATTTATTCTATTAAATAATTTTCAAAATTATTATAATTTATTATTAAATTATTGGATATTTTTAAAATTAAATAGTTTTTCTAAGTAATATTATATATTTATTCTATTAAATAATTTTCAAAATTATTATAATTTATTATTAAATTATTGGATATTTTTAAAATTAAATAGTTTTTCTAAGTAATATTATATATTTATTCTATTAAATAAATTTTAAAATTATTATAATTTATTATTAATTTATTAGATATATTATAAATAATATATTATTATATATTAAATAATTTTTAAAATTAAATTAATCTACTTTTTATAATTATTAAATTTTTTAAGAATTTTTAGAAAGGACAAAATGAAAAATATGAAAATTTATTTAAGGTAATTTAGTCATTTTTCAGATAAGTTAATTGAAAAAGCTACTCCCCTCAGCTTTTTCGTTTTTAACTTTTTAGGGGTAATCAGCTGATTCAATCAGCTGATTATCAAATACCAAAATCAGCTTATTGCCAAGTCAACCAGTTGATTTTGATCAAACCAACTAACAGCTAATGGAAAAGTTGTTTGTCAAACATTTCCTTTGATTGAAAACTAACGTATAATCCGCTAAATACTCAATACCTATTTATAAATTTGCAATAGTGCGCCATCATCGATTTCCCAAATCGTCATGGAAGAAAACATAGAGATTATAGCCAGCCCTCATCAGTATTTCCCAAACCGTCATAGAAGAAATTATGAAGACTATAGAGGAATGTAAAAATTCATTATTAATTTCGTGGACGAGCGATAACCAATTTGATATTAATGAGCCTAAAGTGGACGACACAATTAAGAAGAATTCCAAACTAATGAGAATATAATTGAAGAATTTTTTGGTGAAGAAAAAGACAATAATGTTCATTATGAAATAGATTTAGAACTTGAGCAATTCATTAATCAAAAGAATATTAAGGAAAGTATTTTGAAAACATACATTGACATGAAATTTGACTTGGAGAATGAAACATGTAAATATTATAACAAATATTCAAAGATAAGTGGGATTTGCTACATGCATGCAAGATATCAATAAGAAAATGCATGTAAGATCATTGTGGGATCAGTCGCCCGCTATTTTGTTTATATATATATATATATATATCTGTATAAAAATTAAAAAAAGTTTCAAATAGTTTTCCATGTAACCTCAGTTGATGCTATTACAATATCAGAATTTAAAACTTGAAATTTATAATTTTTATACAGTAAAAAATTACTTGTTACTTATTTGGTAAACTTTTGAAAAATTTATAAATACTAGAATTTTTTCATAGATACTTTACCAAAAATTTTCAGATTTAGCACTTGGAATTGCATAATTGCTAACTTTTTCAAATATAAGTTTGCTTTCATAAAAATTTTTTCAATAAATGAGCTATATAATTTGTTCATATTTAGAATTTATAATTGCGCAAATAATTTCTAAAATCTACTAATATGTATTGATAATTTTTTATACATGTAAGCTCTACATGCCATTTAATTATATATATATATATATATATATATATATATATATATTACCTACAACCAGTCACGTGTGCTTTATCTCCCAACTACCTACCTTTTACTGTGATTATAAAATTACAAGTTGCGGTCTATCATTTTCGTTGGGTGATAAAATTGATAACAATCATTATCTACTGCAAATATAAAATAGTTCATTTATATTCCATAGCCACTAATTACATATAATTGTGGGCAGACGATAACTATTAAATCTCTATCATCGCAGTCACTATATATTAATCCTATTACAGTACCACCATTGTCCATCAGATTATGACAATTTTTTTTCCTCTCTCCCTCTACAAAGAGGAATAATCCTGTTAACTATCTTCCTTAAATATTATTATAAAAATACTCATTTACCATAAAATATTTAGTTTGAGGTATAATTATTATTTAAAAAGTAAGCTCATCTCCATATCCTTATTAAAGAATTGGTAGTTTCAACAATTCTTCAACTTTTCCATGATCAAAAATTAAAATTGACTATTACATAAAATCTATAATTTCTTTGATGAAATAATGATTCAATATTACTAAATCAACCGTTTTACTATTATGACAATGCTACTCTCTTGTAGAACAATTAATTCAATAATCAGCTGATATTTTATGTAATCCAAATCCTAGCATTAAAAAATGCCCCGAGTTAAGTAAATAATTTCTTCCCTACTTATCCGATGCAGGTTCAAATATTATAAAAAGCACTCTCAAAGTAACATGTAGCGGTATATACTTGATCTTTTGAGACATCTAATGAGCCATATTTGGTGAGGCATATTTAAATAAAAAAAGGAGAAATTTTATTGTGCTCTTAGAATTTTAAAATTTGAGGTGATATAATAATTTTAAAAATTATTTAATTAAAATTATTTAATCACACCTATTAAAAAAGAACAATAATAATTGATTAATTTTAATTTAATAATTTAAATTCTTGTCACATTATTTTAAATTTTAAAATTTTTTAAGTATCATAGCAAGTATCTAAAAAATTTGTTTCTGCTGTTATTCAGTTGTTCATTTTCTGTTATGTACAGAGTTTATTTATATGGAGAGTTCTGTAAAGTCAATTGTGTGTTTATTTCGATTTACAAGCAAATGTTACATTCAAATTTATTTTGAATAAAATTTTGCATAGAATTTTATTATATGAATAATAAATCTATAATGCCGCGCAATTTGATGTTACTTGAAGGAGTGGAAAGGCTGACGTATTGATTACGAATAATAAGCATGCGCGGCCCGTTTCATATAGAGAACCGCCAACCTGTGGCAGCTGGTGCGGAGGGGAGTTTGCCTTTAAAAACATCTAAGAAAAAGATAAGCTTTATTGAGTATAAGTTGACCAGACGAGATTCTTGAGCTAGGCCAAAAAAAAAAAAAAGAAAATCATGTGATTTTTTACTCCATAAAGAAAAAGATCTTCCCAGCAAGAATTCCTCTACGAAATGGAAGATAATTAAAAGGAATGGATAAGAGGAGAACGCAAGCTTGGATCATGACTTTCTTTCACTTTATTTATATATTTAATTTTTTTAAATCTTTTATATTGGAGAAATATAAAATAATTAGGAGTTGGGAGTTTTGAAGATTAATCATAGACAATATTTGGCAGCAGCCGCCACACGTCTCATTTTAATGATTATTAAGTGATGTTTTCAAATTTTTTAATAGTGGCATTACTGCATTCACTCTCTCTCTCTCTCTCTCGCACACACATACACACACATATGCAGGTATATATTGAAAAGTATTGGCACTTTTTAATTATAAAATACAATAATTTGGATTATGCTTTATGCATATTAAAATTTTTATATAAATATAAATTTATTATAAATTTTAAATAACTTTTTTTACAATATTTTCTCAAAAATTCAATTTTATAAAAAATTTTGTGATCTAAATTTCACTAAGAAAGGTATGTATTTAATGATGGAACATGTGCAATGGAATTTCCATTAGTAAATTTGTCTGTAGAATTAAATATATGATGTGATTTTAGCGGTAAAGCCATAGCTAATATTTTTTACATCTAAAATTTTCCAATCTTAAATAGTATTTTGTTGATAATATAATAAAAAATTACACATTGTGAATTAATTATAATTGAATCATGAGCATACTTGATACATAATTTGATGAAGTTATGATTAGTCTAGATATTGATGATAAGCAAAGTTTACAACCTACTTTACCCCTTAAGTTATTAAAAAAAAATAGATAGAGAGATTTTATAGGAATGATAATCCTTACTATTACTGAATGACAATCTGATATCTCTATTTATAGTTAGATTTGTGATAGGAAATCACTGATCATTAAAGGGCTGTAAGTTAGGACCTCTACTTATATGAGCTTATATATGGTCCAACTATCACAGATTATACACATTAAATCAAGTCTCAATCCATTCTATATTTAATATTAAAATACAAAATTAATTGTTAAATAAATATTCTAATAAATTAATTAATGTTAATCCATATAAACATATCTAAAAAATTATTTATTTTATTTTAATATAACAATCTCCAACTTGGATAACATTAATTAATTACATAGAATATTTAAGATAACAATAATTAAGTAATTAGTATACATTAAGTTATCAACTTAATTCAGAGAATGAAACTATATAGAATCACTGAATCTGATAAGAAGATAAATGATGTATAATTATAATTATCTCATAATCTGGAAAGAATAGAGTATATAAGATTAGTCTTTTGACTACAATTTAGAAAAGAAATAACACAAGATCATTAAATCCGATAAAAAACAAATGATATATATGTAAAACACATCACTAATGTTTCAATATTCAAACTGAGTAATGATTACATAAGTGGTCTCAAACAGTAACAAAATAAAACAAAAAATCTCATACTCCCACTAAACCTTGGTTTCATCAAAAGATTTAACAAGACCTATGTGAGTTACATGATTCTTAAATACTCTTAAGGTAAGCCTTTAGTCAACAGATCCACTAGCATATCTCCACTTGAGATGTGTTTAATGTGAGTATAAGATTCAACAATCTTCTCTTTAATGAACAAGAGTTTAACATCAAAATATTTAGTACGATTAGAATTCCTATGGTTATGAGAGAAGTACACAACAGAAAAATTATCATAAAAAATCATTGGAAATCATGATATATAATCAACTAAATGCATGCCAAATATTAATTTCCTCGACCATATAGCCTAACAAATGGTCTCATAACATGCGATATATTCTACTTCCATAGTTAAGGTAGCTGTGAGTGTCTATTTAATACTTTTCCATGAGACAGAGCCTTTGGACAAGATGCATCTAGATGTTGACTTACGATCATCTATATATGAGGCATAATATGAATCTGAGTAACCAACAATCTCAAGTGAATCAGATCTTTTATAAGTCAACATGTAATTCTTGGTATCTTAAAGATACCTCATTACCTTTTTGAATGCTTTCCAAATGATCTATCCTAGGATTATTCAAGTATCTGCCAAGCACACTGATAACAAAGGCTATATTTGGATGAGTCCAAACTTATGCATACATAAGACTACCAATAGTTGAATCATAAGAAATTTTGTCTATTTCAATATTTTCAATGTCAGTTTGAGGGCACTATGATCGAGACAACACATCATCTTTTTTAGTAGGCATTATATTGGAAGCACATGTATCCATTTGAATCTTTTAAGCACTCATTCAATGTAATTGGCTTGGGACAAACCTAAAACATCACGAGCCGATGGCTCTCTAGATAAAATCATGCAACGTATGCTTGCCACTCTTGGCCAACATGCTAGTCTTCCCATTTAAACCTACTCTAAACATTCTTGGTAAAGATAATGGAACTCATAAGTCCACAAGCCATAATTGTATGTTACCGACGTGCTCATGCATACTAGACCACAAGATCCTTTGATATAAAAAGCCTCCAAGCACTGCGAATTGAAAGAGACAATTAAATAAGGAGTGGGATGCTCCATTCGCTTGATTTATGCCTCATTCTATAGTTTTGAGTGTGTAGGGGAATGACCATAAGTCAACACACTTATGGCTTTGCTAGTCCTCAACTCTACTGATGCCTTAAAGTTCTTAAGTGCATCTAGAGACTCTAACTTTTCTCATATAAGCTTAATCCAACCATATTTGGAATGGTCATTTGTAAATGTAATGAAGTATTTAAAACCTCTAATGGTTGCTAATGTAATAGATCCATATATGTCAATGCGTATTAGGTCCAAGATGTTTTTACACTTTTGTGCCTCTTTATTTCTAGCTTTAGCAGGAAATTTTCCTTTAATGCAGTCATTGTAAATCTTAAAATATGAGAAATCTGGATCTAATAACACACCTTACTTGACTAATCTTTCTAATCTCTCTTTAGATATGTGGCCCAATCGTTGATGCCACAAAATGGAAGAATTCTCATTCATTATAGGTCATTTATTCCTAATCATAACATTGATAGGAAATCAAAAAACATAATGGGACAATCATTCAAATTCAATCTATATAAACTATTTTATAAAGTAGTAGTGCCAATAATAGTAGAATAATAATAAATTTCAATCTTTCCATTTCTTTACTAAAAGGAATAACCACAATTATCTAAAATAGAACTAGAAATCAAATTCCTTCTTGCAAAAGGTACATTAATGACATTATTTAAATTTAAAATGTGCCTAAAAGATAAACATAAAGAAATTGATCCCATATATTCAACTTCAACTTTACTCCCTGCTGCTCCTAAGATAGTCTTCTTTCTTTCACTTGGGATTCACTAGTTTTTGAGCCCCTTCCTTCTTATGCTTGTTCTTTAGCTTATAACACTCAGACATCTTATGTCCAAGGATCTTGTAATAATTGCACTTGCTTTTAAATTTCTTCTATTATCCTTTGCCCTTTTCATCACTTTTTTTGAACCCAAACTTTCTACATATCTATGTATCTAGTTTCTTTCTTTTCTTATCATTACCACCTGACTCGTTATTGAAGGCTCGTGACAAGTGATTCATAGAAGGTGGCTGGGAGTTACTCTTCATGGTCTTTTCTTCCTTAATTACTATAGAAACCATCTGGTCTACTGACCACTCTACCTCTTGTGAATTGTAGGAAGTCCTTAAATAGCTATATTTAGACAACAATGATTAAAGGACTCTATAAACTAAAGTACTTTCTCCTAGATCAATTCCATATAATTTTAACTTATTATAATAATGAATCATCTTTATGATGTGCTCCCCGACACTTAAGACTTCGTCATAGCGAGTGTTGTTAAGTAAGGAGAGGTAGTATATCTTTTGAGTCTTGTTAAGCTTCTTGAATTTCTCTTCAACAGCTTTTATGTAATTTCATAATGTCCTTGTCTAGGATACTCTTTCTAATTCCTTTCTCAATATTGAACTTGATTATTGTCAAATAGATTTGGTTTGACTTATACCATTATTTGTGATAAGTCTTATCTGTAGCACTAGACTTAAGCAAGAGATTAGCTAACTTTGATTCTCTAAGAGCTAAATCTTCCTTAGAAATTATCAGGTATATATTTAAATACTCTTTCCATTCATTATAGTTCATTCTATTAAGAGTCCTTACCATAAATAGTTGTTAAAATGCTACGATTGATGTTACAAGATTGAAAAATTTTAATTATGCATGCACAATATAATTATAATATAAGATTCCTAATTAAATAAAATTAATCAAAAAAATTATATAATAAAATGGCATCAATAAAATTATATATACCATATGATTTGCCTTGTACAAGAGTTTACATAAGAATATAATTAACATAGTCATACCGATAGGATATAAGAAACATTGAAACATTATAAATATTGCATGCCTATTCAAAAGAGTCCAAATCCTAAAATTACATTAACAATCTCACACCAATAGGATGCATCCATTATTAATGCAATATGCTCCTAAACATCCCAAATGAATAATTTTTTCATCTAAAATAGTCTCATTATAATCCTAATTTATCATTGGTGTAAATCAAATAATTTTGGTATTCATGCATGTTTAAAATTACATAATTAAGGATTTAATAATTTATTAAACATATCTAAACTTACAATAAGAAAGAATAACTCATCACCAAGCTCACAAATATTATGAAAAGCATTCATGAATTTTTACAAGCCAAAATTCCATAAATAAAATGCATTTTCACACAATATAAAAAAAATCAAAAATAAAATACTTTTTCACATAGTATAAATCTTATAAAATTGAAAATAAATATTTATTGGCCACAAAAAAATTCTAACGCAAACCAAATAATTCTATATTTTTTAAATTTTATTTTACTTTATTTTATTTTATTTTTATTTTT
This sequence comes from Sindora glabra, assembly GCA_020226215.1. Lineage (NCBI taxonomy): Eukaryota > Viridiplantae > Streptophyta > Magnoliopsida > Fabales > Fabaceae > Sindora > Sindora glabra. The sequence goes on from CM035228.1 coordinate 72,995,315, forward strand.
ATATATTTTTTAAGTAATAAAATATAATAGTCATTTTCTCTTGCATCAATACCTCTCCATTTAAATAAGTAGTTAGAATCATCAAGGAAAGACAACATATATATCATGATAGAACTATCAAGTCAATCATTGACAAATGCTTTTTATTGTACCATGAAAACCCCCACAACATTATAAACTCACAACAACAATAAAACCATTTGAATATAGATATTTCGATCATGCTTCCAAACAACACAAACTCACAAACTAAACAAGCAAAACTAAAATAATAATAATAATAATAATAATAATAATAATACAAACCAAACAATCAAGTGCAAATAATACCCAAAATAAATAGGACACTAATAGGGTCTCACATCACTCCTACTTTTTCCACATACTGAGAGAGTTCTAATCGGATGCACATACAACCTTTTATTCAATAATACTAGTAGCCACAATAGATTAATAAGATATTTTATATATCCAGAATAAGACCGGGTATGGATTTCCCAGCCTGATTAGAGACGTTACTTTCCCAAACATAAAGGAAGCAATGCAAGTTGAACTTAGTGAAAGTAATCTTTGATGATAGAGATGACAACAACATATGTGAATTTCAAGAATTTCATGTACGAAGAAAGAAAGGAAAATTGGGAATTTTATGAATTTTGCTAAGATTAATTATATCATCATGATTAGATAATTAATATAATCATACTGATAATTAACATTAACATACAATTAACATTGCTCTAATACCATCTGTTGATAATAAAATAAAAAATTAAACATTGTAAATTAATCATAATTGAATCATGAACGTACCTAATGTATAATCTAATGAAGCCATGATTGGTCTAGATATTGATGATGATCAGAGTTTGCAACTTACTTCAACCCTCAGGTTATTTAAATAAAATAGATAGAGAGATTTTATAGAAGTGATAATTCTTATTGTTACTGAATGATAATCTAATCTCTCTACTTATGATTAGACTTATAATAGGAAATTATTGACCACTAAAGGGCTGTAAGTTGAGACCTCCATCTATATGGGCTTATGTATGGTTCAACCTATTAGAAATCATATACATTAAATTGAGGCCTAATTTATTCTATAATTAATGTTAAAATACAAAACTAATTACTTAAATAAATATTTTAATAAATTAATTAATGCTAATCTATATAATTATATCTAAAAAATTATTTATTTAATTTTAATATAACATATTCATCTCTAAATCATTCAGTAAAATTTACTGATGAAATTAATGATGAAATTTTAAGAAAATTATTTTGAATTACTAATGGATTTAGTACTGAACTCGTATATGAAAATTTAAAATTTCTTTAATAATGCAATGGGTTCTTTTAATTAGTGATAAAATTAGCAATAGATGCTACCAATGTCCATCACTCATTGAAATGCATAGTTTTATTAAAATGCATTAGCAATAGAATAATTTATTGCTACTTTCATCATTAAAACGAATGTTATATCACTGCTCAATGCTAAACTCCCACTTTCCTTTTGTTTTCTATGTCTCTATTATTTCATTACTTGCTATGGCCATTATTGCTCTTCGTCCTATTACACCTATTTCTACTACCACCACCACCTATTTCGGCTACCATTAGGTCCTCTTCTAGTAGGTCAAAGTTTAATTGGTAAGTTTTGTTCAATTGATTGATATTTTGGTCCATTTTTAATTTTGTTACTTTAAAGGCTCATATTTTCCTTCTAAAATTGTTTTGCTTCAAATGAAATTTGTAATGTGGAATTTTGTTACTTTTATTTGCTTAGGTTTTTTTCTAAAAAATTCATTACCAATGCTCTTCCTTAATTTCAATTATCATTTATGATTCATATATTTGCTAAAATTGTCTAATTGATTGCTATATTTACTTTCATTATGTGAAATTTAATTTAAATACTAATATATATATGTACATTTGATAGAATCTACAAAATCATAATTAAATCATCTGTGATATATTATGAATATAACATCATAGATTTACACTACTTGCCTTAGGACTAGAAAACACATCAAGAGCAGGATTCTATATTGCAAGACTTCTATATGTGAGCAAAAATATCTCTTGCTATATATAAGCTTTGTAAAAAGATTTTGGTTAATCCAACCAAGATACAAAACTATCATCACTAGACACTAGTAAAATTGAACCCATAATTGGCTTTTTTATAAGTAACATAAATCCATTCACATAAAAGTTAAAGGCAAGTAATCTAAAATTTATATAGGTTTAGAGAGGTGAATAGTTGGTATAGCTTTAAGAATGTATGAAAGGCAATATAATTCATGAATACTTCTAAAACTAATTTAACATGTTATTCTCATATCTCTAATTTGGCTTATTAGAAATATTTGGTATTCTTAATTTTTCATAGTTGTCATTAAAAAGTATCTAAGCCTCTGCATGAATGTTCATTATGTGTGAAATTTTTTTACATTATAGTATTCTTCATGATATATATAACTTGACATAGATGTATATGATGTTAAATTGATTGTTAGGGAAAAAAGCCAATATAGAGTATAGTAAAGGAATGGTGGTTGTTTTTTAGGTTTTGACCTTATTACATGATCATTAAAGTCTTCCTAAACATTCTATATAATGAAAGAAAAATGATTATATTTTAGAATTTAATCTTTTATTGAATATTTGCTTTTTACTTGTATTGTTAGTTTCTTTATCTTTGGTTTTGTTTGTCTTTCCTTTTTTTGTATCATAAATTTTGGTTTTTCTTAATGGCCCAAAGAAATATATACAGGGTTCTTTTGTTGCCTCTCTGCATAATGGTTTTAGTAATAAAATTTTGTTATATATGTTAGTCTCTATAAATGAGAAAAGTATAAATAGTTTTCATTGAAACTAGTTTTAGTTATATTGTTAGTATTAGAATTAGTTTTTTAGGTTAGTTGGTATTTATTAATTAGTTGTTTTATTTGTTGAATGTTGTAAGGTATTATGCCATTATCATACTGATCTAGTAGATATGATCCTAATATGGGCGGTAGCTACAAGCTTAAAGGCTACAATATCGACTTAACCACTCCATTTTCCTCCATTACTCTTAGCACAAGCCTATTGATACCCATAACCAAGTTAAAGATATCCCTATAGTCTCTTAGGCAAAAGTTCCAAGCTTCCTCACCTTAACCAAATCAAGTGGCTTCTTCCTATCTTCTTACCCTGGACTTTATCCAATAGGCTATATAGCACTTGACTCCATGTTTACAATAGCCTCCAACATATCATTAAGTTAGGGACCTAGTTAATGATTGAGTTTGGTTAAATATAGAGGGCAATTTATAAGTATTGGTTTGGACCCAATGGTTTATTTGTAATAACTTGTATTAATTTCTATTAATTTGTATGATTATTTGACATTTGTTATAAATTTACACTATTGTATTTGGTTATATTTGGGTGTAGTTTGATTGATGTGTTTACCTATAGTCCCATTAGGGAAATAACAAAAGTGATATAAGAGTACTTCATAAAGCCAGCCTTCACCTATACTAATGTTTCACAGGGGAGAAAGATAAGTAGTTCAAGTGGTGGGTGGTATTTATTTTTATATTTTTTAGATGAAATTATACTTGAATTTGTATTTATATTTTATATTCAAATCTTCATGTATTTGTATTTAAAGAAAATTATATTGACTTTCCTTGTCAATTATAAAAACTATGTGAATCTCCTTTCTAATTTCAAAACCTACACATTCTTCCATTCAACAACTTCCCAATAGAATAAGCAATTTAGATTCCATTATTTTCTTAAGAAATTAATATATAATACAAATATAATTATAATTACCAAAATGCCTAAAATAATGTCTCATCACTGATGGTAGGCTTCTCAGGTGCTTCTATTAGAGCTCATCAATGGCAAAGAGCTATCAAAGCCATTTAAGATGAGTTAAGTTAGTGTAGTAGGTGGTGTCATTACTAGTGTAGACTTTCAAGACCCATAAACAACCAAAAAAAAAAAAAAAGAAACCACTTTTAACTAGGTACAAATGAAAAGGCTGCCACAATTGTTGTCAAGAAAGAAATTTGGATAAGGTATAATGATAAAGGTGAAGAACAATACATGGGTGAAATCTATCCATAACTACTTTTGTGTTTGTAATCTCATTTTTTGTTATGTAGTAAGCTTTAAAGGAGTCTTTTCTCAAATGGACTCTCTTTGTCCTCCCTAAATAAATATAAGAAAAGAGAATAATGGAAAGTAGTAATCTTCATATGTTTGAAATGATCTCTCTTCTATTTTTTTATGGTTTTTAAATGATTTTGTAACTAAACATACTACTAGAAAAAAAAGGATTTATGAATTAAACAACCTTAATTTTTAAATTATCAAGACCTAACATAAAAAGAAGGCTAAGCTAATCCTTAATTTCAAGTTTTTAATTAAATCTAATATAGAATTAAAGAGATAAGGAGAATAGTTTAGTCTTTAAAGAATATTAAATTGGAGTTCAATTGAGAGATCATATAAAGAAAAGAACCACCATGACCAAAAGGGATTCTAAAATTTGAAAAACCCTAAATCAATAAGTCAAGGATCACAAAAAAAGCTTCATAAGACACTTTTCTATATATGGGCTTAAATTAAATGGTATATAATTGATCAATAGGCAGATTTAAAAATGAAAAGAAGAGGAAAAAGTGTAAAGTGTAAAAAGAAAGAAGGATAGGAGTGTTTTAGGCATTTAATTTAATTAAAACTAACCTTAATTGATGCATGACACTATTTTAATAGGAAAAATTAAACTAGGTTTAATTGTAGCAAATTTCAAAGCCTAAGGAAAGTTTACGTAGGTTTTAAATCTTGATGGAAGGTTTATGTAGTTTTTGAAACTTACAAGGGAGGTTAATGTAATTTTCTCTTGCATTTATTAATTAATTTGGCATTTATTGGCACTTAAGTCCAATTATTAAATGTTTGCAAGCAATGCACAAGTGGCATCATGAGAAGATGCTTATGATTAAAAAGAATTTCGACTATAAAGTTGCAACTAATTATAAGGGCATGATAGATTGAGTGACACTACTATAGAATTACAATTCTATGATGGTTGATTGATATTAGTCTTAGTAAAGACTAACATCTATAAAAATGCAATAGCATTTTTGAAATTATTGCATAAAACAAAACTATGGTTTCTATAATAATCGATGTCTATAGTTACACAATGGCATTTTTCAAATTTGTAGGAAAATGTAACATGATGGTTAAATTAAACACTAACATGAAAAGTTAGTAGGAATGGAACCTAAAATTTCATTAAAAATTATGACTTTAGTTATTTATATAATCATTGTTTGAAAAGTAATTCAAAGGTCACCTAAAAAGATGTTTTACATTTACATATCATTTTTTTACAAGCCAGCATGTAAAGGCAAACAAAAGTCTACTTAGACAATGCAACCACATTTATTTGAAAATTGTGCATGAATTAGATGTTGGTTTGAGTTAAAATGGGAATGAATTAAGAAAGGATAAAAGGACAATTTGTATATTGAAGAAAAAAGGTATTTTCTTAAGAGAGATAAATTGAAATAACTAAAATAAACACTAAAAAGGTGTAAAAAAGTTAATGAAATGAGAGATTATTAAAAGGTTTGAATAGTTAACTTTGAAAGGAATAAAGAGCTTATGGATTCTTTTTAGATCAAGCAACATGAGTCTATATAGTCCAATCTTCACATTTTTATATAGTCCCATTTTTTTCCAAGTAGGACCATTTATCTGATTTCAAAAAAGGAATATTACCTCTTTTATTCATTTTATGCAATATCATGCTTTCTAATTGTATTTGACTAATGCACCACTAATTTATGCAAAGGCTAATGTAAAAAGAATTATGTAATGGAACACAAAAAATAGTCAATTTTGCTAAAAAAATAAATTTAGTCCTATTGAACTAATTAATTGAGATTAATCATTCTAAGCTCTTTTCTAAAAAAATAAAGTTTATATTTAGAAAGGGGTTTTATAAAAATAAATATCAATAGGCTAATTTTCAATTTTCATAAAATTAAGTTCCAACATTCACTTTATGGACATGATCTCTTATAAAGAGAAGCTTAATCACAATATGTTTAATTCTTGAATGTTGAATGGGATTTTTGGCTAAATTGATAGTACTATTATTATCATAAAGTATTAAGATGTTGTTAAGACTCAAATTGTAGTCTTTAAGTTGCTATTTCAGCTATAATGCTTAAGCACAACAACTTCTAGATCTATATATTTTTCCTTAGTTATGGAAAGAGTTGTTGGTGTATGCCCTGAGAGTCAATCATAGGATGATTGTATAAGCATACATTATATTATATTTTCATTATTTATATGAGGCACTTTTAGATTATTATTTCTCTACGTTAAATAAATAAATATAGTAATTTATCCTTAGAGTAATCATTTCTTAAATAATACTCTTAAATGTCCCTAGTCAAGTATCATTGTGAAAGGGATAACAATGATGCATAGAGACTAGTATGTTGGTTAATTGATATGAGATATTAAGTCAACACATAGGTACATGTTAGAGAACAATTGTACTGGACTGACCTGCCATGAGATTGCTACATGGATCATCTTATGAGTGTCATAAGCAACTCTCGTAGTGATAGTGACGCATATGATCTTTTAACTTAAAGTTACCATGGTTTCTAACATAGTTAATTATATGCTTTAACATTGTCTAACGTTAACTTTAACGGGTTGACTTGAAGACAGTGAATGGGTATACTACTAATTATGTAGAGGAATATGAGTGATGTAGAAGAGTTTTTATCCCTCCTTCTAAATGAGCGATATCTATAGACCCCTTGATTGACTTCGACTATGAAATGCATGGCCATACTCAAATGAGTCAACATGTGATGTTGATCTCATTTGCTTCTTTTTGGTCAACTCATGAATTGAGAAACACAGAGATTGAATTATAAAGGGGACGATACTTTCCATGCCGTGAGTTCGATCTAGATATCTAGGATAAAAAGGGACTTAATTGCGTAGTCACTGAAAGGTTATATCAGATCACTGACATTCTCATTACTTGGGTAGCAATGATGTATTGTTAGATGCCACTTATTGTTTATGATTCTAAAATATGATTTTAGGAACATTGCCAACGTGATGAGAACTTATTGGGTCACACACAAAGAATGAATCAAAATTGGAATTGGAGCAACATAATTAGAAATTCTAGTTGGACTATAATTTCTAATTAATGAAAGGACTAATTAGATTGGGCCCTTTTGTTGATGTTATATTGCTTAGGGGCCAATTATTAATTAAGTCATAATATTGGGCCTAATTAATAATCAACCCATAATACTCACCTCTCATTAGGGTTTTAATGGGTATCTATATATATATATATATATATAAGATGCTATTCACGCTTAGATGTATCAATAGATTATCTGGGAGTCATTTTAAGAGAAAAGAAAATAGGAGACCCTAAACACCCTAGTTTGCTAGCACAAACTTGAGAGGAGAGAAATTCCATCCAACCTATCATTTGGCTGGAGATTTTGATATCGTTCTGTGTGGATACCATAGAGGTGCAGCCACATTAAACGCTACACTGGTGATCTAATCTTCTAGTTTCTATTCCGATTCGTGATTTGAAGAGTACATTGGATTGGAAAACAGACAAAAGCAGATCAGATTTGCTGTGTAGTGGACAAAAGATTTTTGCTGAAAGGTATAAACCCTAATCCTTAATCTACGACATCCTAAATTCGCATGGATCCTTGGTGGAAATCGTGCAAAAATTTTATTCCGCTGTGCATGTATGATGCGCAATTTCCAGCAGAAATATAATACAATGTATGCTTATACAATCATCCTATGATTGGCTCTCAGGGTATACACCAATAATCTCCCACTTGCACTAGATCCAATCATCCATGTATCTAATACCGAAGGATCTAGTGTGACCATCATGCTTCTACTGCGCCAGAGGCTTTGTCAATGGGTCGGCGATGTTATCTTGTGTTGGTACTTTGCATATCTTCACATCTCCTCTATCAATGATTTCACGAATGAGATGGAAGCGCCGAAATATATGTTTGGATCATTGGTAAGATATGGGTTCCTTAGCTTGTGCGATTGCTCCATTGTTATCACAATAGAGAATCACTGGGTCCACAATGCTAGGAATAACCCCAAGTTCAGTAATGAACTTCTTAATCCAAACAGCCTCTTTGGCTGCATCAAATGCAGCAATATACTCAGCCACTGTGGTAGAACCGGCTACTGTTTCTTGCTTTGAACTTTTCCAGCTTATAGCACCACCATTTAGGCAAAACACATAACCTGACTGTGATTTGGAGTCATCTTTATCAGTTTGGAAACTGGCATCAGTGTAGCCTTTTAATACTAGTTCCTCTACTCCTCCATATATCAAGAATTCATCTTTAGTCCTTCTCAAGTACTTAAGGATATTCTTGACTGCAGTCCAGTGACACTCACCGGGATTTGACTGGTATCTACTTGTCATGCTCAAAGCATATGAGATATCTGGTCGAGTACATAGCAAAGTGTACATAATAGATCCAATTGTTGATGCATATGGAATCTTATTCATGTGCTCTCTCTCATCCTGTGTCTTAGGACACTAAGCTTTAGAAAGATTTATACCATGAGACAGGTAGAAATCCTCTTTTTGACTCTTGCATACTGAACCGTTTCAGTACTTTGTCAATGTATGTACTCTAACTTAGGCAAAATAGTTTTCTTGATCTATCTCTATAGATCTTGATGCCTAGCACATAAGAAGCTTCGCCTAAGTACTTCATGGAAAAGCACTTCCCTAACTAAGACTTTACATCTTGTAAGGTAGGTATGTCATTTCCAATCAGAAGTATGTCATCCACATATAGCACAAGGAAAACTACTATGGTCTCACTAACCCTCTTGTAAACATAAGGTTCATCTTCATTTTTAATGAAACCAAACCTTTTAATTGCATTATCAAAACAAAGATTCCAACTCCATGAAGCTTGCTTTAATCCATAAATGGACCATTGCAACTTACATACTTTACCAGCATTTCCTAGAGTAACAAAACCCTCAAGTTGTGTCATATACACATCCTCAAGAAGATTCCCATTAAGGAATGCGATTTTTACATCCATTTGCCAGATTTCATAATCATAGAAAGCTGCAATGGCAAGTAAGATCCGAATGGATTTAAGCATGGCAACTGGGGAAAAAGTTTCACCATAGTCTATACCATGGATTTGTTTAAAAGCCTTTTGCCACTAAGAGCAACCAAAACTTGGTTTTTGTTTTGCTATAAAATAAGGCATTGGTCTAGGAAGTGACATACTCCACTAGTCTTTTCCTATCTAGTTTACATCTAGCAATTAAAACAATTATTTTTATGATACCATAAATTAAGATTTTTTATACCAAGTAAATATCTAAAGATTCTTTTCATAGTTACTAAGTGTGATTCTTTAGGATTAAATTGATACATTGTACATAAGCATAAACTAAACATGATCTAATCTACTAGTAGTCAAATAGAGCAATTAATCAGTCATACCTCATACCACTTCTCATTTACTAACTTACCATTTTTATCCTTATTGAATTTAGTGGAGAAGCTCATGGGTTATAGGTTTACCAAGGACTTTTGCATTATCCATCCTAAATCTCTTTCAAAGATTTATAATGTACTTAACTTGGTTGGCGAAGATCCTATCTTTGTTTTATTTCATTTGAAGTCCAAGGAAGAATTTACTCTCACTTATCATACTTATTTCAATCTCCCATTTCTTAAGATTAGAAAAATCTTTGTATAAGAGCTCACTAGCAGGCCCAAATATAATATCATCAAAATATATTTATACAATTAAAATGCCATGCTTAATATGTTTGATAAAGAGTAATGCCTACTTTTCTACTCTTAAAACCATTTTCAATAAGGAGTTTACTAAGTCTTTCGTACCAAGCTCTAAGAACTTTATGAAGGCTATATAAAGTCTTAGTGAGTTTGACAACATGACTTGGTTTTTCAATATTTTTAATTTCAAAACATTGTTTAACATGTGCTTTCCCATTTAAAAATCCATTCAAAAAAGTACTTTTGACATCCATTTAATAAAGTTTGAAATTTTCATGGGATCCAAAAGCAAATAGCATTCTAATAGGTTTAAGTCTAGCAACAAGAGCATATGTTTCATCATAATCAATAACTTCCTACTAATCATATCCTTGCATTGCTAATCTAGCCTTGTTTCCTACCACTTTTCTAGATTCATCAAGCTTGTTAAAAAATACCCATTTAATGCTAATGAATGGTTAGTTATGAAGCTTAGGCATTAATATCCATACTTTATTCTTTTTGAATTTTGATTAATTTTATCTAGCATGCCATGGATTCAATTGTTATCAAGAAAGCTTTATCAACCTTGTTTTGTTCAATGTGTGAGATAAGAGCTAAGTTTATTGTTGTTTTTAAATGAAGGCCTAGTTTAGATTCCTTAAGAAAGATTACCAATGAAATAATCATTTAAATAGGTTAGCATATGCATTCATTCTTTTAAGAGACCTTTAAATTGAGGCTTAAGAGTTTGCTCCTTGGGTTACTCAATCTAATCCTTTTATTCATTCAATTTAACTTGCTCTTTTCAATATATCATACCTTTTTGGAACTTCTTGCTAATTCTAAATATCTTGCTTGGGTGGAATAGCTTGCTAATTAGAATTTTTATGTTATACTTGCTCTTTTGATGAATCACTTTTAAGATGAAATCATCATCCTAATTCAAAGGTCTACTTATTTGAGCATCATTGTTTTCATCAAACATAACATGCACGGATTCATCTATCACAAGTGTTGTTTTATTCTAAACTTTATAAGCTTTATTAGTGATAGATTAACCTAAGAAGGCATCTATATTGGATCTCCAATTAAAACTTAGATAGTTATTTTTTCCCATTATTCAAGATATAACATTTACATCTAAATGCATTGAAGTAACTTATATTAGGTTTTCTTCGATTTCAAAGCTTATAAGAAGTCTTTTTTAATATAAGATGTATCAAACATCTATTTGTGATATAGCAAGAAATATTTATAACTTTTAGCTAAAGATATTTTGGAAGATATTTCCACAAAGCATGGTTCTAACTATATCAATTAAAATTCTATTTGTTTCTTTTAACTACCTTATCTTATTGAAGAGTTCTAAGACATGAAAAAATATAGCTAATACTATTTTCTTCATAAAAAATTTCAAAAATATGATTTTTAAATCCTCCACTATGATCACTTCTCATACTTGATATACACACACCTTTCTCATTTTGAATCTTTTCACAAAACCTATCAAATTCATTAAAAATCTCTCCTTTATCACTTAGAAAGAACAACCAAATATATCTTGAGAAATTATTAACATTAACTGAACTATATCTTTTGCCTCCAAAGTTTTAGGTCTTGGTTGGACCAAAGAGATTCATATGAAATAACTCCAAGGCTTTTAAAGTGGAAATAACATTTTTAGGTTGAAAAGAAGATTTTACTTGTTTCTCTTGTTAACAAGTAATGTAAATATGGTTTTTTTCAAGGTTGGTTTTGAAAAGGCCATGAACTAAATTATTTTTATAAAATTTTTAAATAAAGCGCTTGTTAACATCCTAACCCTTATGCCAAAGCCAACTTTGGTTGCTCTTTGGAACAAAATATTTTGCTTCCATTAGAAGAGTATCCTCTAAGGAGATAACATAAATATTATTGATTCTTTGGCTCACAAAAAAATACATTATTATTGGAGATATTTTGCACATAACCAAAGAAGATTCAAATACAACTCTATGACTTGTGTCATAGATTTGTCTTATGCTTAATAAGTTATGTTTGAGTTCTTTCACCATTCTCACATTATTGAAATAAGATGAAAAACCAATCTTACCAATTCTAATAATAAGGGAAATTCTAAGATACCCCTGGAGTTTTGGAACTTGAGGTGGTAAGGCAAAATCTAAGCCATTGGATGAGATTACTAAGATTTTTAATAATCTCATCCAGTGGCCTGTATTTTACCACATCACCCCAGGTTCCAAACCTTTGGGGTTATCATAGCAAGCCCCTAATGATAATCTTGCATCTTATGTCATCATTAAGAACTATATTATCTCCTTGAATTGGTTTGAGAGAGATGAACTTGGTTGAGTCTCCTATCATGTGCCTTAAGCCACCCTACCAAGGAACCAATAGTCATTTTTGACACTTGCCCTTAAGTTCATCTAAAAAGAGCAACTATCTTATTTTAGGTACCTAAATCGTCTTGCGTCCTTTCAAGTTAGTTCATTACATTTTCAAACATTAACCTTTTAGGTTTTTCCTTTTTCTACGCCATGAATGAATAACCCCTTTTTATGAACATAAGATTATGATACATATCCATTTTTCCCATAAATGTTAGAAGATAAATTAGGAAAATAATTTTGAGTTATTTGTACAAAGAAATTTTTATCTTTCTTAAAGAGGATTCAATTTTCTCTTTCCTATAACGAATCAAGAAAAATACTTTTCCAAATTCTTTATTTTCTTCTTTTAAAAGTATTATGGACACCATATTTTGTCCAATCACATTTAAAAATATTTTCAAAATAAATAAAAATATTGAAATTATATTATGCCTTTAATTTTAAAAAAGAATATTTGGTTGATTTAATTTTTCCTTGTTTTTGTTATCACAAATTAAAATTTCCTTCTACTAAGATTAATTAAATAAAATATCGTACAAGTAAAGTAAAAAGAAATCTAGAAAATAAAAAAAAAAATTTTCATATGTTATTTATTGTCAAGTTTGTTTTCATTATCTTTTTTTCAATTTTTTTAGTTATCATCATTATTTTTATTTATTCAAAATGTAATTTATCTTTTTATTTTTATTAATTTGTTTTGTCACTTATCATCATTATTGTACATTAATTTTAAATCATATTTATCATAAAACAAGATGACTCATTTTGTGATAACCCAAAAAATAATTAAAAAAATTCATTAGGATTTATCTTTATTTTTTTATTTGTTAGTTCTTTTCACTATTTTCAAATATAAAACTCTATATATTTTTTTATTTATTACAAAACTTATTAATTATCAACATTGCATTTTGAAATCACTTTAAAAATTAAAACAAATATTTTAAGTTTATATTCTTAATTATCTTTTCCTATTAAATATTAACATTTGAGATTTTTAGATAATTTAATCTTGAAGTTTGTTATAATCCACTAATTGAAAGGATTAATCTGAATATAAAGTATGAAAATAATTGATATTATGAAGGAGTCTATCTCATTTCTTATCTGTAATCAAGTTAGAGGTAAAAGATATCATGGAGTCAGAGAAAAAAAAATTAAAAAAAGGAGGGAGAAAGAGAGATTGCATTTCAATTACCTAAGAATTACTTTATTTATTGTGTAAATCCTGGTGTTAGAAGTTCGGATCTCATTCACATCAATGCACTAATTGCACATTCTATTGGATTAAACATAGTATTAAAACAAAATTGATTCTATTGCTATTGACTAAAGGTAATGATATGTTAAAATATACTCACGATGCATATCTCTATGAATACCTTTTTTATATCTTTCACCTTTGAAATTTCATCTACGAATTGGTAGTTACTGATAACCAATATTTATATTTGGTCTGAGTGAAAATTTGTGACCTTGACATGAGAATTCATTGTATACTTCAACCTCTTTTTAATCTATTTATCTAAATATTAATACTTTCATTCTTAAACTTCACAATTAGTAAGTTCTAGATTTTTTTGACTAATGATGAGACAATAAGATGTCAAAACCCTTGCTACCCATCTGTTATTCTCTTAAAGCAAAAATAAAACCTTCAAAAAGACTACTTAGTGACTTTTAGGTGGAAGAACTTAAGGACACATTAGAATTATATTCATATTAAATTTATTATATATGTGTTTATGTATTTGTTAATTTATATTAATTTTATTTTTGGATTCAAAGAAAATTTTGAATAATTTTATTTCACTTGAATTTTCCTTCCTTTCTTTAATTTTTCATATGCTAAAAAATTACTAAAAATAAAAAAATTGATTTATTTATATATGCTTTCATTTTTATTTTAAAGTGCTTTGTGAAATCATTCATGATACATCATCTTTTTGAAATTACTTTCTTTTCTGTATTTTACTTTCAAACAAAATTTATTTTTACACTACATTTCTATATAAATATTAATAAAAGTTTCTATATGAATATTAAAAAACAAAATAATAATTTTTTACAAACTTCAAGGACTTTGATCCTTCTTTTAGAACATACATAGGCCTCACTCTAATAGGTTAACCCTCATTTCTTTGAAAAAATATATATTTTTATGCTCTTTCCCTCCTTTTTTATGTTAATGATTCTAACCACTTAGTAAGTCCACTAATCTTTTTATTTTTGATAGATTAGTAAGTGAATACCATTAAAACATTTTTGTTTATTTTGTTTTATTAATTTTCATTATCATTATATAATTTGAGTATATAATAAATATAAATTGGCCATAATATTTTGTATGATTGGTTTCATGGTAACCATTCTTTGAATGAATGTTATGGAGCACTTAACATCTTCCTTAAGCATAATTAGACTTTTGAATCATTTTTTCTGGAAAAAAACCTATTTTATCCACTTTTATTGGTTTTTAATTTTTTCCTTTAAAAACTAGGGGTAACTCCTATAATAGTTTGATAGACATTGTGATAAGTAAGTTTTCATTTTTTAGAAGATAGGCAACCAATTTTCTTTTTTCTAAAACTTGTTTTTCTTTTGAAGAAGCAACCTTATTTTTTATTTTTAAAAACTATAAGTCACTCTTTTTAAAATGAGTAATTGCTTGCTTTTTGTCACTTAGGTTGCCTTTTAAAGAAATGACTAACTACTTCTCAACATTCAGATTGCCCTTTGAAGGAGCAATTTCTTACTATTTTGGTTTACTTTCTAAAACCACCTTAATATTTAAAACATGATTTTCTTATCAAACTTTCTTTTTCTTATTACCAGGAAATTACTTTATTTTATAGAAAATAATTTTCTTCTAATAAATCATTTTGAGAAAATACTTCCATTTTCTTAAAAACTTCAATTTTCTTTTTTAATGAATCAAGATTTTCTTATAATTCTTGATTCTTATTTCTTAAAGTGTGAAAATCATTTTTTAAAACCTCAAGACTTTCTTCAAGTTTTTATTTCCATTTTTCAAAATTTTAAAATACTTTTGTAAAAAAAATTCTTTAGAAATAAAAGATATTTTTTTATGAACTTTTAGGAATCCTTTAACAAACTTACAAAAGCTTTATGTAACTTATTATAGAAAATAGGTGAGTCTAAATCCATTACATTAATATAATCTTCTTTAGCTATAAAGCAAATGTTTGTATCTTTCTCCATTTCTTTTTTTTTATCATTGTCATCCAAGAGATGACACTTATCATCCTATATAGCCATCATTGCTTTGTATTTTAATAGCCTCCTTGGAAACTTCTTCTTTAAATTCAGGTAATTTGCCTTGAAATTGCTGGGCTTTTTGTATTAATAGTAAGTTGGTGCTTGACTACTCATTTTCGTATTTAATTGCTATTTTTATGCTAATGGCTTATGAGGTTTATCTTGCTTCATTCTTCTTAGCATTTTTTGAACATCTCAATAAAGTAAGTCATTTCTTTATCATTATGGATTCAATATCATCATCTTCTTAAGAAGATGTGGAAACTTTAAGAGCAATGTTCCTCTTTTTTTTCTACTTGCTACATCTTTCATCATCTTAGTCCTTTTATAAGTTATGAGTTTTCTTCTTAGCTCATTATAAATGGTAGTATGAAAATTGTTGCCTTCTTGAATATTATTACACTTAGATTCTCATGAACTTAAGAGACACCTAAGTATTTTCAAGATAACATCCTTTTTAGGAATAATTCTTCCTAGAGCATGAAAACCATTTAACATTGCAAAGAGTCTTTTAAATACTCTATGCATTCATTCTCCTTCACTTGGAAGAGCTTATACTATAGAGCAAGCATATTTACTCAAGTTATGTGTACTTGCTTAGTCTCTTCAAAGGTAACTTGGAGTTTATCCCATATCTTCTAGGCCAAATTATACTTAGATATTTTCTTGTATTCTTTAAAAGTAACAACACATATGATTGCATTTTTTTGCTTTAGCATGGAAATTGTTCCTTTTTTTTTCAAATTCACTTCATTCATTATTTGGTTTAGTACATTGTCATTTCTTTACTTTTTGGTTAGAAGAATGTATCCTTCTTTGATAAGCCCCTACATATTATTATTAATGGCTTGAAGGAATATCAATATTCAATGTTTCTAATTATCATAATTAGTTCCATCAAACAATTGCGATCAAGATATAAAGTTACCTTCTTGTTCATATGATAAGCTAAGATTGTTTACAGCTTGTCCTACAAGATTCTTACTTAAAAGTGGTTAAGCTTTACTTATAGAGATCAAGAATTGATGCCAATTGAGAGGACAATAATACACTAACAAGGTGGTGAATTGGTGTTTAAAAAACTTACAAGAAAATTTAAACTTTTAAAATAGCTTATTTTTCATGCTGCCTTTTTGTAAGAAAATCCCCTAAAAAGTAATTAAATATAAATTAGAAGATCAAGTAAATAATATGCAAAGGTAAGCAATAAAGCACATAAAAAAGAGCAAACAAAAGAGAAGATGGAACCGATATTATAATGGTTTAATTGTCCAAAACAAGAACCATTCCTTTAGGTTTACTTTACTCTCCTAAGATTAAATCCAATCTTAATGGTTATCTATTAGCACTTTTTTTTTACAACCTTAAGTATAGTTTCCTTCTTGATCATACAAGGAAGTTAAGTAATTTTACCTTAATGCTTAAGAATTTTTTTTCACTAACCTAGCTACAATATTTCTACAAGAGTTTCATTCATTCTCTACCTTAGCTAGTGAATCTTTAGATAGGTAGGATTTGTCTCTTGAAAAACTACAAGGTATATATACACTCTATAGTATAGATTTTACAAATTTAAAAATAAACCAAAAAAACTTAAATAAAAGTGCATTGAATGAGATCCTTTTAAAGAGAAAAAAGATGCTTGTATTAGATTAAGCTGAGGGCATTGCCAAAAAGTAAGCCTTAATATTTATAGCTAAAAAATAAGATTAGTTATTAGGAATTTTTAAATTCCAATGAGCAAGATCAATTTAAAAGGTTTCTTCTTTTCGTTTAAGTCATCTTAGCAACTTGCTTTTTCTATAATTTTGCACTTCAATCACATGGAAGGTCAACAACTATTAGTGGGAAGCTTTTGCTCTTCCAATAAATGGCTTAACAAGTTATTTTTATGAAGTATTGACATGCTTGGTCTTTTAACAAAGATTTAAATTTGATGCTATCAAGTGCTTTTCATATCTTGTACTATTCTTACTCATTTGTCATATATTTCATTTTAGTATTCTGAATCCAAGTCAACATTAGTTCACATTAACTAAAAAGCAATCTAAATCTTTTTATAAACTTTACAAAAATGTAAGTTTATGATAAAGTTGAAAGAGTAATACAATTTTAGTTGCTTAAATCTGCATCTTGATAGATTAAATCATCAACTTTTGACATATTTGGAAAGTAATTACATAAACATACCATAATCATTCTAGATAAGGAAATTTCACATGTAAAATTAATTTGGAATGATTAAATCATCATGGATCAACAAGCAAAAAAGCAACTAAGCAAACAACATGTCATTCTTAAACTCTTTTTAACATAAACATATCATCTTTGCAATTCAAAATTCAATAAATAAGCTTATGATCATCAAAATTAATTTTAAGCAATATGTAAGAAAATATTTATAGTGTCCTGTATTTTATAGCCATTATAAAAGAAGATAAGATAATGAATGTCAATCTATCCTCATCATAGATGGATTCTATAAGAGAAATTTTAGAAAAGTAAAAGTTACAAGATGATCATTTTAATATTAATTGATGAAAAAAGAAAGTAGCTTCATTTTTCATTGAAAATGGTCAATTATATGAAAAAGGTTCCACCTTAACAGTTCTAAAGTGTTTTCATCTAGATGGAATTGATTATGTTTTGCACAAACTATATGAAGGTATTTATGGTAGCCATATAGCTAGGTTTTTTTCTAGTATAAAAAGCAATATGATTGAGATATTATTGGCCCACTATGAAAAAGGATGCTTTAGACATGGTCAAGAGATGTGAATGGTGCTAAATAAATGTGAATATTGCTAAATTGCTAGCAATATATAAAAAAATAATCATTTTATCCTAGCCTTTGCTTAATAGCTGTTAATTTCTTAAGATCACTTCCTATAGTTGTAAGACAAATGAAATTTTTTATAATGGTTGTAAATTATTTCATTAGATGGATTGAAGTAAAACATTAATTGCCATTACTATTAAAAGTACATAAAAATTTATATGGAAAATGTTGTTTGCAAATTTAGCAAACTAAAAGTCATAATTAGTGATAATAGGGCCTTAGTCACTAGTGAATCTTTTACAACATTTTGTAGATATCTTGACATCATGTAAAGATTTATTTCAATGGAACATCCTTAATCAAATGATCAAGATGAGTTAGCTAATTTTATTATACTTAATGGATTAAAAAAAGATTGAAAGGATCAAAAAATAAGAGGGTAGAAGATTTATTGAGTGTTCTATGGTCTTATCTTATAGCAAGACCACTAAAAAAGAAACAAACTGGGACACCATTCCATTTGATATGTGGTCATGAAGCCCTAATCCTTATAAAAATCAAGGAATTTAGCGAAGGAATTAGTCATTTTTTTGAAAAAGATAATGATAAACTAATTAGATAAGGCCTAGATTTGTTAAATAAAGATTATGAGATGACCTTTATACGGTCACTTGCATATAAACAAAGGGTATCTAGGTATCATTATAGAAGAATATGACCACAAGAGTTTCCTAAGGAGCATTAATGTTGATAAAAGCTTATAGGCCTAAAAAGGATCAAGAAGAAAGGAAGTTGGCATCAAACTAGGAATGACCTTCCTAAGTGATTCAAAATCTTGGAAATGGTTCTTAGAAATTAGCTACTTTAGACAAAAAAATATTGCCAAAGACTTGGAATGTAACTTATTTGAAAGAATATTTTGTAACTTTTGTAGAATGAATAAAAGGTAATTAATTGTATTTTCTTAAAATGCATGTAATTCAATTACCCTAAAAGAGAGAAAAATAAAAAAGAAGTTTTGGCATCTGGAAGTGTTGAACAAAATATTTACTTTTGCGTTGCATCATTACATTCTATTGGGTAATTAATTTTTTAATAAGATAACCATTAACAAAAATATCAAATCTCTAGCACTCTTTGGTTGCCCAAAATATAGCCCTAATTTTCATCAGTCACTAAAGAGTATGGCCTTGATTTTTGAATAACTATATAGAGATAAATCTACAATGATTGGATAGTTAAAAAATTTAAAAACCATACATGATAATCATTAAAAAAAGGATGCATGACATCTTAGTAACATAGGCTACAACCTTAAGTTGCTGCTTCAGGCTATAACTAACTATTATTCATTAATCATTAGCCTCTCATCTCTTCTTTTTACTCATCAATATCTCAAATAAAGAGAAGATTATGATATAACATTCTCTTTCTTATCTTTCCAATCCATTACTTTCATCCAAATATACCATTAATGTTCATGGGTAAATGAAACAATATTTGTAAAAATTAATTAAAGAATTCATTTTGTTTCAAAAGGTGGTACTAAGTCTCCAACTTATATAGATTTATATTAGTTGTTCAAATCATCATGAGATAACATAATTTACTTTTTATTTTTAAACAATCTAATATTTAAAAAAATCAATAGTTTGTTAGAATGTTAACAATAATATAAATAATAATTCAAAAATAATTAAAGATGTTAAAGTATAGTAACCCATTAGTGATATAAAGTTAGGGCTTTATGGTAACACTTAGGCTAAATGTGTTTACTAGGTTAGTTCTAGTAATAATTTTTTTTAAAATATAGTTTAATTAGCATATAATACAATCCCCACTCCTAGAACCTAGGCTAACTAAGCATTATCTTATTCAATGCTTAAATTGCTATTCCTCCATTTTGTGAAAGATCAAGGGTTTGATAGAAAAAGAGAATCTGTGTACAAGAATTTGAAATCATAATGTTCATGTAGATCATTCAAAGTTTTTGGCTTTGCCTTTAATCTGTTTGGTACATGAGATCTTGGAAATTTCTAATTATGAATAATGTAGCCAATAGAGGTATGTTATATATGTATATACATACATATATATATACATACATATATATATATATATATATGTATGTATATATACATATATACATATATGTATGTATACATACATACATATATACATGTATATATACATATATGTATGTATGTATACATACATATATACATACATATATGTATATATGTATATATACATACATATATATATATATATGTATGTATGTATACATACATACATACATACATATATATATATATATATATATATATATATATATATATATATGCCTAGTTACTTATATATTATTGTTCATATATTATTATTCAACTTGTTCAATGAATTTTAAAGTTATTATAGCCTTGTACTTATATATTTCATGTTTGATTATGGTTATATGATTTATTTTGTATAATTTATCTAAATTATTTATAAGTTTTATACGAGTTTGTTGATTTCGTCTCCATTGGTGGATGTATATTTTATTGAAGTTTTGTTTTCAAAATATGGATTGCATTACTTTTGTCAAAACCATAATTCCACTATATTATTTTCCATCCAATTTTATCCCTAGTTCATTGCTTTTCTCTCTCTCTCTCTCTCTATATATATATATATATAATTCCAATGCATTATTTTCAAAATATGGGTTGCATTTGCATTATAAAGGGAGTACAAAATTAATGGCTTGTTGCTATAATAACAAAAAATTAAAAGTTTTTTTGTAAAAACAAGTCATTATCTTTAAATTTTATTTTTATTTTTTGTTAAAATTTTATTCATATTTTTAGGTTCATGACATAATTTTGGTTGTTACCAATACTGGAAAAGCAAATTGCTAGGTGAACAATTATGGATTTTACCATTTTAAAACATAAAAAACCAATTAAAATTATTTTAAAAAATTTTGTAAATCAAATGGATATTTTCAACATGTTTTTTCAGGTAATTAAATTCATTAATTTACATTAAAAATGATTTTAGAATTTGAAGAATGCAAAAATCAAGTGTTTTACCATTTTAACACGTTAAAAAAGCATTAAAGTTTTCAGAAAAAATTGAATTTCAAACTAGAGCAATTTCATTAAGTTTTTTGGATGATTTTTTATTAACTAGTCCTAAATCATCTATAGAATGAAAACCTAATAAAAATTATGTTGAAAATTGCACTAAAAATCATTAAAATACCTTTAGGTTGAAATTATGTCTAGCAACCTAGTTGCAGACTAAATAAAAGCTAAAAGGAGATGATTAGTATCACTTGGATGAAGCCTAGTTATGTTTGGGGAGAGTGCAATGCACTTTCTATCTTTCTAGTTTCATACAACAATAAAAATTATACTATTAAGCTTCATTTTTCAAGCTTATAATTATATGCAATTCTTTAAATTTTTTTAAATTAAAAAAATTAATTTTTTATCCATTTTTAAGTGGCTAAATAAAGTTATTTGGGAAGGAAATTTTAGTATATGATTCCTACTATTTAGGTCATCACATATAATTTTTTATGGAATTTTTTAAGATTATTTGGCCATTAAATTAATTTTAGACATCTATGTGCATAATGGAAATAATTTTGTATGAATTAGTTAGGATCATGTTATGCTATAAAATTTTATGAAATTGTGGATCCACTTATCATAGGCCTAATTGCATAAAATTTTGTTAATAAATAATTAAAATATTAGTTGGATTAATAAGAGTATTATGTTAATAATGTTCAAATAGCTTGTCAGTATTATGTTATTAATATAACGTGTTGATAATAACATGAATGAAGGATTAAATATTGTATTCTTAATATTTTTAAGCACCTATTGGTGTTAGATTTTAGGAATATAATATTTAGTTTTCTTATTATATTATAAGGTCTTAAATACTCTACTAATGTTAAATCTTATAATATAATACTAAGCGTAATTACATAGTTTAGTAAGAAAAATTAAATAACATAAATAAAAATGTTGAAGTAATTTTCCTCAATGTTGAATCTATGCAATTAACTTCTATTAAAATGCTAAATAGAACAAAGTATTAGGTCAAATCATTAAAACTTTATCTAAAGGTCACTAATCTTGATTTAACACTTGAGAAAATAAAGCCCATTGTTAATGAAACTTTACTGTTGAATAGAGAACTAAGCATGGAAAAAAAATTATCTTAGCTTAATAATATATGTCTAATGGTGATGAAGTTCATAATAAACAAAAAGCATTAGGCAGAGTTTTCCCAAATCTAAGGATGCTACGGCCTTTCATGATTTTCTTACTAAGATATAAATTAAGTTTGACAAGGCTGAGAATAGTCAGCATCTCTCATTATTTGTAAAGATAATATATGATGGTATTAGCGGATGTGGGAGCATATTCTAATGTTTGTCCATTATTACAATAAGTTTAAAAACATAAGTGTTAATCTAAGTGATAGCTATTTGATTTAGTGAACACTGGAATATTTGCTAGTGCAAATTGATGTTGTAATGACATGTATATATGTCATAATGTACTAAAATGAAATTATAACTGGTTTGCTGAAAGTAATGTAATATAGGATGTCCAACTAAATCGTACCCCTAGCAATTCCGTAATTTATCTTTTCTAAATGACTTACTAATAATGATTATACAATTGTTTAAGTTATATACATACTAAGAACAAGAAAAATTAACACAAGCAAAAGCCAAACAAAAATTGGACAAAATGCATGTAGAATGTACAATGTAGAATACAGTATGTAGTATTAACATAAAGTCAAAATTGAAAGGTTTTGTGATTTAAAATTAAAATAAATGTATTAAATAAATAAAAACACAGAGTAAAATAGTAAGAAAGAAAATCAATATAATGAAGTAATCAATCCAAGAATTTAATAGCTCTTAATATGGATTAATCAAATATCACAAAGAATTGATTATTTGAATTAATTTCTCAATCTTGATTTATTAAGAACCCTTACTATAATTTATAAATTCTATGTTAGATAATCATCTAGGATTTGATTAATTAAAATTAGCTAAATTAAGTGACTGTTATAATTCATAAGTTAGACTGAAATTGATTTAAAAATAGAATTCAATTGAATTAAGCAATTAAATTAAAAAACTCCCACTTAACCACTTAACCTTTTGTCCCTATGTATAAAACTATAATTAACCAACCACAATTTATTGTAAAAATAGATAGGAATTAGAAATCATAAGGTTGAACACTAATTATACTAAATTAACCTTCAACATAAGTAAATTCAAAGCAATCAATAAAAAATAATTATGGAAAGAAGAAGATTAATTACAAGAAGACAATATTACAAATAAGAATATCATCATTCAATAGAGAAGAGCTTTAAAATCCTTAAATTAACATCAAGTTTTTAACCCTTCATTGATGAAGAACAAGAAAATTAGTAGAAGAAGAAGAAGAAAAAGAGCTATCTACTGAATAATGTTTAAAGTCTAAAAGTCTTACTGTGTTATTGCCTTTAATCTAACTTGATAACTCTAAACTTTATTGGACCTACATCCTATACCTTTTATGGTTACAAGAATGGGGCTTTGATAATTTTCATAAGTATAGAACTTATTTTTACAAAGTAATAAACTCTATAAGTTACAGCAATGAATTCTTGTAGGTTTGATTGTCACCCAATGTAATATTACTAAAATTGTGTAGTTTTGATAAACTATGAACACCAAATTGTAAAGCCAGGTTTTAGGAAGCTTTGGGTGCTAGTTCTATGAAAGTGAGTAAATGTAACACATTAAAAGGCATAAAATTTAACAAAATAATATAAATAAAATTGTAGGCTTCAATAACATTTTACAGTACTTATAAAGTTGAATAGACTATTAATGAGTTAATTTCCAACAATATTTAAGTTAAAAAGGATATGGAGAAGGGAAAATTTATATTGTAAACTTTACTTCTCATTGTTTGACTTTAAATAGAATGTAAGGCCTAACTATGAAAAGAAGAAAGAGAAAATAAGTAGATAATGTTACAAGCATAAAAAATCCTAATTTGAAAGAAACTCTAGATTTTGTAAAAAGCACAAGAAGATGGATTGTTCTAAGTACAAGAAATAGGTTAATAAAGAAAAGAAAAGTATCTTTTTAATTCTAGTATAATATGTAGTAAATATGGACAATATGACATCAAATACCTGATAGTTGGATATAAGGAGGTACTATTCATGTAATGAATTATTTTGAAGCATTAAAAACCTAAATAAGCTAAGTAAAAGAGAGTTATTAATTTGATATGGAATCGAAAACAAAGTATAATTGGTGTATATTAAAGTAGTTTCCTTATGTTTGCCATTTGGTTATATTTTGGAACTCAGGGATATTGTTTATATACCTTCTATGACAAGGAATTTGATTTCTATAATTACCTTGGATATTTGTGGATATTCATGTTATTTTAAAAACAAGAAATTTAATTTGATTGATAATTCTTCAACTGTTAGTTTTAGTTCATTATGCAATAGACTGTATATTTTTTTATCCAAACTTTATTGACTCCATAAACAATATTGTTGTAAAGAATAAAATAAGAATCAATACAACATCCATAAGATTGTAGCACAGACATCTAAGACATATTTCTAGATAAAGGATATAAAAGCTCATGAAAGAGGAAATCCATAATAAATTTTTTTAAAGATTTTAACATATGTACAAATATATCAAAGGAAAGCTCCTCATTAAAGCTAGAAAAGGATAGGAAATTAGAAAAGAAAGTGTTTTAAAATTGACCCATACTATCATCAATGGACCAATCGCACCAAATAATATAGAAGGAGATAAATACTTCATCACCTTTATTGATAATTATTCCAAATATAGTTAGGTAGAACTACTTAATAAGAAATTAGAATCAATAAAAGTCTTTAAGTCCTTCAAGGTAGTAATTGAGTTGAAATTAGGAAAGAAGATTAAATGTGTTAGGTACAATAAAAACTAGGAGAAATCCTTATCTTTTTGGTAGATACCTACAAGAGTGTAGAATCAAAACAAGTTACACATGCCTAGGACACCAAAACTAAATGAAATTGTCGAAAGAATGAATAGAACACTTATGGACATGGTGAGGTGCATGTTAGCCCATTCTTCGTTACTAGAATTCTTACAAAGTGATGCATGGATGAATGTTATGTATACTTAAAATAAAGTTCCCAACAAGTCATTACCTAAAACCCCTTATGAATTATTATATGGTGAAGGCCTATTCTAAGTCACTTTCATGTTTAGGGTTGTGAAGTTAAGGAAAAGCCATACATTCTCCTAATAAAGAAACTTGATTTGAAAATAATCAATGTATATTTCATTAGGTATTGCAGTAACTAGAAAGGCAGCAAATTCTATTATCTAACTCACTAAACTAGAGTTATTAAATCGAATTAAGCCGTATTCTTTAAGGATGAGTTAGATAGAGAAATTCAATATCATGCATCATAGATTTTACTAAAAATTGTATAATTATTCCAAAAACTCTTATATTAAGAAAGTCATCTTCTGCTATTTTACAAGACAATTTAACACAACTAATGGTAAAAGATATTAAACCAAATGAAATAGTTCAAGAGATTTCTTTAAGAAGATTTTATAAAGCTCACAGATTAATAATTCCTAATGATTACCTAGTTTATTTATAAGAGCATGGATATGACATCAATGGTAATATTAATCTCACCATGTTTTCATAGGTAGTTTTCAGTTCAAGATCTTTAGAATGGATTAATGCTATAAAGGATAAACTAGCCTTAATACATAAGAATAAAGTATGTGATCTGGTTGAATTACCTATAGGGATATAAGCCAAATGGGTGTAAATGGCTTTTCAAGAACAAAAAAGATGCTCAAGGTAAAATTAAGAGGTGTAATGCTTGATTAATAGGTAAAGGTTACACTTAGAAGTCATAAACTATCAAAAAAATAACTTTTCACTAATTTCAAATAAAAACTCATTTTGAGTTATTATCGCTATAATGGCTTATTTTTTCACTTAGAGATACATTAGATGGATACCAAGACACTTTTTTTAAATAAAAATTTGCTAAAGACCATTTACATGAACTAGCCAAATAGTTTCTAAGAAAAGGGTAAAAAAATCTTATTTGTAAGTTAAAATGGTCCATATATGGCTTAAGATAAGTGTCTAGATAGTATTACCTCAAGTTTGATAAGGTAATGCCTTCTTTTAGGTTCAAGAAGAATGATACAAATTAATTTATTCATATGCTAATGAGTACAATCGATTTTGTAATATTGGTACGATACATCAATGACATTCTCCTTATTAACAATGATATGAACCTATTGAATGATATAAAGCAAATGTTCTCCAAAACATTTTTAAGATGAATAATATGAGGAATTCCTATATATGTTAAGCATAGGGATCCATCATTATAAATCCTAAAGTATGCTTGGCTTATCTCAATGGTCATACATTTAAAAGTACTAAAGAGGTTCAGCATGTTTATATGCTCTCAAGTTTTTGCATCTAATCAAAAAGGTAAAATATTTTCAAAAGTCATTATGTCCTTAAAATAATAATGATGAAAAGGAAATGATGGAAAATGTCCCATATGCATCAGTCACAAGTAGCTTGATTTATACTTAGGTATGTACACAGCCTAATATAACTTATGATATTGGTGCATTAGGAAAGTACTTGAGTGATTCTAGTCAAAGACATTGGATTGTTACTAAAAAAGTTATAAGATACTTACAAAATACAAAATATTACATAATGACATACAGGAAATTAGGAGATCTCACGTTTACAAGCTACTTAAAATTAAATTATCTTAGTTGTTTAGATGATCATAAATTAATATCTAGGTACATTTTTCTAATGAAAAAAAAAAGTTTTGTCATGGAAAAGTGTCAAACAATCCCTTACAATAACCTTTTTTATAGAAGCAGAGTATGTTGATGTTATAAAGCTACATATAAAATTATATGGCTCAAGAACTTTATGGATGTTTTTAATGTTGTTTAGACCATTTCAAAGCCCTTAACCATTTATTGTAACAATGCTATTATTGTGAATTTCTCTTAAAGTAACAAAAGTTTTGCCCATACAAATACTTTGATATAAATTTCCAACTTATAAGAGAGAAGTTGCTAAATGTAACACTCTAGATATTTAAAATGGCTAATAAACATTTAACATATGCCTATAAATATAAACCTAGATACATATACATGCATGCATTCGTGTATATTTTCAAAATATCAAAAATAGAAAATCTAAGGTATGATAAATGAGAAAGTAATGTTCATTTAAGGTAAAAACTCAATTGGTATGAGCCATTGGAAGGTTGAGTAAAATAAATATGAAATTAAGTTAAAAAACTAGCTAGTAATTATCCATTTTATGTTGAAGCCATTGCACAATCGAAAGTGTTTTATTTATAATTTTTTGTAGGAATGCTCAATTTATGAACCATAAATTTTCCTAAGAAAGGGACATCTGAGAACATTACCTATAGAAATTTTGTGATTTTATCATAAACCAATTGATGTCAATATTTTTTTTTAAGTTTAAGAAATTTTTAGAAGAATTACATTGACCCAACTATGGTAATTTGAGTATAACTCTTATATAAAATCTAATCAATAAATGGTCTATGACAATGGAAAGAAGTACACAGGGCTACTTGTAGTCAAAATTTCATAGGAAAGAGCTTACTAGATAATTAATTATGAATTTTTAAGTAAGGACCAAAAAAATTAGCCACACAACTCTAAAGGTTAGGCCTAATCATAGAAGTTTAATAAAATCTAGATGGATCTAGCTACAAGTGACCTAATTTAATGTTTAGGCTACTAGAATACAAACTTGAAGTAAAAAAATTTTGAGTTAAAAAAATGCCCATTTAGCACCTTTAGGGAATCAAATAGGATCACTTTATGACCTTAAATTCCCATTTAATTGAATTTAAATGGGGAAAGTTAAAAGAAGAGCCATGTAACCATTGTAATTAAACTCAAAGCAACCCAAGCAGCTTAATTAATACACTAATGAGTGGTTGGTCCAGTTTAGGCCCCACCGTTATACCAATTTTGTATATGAACCAATTTAATTAGTGATTTTTTTATTAAATTGGTTGAGCCCTTGTATTATAAACTGATAGTGCTTAAAAAAATTCTAATGTATTTGATTATGATATTTTATATGACTTTAAGTCATATCCTTTCTATTATCATGTTTTAATGAACCATATTATGAACTTATTATTATTTTACTTATTGAATGTGTGTTTTTTATTAATTTTTATATAAATCTATATTTTTTATGTTTTCATATTATAAATGACTAAACTAATGACTCACTAGTTAAACCAATGATCTAACAAACCATACTTTTATTTAGTTTAATGTCAGGTCCAATTTTAATAATTATATATGTAAGTGTTATCATTACACCTAAAATGAATTAAAAATAAAATAAAAGAAATAGGAAAATAGAGAAATGATGACTATTAAAATAAGGCTAATGAGATTGAAGAAAATTTAAGGAAAATCAATAGATGAATGGTGAGGTAATGATGGCTTCACATCTATAATTATGGGAGAATAAAAGAGAGAAAATTTCTAACAACTTCCTTTCACTTGGCACCAATCATTATACCTACACATATAAGATTTCTCTTCATCCTCCCTTGTAGTGATCAAACCCTTATAAGCTAAAGAAGAGAAAATTCACAATAATAAATCATCACATGTGTCATAATTAAAATCATGTCACAAGATTAAAATTTTCATAGCTATGCTACTTGGCCACGAAAATATTAGTTGAATGAACCCATGGCATAAGTGAGTATAGCAAAGGTATTGCCATAAAAAAAAAAGAAATTATCCTATAGTATAAATGATTTTTTAAGCCATAGGTTTACTTATGGTTAATATATTCTCTTAACAACAAATACAAATATGGCAAGAAAGATATATTCATAGCCAATAGCTCATACTACTACAAATAAATCGTGGAAAAAAATAAATTTTTACAAAATCTAATATAACTAACTAAAATAATTTTTATATATTCAAATTGAATTGAACGTCAAATTTTTACAAAATCTAATATAACTAACTAAAATAATTTTTATATATTCAAATTGAATTAAACGTCCAACCAATTCGATTGGATGCCATTCGACTACATGCCAACCTATCATCTAGTCTCCACATCTACTAAAACTTATTAATGCTTTTGTCTCATATTAAACTAGTATAAACCATCAAAACTTCATTTGTCTAAAAATTGTAAATTGCATTTATAGAAAATTGAACTTGAATCTCCAAACTAAAGAAAACCTAGCCTTACTACTATATCAATTTAGTCTTATAATAAGATATATTTTATACAAAGTTTTGATTAATTAGTTGACTTTACAAATAAAAATACACTTATATTACACTAATTATATAATAATAAAATATTACATAAATGCACAATAAAATACACTCATGTTAAAAAGTTTTATGACTTTATTTTTAAAATTATTTTTATAGACTAAGATTTTATTTGTTCTATCATTAATTTTGCTTCTAACAAATCTGTCTCCCACAAGTGTCTTACATCAATTTTATTTTTTTATATATAATAAATTAGTTAATTTAGTCTCTCTATTAATATTTTTCATTATTTGATTAATGATTGTTGAAACTAAATGATTAAAATAATATATAAATAATATATAATTGATGAAATTGATATTGAATTTGTGTAAGGTACCAAATCAAAATAATTTACAAAAAAAATTAGAAGAAATAATTGAAAATAATTAAGAAAATGTTTCAATAAACTTTCACTATGCATTTTTACATATATATTACCCTACAAATAAAATGTTTCAATTTATTACTAATTTTTAACATTACACCCACACACTCACTTGAAAATCATACTTGTAATTAATTTTTTAATATGTATAATTACAATTCACATAATTAAATTATTATAAAATAAATCCAATTTCTAAGTAATATATTTTTCTATTAATTGTTGTTAATTAAGTAATTACAAGGTAAAAGTAAAATTTTTACATCTTTCAAATAATTTTTTTTTATTATTTCCTAAAAATTCCTTCAACAAAGGTTAAATTATATGAAATAAATACTCATACAAAACATAACTTTAAACTATCGTGTAAATTTAAATTTTAATTCTAAATTAATATTTAAATTATTATAAATTTATTTACTTTTTATTTTCTATTTACAACACCTATTTTTGTCTCTTACAAATATAAGTTAAATCATTCAATCCCTCACAAATTTTTAGCATCAATTTCAACCTTGATATATTATTTATCTTTTAGTTTTATCCTTTCATCTATCAAATCATTATATATCAATAGAAATACTAATGGGTAGATGAAATTAAAAAAAATATTATTTATAAAAGATAAAATTGACATAATAAATCTTTAAGAAATGAAATTAATACATGTGAAATTAATGAAGGATCAAAAATAGGGTTTTAGAGTATTTTATATATATCACATCTATAATTATAATTTGCTTAAATATTTTTAACATAATGATTTAATTATCATTAAATTATATATAATTTTACATAATAATTATTTTCAACCTTTTATTAAAAATTTTGTTAATATTATGGTGATGAATGTAAAGCTTATTATTATATATAATTTAATTTAATATTATTATAAGACATATTTTATATAAATATATATAACTAAACTAATTATGACACATCTGCTTCACCAAATTCACTAAATGGGCCCTTATAAGTAGTAGATATTTATCTTTTCAAATTTTATTTTATTCTTCCAAATTTTAGAAAGGAAACTTAATCAATTTAACAAATTTTTATATGTATATTCTCCACTGTGAAATTTTTCTAGTTATTATATCATGGTAAGAGTGATACTTCACCATAGATAAAGTTTTACAATGGCAAAAACATTTTAGTTTTTTTATATATTTTTTAATTTTTTTATTCTTATCACAAAAGCAAAAATCGTTATGATTTTTGTAGCATAATTGATAGCATAATTTGTAGAATAAGTGTTAATTTGTTGTAGTCATTTGTTAACACTAAGGTAAAGTTTCTCTTCTCCATGTTATCTTGAAGTTCTATAAGGAGGATGGTTGATAAATATGGTTTCATTTTCATGTTTTAGGGTGTTTACATTCAAGGACTTAGGGAACATTAAGGTGAGTGGTCACTATCTTAAATTAACTTCTTCTACTCGCTTTTCTTCTATTCTATGTGAGGTTGATGACTAATGGTTTGCAATGAGGTTTATAATGGCATGTATGTTGAAATAAAGGAATTGTTTCTTTATAGAAGATGGTGGTGGGAAAATAGATTATTATTTTAGGGAAGAATGATAGATTTTGGAAAAAGGCATGAATATTCTTTAAGAAAAATCAATATGCATGAACATGACCAAAGATTTTAAAAGGAAGATATAAAGAAATTAGGTTGTGAAAAATCAAAGCAAACATGGAGAAATTTAGTGAAAATAATGGTAAGGATAGTATTCGGATATAATCAAATAATCTCCAAAGCTTTAACTTGAAAATGTAAAGTTTGTTAATCTAAAGGACTACCTTCCACACACATTAAAGCCTAAAAAAATTAATAGCCATTAAAGAATTAGGGATGTTAAAGTGATACTTTAGGATTAAATAAACAGTAATTTGTGATAAGAATTGAAGAATAGATTGAAGGGACACCAAGGGAGAAGCTTGGTTACCTTCCATCTTTCCTATTAAAAATGATTCATAATTCTATCTAATTTGTTAACACTACTCATTGATAAATATAAGCAATGTATAAGTAAATGGTTCTAGTAAAAATGAAAGAATTTAATTTTTATAATAAGGAAATGGTCAAGAATAGAGATTGACTAGTTAAATATTTGTGAGGAAAACATGAAAATGTTAAAGAAGATTATTAATAATTGAAATTGTATAAAGGTATGAAGTAGAGTTGCAAAATAAAATGCAAAGAGATGTGCAATAAACCAAAGATGAGGTTTCAAGTAACCCCTTTAAAGCTATAAAAGTTTACAAAAACTTAACTATTGATGGCATATTCAAGAATTAAAGAGAAAGAAATAACATTAAGTGTAAATGATTGTATATGACAATCAAATGAATGCTTGTGTTATGGAGGCATCATTGAAATTTAAGTTCTCATGAAGCCTTAATTAATTTACATACTTGAATATTCAAATGCACATGTGAGAGAATCATGAGAACTTCATTGAATTTGATTACTAATGAATGCATCCGTAAGTGTTTTGGCATTGTATAAACTAGCCATTTTATATGGCAAGATTTGTGATATGACATAAGTGTTATATAAATATTGTGATATGAATATTGCTTATTAGCGAAAGGAGGCTAACAATATGAATATAAGGATAGCATTTTATCATAAAATGAATATTGGTTGTTAGTGATGGGAGACTAACAATACGAATATAAGGATGACATTTATTATGATATATATATATATATATATATATATATATATATATATAGATATATTAGTTGTCAATGAAGGGAGGCAAGTCATGCAATTATCTAAATGGACATGTGATTCTATTACATGAACATGTGTTGGCCATAGTATTTTAGGTCTATGAATTTTACATGATTGTTATTACATGCATTATAAGTTTATCAAATAATATGATGTTGAGTGATATATACTATGATGTAGCTATCGGCATATGACTATGAGATATGATTCTAGTCCTAATGTTAATAAATGGCATCCAAAGGTGTATGCTAATGTGTTTACTTTGTGAACACTTGATGGTTATTCATCAGTAGCCTACACAAAAGGTACCAAAATAATAGGTTAGGGCAATTAAATAAGTAAGGATATCAAAGCCTCACTCGGTTAAAATCATAAGTCTATAGTGATTAGATATCTATTAAAAATTATAATAATAGTACCACTCATAAGTCCTTGTAACTTACTTTCATTTTATGTTTGATTTTTAGGTATTGGATCTCAACACCAAGATGCTAATCCACAAGGTGCCACATCTATTAGGGGTTATCTACATCTTTTTCCATTATAAGCTATTCTTCAACCTTCTTGAGTGTATCTTCAAGTATTCAATTCTTTTGGAGTATGTCACCAACCCTAACATTCCTCAATTGATTAGGGATGGTTACTTTGATATATTAATGTGGTAGATTATAAAGGTTGCAACTTTTGATGGCCAATTAGAGTAGGCTAACTTTTGAAACTTATCTATACATATTTGGGATGACATAGTCATTTATGGATAAGTGTTCTAATTTTAATTGAAGTACTTTATTATATATATGTCGCATCCTAATTTTAGCAATGATTTAAAGCATTGGAACTTAAAAAAATCTTTTACATAATCTTGATTACCTCATTTCAAAACTTATGTTTTAAAATTATGGAAATCAGGGGTATTATAGTGAGCATATTATTCATATTAGATATATATATCCATGAATCATATATGCATAGATTCACTAATCAAAGGCTTAGTAGTTAGAATGTATCATGATCATGATGATGATCATGTAATTAATATAGGTTTGACTAAGTCTTTTTGACATTTTAGATTAATGGGAGTATTTTGACATAATTGTTTATCTCGAGTTGTATATCAATGAAATATTCATATTTCTCATATATTATTGCTATGCACATTTTTTGGATATGGCTTGTTGATAGTCACATTTAGACCTTGTCTTATTATTATGTTGAGAATATTGATCCTTATTTGGTATCTTGGACATGTTAGGAGTATTGTGTGGAGATTTACATATAATCATATTTATTGTTATGCAAATCTTAGTATACACATTTTATGTCCCTATCAAACTCAATCTTATTTTGATTAACGAGTTGTAAGTGTATAATATATGTAGCATTGATATCTCTATCAGATGTGATATTATGAATGATTAGATATCTATGATCTCAATTAGACCTATAGGTCATTTCACAACTCAATCCAATTATTATATAACAAGGTCCTTACTTCTAGAATCTTAAACTAACTAAACATTATCCAATACGTTGCTTAGACTATAATTCCCTAATTCAATGGGAGAGTTCGGGTTTAATAAGAGAAGGGAACTAGTGCATAGGAATTTGAAATCATGACATTTGTTATGCTGATCATTCTCTTTAAAAATTCAACATAGTTTACCTTTGATTAAACAAAAAAAAGGCCTTTTTTTTTTAATCTTTCATAGTGGATTGTTGCTGTTTTTATAAAATGGACTTTTTCTTCCTATTTTAGGAGGCATAAGATATGGTATATATAACAATATTTAAATTAGATTAATTAATTTCGTGGACCAAAGTGTAGGGTGCAATATCTTATTTCCTCATTAAAGATTTATACTTAATTAGTTAAGTCATTGTTTGCGGTCTAGAGCATTAGAATTGGAGTTAAAGTTCTGTTTCTTTATTATTAAAAAATAACTTTTTATTTTTTATTTTTGAAATAGAAGAACTTATTTAATAACATGTTTTTAGAATGTTTTATTAAAAATTACAAGTCCAAATGTGTGATTTAAAAATAGAAAAACAGAAATAACTTTTAAATATTCTAAAAAATTATTCTCTTATTTTTTATGTTAGTTTTATAATTAAATAAAATATTTTTATTTGAATTACCAATCACCATCTATTCTTTGTTTTTCTTCAATTCAAAAATTATTTTTAAAAATAAAAAATAATTTTAAAAAATTTAAAAATAAAAATATATCTATACACACCTAAATATATTGTAAACAAAAAAATTTTATCTTCAACATACGTGATATCAAGATAAATGAAATTCTCATGTAAAATTAAAATAGAGAAAAATGAGAGGTGAATGTATATGAAAAAAGAAATTTTAATGTATATTTATGAAAATATAAAATATTTAAGTATAATTACTCTAAAGTCTAGGGAAGATGGGTATAATTTATTCTAAATTATTTTTATAATGTGACATGTGTTAAAAATTTAATAAAAAATCAGTGATCCTCTTTTTTTTTTATTTTGATATATTTGTTATTTTGTTAATTAGTTAAGGTAATATAGAATATGTATGTCAAGAATTTTTTGAGTGTTATTCCTTGCTTCAACAAGCAAAATAAGATCATAGATCGATTATTTTGAGCCTCTTGAAAAGACTAATTAATTAATTTATTTTAAAACCTTCGATCGTGCGCTCGCAGATTGCTGAATAAAAGAGATTATCCTATCATATCATGTAATCATTATGTGCAAAACTTTCTTGTCCTTTTTCTTTTTAGGGTTGCACGAATGGCTCTTGGGCGACTGAAAGCAACATATCTCTGAATTGTGACCATAAAATGCATCTCACTAATTAATATTTTAGTAGAATTTTTTTTCAGTCAAACCCAAATACATATCATCAACCTCATGAACATATGTGATGAAAAAAACACTACACAAAACTGGTTGGGTTGCACTCCCAGGTTGCAACTGCAATACGCTTATTACAATTGCAGGCGTCATGAAAATAAAAATGCATATTATACATATTGTGATTGTGAAATTTTCTTTTATTACACAATATATGATTGACATTATATAATAGTAATTAATTTATATTATTTGATATTAATTCTTTTAATTTAATATAATATAATATCATATCAAACAAAATTTATTTATGAGCAGATATCAAAATGTTGAACTTTAATTTTGTAAAAAATAGGGTATTGCAATTATTGCAGTTGCAGTATTACGATGTTAAAGCTACAATTCACAGTTACGTTTGTGATTTTCAAAAGAATCACAATTACAATGCGATGCTGTTGCGACGGATGTCACAATCACAATATTGTGATCGCAACACATACTGTAATGGGTAATTTAAGATAATGATATAAACTTATTTTTTATATATTAAAAAGAATTCAAATTTAAAATTTCTAACAAACTACTCAATTTCCTTATCCACAAAATTTCAACGGCTTATGATATGAACATATACAATAACTTCTAGCACTTCACGTTAATTTTTTAATGAAAATATCGTAATCTTATCTCTTTAATTTTTTTTTTCGATAACATTTGACCCTTAGCGTACCGAAATTAATGCTTCATATACGCTACTGATAACTTTTTAGAACTGGTATAATAACTTTACTAAACCTAATTAATAACTAACAATGAATTTCCAATTGGGTAATCTGCATCCGATCAGAGATTCCGATACAAATATCAGTCCAACATTGCAACAGGGCTCATGATAAGTCCACTTAGAAAGACCATATCTACCCAGATATATCAATCAACTCCAGAAGACCGACTAAATAATTTGAGTTATTAGACTTACGCCTGATAATTTTGATTCATATCTATTTATTCAATTTTATTTTAACTCATTTATATTCATTCATTTTAATTTTAGAATAAATATAGGTTAGGTCATTATTGACCTATTGAAATAAAGTTATATTGGGTCAACTTATGAATAATTATTTATTTATTTATATTCATAAGAGGTAAATTTATACACTATATAAATAAATATTATAAAATAAAAAATATTATAATAAAATATCTTTAAAAATTTAATGTAAATTAAATATCTTTAAAATTAATTATTTGAAATAAAATATTATAATATTATCATATTTGTGACAATATTAATTTTTTTATAAAAAAGTAAAATCTAGTCTTTTGTACTAAAATCTATATAATTTATTATTTTTACTTTTAAAGATTAAAAATAATCACAAAATTAACTTTTTTAATTTTCAAATAAAAATCTTATAATGTTACTTGTCATATGTAATATACTGTATAACTATATGTTAGATTCTTAACTATACTTTGTAAATATCAACACATCAATAAAGTTAATTTTTATTTTTTAAATAATATTTTACAAATTAAAATTTGATTATTAATATATATACAATTTTAAAAGTACAATTTATTATTGTAAAAGAATACATATAATTTAGAATTTTAAATTTTTTAATTTTATTATAATATCTATTTTAAATTAAATAAATTTTATATAATGTATATTAAAATTAAATTATTTAATCAATTACATTTAATATTAAAATAATTTTTAAAAATTAATATTATGAAAATGAGATAAAAAAACTATAATTTTAAAATGTAAATAAAAATAAAGAATAAAAATTTTGATAGCATAAGTTTGTTTTGAAATAATACCAATAAATATAAAATAGTGGCAAAAAATAATATCAATAAAAATAATAAAATATAAAATAATAATAATTTAATAAATAAATAGATGAGTCAAGTTAATCTTATATTCAAGGATCATAAATCATCCATGACCTATTTAAAATTTTATATTGGATCATAAATAGATAAATGAATTAATAATGATCCATTTACTTTTAACATAATCTATATCCATCATAATCCATTCATTTGTCACTTCTAATTAGACCATATCAGAAGATTCCAAAATATGCTATCAAGAAGGATAAACTCTCAGATTATAACTGCTCTAATACGTGTCTATTTGATATTGGATAATGAATCATACCAAAAGGCATCCTATCTCAAAATCTAGGTCAATGAATCTTGTGGTCTCTAAATTAAAAGTATGAAAACCCCAATTTATAAATAGACTATTCCTCATGCTGCCGATAAGATCCAAACTTTTACTATCTATTCAGATATTAACCACTTAGACACTTCTTTATTAGTAATAAATTGACTTAGGCATGTTTCCTTCATATGTCCTAGCAATACTCTTACAAAACCGTTATATTATTTTGTGTATGATTAACATATATGGTCTAAGATCTTAACAGTACTAAAATAATATTTGTTGTTATTTTTATGATCTCATGCCTTGATATTTTAAGTTTGAATTTAAAATGTTACGCATGTTATTCTTATAACATAAAGAAAATAATAATGATTTCAAATTGGTGCAAGACAGGCTCTTCTATGAAGATTCCATATAAGCCCTCTACTTGCAGATTTTAATTAATATGGGGTTCCATAAATACAAAAGTTTATTCTCAAATTGTTGCTAGATATCAAATCATGCGCGCGCCACCTCTGGTACCATGATCATCCCCACCACCACCTCTTTCCTACCACTCTCATCACCACAAAAACTTAAGAAAATTACTAAAAAATTGTGACCTTCTATACTGAACCAACAAGTGCCTCACAGTTCAAAAGATATAAAGAATAAATAAATTAAAATAAAAATCCGCATGCCCATAACCCTATGTTCCTTCTTATAATATTTGAATTCATAATCAAATCAAACCCTTTGTCTTCTACATAAATGATTGTTTGATTAAGTGGATCGATGACCACTATTTCTTAATAAATACTGCCACTTTGTATCTCTAAGTTGCAAAAATTCTATTGAGCTATTAAAATCTCAGTATTATATTATTGTGTTTTTGATATATCAAAAATCTTGACATCATAGTTGGATGAATACTTAAATTTAAGATATGATTTTATAATTTATCAAAATATAAAAATAATAATATTGAGTTCTCACTATTATCAATAGCGGAGTTAAGGAACATTGGAAGTGACTCTAACCATCAATAATTTTAATGACTTCATTTTTATGTTTAATAATTAAGGTCAGAGTCCTAAAAATTATATATATATATATATATATATATATATATATATATATATATATATATATATATATATATATATATATATATATATATATATATTAAAAAATTTAACACGCTGCCCGATTGTGTGAAAAAGTTGACGTCCACGATTAGAAAAGTATTTTTCCTATGTTGCCAACCCCAGCCTTAAACATGACTTAATCTAAAATTGCTTTGTGATTAAAAGCTAACTACTAGTTCGTTCTATGCTTCATATGGAATAACAAAATGATTGATATCTAATCAGTCTGCTGGCTTCCATTTTGACTTATTTCACAAATGGAGAATGGCATGGATCTCATGACTATGGAGATCACTAATAAGGGCTAGACTATAATCAAAATATATTAAAATAATTAGAGAGTCATATTTAATTATATGCTAGAGGAATTTAATGATAATTGATTAAAGTGCTTGTTTATATATTATTTGTTATCAAGATAGGAGCCCATATTTCTAGTTCTCTATTGCTTATTCATGATATCTTCATTATAGATCTGAAATGCGTTATCATTAGAGATTTTCAGGTTGTACAATGAAATATTTCATAAAGAACTCGCTGAAATGACAAGACTAGCACCATTGATTACCCATAGAAAAGCGTTTTCAGAAGAATTTTTCTTGCACTGTAACCGAACAGAAATTATAACAACATATTTAACTAGCAATTGTGGACAAGATAGGGCCACTACACCACTTGATCATTCTTATTTTATATTATTAATGCTATAATTATAAAAATAATTAAAGTGTATTTCAAAAGATATCTTAATGCAACAGTTATAAACAGTCATGTCCTAAACCGTATTCCCAATTGCATTATATAATCATATATTGACGGTTATATATTCAACAGCTATAAATGATCGTATTTTTTTATTATAAACTAATCTTCTCTAAAATCAATTTTCATGACAACAATCATCCTACATTTTTATTTCTTCTCTCAAACACTTAAACATTATTTGTAAAGCTTAACTTTATGTACTGCCTCTGCCTCTGCCCCTTGCTTTACTTATATAATTAAAATAGAAGAGTTTATAGATATGAAGAATTATCATGAATAATTTTAGACAAGAGTCGAAAATAACCCCTGAAATATAAAGATGAAAAAAAAATACATGCCTCAAACTTAAAAATAGCACCTCAAACACTGATTATTACAAGAAAGCATTGTCCCTACTGATTATCTCCTCAAAAATATTTAATGAGGTTAAACATAAACAATATCAGTTGTTAGTGGTTAGTGTAGATAATCTTGAGTTTCACTTTTAGGTTCATGGAGTATCAAAGTCAAAATAGTTTAAACTTACTAAGAATGTTTAAACTCTGTGAATCCCACCAAAGTTTATCTTTGATTTTTCACCAAGAAAAAATACATTGGTGGTCCCATTACCTCTGTGATATAAAGTTGTTTAAGTGGATTTAAGTCTATGAGTCCCAATATATATATATATATATATATATATATATAGAGAGAGAGAGAGAGAGAGAGAGAGAGAGAGAGAGAGATTAG
The DNA here is from genome assembly GCA_020226215.1 of Sindora glabra. NCBI lineage: Eukaryota > Viridiplantae > Streptophyta > Magnoliopsida > Fabales > Fabaceae > Sindora > Sindora glabra. The sequence goes on from CM035228.1 coordinate 73,035,875, forward strand.
AATTTGTAAAAATTAAATTTGTCTAATCTGGATTTAAAATGGTCCAATTCGATAGATCTTTGATCTGCGCAAAATAGATTGAATGGTCTAGAGGAAGTCTGTATTCTTTTTTTTAATTTATTTTACATTTCTATCTTCAAACTAATTTAATATACCATGCAAATTTTCATATAACAAATTCAATACTCACTTTTAAAATTAACTTTTTATCTTTCAAATTAAACTAACCTAAACAAATTATTTCCAAGTTGATGATTTTGTTTTTAAATTAATAATTTTAAAACTAATTAATTTTTATTACAATTTACTTAATTTTGAATTATTTTATGGATTAAAAATACATTAAATAAGTGATTTTTAAATTTACAATTATTATTTTAAATTTGAATTTATTTTAAGAGATTTAAATTATTTTGAAAAAAGCTCACAGATTTACCCCACAAATCCGCAACCTATGAATTTTAAGACTTGGACTTCCCTTAAGAGAATCCGAGATTTGCACAGATTGGTTTGCATCCAGACAAATCCGTTTAATAATTACATGTGAATATCTTGAGTACTTTAAATATGAAGTACATAATATAGAATTGTATTTGCTTTCAATATTGGTCGTCCACAATGTTTCATCATATGATGGTTAACCTTGAGGGCAAAGTTAATCTAATTGGTCACAACAAACGTGCACAACGCACGGAGGATCTAAATCTTAATTAGCAACTAATAAACTCAACAATGTCAATTCTAAATGATGTGAAATTAAGCACTAAGCTTCACTTGTGAAGTTGTAATAAAAAGAAGATTGAATGCTTCTTTTTAATTTGTAGCTAACAAGGGATTAGACATTAATCAGGCAGCTGGAGATAACCCACTTACCGCATTTTGTAAATGGGTGCAACAATTTAGACATCAAAATTTGAAAGTTACTTAAAGATACTGAAAACAATAATGATGATCCACACACATACAAACACAATACGTATGTAGGTATACGCAAGTCTTATGTTGTCACAAAAATTACAGATGTCCCAAAATATGTGAAGACATATGCATAGAAGTATTATTTATTAAATCACTTATTTCCAGATTGAGTGTTTTTATGAAAAATTAAAGTTCAAGATTGGAAAATTGATATTTTAATTAGGAAGTCAATTTTTAAAATTTAAAGTAAATTAATGAAATAGAAAACAAATTTTTAAAAGTAATAAGTAATACAACAATTAAAACATGAATTTTTAAAATAACTTACTTAAGATATGTGTATATATCGATGTGACACTGGCCTCATAATGAAAACTTGGAAATCCAATGGGTTTTTATCTTCTTTGACCTGTGCAAATGATAAGCCTAACAAAATCTGCCCAACCAATATGTTAGACTTGGAAGATCATATGATTTTGAAAGGTCTTTATTTTCTTAGGATTTGGCCATGTTTGGGGCATTATATGTAGCATTAGGGTTGGCAAATCAACGAAGTGAATCTTGATTAATTGATAATCATAATTATGCTTGATGCAATATATAGGTCAATGCTTGCTCCTCATCAAACGTGAATCATACTTGGAATGCAGGCTGCTGCTGTTCTAATTAGTGCCTTAATTTTAGGATTCCTGGGGGCTATAATACCCACAAGTTTGCGTTGAAACCTTGCTCACGGCCCATTGTCTCCCAAACCACTTTGATGAATCACGAAGTGAACATTCATTTGAGAATTAAATTATTAATGAATTTTTTCATCAGAAATTATTTTTAGAATTCAAATTCTTACTTATTGATAAATTAAAGTCTGTTGGTAATCACATCATTTTTTTTTTTGTCAAACCTGCACTTTATTAATATTCTCCAAACCACTTTACACATTGCCATTTGGACACTATTTCTATCCGAAGATCAATAATTCCCACAACGCAATCCCTTTCTATTTGGGATATGCATCTTTCTAGAAGTGGGGGGCTTTCTTTCTTAGCATATTCGTGAGCCAATTAACTATACTATCACATTTCCGATAGACAACACTTACAATTCATAAGTACATTGAAAGAGCTAAAATCAATCAACACATAGCACACGAGCGGTTATTCACATATACATTGGCAATGATGAGCCTTCGCACAGTATAAACAATTTCTCACGTAATCTGAACACTTTCGAATAAATGTTCAACGGAATAATATATAATTTAAAGAGAAGTCATTTTTTTTAATTCACATAAAACCTTATTTACAAAAAATTTAAGTTTGTGAGGGAGGTACCAAGTCAAACACTTATAACTTTAAATTACTGCCTTAACACCCAACTAGATCATTAGACACTTTCATCTTAAAAGGTATTTGTATTTTAAGTCAAAGCTCTACCAACAAACATACACAATTTTTTCTCCATCAAATAACATGTGCTATAGTATATTCACATAAAGATAAAAATTTAAATATCATAATTATATGCTTATTTTATAAATCTGTTTACTTTCAAATTTATGCTCCAGCATCTCCTTTATGTGCTTGATTTTTACCATATTCGATAAAATTTAAACAAATAAGATGAGGAATAAGTAACATATTACTATAAGATATAAATCAGTATATAGTGTAATGAATAATAAGGAACCCTGTTGCTAAAACACCTATGAAGGCGCACACTCAAATACACTTGCGTTTGGGCGTGTGGGCTTACTGCCTCGATGCGTATTCTCACGTGCGTTTTGCCAGCTTTTCCGAGTTGCAGGCTTTGTTAGTTGCATATTTAGGGAACCAACAAATGTGCTTACACGTCAAGTAAGACTAATTTAGGTTACCATCATATGACCTTAAACGAAAGTCAAGTAAGACTAATTTTCTCATGGGATAAGAATGAGGACGCGTTTCCCATTTTGAGCGGATGCATTTTCAAGTTTTATCCCTGAATGCTTTTTGTTTGTCAAGAAAATAGTGATATCACTGTATTTTCGATGAAAAGATATGACCTCAGACTTGTATGACTACTTTCCTTTTTTTAGCTACAATAAGGAAACAACAAATAATATGAACCAATACTATTCTAAGAAAACAAACTCCGACCACATCATTTAGACATAATTGATCGCAACCAACCAAAGGTAGCTCGAAACATGAATGCCGGCCGCCGGCGTTGGGGGGGGGGGGGGGAGTCGCGAGCAGCATTAGCAAGGAATTCAATCTCTTCTAAAGACATTTTCTTTTATATAAAAAAACTAGAGGAGTACAAGGGAGAGAAGCAGGGCACCTTGTCAAAACAAAATCCACTGCACAAGGGTAAGACTGCATTCAAAATAAGAAAATTTCAACCTTTTATAAATAAATAAATACAAACACAAGAATATATCATATATACTTTTTGAGGTATTGCCTTTGTCTATCTTGCTTAGTATAAATAAAATCTAATTTTCTAGTTGTAAAAATAAGAGAAAAAAATTAATAATTGTAAACTACTAGCAAAATAACTTTAAATTATAAAAATAATTATAATAATTTTTTAATAATATCTTGTATCTATAATTTTTTTACCTAAACAATGTGATAGAGAGATGAAATTGTATAAATAAAATATTATTCAACTTTTATTATAATAATTTCAGGATGAAATTATTAATTTTGTAATAATAAAATTTTTACATATTGGGCGCCAAAATTTATGGGTTCCCTTCCGTGACCAAAGATTCCTTGTCATAGAAAGTCTCAAGTATAAAAGAGGACAGCTTCATGTGGGCCTGCTTCTAGGCCCAAATGACAAGTGCCTCAATTAGTCCATCATCACATCAGTCTAGCCATAAGAAATTTTCACGTACATCCAGTATTTTACATTGAAAATATTTTCACTACCAATTCAGAATGAATTGATTTTATATTTAAAAAATTATTCTAAATAACTTATTATAATAAATTAAAATTTTTATTAAATATAAGGGATAAAATTTGAGAAATATGATGTATATTCTAAATGATTTATATTTGAGGCGTTCAACTCTGCCTCTGAAATTTCGGGACCGTTTCAGTTTTTTTTCCCATTTTTTCTAACAGTTGGGCGAGATACAAATGGAGGAGCTAAAGTTCTTTCCACTTAGATGACACCTTGGCATTCAAAACATAATTTTTAAAATCGAATTCATCATTAAATGAAATAAATCATTAATTTATTAATTTATCTATTGATTTATCGATTCAACCAGAATTAAATTACAAATATAAATGAAACATATATATATACATACATATACATTAATGTTGTTTATTTATAATAATAAGTTATAATAAATTTTTAAAAAATAATACAATACAAATTAATAGCAAAAACAAATAAGTAATAAAATATATGTACTATAATTATAATTTATGTTAGAAATATTTAAAAAATAATATAAATTTAATTGATCTGAAATTATATTAGTATTATATCTCAATTGTTATAAAAAATTTATAATTTTTATTATTTTCTACAAAAAACTATATAAAATTTTTAATGAGCTGTTCTACTGATTCAAGTCATTAATTTTGACTAATTTATATTGATTTTAATTGATTCTAATCAATTAACATCCATTTATATATATTTTTTATTTGATGCTTCTAATTGGACTGACCTAGCTTATCGATCATTTTGATCCGAATTCTAAAACTATTATTCGCACCAAGCCCTCATAAAAGAAAGCCAATGAATATGTCATTAACTCACCGATTAATTTCACATTCATTACTGAATAAACGTTTCATTAAAAATATATTATAATTATTCCCACCGATCAATTCACTTGTTTAACTAACCGGTTTCGAATTTTAAAATTATTATTCACAACAAGGCCCCGTAAAAGCAAGCCAATCATTATGTCATTAATTCACCGATTGATTTCAGACTTGTTACTGGGTAATTATCCCATTATATATAAATAAATTATTATTATTCAATTAAGAATAAATAAATTATAAGGAGTAATTTTAAGATTTGTTAAAACTATAGTTGAGGAGCAGCGAACTAATTTAACCAAAAGCAAAGCAATTATAAAATTCAGACGTAATTTTATAATGAGAAATTTTGAATAATATATTGAAATTTAGGTCCAAAAGCTTCTGAATAAAAAAAGGTAAAATCTCTCCGATAATTGCATCTGGCGAACTTAAAGTCACAGTTGATCCACTATCTTCACTCACGTGTTAGCGCAAAATTTAGTGGAGCGCACTGTTACATCAATTGCTAGTTTGCTATAGTCTCTCTCTGAGATTTGCGACGCACACCGAAACTTCATTATTGAGGAAGGCCTTTTTTTTTTGGTAATACTGAGGAAGACATTTCAATACACTAATTTTATGCTCTATCAATAAATTTAAATGTCCAAATTTATTTATTTATATAATACGATATAAAATAATAAAATTTAATAATTTAAATTATTGGTGCATTATAAAATTAGTGCTTTTTAGTTAAATACTAATTAGTAATTAGCAGCAGTGAACCCGTCCACAACACGAGACTTTTGTATAATTATATTATATTATATTTTATAAATAAACATAATTTTAGTTAAAACGTAAAATTATTAACAATTATAAATTAATTTAGAATATTAATTAATTGAGATATATGATTTTCTTATAAATTAATTATTAATTTAGAATATTACTCAATAATATAGACCAACTAATTAAAGGTTGTTAGGGTAAATATTAATTACTCTCTCTGTTTCTATTTATCTATTGTTATTAACCGATTTCACACATATTAAGAAAGTAGTTGAATTTATTTATTTTTAATAAGTTTTACAAAATTATCCTTTATGTACAAAATTCAAGATAGTTGAAGATAAAAAGAAAAATATAAAGAAATAAATGTCAGTTAACTAATAGTATAGAATAATAAAGTATTTATTAATGAAAGAGAAGAATAAATTTGAAAAAAAAATATTTAATACTTCATTGGAATTCTAAAACGATAGATAAAAAGGAATAAATTTTTTTTTTAAAATTGTGATAAATAAAAAGAAACGAAGAGAGTAGTAATTAGCAGCGGTGAGCTCGTGCACTACACGAGAGTTTTGTATAATTATATTATATTACATTTTATAAATAAACATAATTTTAGTTAAAACGTAAAATTATTAACAATTATAAAATTTGTAAATAACTAATACCTTGAATAAATTATGTGATTTATTAATAAAATATAAAAATAATATAAGTTGATATGTTTGTATAATATTTTTTAATTTAATTTTGAAATCATTGAAAATTTAGAATTTTTTTAAATTTTCATATTATTTATTTTTATATAATTAACATATAAGATACAACATCAACATTCTGGCCAATTGTTATATTCCTAGAAATCAAATTAATACTGGTTCTTTTTTATCTTAATAAATTCTTTTTTATATATTATACATTGTTATGTTTAACAAGTGCATATATCTTATAGTTAACAATTATGTTTTATAGTTTGTATATGCTTTATAGTTTATAGTTAACAATTATGTTTAATTACATGGCAAGCCTTTGATCATAGTATATATAATTGTGAGTTTATGATCCTTTATCTTATTTTCTTTCATGGTCGAATTTATATTTAATCAATTATTTATCAAATTAGATTAATTAAATAGGACTTTCAATTGTCAGAGGATAATGAATGTTAAGTACATATAAAAAAGAAAATATTGTAAAATAAATAAATTACACTCATTCCGAACTTACTCTTAAAATGATCGTTATATAACCATTAAATAAAGTTAAAATAAATAGTTAAAAAAATTTTACGTGAAATGGAATCACCACTAGATTCCAGCCATCCATAGAAGTCCCTCCAGGTAGAAAAATTTATTGTATGATGACATGATTTGGGTGTGCTTGTGTTATGATGCCGAAAAGAAATATACTCAACAAATTAAAAAGGAAAAAAAATAGAATAATATCATATCCAATTGTGTTGGCATCTTTGAGAGTATGACATTCTTGATGGTAGATTACAGTAATACTCAATATTATTTTTAAATTTTTTTATTTTTGATGTGCTTAATTCCAATCTAAAACAAATTATATATATATATATATATATATATATATATATATATATATATATATATATATATATATATGTTGAATGATTTACCATTCTTCTTATTAAAAAAATCCATATATAAAGACAGCGCCTAAATTTAAAAATATTACCAAATATTGACAGCGAAAAGCAAAAATCCAAGAATATTATAAAATCAACAAAACATGCCTACCTATATAGATGTGTTTTTAAAAGGAACAATCTTAAATGCATTAAGAATGAAATTTAAAATTGAATTATGAATACAAACCAAGGGTTGTTATTAAATAAAAAATAGTAAAGTAAATTTACAAAGTTTAATATAATGGATATAAAATATTTGAAACTTAGAGAGTGTGTTTGGTTTCTATTTTTTTTTAAAAAAATCTATTTTTAAAAACAAAAGAACAAAAGGATCTATTTGTTTAAATATTTTCCTTTTTATTTTTAAAAATTATTTCCAAAACATGTGTTTTAAAAATAAGAAAATAAGAATAACTTTAAGTTATTTTTATTTTTTTTTCCAAAACACACTTCATTAATGACATTACTATAATTTAAGACTGTTTTCAGAATAACTTATCAAATACTTTCTTTTTCTCATTGTTTTTAAAAAGTGTTTTTGAAACCTATTTTCAAAAATAGTTTTAAAAATAAAAAATAGAAAACACAAACAAACACACCCTTAATTTCAAATCTTATTTTTAACACTTATAATATTTTTGTTTTAGAAGGCTTGTTCAACTCTCATAAATCTACGTGATATAATTTATTTTAATTTAATTAGTCTCTCTTGATCATATGTATAGTAATATATAAGTATATATAAGTCAGTGATTAATAGAATCAATTATTCAAATAAAATTTTATCAAATTTACTGGAAGCGGTATAAGTAAATAAAAATAAAGTGAGTGCTTCCGCTATTTATGGAAACACAATATGTGATTTTTTTTTTTTGCATGGTACATACAATATGTGAATTATTATCTTAATTATGGATTTAAATTTGATTCACCATCAATGTAAATATATTTTATGCAATCACTAGTTTATATATTATTATGTCAATAAAAAATGTTAAAACTCTTTTATTATAGCTACAATTTAATAATTACTTTCACCTTTTAATATGTGTTTTTATTTTATTTATTGATAATATAAAATATTTTTTTTGTGAATAGATTAAATTTAAGCTCTTATATTGTATGCCTAAGTCCAAAGAAAAAAATAAAACTTACATAAAAGTCATACATGGAGTAAAGACCTCTAAAACATCACTTAAAAGGAAATTACTAATACCAGTAGAGGGATTGTCTATCCTTTGCAGTCCTTGATCCTTGGTTAAGTTATAATTAGCTAATCAATTTGCACATTTATTCCCTTTCCTAAATATGTGTTGAATAGTAATCTTCTAATTTCGTCGAATCAAAGGATGGCATTGTAATAGGAGAGCATGATTTTTAAACTTGTCCTCATTTTCTTGCACAAGCATATCCACTAGCAACTTAGAATCAAATTCCAAGAGGACTTGTTTGAAACCCAAATCCCAAGCTATAATTAAACCTTGAAATGCTCCCCATCATTCAGCAGTAAAAGTTGAGCATGTTCCCAATTTTCTTGTAAAGCCATATAACCATCTTCCTCCTGAGTTTTTGAAGATCCCATAAATTACACTTGCTTTAGATCTTGAAAAATTACAAATTATACTCTTATACATTAAATAAATTACCAATTATCTATAAAATCTTGGATAAATGTGAAAATAATAATTGGCTATCATTTTTAGTCTTGAACTAAACGTTATTGCACATTCTTTATTGAAAGTTTTGTTTCCTATTGTATAAAGTATGAAATACGCAATAAACATCTTATTTCTCATCGTATAAAGTTTTTGTTACAAATTGAAAGTTTTTGTGACATGGATTTAGAAGGATTATAAACCAATAAGACATTAAATACACGTTTTATACCTCATAAAAAAAGAATAAGACTTTTAATAAAATGTATGCATGCAGCAAATGTAGTGATTTCAAGTAAAAATTAACAGGATTCAAACCTAGAGGGATAATTTATATTCTGAAGTTTAAAAATATGACGAGTTATACTTTAGAACCTCCTGAAAATTTTGTATTAACACGTATTCTTACTATTTTTTATTGGAAGTTACAGCCTTTATATAAAATTTTTATGAATATAACGAGTTATACTTTAGAACCTCCTCGAAAAATTTGTTCCTTATTGGAAGTTTAAAAATATAATGAGTTATAACTTTTTATGTATTTATTGCATAAAATGTATACACATTTTATATTTTTTTATGAAAAATTAATAATTTAATATAAAAATTAAAATTCTATAATTTTTTCACAAGTTTTCTTTAATAATATGACAAAACAAAACTCAACTACAATTTGAGATGTTTTATAATTTAATGAAGATAACCTGACAATACATTTACATGTCCTGTAGTTGAGGACATATCCTTTGACTTTTTAGGACACCTAGCTATTAAGGGCATAAAAATGATCGCTGATCTACACGAAAAAGGAGGGCACTGAAGAGGACGCCAAATTTGATCGTTCCATCAACTGTGGCCATAATTGTAATGGGATAGCCCTTGACAATTCTTTCCCAATCTTGGTGAGTAATGCCAAAAAGATGTTGCCAAAAATGGCAAAGACCATGAACGAAAGAGTATCTTGTCCGCATAAAAGGTAGCATTGCAAAAATAAAATTGCAATAGACTAATTTTACACTGTATTCAAACAGTTTTATTTAAATAAAATTTTAAATTGCGATTATAGTCAATATTATAGCTGTGATACTTTTTTTTTTAAATAATAAGAACAGTTAAATCATTCAACATACACACAAGGATCAATAATTAAATTCAAAATGTAAAAGAATATACAAAATTTTCAAGAAATATTGAATACTACTTAAATAAAAGATTTTGGACAACTACAATGCCCTTTTTGATATGGAAGACGTTGTAGAAATACAAATGCAAATTACAGACATTGCAGGTGTAAAACTTTGCTGTGTTTGCATAAAATATGAGTGAAATTATATAATAGTAATAATTTATATTGTTTGATATTAGTTTTTTTAATTCAACATATATCATATCAAATAAAATTTATTTATAAGTAAAATATCAAGGTTTCTAATTTTTATTTCATTATTGCATATATAATTTTAAAAATCACCACAATTACTCCTTATCAAACTAGCTTTTTCAGGTTATAAATATTTATATTAACTAAAGATTTTTTTAGGTATAAGAGATATATGTTTGAAAAGCAAGCACACATGTAATCTTGTAATCTTTTCATTATAGTGGATCTCGTCTCATCTATTAGAGGTGATAAAAAATTTCTAATCCACTCTTAACCGACCGACCGACCGAACCCAAAGTTAGTCGGTTAAGAGCAGTTAATATATCACTATCGGTTAAAATTGGAAGAAAAAATTTATAAATTTTGGATGGTCGGTTAATTTCGGGTGAAAATTCTTAACCGTAATTAACCGAATTTAATCGACATTAATCGAAATTTATATTAATTTTTTATTTAAAAATTCATATTTAAAATTTTATTGATTATTTTATAATTTAGTACTTAATTACTTTTTATTATAGTTATATTAATGGAATTATGGTATTAATATATTTTTATAAATTAATTTTAACATTTAAATCAATTTGTTTAGGCATTTTTGAAAAAAAAATTCAAAATTTTAAATCGCTCTAAACCGAATTTAACCAACCGAAATCGAAATTTTGGTTAAATTCAGTTAAAGTTATATAATCGGTTTCGGTCAGTTAAAAAAAAACACATTTCGATTAAGATCAGTCGGTTTAAAAAATAGTCTTAACCGCCCTTAACCGATCGATGATCACCCCTATCATCTATAGTTCTTTTATCCCTAAAATTTAGGGCTTTTCCATGTTAAATTATTTATATACTGATGCATTACTCTAGTTAATTTGATTGTTTGATACTTATGGGTTTAGATAGGGATATTTTTCCTAACAATTAATATCAAAGTAGGCCCAATCTTGTGTGAGAGTAGTAAATGTCTATTGATGTACTATGTGTGAGATGAAGTGTAAAATAAAGATACAACAAGAGGAAGATGAATTGGCATTTCTCCTCTTTTTCAATAGAAAAATAAAGTTTTGAAAAAATAAAAGTGATTGGAAACAAAAGAAATCAACTTCTACTTGAACAAAATCCATAACTCATGAATCAATACCCAAATGAATAATTTTAAGCATGCTAGAAATAGTAAATTTGCATAAAATAAAGATACATAAAGGAAGAGAAGAGCAAATAGTATGTAGTGTATGTCCACTCTCCAAAATCCAATGATCTTCAATTCCATAGCTATAGCACTATCCCTTTAGATTGATGATCCTAGAGAAACTTTGCAATTTATAGGAAAACCTACAATCTCTTCCTTGTGATACCTCACACAAAAATAGATATTCCCTAGAGCTAACTCACTCTAGAAGGCTTGGAATCCCCCACTCAAGTAGAAAACCCAAAATAAATAAAGTTTAATATTAAGGAAAGAACAATGGATAAATACTCAACAAAGTAAACCCTAAATGATGAATTCCTAAGGTTTTGGCTCAAATGAAGATTTTGATTTCAAAGGTTGATGGCACAAGAAGAATTAGGGTTTTATGTGACACTTTACCTTAGAAATGAAATTAGAGGTTATATAGGAGTTAGAGAGAGGAAATGTGTTACACTTGTTGGGATTATATTATTTACTTGAAATTAGTTAATTAAATTACAATTAGAATAAAAATAAAAAATTATTGCTAAAATAGTAAGTGAAAACATTTCAAAGAAAATGTGATTAACAATGAGTATGTAAGTTTGAAAGAGACGTTGGAAGCCCTTTTTCACATTTTTCCTTCAAAAACCTTTTCCATTATTTGTTGTCCTACTTAAGCCAACTCCTAATTTCTTTTTCTAAAGAGGAGAAGTGTCAAACCATAAGAAATTTAAAGTTTTTATTTATATAATTACAATTAACCAATTTTAAATAAGTTAAATATGATTAATTGATTAATAAATTAAATGTGTTTGACTAATTGAATGATGTATCTTGGTTTTATGGATGTATTGAATCAAATAAATGTGATGGAAAGGATATAGATAGTGGAAAGCATCATAGAATATGGAGATGGTATAAAGTATAAAGAATAAACAATGGAAATTTTATGAAGATTTAGATAGTATTTGACTATGCCCATTCGAGTTGCCTTCTAGATAGGTATAATCAACTATAACCCAAATAGGTTAGTTGATGAGTTTGAATTTTAAGTTACCTATCTTTTCCAAAAATGCCTCTCAACCATACTGCAACGTAAACACTTTACAATACTTTCTTTACCCTTACTCCCTATTTTCTTCATCATCTTCAAGTCTCCAAAGAAGAACCTAAGAGCTCTTCATTAAGACCTCCTCATTTTTTCATCAATTTCATTTTTGCAAAGCAAGTAATTTATCTATTGTACTTCCTAATAAGCAATCTCTTGTGTCTATCCAATTTTCCTTGAAGCTCTTGATCTCAAACCACAAATTATTGGTAAAATATGAACCACCCTTTACCGTAGCTCATAAATCCTTCTTCATCTGATGAATCTAGGTTCCAATCATTATTTTCCACACTTCAAGGTACCATTCTAAGTATAATGAGTATTATTCCACCAAATCTCCTCATCAAATTATTCTTTAAATGAGTTCTTATCCTTTTATAGTAAAATAATGAAATGGTATGAATAAGATGATGTGATACATTTCATAATTGTATTGAATGATGAGTTTTGTTGTTTGGTAATAGCATTAATGATGATAATGGCTTGGTTGAAGTTTAAGGTGAATTAAATGTGACTTAGGGTTAATTAATGCAATTGAACAATATTTTTATAGAAAAATTTGCAAAATACCTGCTAGTAGTTGATTATGCAAGCTTGAGTTACTCTTTAGGTTATTATAATCATCTATATAGTTGACTAATAAACCAAGAAATTGCCTCTAGACAATGATTGTTAACTATTACTATCTAGATTTTCCTTTAAACCCTTATATTCAATTATATAGTTGACTATATGTGTTAAAGCTTGCCTTTGGACATTAATAGTCAATTATCTAGTCGACTATGACCCTCTTTTGCTATATGAACCTATTCTTTTCTAAAATATAAGGTATTAGGCCACCATAGATGTGTAATATAAAAATGTATCACCCTAAACATATATAATGACACGTAATAAACTAATTGCCTATAAAGCTTAATAATGCTCACATGTGACATTGTTTACTCATCATCCATAATAATATTATTATTTAGCATTGAATGGTTATGCTAGGCCATTTGTAGCTTAATTGTGATTGATTTATTATAAATTTTTTTATGATTATAATGAGAAAAGCTTATGCTCTTATGAATGAATTGTATAGTGTGTTATGCCTTGAAAGGCATTGATAATGTGAGATAAGAGTAAATATTAAAACACTATGAATTGTATACTAATTATGTGGGATAAGATTAACCCTGGAAAGATAAATTTAAAGATTATGTAGGATAAGGTTAACTAGAAGGCATAAGAAGGAAATTTTTTTGCTTATATGTGTTTATTGTTACTATTATTATTGTGATTGAAAACCATTCTTTGAATCGTGTTGAAATGTTTGGAGCCTCACATGTCTATTGATTTACTTGAATTTATTAATTTTCTAAAGCCTTACATGTCTATTAATTGTTTGGAGTTCAAAATGCCTATTGATACCTTTTCATTATTATTTGATTTACTTAAATCTATTTATATGGGCTAATAGATAAAACATTTCTCATTGAGTCCTATTACCACTATTCTAATGGGTTAACATTTTAGATATATAGTAGGACCTTTTACTACCATAACAAGCAAAACACCCTCTTTCAAGGGCAATGGACACCCATCTTAAGCGAATTTATAGCATATTACGGTATTGGTATATTTGTACATGTTGGACAATGGAATTAAGCAGTATAACAGGGCAATTCATCTTGTTGATTAAAATATGATCATTATATGATGTTTTACTTAGTTAGGATAAGTTATACTCTATGTCAAAAGTTCATAAGTTGATCTAACTAAACTTTTAATAAAAATCATTTATTGTAATGAATGCTTGGAAAGTAATGCATGATGGGTTTTTCATGTTGTATAGGTGTAAAATGGTAATAAAATTTATATTATGTTTACTAATACCTGGAATATGTTAATGGGATTATTGAAAGAATAATCCTATACCTAACCTGATAAATTTAGGGTCGTGACGAGAAGCTCCTTTCTATCTCCCAAGCAAGAAAAGCAATTCCCATCTCTTTACCTTCCTAATCAAGTAAGGTAATAATTCTTACTTCTTGATCTTTACAAGATTTCCCATCCACCTCTTCCCTTAGGTTATGATTTGTTGAGGAAATTCAATTAGTTAAATATTTAAGTTTTTAGTTAAGAGAGAATTGTACCTTAACTTGAGAATTTTGATTTGTTGCTCCTTAAAAACTAGCAAAGTTATACTTTTGCCACCAATGGCCTCCTCTAACAAATGTGAGCAAACATTCTAACTAATTTTTGTATAAATATCAATGTTTTAGTTTATTTTAAGTCAAGTTTTCCTTAAAATTGCAAAATCCAAGGACTTTATGCTAAAAAATGATGTTTGATGTGTGATTTTGATTGAAACTAAAGTTATACAACATTACTTTTATGATTTATAATAGGTTAGTTGAGAAATTTAGCTTAAAAGATCAGTTTTGTGAAAAAATATCTCAAATAGATAGTGTCTATTACAGGAAAATCTATAAAAACTCTTGAGATAATTGATTATATAATCAATTAATTATGTCTAAAGTATGTCCAATGTTATGCCTTTGGATCTACATAATCAATTATGGCTAAGTAGAGTTGCTCTCTAAGTTTATATAATCAATTATATTTCATCCATTTTTTAACTTTTGCATATTCCAAGGGTTATAAGGAAGTCAATTCATTCCATGGTTGTAATATAAGCTTGTATGCATTGGTAAATGTGAAATGAGTACAATGAGGTGATACAAAAAAGCATGGTAGTTTTGTAAATTATGAATTATGTTATAATTTGATATTACAATGAATATGGTAGATTGTTATTGTACATAAGAATTGAGTTTAGGGAAAATTAATAATTCTTATAACTCATACACCTGATCTAAAAATTGCTTATCAAAGATAAAGATAACTTAAAGAAAGAACGATGGGCTTGTGACCAAATTAGGTTGGCTAAGAGTTACAAAGAGATTTACATGCTTTTGTTTTCATATTTATTTTCATTAAGTTTTATTAAATTGCTATGATATAATAGAAATTTTATCGAAGCAAATGTATTAGCCATATGATTGGATCCCCTTTGTGAATGTCATGATGTAGTAATGAGTAATTCAACCTTGATTAGGAATTACTATAGTGTATATCTATATCTATCTTTATGATAGAAAGGTTATTCATTTGGAATGCCCTCCTTTTCCCCTTGGCGAAGGTGTAGAAGTGTGTTTATTCTTTCAAATCAAACCTAGATATTGCTTATAAAAAAAATTAACTATAAGCTACATGTCATGGTACATTTAAGTCTTAACTATTTCCTAATACTTGTTATTTACTTACCAAATTTCAAAAAAACACACGCCTAATCTCATTCTATCATTTCTATAGGGAAATTTTTTTCTTAGGTGCTCAGTCGTTATCTATTAAGTTAAAAGCAAGCCCACTCAAGTACTTTGGCATTGAGGTAAGCTTTAAGACAGTTGAAGAAGATACTTTTACACATAGACCCAATATATGATAGAATTTACATTTTGATTTCAAATTTTATAATTCCTTGGAAGTAAATAAAAATCAAGCACCACATTGTATTACTCACATATAAATAAGACTAATAGGCAATTGTTCCTAATAACTTCTATACCAATCACATGCCTTAATATGAATTATGACTAAATGTTTGTTACACTTACTAATATAGATATAATTTTGAAATTATTGATGTATGTAATCAATTACTTGTGCCCACAATTCAAAATTTTGAATTGTAATCGATTGCATAATCAATTACAACAAGATAGAATTTACTTTGGATGCATTCTGGACAATGGTAATCGATTATTATGCTTTAAAATTGGCTTTCAAATAAAAACATGATTTTTTAAAAAAGTATTATAATTGATTATTATCCACCAAAAATTGGTTTTCAAATTAAAACTAACAAAATCTTCAACCTAAACCCAAACACACCTATTTGTATTTCTTAAGAAAATTATTTTAACACATGAAGCATACTTTTAAAAAAAATTTTGAGCCAAAATAACAACTAAGAACAACTCAAATATATTTTAAATCTTTTTTGCTAAACAATTGATCTTTTCAGCAAATAAACTAGTTCAAAATGTTTTGTTATCATTAAAAAAACCATTACAATTAGGCTAAGTTAACATGAAGAAGATGGATAATAATGATGCATAGGTAGCTAGCTAAATTAGAGGCAAGTTGAAGATGGTGATATGATGGGGGTGGTGGTGATGGTGGTAATGATGGTGATGATGAATGATAAAGTTTCTTATGGCGATTGGAGATTCAATTGTATACGAGTTAAAGAGGACAATTGGTTGATGAAGTGAATATAGATGTTTTAGCTCAAGGAAAAGTGACAATAAATCATAAAGATAAGGATGAAGATTTAACAATTACTATTATAGAATAACTTATTGACATTAGGTGCTTAAAGAATTTAATATCAATTTATGACCAACGTTCAATCAAGCAACATTGTATATTAAATTTAATGTCTATCATAAAATTGTCATAAAAAAATGACAATAACATAGGTTAATATATATATAACTAATGTTGTATTATTTGTTAGTATCATGGGAAATGACATTCAACATCAGTTCTTTATAAATAACTAACATCTAATGTAGATATATCACTTCATATATATAAATAACTAGCAAGGTATATTTTGTCCCTCAACCCTACCTCACTCGCTTAGCTTTAATTCCTCCCTCTTAACTTTAGTCACTTTTGCTAGTTCCTCCTTTCTAGATCTTATCTATTCCCTATGTATTCTGCCTTCCAGAACATAGTACCTAGAAATAAAAAACAATATCCTATATAGCACTACAGAATCCCAATGATAGTAATTTTAAATAATAAATTTTGTAACAAAAATTTGAAAATTGTGAAAGCTATACCTAATACCTAATCATAAATTAATGATGTGCTACATCCTATCTTTATACCCATTATTCAATATATGAGGCTAACACTCCCTAGAAAAGTATAGTTAAATCTAATCCCTACAAATATCATGAATATTCATTAAATTATGAAAAAATAGTGGTACACATTTCATATAAATAGACTTTAGATAATACAACTAAATGCCAAGAAAGATAAATGAAATCAAATTTCTTATCTCTACAAACCTATAAAAACTACATCAAAATAAAAGGCAATAAAATATAGTAGATTATAAAATCAAAAACTAAATTACAAGAATAAAAATAAAATTAAACAAATCCTTACTTTTAAATTTTATGTTTTTCCAATGAGTGTGCAACACCATAAATTTAGCAACAAGCTAATAAAGATTCACTCCTATAAAAAAATTATTGGATGAAAATACAAAATCTAAAGTATTCATATTCAAGTCAGAAAAAGAGCATACCTTATTAAAGAGAGAATCATTCTAAGTTTGAAAGAGCTTTAGGATAGAATGTGCAAATGGCATCATTACTTCTTAATGTTCATGTTGCAATGTACCAAAATTAAATTAAAAACTGGTTTGCTAAAATAATATAGTATAGTGGCACAAATCAAGTTGTACCTCTAGTGATCCCTTGATATTATCCTTCCTAAATGAATTCCTAACAATATCTACACAATTATTAACTTATTGATGCAATGAAAATGAAGGAAACTAATGAAAACAAGATGCAAATGCAATAAAATAGAATGTTGTGCAGAAACAAAACTAATATGTTAAATGCTATGAGAGATTATGCAATAATAGAATGCAAAATTAGGGAGTTTGTTGCACAAAATTATAGTAAAAGCAATAAACTAATCAAGCACAAAATAGAAGTAAAATAATAAGTAAATTGAAAGAATTCAATATATAAAATGTAGCCAATTCAAGGATATGATAACTTTTAATGTAGATTAATCCTAGATCACAAAATATTTGATTATTTCAATTAATTTTTCAACCTTGGATTACTTGAAACCCCTGCAACAATCCATGAATCCTACGCTAGATAACTACCTAGAGTTTAGCTAATTAAGATTAGTAGATGAATTAAGCAACTGCCATAATCCCGAAACTAGATCAAAATTAAGCTAAAGATAGAATTCAGTTGATTTAAGAAATTAAATTAGATACCACTAAAGTAATCCCCGAAACCTCTGCCCCAACATGTAAAACCATGATTAACCAATCATAATTTGACATTCAAATAGTAAAAGAATATAAATCACAAGATTGAATACCAATTATACCAAATCAACACTTAATGCAGGCAATCTCAATAATTCAGCATAAACAATTAGAGAAAAAGGAAAATCAATAAGAGAAAATCAATATTAGTAATCAAGATCTCATAATCCTTAAAGAGAAGGGCTTTAAAATCCTTGAAACATCCAAAAGTCTTCAACTTTTGATGGCTTTAAAACAAAAAAAGAAAGCAAAGAGAGAAAACTAAGTTGTTGAACTTGTGTGTAGAAGCCTGAAGTCTAATGAGTCTTTCCCTTATTTATTTGACCTAATTAGCTAAAACCCTATTAGAATAGGATTATATGACTCTTAAGATTACAATAACAAGGCCTTTCTAATTTTTAGAAGCCTAAACCTATTTGTTACAAGTCAATTAAATCCATCAGATAAATTAATAAATTCTTACAGGTCTGACTTCCAACTAGATTTTGACTATGAAATTAATGTAATTTAGAAAATCATAAACATCAAAATTGTAAGCCTATGTCTTTTGAGAATTTCGGCATTAGTTTCAAGTTAATCGGACCACTGTAGCTCCATATATGGCACAAATATAGAAATAGGTTTAATTAGGACAAAGACATAACCTTAACTTCTCAGCCATATATGACGTTCAAAATTCTTGAACTGGGCTTAGACCAAAATATGAAATTTTAATTCTCTCTTTTATCTTTTCAACAATATAAATTTTGCCTTAATCTGACATCCAAAGTCTAAGACATGGTTAAAAAACAGAAACAGTGTCAAAATCCAATATTTACTAAATAAATTCATAATATTGTAAAATTGACCATAATTTATAAAACAAAGCCTAATCAGTGAAATTAAATAAATGTAACACCTAAGAGGTATAAAATAGGAGAAAAAAATAGTAAATATTTTTCTCATTACTTTTACCATTTTATTTTAAACTCTACTAGGTGTTAAGGTTTAAAAATTAATTATTTGTAAGAAATGAACATGTAAAGTATAATGATGTCATCCTACTAATGAAAAAAATGACATCGATCGATATATAAATAACTAACATCTTGTTGTAAATTAAAAGATGTCAATTTGAAATAGAAACTTCATATGTTTTCATACAGTAATTTTTTAAAAAAACCATACCCATCCAAAATAACCAATTAATAACACAATCAAAAATAACTTATTGGCACTAATAAAAACATATTACAATTCATAATAATTGCAAAATGAGATAGAAATTAATAATAATACAACTGATTGTAAGAACTTTTATACAAAGTTTATAAACTTCTATTTACATATTAAAATGTGTATTACAACAAGTTATTTACAATCAAACTAACTATTAGCAACTTATTTATAACAAGTTAATTTAACCATCCATCAAATCCAAGAACACCTAAAGCCATCTTTCTGGTTGAGCTTTGATCCTAATGAAATATCCTACCTAATTCTTTCTGACCTTATTAAGTTATTCTTGAATGTATAGTTTAGGCTTTTTCTTGAAAAATTGTAATTTATAAATAATTAACATATATTATCAACACTAATTTAGATAATTAAGCTAGCATGTGATAACCTATAAATAAGAAAATGATTACCTTACTAGGGGCTTTATAAGCAAATAACAAATCATACATGTAGGGTATGACATAATAACTATACTCCACACTTTTGAGCTTTTTTGGGCATACAATAAAATAGGAGGTTAGTTTAATCCTATTGACACATAATCTTCTAGGCTAAATATGATACAATCTTACTATTAATAATAGACCTTCACTTTTACCTATGTGAAAAGTTCATCCTCCTTTGGTTATATGCCTTTCATGTGACTTGCAGTTTGAGCTTTTTCCAAGTAAATCCTTAACTTAGATCACACCTCTCCCAATAAAGGATTCAACTAGTATATAAGCCTCTTCCTCGATAAAACCATGGCAAGCATCAAATGGCCACTACAATATAATGGCATGATTAATCTATCAAAATCTACTCAAGACAAAAACATCACAATTAATGCATAAATAAGACTTATTACTCATGGTATGACAAAAAGTAGCAAGTTTTCTTAAGCTTGTAAAGTAAAACCTTGACAATATACTCTAGCCTTAATTCCTTAATCAACCTAAACATCTCATTGAGTTAATATAGATCTATGAATCCATATTTAGCATTCATCAATGGCAATAGGTCATAAAAATACCAACAAAAGGATTGACATGAGTTAAATTGATATCTAAATAGTAATTCAATTAATCTATGTTTGGTCAAAGAAAATGACATAAACTTATATAATCTAGAGCTAGATGTAAGTCACATTGATCTCCTTAAGCCTCAGTTAGCTATTAGAAGGAAGCTTTATCAAAGTAAACTATATTTTTTAATCCCATTATTTCTTCCCTAATCTAGCGTATGACTTAGGCTTAATTTTCCCAGGAGCCATCAACGAGTGCCTACAAGGCCTTTTAAGTATGATTAGGAGATTATTGAAACATAAATATTAATGATTAATAATCTCACACAACAATGCTAAAATAACTTCAAAATATATAACAAAAGTGAATAATAAAGGGAAAAGAAGATGATCCTCTAATGAAAACTAAATGAAAATCATCAGTCATGTGATAAAAATCATATAGGCTTTATTCACTATCTAAACTTCATTATTTAGCACTGATGCCTCAACCTTGCGAACCAAGGGCTTGTTAATTATCACCTTGACTTAATTATCCAGCAATGGTCAATAGTGTAGCTTATAACCTATTAAAATTCACCAATCTACTACCTTTCACAACTATGATCCTACTACCATTAAAGCATATCAAACTTAACCCTGTTTAATGTGAACCTCTACTATAAGAAACTCGATTCATGCATAAACGTATATGAAAAATTTTAAAAGTAAAAGGTGACATTTACCTCAGGGTTGATATTTAAAATAGTCATTATCATAAGGGCCAATGCCACAAATGTTGGCATATCCTCCTTGCCTATCATAAAATAGGTTGACACCACTCCTAATCAAGAGTCTGTTGGCTAGCTAAGCATTAAATATAAGATTTGACTTATCCATAGGAGTGGTAGGAATAGCAACTAGCTAAATAGATGCCATAAAACTTGAATATGTAGTATATCGACTAACTATTTGCTCCTATAAAGAACAAAATAGCTCCAAATATTGTTGCATAAGATTAAATGCCTACAAGTACTGCTCATCCCTTTAGTATAGCCTTGCTTGCAAATTTGTCATATCTGCTTACTCTCAATTTTACCAAGTCAATGCTTAAATATCTTATTGAATGATGCCTTAATGGATCAAAAAACTCTTTATAGCTAACCTTATATTCGACAACTTAGACAGGGTCGATATGATACTCAATTCCCAAAGCTATAGTCAAGATGCCATTTTTTCCTAACAATTCAAAATCACCTTAGGAATGTTAGTGCATTAAAGTATCCTATAACAATTAATAGAGAATATATTATTAGAATTAAATCGAGTGAAGTGAAAGCTTCAAAATCAAATAACATGTTTTGGCAGAAATCTTAACACTTCTAATCCTTTCTACAATGACTTGATTTTTGAAGGTCATGTACTACTCCTACTTGTTTACTATATCACTTCTATAACTTTATGAGATAAATAAAAGGTGCCTCATCAATGTTCTTGCCTTCCTTAACTTTGGCATGCTTTTCAAATAATTTCTTTTTTAACTTCTTGTAGCCTCCATATGATAGCCTATATGGATGTGTATTCTTCCTTTACTTCTCCCAATTAGACTTACTTAATTCCTACTAGCTAAAGAATATATTAGTTCACAAGTATAAATGATATGCAAATAAGAAATTAAAATAAATTAGACATTAGAATGTAAAAAATTTTGCATTAAAACTCATATCCACACATTATTCTTGGAACTTCTCCATTAATTCTTAGTCAATACAGTTCTATCTTTAAGTTGGGATTGCTTTTGTCATAATCTCAAGATTGATATAATCTTAACTCAAAGTTATCTTAAAGTCCTTCCATAGGCTTACTGCATGCAATAGTATATTTTTGCACATTTGTAGGGTGATTGGAATATAAAAGGAACTCTATAAGTAAAAAACATATATGAAAGATCAAATTATATATCAGTATATTATAAATGTAGTTTTTCATATCTATAACACAAAACTATCCAAATCAAGTGTACATACCAAAACTTCATCTTAGATGTTATCTTTTAATCTTCTAAAGACTTTCTTCTAATAAGCACAAGGAATTAATATTTTACATTATATAGCCACTCTAATATAATTAAGATATGACGATCCATTTTCTCCTTCTAGTTATTATTTCTCATTGAACTCAACATGTAATTTCTCACTTTTAGATCACACTGTCATGTAATACCTAGTAAAAATTATAGTAGATAGAATTTACAAAATTATAATAAAAAGTATCTAGTAGCAGATAATTAGTAAAGATATATATCATTGTTAGTAGAAATATTTATTAATTTCAATAGATTAAAAATAAATTAGAAGTTTTTTGGAAAAAATTTTAAAAAATTAAAAGTACCAAAGATCTAAGGTCTATAAGGTTTAGGAACAAATTAATTTTTTTTATTCAAGAAAATCTTAAAATATTGACAAGGTGGCAAAATTGAAATTTTTGACACATCCATAAAAGCATAAGCAATCATTAAAAGGAAAATGGGATTAGTTTCAAGGCTTTGGTATAATTTCTAAGTGAATTTCATTATTATATAATTAAATAGTAAATAGAAGTTGATGACTTGGATATTATATTATTATTTAATTGACTTTCTTAATCATCAAGCCTAACAATATTATAGAACCTTACTCATCTAAGATGATAAGCATAGGTAAGAATATCCCAAGCATATATGCCAGGTAATAAGCTTAATATAAATAAATGAATCGCCTTATCTATTGGGAGAATTAAACCATGCCCTTTTTAGTCTCTAAATAACTAGATGATATCATATTACCCTTACTTGATGAGCATTCAAGAATTTTTCTATAAATAGCCAAGCTTCATTCATTTTCTCCTTATATACAAAGAACCCATACTAAAAGAGGGAATCTAGAGAAAGGAAGTGCAATCTTAAGAGCTCTTGTTATTTTCTAATGAATTTCCATTATTTCTTTAAATGTTATTGAAGATCAATTGGAGCTAGAAGCCTTCTTGATCCTCTAATGTAGGTAGAAACTTATAAACTTCCATGAATTTATCTTTTTCCATAGTTTTTTCCTTAAATTCTTCACTAACTTTGTTATTTTATATGTCATACCTTGGAATCTAGGTGAAGGAAACAAGTTCTACAAGCATCCTTGAGTAAGTAGAGATCCACTCTTTTTCTTTTTAATTTTCTTTCTTGATGATGTTTATGAATAAGATATGTGTATGTATGGTTGTTTATGATTGTTATGTTGAAGCTAACATTGACTTGGTGGATTACTTATTAATACATTTCATAAGTTGTCAAGAAATGATTTTGAAAAGAACAGTTTTGTGCAAGGTGATTTCAAAGTGGCTTTTAATAGAAAGTTAGAAAAAATTTTGGTGAGAAAACATTAAGGAGTTCATGGGTTCCTTGACTAGAAAAGGATAAAATTTTAGCTTTTGTAGTAAAAAGTTGTTATACCATGTTCAAGGATAAAATAAAGTTGGAAAAGTGCATGAAAATTAAGTTTTAAAACCAAAAACCATTTTGAAATAAGTATACGAAGCTCATGGGTTTTCTTGCTATTTATGAAGAAAAATTTTGTTTTTGTGAAAAAACTTGCTACACTATATTTTAAACTATATTAGCAATGTTTATAAACATTTATATAATAAGTGTGTTGCAAGAATATGTTCAAAAACATTTTTGAAAAATTATGATTTTATGTTGAAAAGTTATTTTCCAAACTAATGTTTTCAAATAGTAGAAGTCTTCCTACAATATGTTCTTACTAATAAAGTGTTTTGGTGACTTGAGTAACTTGTTTTATGACTAAAAATGGTCTTTAAATGTTGTTTGAAGTTTTGAAAACTCATTGGAAATTTTTTTAAAAAGAGGTTTCATAAAGATTTGCATGTAAAAATGATTTTTGAAAACTAACAAAGCCCACTTTTAAGTGTTTTGATAGTTGGATATGTGTGTAACTTGTGTAACTTGTTTTGAGCTTAAAAAATGTTGAGGTTTAAAGCTTCTATTTCAAATTTGGAAATTTTTTAAAAAATATATAATTTTGCTATTTTAAATAGAATTTCCAAGTTAAAGAATGTTTAATAAAATTTAATATAGTTTAGTGACTATTTTCTTAAATTTTAAATGTTGATATATGGTGATGTAATGCTATTTTATACTGCTAGGTAGTAAATATTGATGCTATGCTTAAGTAAGAAAGAAAAAATAGTTATTAGAATGATACTTAAAGTAGAGGATTAAATCTACTTGTAATCAATAGTTGTAGAACTTGGAAAATCCAAATTATAAATCCTTAGTTTTGTTGTCAAAATTGTGTGATGCATATCAATCTAAGATTAATATATGATTGATGAAACATATATAATCACATGGAATTACTAGCTTAGAAAGGTATTTTTATCAGTAATATGAATTTTATGAAAAAAATAGACACTGTTCCATAAGTTTCATAGTAAAACTATAAGCCTATAATGTGATTAGTGCATAAATTGTGATATGAAGTACTTTATGACTCGTATATGCACTAATGTGTTTATATATGAAAGTATTTAAAGCTCTTTATTAGTAAGCTCTTATAGTAATATAGGATATCAAATGGAAACGTCAATATTGCTTGTAAATGTAATGAGGTAACTATAATTATCTCTTGCTAGATTATTTTTGTTTTATATTTTGGTTACAACTTTGGATGAAATTTTAACATTACCCTATTATATATGAAAAATGGGCCAATGAATACCCTATGCAAATAAAGAGTTAATGAAAGATTTGTTTAAGATAGCTTGAATGCCATATATGATTTTCAGGCTTGAATGTCATATTTAACATTATTGGCTTGAATGCCATCTGTGATGTTGTGGTATGCTTATATGATATAAGACCCTACAAAGAGTTTTGGGGATTAGTGCAGCACCCTGACTTCTAAGTGACACAAAAGGACAAGTGAGATAAGATTAACCTTAGAGGAATAAGGTTAGGATATACATAGGATAAGGTTAACCCAAAGTAATAGGAAAGAACCTTTTATGCCTCAATGCCATTATTTAGATAGTTAATTGTTTATTTCATATTCATGATTGAATTATATTTTGATTTGTCTATTATTTCATGGTAAAGAGATATTTAATATATGTCATGTATATAAATGTTATCTGAATTAAAATTAATTAGAAAATTTGTATGATAACTATCTCATTAACTAATTTTATTACTCACTCTACTTATGGATTTTTTCTTTGCAAAAACAATCCTTAATGTAACTAATTGAGGTTTTTTATGTTTGATGGAACGTGCATTATACATGCTATGGTACATATAGGCAATAGTTTCATTTTAAATTAAAAATCAATATAGATAGCTATATACTATAGCATCCACATATAAGGGTAGTATGAATTCATCCTCAAAGAATAGACCTAGTTCATATGTATTTAGAGTAGCACACCACTGAGGGAGGCTATTAGCAGGCTCTAGAGGTTCCATTTCTAAATGATAAGGGAGTTGTTGACATCCCTCAATACAAGGATAAGGTGCCTTTTGATCTTACTATATTAGTTCCTAATTTACCCAATACACCTCTTAAGTTATCAATTACTCCATGTGATTTGACAACACCTGTGTTTGTTTCTTTTATATGAGTGTTACATGTATTACTAATTGTCAAAAGTTAGTAGTTATAATAGTTCAATTAGCAAATGTTCTTATATTCTAGATGAGACTTAGTGAAAAAATCCAACATGTTATAGTGGACTTATAACTAAAATTTAGGATCAATCTAACTAGTGTACTATTTTTCTTGATTTTTTCAAATTTAGGTATATTATAGTCATTTCAAGATGATTGGAGAATTCCAAAGAGTTCTAGAAGCATATATTTTTTATCCTCATATTTTTATCTTTATGTAGGTATGTTTTACTACTAAATGGACACTCAGACCTTTAAGAAAAAGACTTATGACAATTCATAAAAAGTATGTCTACTTTTGTCAAGAGAGCTTTTACTTAAAATGCTCCTTAAGGGAGTAGAGTGTCAAGAAAGGTCGGTGAGGCACCTCGACACTAAGCTAGGGACTCGAGTAGTTGGCTTGTGGTCATCCCTTACACACTCAAAACTATGGAATAAGGCATGTACCATGTGAACAAAATGTCTCTCTCCCTATTCAATTGTTCCTTTAAGCCCATTGTGCCCTAGTTTGGTATATGTAGGCTCTTTGGTGACATTTAACTATGACTTGTGGACTTGTGAGTTCTGTTATCTTTATTAACCATGCCTCAAGTGGATTTTAATAGGAAGGTTGGCATATTCACTAAAAGTAGCAAGTATGCACGCATGGTTTTTATTAGAGAGCTAGTAGCCTGAGACACCAATGCCCTAATCACCTTCAACTTCTTTACTAGCATTAGTATAAACTCTAACCTACGTCCCAAAGTTTAAGTATGTTCTACCTATACCTCTTAAGAACATAAGTCTAACACAAGTTCTTATTTTGATGTTTCAATGAACAGCTGGTTATTAATAGTCAATTGATATAGTTTCTAGTCTTTTTAGTTTGTTTGTTTGTTTGTTTATATTTGCATTGATCTACTATACAAAAGTATAATCATTTTGATAAAAAAGGTATGGTAAGTTTTAATATTCTATATGTATAAAAGATGCTTATGTTTAATTATGCTCTAGAATATATGATGTATATTACTACATGTTTCATATATTTTCTTGTATATCTATGTAATCTAAAGGTCATTGTGAAATATAAATGAGAAATCTCACAAAAATCAAAGAAACAAAAGAAAAAAGAGCGCTTTTCAAAGCAATAAAGGAAAATATATATCTTTTTTCAAGAACTTTTCTAAATATTTTCCTTAATATTATTCAAATAATTTTAAGTAAAAACTATTTCTTATTTATTCATAAAGAAAAAATATATGATTTCTGAACTTGATGTTATCTCCAAAGTATTTTAAAAGTAAAAAAGATCTTTTGATTTTTTTTAGATTTATTAACTCAATCCTATTCTATTGTATTTGTTCTAAAGACATTACTTAGTTTTTAAAAAGTTTTCTTCTAAAATATCATTATGGTTTCATGAGGAATTTTCAAGAAAATGATATTCAAACAAGTTTTATAAAACTATTTTAAGTTTGTTTACAAAGAAAAGGCCTTTTCTATTCCATTCTAACAAATTACCTCTTTTAAAAATGTTTTTCTTGAAAAATTATCTATTTAAGAATCTATTAGAAGTAATAACCCTTTGTTAAATAAATGTTTTTATGAAATAACTTCACTAGATTTTTCTTTGGTTATTATAATTTTCAAATCAGAAAAGAAAGCTTCTTTTGTTAGACTTGGATTTAGATTTCAAAAAGATTTTAAAACATGTCAAATTTTTTAAAGATGGTTTTTCTAATCTAATATAGAGTTAAAAATATTAGTGAATCTTATGTCTCTACATCATGTATATTTTAAGAAATAGGTAATTTTATAAATTAATTGGCTTAGAAAGGCTTGTAAGAATATCAAATGGATATCTTTATGCTAGTTACAATAGTCTAAAAATTAGGTTGTGACATATAATAATGCTCTTAAATGTTGTGGGACCCCTAATATTTCTTTTGGTAGGAGTAGTTATCTCTTCAAAAAGATTCATATTCTAGATTTTGCAAAAAAAGAAAAAATATCAATCATGTATAATGATACATAGGAGAAGTTATAGGTTGTCATTACTTAATGATAAATAAAGTAATAGATGTAAAATTAGTCTTTATAACAAAAATTGCACTAAATTGCATTACAAAACACATAAGTTGCGTAAAAAGTAACTCAAATAAGATTATATCAATTATCATGCTTTACAAACTCCTTTGTTAATTTACATAATCATGGGGTAATATACAACATATCCTAAACCTTAAAAAAGGCATAATAACATACGATGAAAAATGCAACAACTAAAAATGGCATATACATCACCATCAAATAGAGCATGTTAAAAGCATCACCAAACACAACATATAATGTAATCTAAAATGTAGTGATGAACGAAATTGTCACAATGTTACTATACACATACATATACATGCTAACTAGACAAAGCGAAATTGAATCTATTAATATTCATAAATATAATGAAAATGAGAGAAAAAAATATACTTGAAAAATTTGTTAATGACTAGAATGACTATAAAGCTAACTCTGAATGTAGCAAAGAACATGAAAGATGTTTAGAACTCATTGGAGAAATTTTAATCAAAGGTAACATTAAGGAAGTAGGTTTCAAAAAGCAAAAGTGATGGGAAATAAAGGATCAAATGAAAGTTATGCACATAAAACAATTATCAATCAGTTTCTTAATTGGCAACTGACATTTTAAACAAATAAGGTTGGATTGATAGAAAATAGACATCTAAAGTTAAGATGATATTTATAAAAATACCATCGAATAATTACTTTCAATGTTAATTGGACTTAGAATCGACATTTTAATATCACTTCTATATTCATACATGTTGACCTTAACAAAAAGATGTCAGTTATTAAGTTAAATATTGTCTTAAGTTTTCATAAAATTTCAAAAATGTCACTGCATTGACTTATTTGTCCTAATAATCTCAAAAATGTTACTGCAATTATATAGATGTTAGTTTATCCTATGATTAACATCTATCAACTGATATAAAATTGCAATTTTATAATAGTAAATAGCCAAGAGTAAAAGGTGCATTGATAACAAAGATTAAAATGTAAAGAGTTTATGTCAATTCATGAAAGTCACTACTACAAAAATGCAAATAAATATCTCAACATAAACGTCGGCACAAGACAATACCAACGTATATTATAGCACGATGATATTTTTGAAACTATGAGATTTAAGACACCAACTTTTATACAATTGATGTTTTTATTCCTGTGTAAATTTCAAATTTTGGTTTCCAAAATCACCTACATCTAAATAAAAATTATGACATCAATTTTGGACATAATCATTGTATTGTAAAATTTTGATTAGTAAATGTAAAAAATTTAATCATTGTTTTTGTACTAAACCAATAACTAAAGGTAGAAAATAAGGAAACTTAAGATATTGATTTTACAAAAAAAAAAAACATCTAAATGAATTATTCAAGTCTAGTTAGAAAATGTAAAAATTTTATACTTTGGTTTTACATTGAACTAACATTTAAAGGCCTTACATTTAAAGGTTACAAAGAAAATGAAAAAATTTAACATGTTAATTTTGTACTACATTAGCATCTAAAGGTATGATAACTACCAAGATAATAGGAAAATAAGCAAACTTAACATGTCAGTTTTGGAAGTTATTATCGTCTAAAGCTATTGTAAACATCTAATTAGGAAATGTAAAAAGTTAATACATTGATTTTGTACAAAATCAACATCTTAAAGCATGACAACTACCAATTTACTAGGAAAATGAGAAAACTTTATATGTTGATTCTTTTTTTAAAAAAATAATTTTTTAGCGAGCATTTAAATGTTAACTTCTAAAATAATTAATGGCTAAAGCCATAGGACTAAGGATGTTTTTAAAAATATAAAAAAAATTTAAATATTAATTCTTAAAAAAATGACATGTTTTACTTTTGACATCGATTCCTATAGTTGAATTGACATCTAAAATCTAAATATTATATGTTAATTCCTATAAGTGAACCTATATCTAAAATCTTATGCTATAAATAAAGTAAATTTTACTTTTTTTCTCATTATTACTCTTATCTTCTCTTTTATTTGTTTATAAGCTCAATCCCTATCTTTCTCCACGTTCATTTGCAAAACCTTAAATTTCACTCTATAGTCCACCAAATATAAATGAACTATTGATACTCCTTTAACTAGTATCGAGCATGAAGTAAATTCCTTATTCCAAGTTATTGGTTCCAAATATAAGACCTACCTTTTTTACTTCCAATTTTGCAATCTTTGCCTCTTGCATTTTCCCAATTTTTTGCATAGATTCTTTAAAGATATATTTGCTTATGTTTCATTTTTAAGACTTTTAAGATTGTAATTGAATTTTTGCTACCCATTATGCGTTTGAAAAATGTTGAAGTGGAGTCTAAAGTCAATCAAGCAATGACAAGGATGGAAAAAAAGTAAAAAAAAAATTATCAAAATGGACGTTTTTCATAATTCCACATAAGCAAACTACTTCAATGCTTACAAATATATGGATATTGACAAGTAATATGAAACCTAAAAAAAAAAAATACCCCCAAATAGACAATTGAGTACAGAGTTATAATTATTCAAAAATTTTAACTTAAAATACATGTTTTTAACAAAATGCTTAATTTATTCTATCATTGTAAATATTCTAATGGAGAGGCCAAAAACTAACATTAAAAAATTTATATGAATATTTTGCATCATTTTTTTTATTAAAAATCAATATGAAATGTAGAAAAGTCTAAAAATTTAAAAGAAAAGACATTAATTTTTACCCTAAAAAAATCAATGTAGCAACCTTTTTTATGTGATTTTTTACCAAGTTAGATTTCTTTAGAAGAAACAAATTTAGTTTTTTTTATATATAATAACCAATGTGTTTTTTTTCACATTGATTATATAACTAATTTTATACCATATATATAACATTACTAACTTAAACTTCAAATGAAATTCAACATGGTTTTAGTTAAATAGCTAATGCATATTTTTTGTACTAATGAGTGTTTACAAGATCTGGTATTCTAGTAAAGGTATGAGATGCTTGCAAATGAGGAGATTGAAAATAGATTCAATGAAACTTGTAACACTTGATTGAGGTAAAACTACTTGATAGAATAATGGTTGCTATAATTTAAAGAAATTGCAATTACGAATTATCCTCATAGTTAGCACCCATGATTGGTCTCATTTGGTAATAGATGGAATTTGAAGATTGATTAAGATGATTGAATTTGTGTTAAGGTGGAGATTATTGAGTTTCACCTAAATTCAAATTGTTATCAATTTTTCTTTCTTATTATGAATTATCTTCCTATTCAAATTAGGTTTTTGTGTTAGAGTGAGATTAAAATTCATTGTCAATTAGGTATTTCCAAGTTATAAATATTTATGTTGATCGAAGGTTTAAGGTATAAGAAAGAAAAGTGATTTGAGTACCAATAAGGATTATGTGAAAATCCTCATAAAATTTTATAAGATATGTAGGGATAATGATTAAGAAGTTGTGAAATAATGGCTAAGAAACATTTTTTTTTAATTATAGTAGATCTCTTTTCATTTGTGATTTTTTTTCCGTTAGAATATTAGGTTCTTCCATGTCTAATTTGCTTATCTATTGTTACACTACTTTGATTAATTTAATTGCTTAATGCTTGCATGAGATATTTTTCCTAACATCTTTAAGAAAAATGGTTGTTTCAATGAACTTTTTCATTTTTTTTCTCCATCTTTCATGATTCTTCAACCTACTTTGGACTCCATTACAATATTTTATCAAACATGCATAGGTATCTAAAAATTAAATACAACATCAAAAGTTATAAAAATGAAATACAAACAAAATTCTCTTCAAAAAATTATGCAAAAAATTGGAAGAGGCAAAGATTGGGAAATGAAAGCAAGAAAGACAACTTTTATATTTTGAAAAAGTGGCCTAAAATAAGCCATTTGCCTTCATGTTCAATGCTAGTTGAAGGAGTATTGACATCTCACTAATGTGCAATGGAGGACAAAATAAGATTTAAGGTCTACAGAGGAAGGTGGATGAAGATAAAAATTGAGCTTAAAAATAAATAAGAGTGAGAAAGAGAGTGAAAACAAGAAAAATAATAAGATCTATTTTATTTATAGCACAAGACTTTAGATATCAGTTCACTTATAGGACCTAACATCTAATATGTGATTTTAAATGTCGATTCACTTATAAGAACTAACATTAAAAGTAAAATACATTAGTTTTTTGTTAAGAATCAATGTCTAAAATTTCTCTCATATTTACAAAAATATTACTAGTTCCATAACTTTAAATGTTGATTATTTTAGGAAACAATTTCTAAAATGTCCCAAGAAGAAAAGCATTAGTTTATTTTAAGAAGTAACTTGCAAAAATATTTAATCATATATTTTTTGAACCGACATTTAAAGTCTTCTAAGAAAAAATAAGTTTTTTTTAAGAACTAAAGCTTAAAATTTTTCTTATATTTACAAAAACAACATTGATCTCATGATTTTAGAAATCGTTATTTTAAGAGTAGATGTTTAAAATTTTGTAAGATAAAACATGTCAATTTTTTTCTTAAGAACCAATTCTAAATTTTTTTATATTTTTTAAAATATCACCACCCTAATATAAACCACAATATTCTTTTAAGTTGACATGTATTAGACAATGTCGTTTCTACATTTTGTAATAATGAATTTTTCTAGAAGAAATTTGAAAAAGGAATCATGTAATGACAAAGTTATGGGACAAGCAAAGACCTATCCTCTCAAAAAATTTGATTTTTTTATTTATATAATTTTTATATTGACTTTCTAATTAATAATTTAAAAATTGTGTATGTTTTATAAAAATTGATACTAAGCCCTTAGTGAAAATTTCTCATAAAAAATTAAAAACCGCTGGAATTTATAGCCAATTTTGTTGCAAGCAGGCTTGGTTGCTTCTTCTAGTGGGAGCACTCAAGCGAGAGATAGATCATTATGAAATTGCGATAATTCCTTACAACGCGCGTTTGATAAATATCCTGAATTGACAAGCCAATAACTGACACAACCATAGTGAGCACCGCAATATGCTTCCACAGATAAAACGAAACAACTAAAAATATCTGAACGCATATAAAGAAAAGACTAATTATACTTTTATTGGTTTACAGTTTTTTTATAATTTTGAATACATAACATCAATCACACTTTTATTAATTCACAACTTTTTTTGCATAATCATACATGCATATTATTGATAATATTTTCATTCATTCTCAACTTTTTTTAATAACTATATTATTAGGATTTAAGAAAAAAAACATTTTACAATGCAAAATTCAGATGGAATATTATATTTTATTTACCTATCGCAATGGCATCATGTCTTTTTTTTATGATATTAAAAATTGTAAGTCATTTAATATACCCTTGAAATCAAATCTTGATGAATGGATAATAACCGGGGCAACATAAAGTCATTTCATCATTAATCGAGAATACCAACTATCACAAATATTTTTTGTCCCATTATAAGTTTATTTTATGTGATAATACAATTGCATCACGATGGATAAGTACATTTCAAATTTTTGCATATTTTAGTTCGAATAAAATTAACCTCCTATTTTAAATCAAATAATCAGATTAATTTGAATAAAATCAAATGATATATGTCTTGATTCGAGAAGATATCGAAAGGATAAGTAGTGTTACCCTATTCATTGCCACGGAGAATGGATGACCGGCAAAAATGCAAACAATTGAGCAGTTCTTGTCACCGCATATCTATCCCGCATTAAGGGGCCAAGTGGATCATGAGCACTTGTCGGCGAAGATAAATTAAATTATAGTTTGAATTAAACATGTGTCAAACTATATGCGCTGAAATTGAATTTTGAATCCTTTTTATTTACTGAATTAAATCGTGAAAATTTATTTTACCAATATGTATTTAATTAATAACTTCTTTTTTAAATCTGACTTTTTGTGCATATAGTATTTCTGAACATGTATTTATACTTATGCACTCAGGCCTGTAGCTC
This sequence comes from Sindora glabra, assembly GCA_020226215.1. Taxonomy (NCBI): domain Eukaryota; kingdom Viridiplantae; phylum Streptophyta; class Magnoliopsida; order Fabales; family Fabaceae; genus Sindora; species Sindora glabra. The sequence continues at coordinate 73,070,400 of CM035228.1, forward strand.
TTAATCTACAAAGTCATATGTTTTCAAAAATTATATATTATCAGTAATATGAAATTTTGTAATCTCTAAGAATGTCATATTATTATGTCTAACCGAGATATAGAAAAAAAATTAAGTTTTTTAGTTTCTCAAAAAATTCATATTTAATTCACCAAAAATTAAAAAAAAATTATGTGAATCTTTAATAAATTTTATTTTAATACCTTCAAGAATTTAGGTCTAACATCGTCTTGGATGAAATATATAGCTATTTTTACATTAAAATAACCCACTGAATATTGTCATAGTATCTTCTTTTTCTTTAAATACAATGAGATAACATATATATATTTATATAAGATACGAAACAATATTTTCACGGGATATTAATGTAAATACATTTAGGCGGCTGGTGTGTAAGATATAATCGGAGATTTGGTTAGGTTTTGTGATCATGTTGCATGGCTTAAACACAAGTAAAATTGTACTTGTTCTGTAATGGCAATGTGTTAATTTTTTATTGACAAGGTGACACCAACTTGCCAAGGATCATTATTCATAATCATAAGGAGTGGCACTTCGTTTCCCCCTCATCGTTATCGCATCGAATTTCAGATGTAATTTTAATGAGACCCATACTCAACTTTTTTTTTAAGACATTAGTTGGAAGAACCATTTTGGGAAATAGAATTGGGTTGATTTAGATAAAAAAAATTTAAATTTATTTTATTTTAATAGAAATAATTTCAATTTATTTATAAATAAATTTTATTGCTTGAAAATTTTATTAAAATAATAATTTTAATTTATTTGCAAATGAATTCTTTTAGTTAAATTGAATAGAATTCAATTGAAAAGTAAATTTTGATGGTATCATAGTAAATACAATATTAGAAAGAGAGTAAATTTTTATATAATATGTGTTTTAGGGCAAATGAAATGAATTTTAATAAAATACTTATTAAATTTGATGAATTTTATAATAGCACGCAAATATAATTAGAATAAGAATTGTAAATGGAGTGAAATAAAATTTCTTTTTACTCAAAGTCAACAATTATTTTAAAATGAAATTCAATTAAAAATGAAGTAAAATCTTATTTTTAATTATGTTAAACAAAAAATAATAAATTTTCATTGGTAAGTAAAATAATTCAAAATCAATGTATTTTCTACTAAACTAATATTTTTATTAGTGGCACATTCTCAACTTTGATAATAACTAGTCTATTCATTTATTTTTGGCTTAAATTTAATATTCATCCTTCTAAAATAAAAATAGAATATTTTCCAAATGTTAATTTAAAGAGTAAATACAAAGATTAATCTATCACAACATTGAATATTATATCCCTAAATTATATAATTAATATTGGTGATTTGTTATTTCTATTTTTATAGTAATTTTGTGTCTGCACTGCAAAATAGATAAAAAAAAAAAAAAGCATATTGAAATGAATTATAAGTATCCACCTAAACAACATGAACTACACAGAGATGGCGACTAGACATCAAGTAATCTATAAAGGGTAAATAAGTTAGATCGAGTTAGGCTTTACTTTAAATATACTAGGCTTGTTTTTAAATTATTAGCCTAAATTTGACCTGTTAGCATATATAAAGCTAAAATTCAAACTAAACTTGACCTATTAAAGAAATCTAATTTGGCTTATTAATCTATTTAAAAGTTTTAAATTTGTCAATAGATTAAAACCTTTTTAAAACTTAAAATTATCTAATGGCCTAATTAGATCCATATACATGTAAATATATATATTAAAATATTTTTATTATTTATATATAATACAATATATATTATATTATATTATTTATAAATATATTTATAATTAAATAAATTAACCAAATAAGCCTACAAACTAAGTCTAAAAGAAAAAATCATAACCTATTTATCTAAATAGGCCAATTTATTAGTCTAAATCTAACTTATTTAGATAAATAAGTCAGATTACGCTAAACCTTAAATAGGTTATACCATAGACCTTAATAGACCACTTATTCTACTTACACCTATAGTGACCTATGCACAAGATATTTCCTATATATATTTTTAGAAGCCACTACGGTATTTTGCACATAATAAAATCAATAAAATAAATATTGATCCCTTTAACTAGCCTTAATGACTATCTACAACAGAACAACAACCAGCAATTTATATTCTAAGAGAAAATATAAATAACTCCTTTAAAATATAGCTTAATGTTACATAACTCTTTTCAAGTTTCAAACTATATAAATAACTTTGTTAAATTTCAAAAAATGAAAATATTGAGATTTCAATTAAAAAAAGAAAAAAAAAGCTATACTAACAACAATTCTTATCCATATAGATACGAAACTTGTCAATATTGGTCTATCTTGGCCACATTGTCATAAAAAATATGGCATCACTAAAAGGTTGTACCTATAAAATTGCAACACCCAAATTTATTTTAATTACTTCATTAAAAAGTAAAATTTAGTTTAAATAATTAAATTTACCCATTATAGCAAATTTCAAATAAAATGAAATAATTGTTTGAATATTTGATTGTTTAATTACTATTATTTTACCTTATGATCCATATATTTAAATTTTATCAAATGATATTAGAATTATATTTATCTAATGAATGTATCATCTAATTATATTTTACCTTTAGTGATACTTCTTTTACAAATTCCTTTACAAATTCAAAATATGTGTTTAAGATTTGATAAAAAAAAGGAGTTTTATGAAGGATATGTGGTTCTAATTGAATTTTATTGTTGAGTTATGTTATAACGGTTTTATCATACTATTTCCTTTTCAAATTTATATCAAATGAACGATTAAGATCATCCTAACTTTTGGCTTTAGTATGACTATTATACTAGATTGTGATGACCCCCTTCCCTCTTTCAGACTCTCTCTTCTACTATTTCCCCTTGTCAACCTTCTTTCTCCCAAGCTACCATTGCTCTAATGCCACCTCGGACCACCACCATCCTCTTTTTCTCTCCTTGGCCGATGATGCACCATTAGCAATAAGAAAAGCCATAAATTGTAACTAAGGAAAATGGCAAGAAGAAGGCCATTTGGCCCTTCTTTGTTCGGTGAAAATCTACCATATTCTAGCTGTTACCGAGCTATGAATAGCCTCTTTAATATTTTTTGTGTTTTAAAACTAAACCCAAATGCAAATGTTTAATCTCTTAGAAATAATTTTAGAAAAATAAGAAACTTATAATTTAGATTGTTAAAGTTAAATATTTAGAATATAGAAGAAGGATTATTGGAAGAGAAATAATTAGTTTTAGTACATTTATGGGTTGTTTTTGTATATTAATGAATGATTAATAAAGAAGATAAACTTAGATACCTTAAATAATGTCTATAGGTATATACTCTACCTAAATCTAATATTTTTAGATCCTACCTCACCGTATCTACATAAATATATTTGTGTAAATGCTTATATATATGCATTATATATTTATGTATAAATATTGATATGGTTGTGAATATGACATTTTAGGCATATCTTACATATTGGGAAGGTAGGTATAAACACTTATATTTTCTTACCATGTAAATTATAGTTAAGTAACTCCTTGAAGCCATGTAATGACAGCATGACAATGTTAACATTGGTTCTTTAGTGCATAGTTAAAATATTTATTTAATCTTGATAACTGCTTATTTTATAGCACATTTTGATAATATTTATATAAATTGAATAGTTATTATTGAATGGAAATTTGTGACCATATAGTGAAGGTATGGTAATGTCGTTATCTATTATTGGTTGAATTGTTAGGTTAATTGCAAGAATAAATATGTGAAATTGTTTAGTGCACATGAAAATTTTTAAATTATGACTTTTTCTTTTTCATTATACATGAATGTTGTAAGGTTAATTGTTTTCTAACTAAAGTGTTAGATGAAATACTTGTTTATATATTATGAAATGAACTATAAGAATTAAAGTAAAAGAAGATATGATGTGTAACGAGTGGGATAAGACTAGCCTGAAATTATAAGAGGGCTAGTGAGATAAGGTTGGCCTAAAGTATAATTGTCCATTGATCTTCTTAATATACAATGATGATTTTCTTACTAGTGTTGATATATATCCTTTTAGTTTTATAATTTTATATGAATGCATAAAACTTCCATGGAGTTTTGTTTATATCCTCCCAAGATATAAATTAGAATATTATATTGTTGAACTGTTTTAATTTCTTTAGTATTCAAGGTATTTATAAGAAAACTATGGCTTTGAATTGAGGGAAGAACGAGTTACAAAATGATTAGATTTACTAATGTCAATTAGTGTGTTTGAATGTTGAACTTATTTGTTTATCTACTTATTTCATTTAAATATACTATATGTGAAATTATATCATTCAACATAACATTGTAAGCAAGTGAGTTTTCCTCTAAGACTTATAAAATATGTTTTTGATTGTAGATTTCAATAGATATTTACTCACTAAAATCTTGGAACTCGCTCTTTTTAACTTTAACATTTTCAAGCTAAAATTAATCTATTAGATCCAAGCCACTATTATAGAGATCATGGATAGCATGCTTAAGGAATTTAACAGTTAGTATAGAAGTTAAATGCATTTATATTCATGCAATCATTATGTCAAACCAGTTCATCTATATGCATTGTTCTATAGTTTGTTGTTTAACAAAATTCATATTATAAAGCATGTAGCCCTCTATATGTGTTCAAAAATAAAGGAAACTTTATCTGTTCATTTTGAAAATAGCATTTAATACTAGTTCTCACAAAAATAAAGAAGTGTATATTAAGTCAAAGTTAGCATTATTAATATGTGAGGCTAGTGGGAAGTCATTCATAAGTGACCATTTACATCAATCATATGCCCTAAGGTTGGGTCGTGATAAGATTCCTATATCAAAAACACAAGTTAACATTGTAATAAAAAAACCTTGTACTGATGATATGTGTCATCCAAGTTAGTTTTTGTACGCTACATATGAGTGATATGACAACACCACTAAACTGTGACCAAGTGTTGTCGTTATAGGATTTGACAACGTGGCACAATTTATTTTGATAACATGTATTATTAGTATAGCTATTCTTTTATTTATAAAAATGGTTAAATTTTTACAATAATTAATTAATTTTATATTTTTTAGCAATATTAATAGTAAGAATTATTCCTAAATATTTTTGTAATTATTAAAAATTTAAAAATATTATTATATTAATTATAATACTATAAATAAATAAAAAATATATATAAAGTAAAATGATGAATGATATATAATAGTAAAATTACATAATATCTATACATAACAACATAATCTACAAATAAAAAAGTTAACATATAATCTAAATATCCCTAATATCCCCTAAACCAATGAAGTCATTGTCATCATTGTCAAGTTAAGGTTTAAGTGAAGACAGTCATGGAGTGAATCTAGTAAGCAATGTTAAAGAATACACAAGTAACATGTGAGTAAGCAGTGCAAGAGGTTGCATAATGACTTCGAGTCCACGCAGTATAGTCTCAAATAAGAATTGAAGTTGTTACTCTTAATGCCATAATAACTATAGCTAAAAATCCATGTGCTACTACTAGGTATCCTATATCTATTGGCTCTCAACAATGAAATGTTGCACATCCTCAAGCACTAGTGTGTCTTACTATTGCCCTAAAGGATAAGTTGTAATCTATAAGCTACTATCAAGAGTGCCATATAAAGTCCTTTTAAAACATATAACCAACCCCTTTCTTGTGCCCTTAAGGGATGTCTAACACCTGGTCAGTAATGGTAGAATCATCAATCTACATCAGATTTATCATCGAGCTATCAAAGGCAAAACCAAATTATGATTATAAATTAGTGACCCAACAACATCTTATTCTTAAATTTTCTTAAAAAAATAATTGTATGAGTATAAAGTTTTCAAAAGAAATTAAAATTATAAAATAAAAATAATATTACTTACACAATTAGCTTGAGCATTCAAAAGCATCCACTTTCATGATGGTCTAGAATGATATTGATGGAAGTTCTCTATTAGTGACTACTATACACCTACCTCCTTATTTCTCTAAGCCAAATTTATTAAAAAAAAGTGGATAATATTAATAAGATCATTGATAGTATTAAATTTTAGGAATGTTAATAAGCATACCTTATCATTCAATGCATTATAATAGTCTTCAATCCATGGAAATCATTGTACTTCTTCTATGCTTTATTCTATGCATTTCTCATAAACCTCTATTACAAATTCAAAGCAAAAAATATATAATTATAATCTATATTATTTAATTTATTCTTACCCTTATACTCTTGAGAATCAAATAACCTATAGTACTTATTCCAATGATATGATAAGATACTAATTGAAATTGCTCACTTTGCATTATCAAGATCACAACTGGCAACATCCCCCTCCTTGTGCTCAATGAAATGCTAATCCAACTCATTCTTTAAATCTTTGTATCGATTAAATCCAATGCATTTCATACTAGTAATCACATAAGGTAGCTTCTCTTATGGAATGTTAATATACTTAAAATGTTACTGCATTAAAAAAATGTAATAAACAAATATAAATATAAAATAACAATAATATCAAACATAAATTGATAAAGAAAATAAGTTAATGCTTACACTAATTCCTTGAACAACATATGATTAATAACAATATTGTTCACATCTTAAACATGCTATTATTAGTAGTAACCTAAGTTTCAACTCTTGTATTTTGTAACTATTTTAACTCCTCTACTAGTGGTCTTAGAAAGATATCTATATCTTTTCTCAAAGATTGTGGTATAGGGAATATCAAATTTAACATTTAAAAAAAACTTTCATACAAATTCATAGTGATAAATTATAAGTCATCATCACCATTGGCCACATGTTATAAGAAAGAATCACATCACTAAAAAGATTGAATCCATCTATACCCAGACCTAGTCAAATATTCCTTAATTTCATGGAAAAATCAAGATGACTTCTATCAAAATCCTACCAAGCTTCCCCATTAATAAGATATTCCATGACCCTTTCCTTATTTGACTATCTTATATGATGCTACTTCATATATTCTGTTGTATGACTTGACCCATGCAATTATTTTTAACTTATGGCTCAATAAAAAAATGCCTCAGCATTTTATGAGGAACCTTTTTCCTATTTGTATTTGTTTTTAACCCATCAATTCTCCTTATAGATTAGGCAGTTCTCTTTTATAGCATGCTCTTTCCAAAATAACAAAACTGCACAATTATATTTGCAAATATAAATTAACTTATATTCTAATCTGAATTTATTGAATCATTTCTTTGCACTATAATATGACCTTGACAATTTGTTCTCTTTAGAAAGTGTTTCTTTCAATAATTTCAAAAGAGAATTGAACAACTTATTAGTTCACTTAAGTACACTTTTAAATGCATAAGTTTAACTAAAAAGTTCAATAATGAAAAGTTTCTACAACTGAGATTCAATTTAATTTCAACTTCTACGAATAACTCATCAAAGCTTTAGCCTTGAGATTTGTCCTTGTCAAAAGCATCCTCATTCTTATTTTTATCGTTCTCAACTATTTGATCAATAACATAACATTGGTATATGTGTTGTAGAAGCTAATCATAAGATGATTGTAATAACACATAATGTATTATATTTTATTTTAAGTAATGCAATTATTATATTTTATTTCATTTTTGTGCAATTTATAACTTAAAATAATAATTACCCCTAAAATAGTTTTATTATTTTTAAAATATCCCTAGTTGAGTATTATTGTAAAAAGGATAACAATAATACATCAAGATTAGTATGTATCATGACTAATAATTATGAATTATGGATATATGATATCAAGTCAATACATGAGTACATTGTTAATGAACAAATGTATTGGATTGACCTACTATGAGAATACTACATAATTTGTTGTGTATTATTAGCTATTCTTATATGACCACATTACACATAATCCTTTGACTTAAAGTCACTATAGTTCCTTACATGAGGAATTATACATTTTGATGCCATTCTATATTAAATTTAACCAAGATGATATGTAGGGCATTAATTGAGTGTGCCACAAATTATACAAAGAGATATAATTGATGTAGATGGAATTTTATTCCTCTTATATAGAAGGAGTGATATCCTTGGGTCCATTGATTAAATGATACTAAAAAATGTATGGCCATACTTAAATGGATTAATTTGTGATATTGATCATTTGTTTAAGCTAGTCTACTCAATATTAAGAAATTTCTTATTGAACATTAATGAGGATGATACACTTTATGCCTCTAATTCGATTTAGATATCATTACAAAAGATATTATGTTACAAAGTGTTGTTTACACATTAAAAAGATGTTGAACCATAAACATTTTTACTACTTAGGTGATAATGATGTATTGTTATATACTACTCACTGTTTATAGTCCATTGATGAGTCATTACTAATGTAGTAAGAATTTATAAGGTCATACAAAATAAGTAGGAATGAGACAGTAGTTAATTGGGATTTAGTTGGACTAAAATCCTATTAATTAAGCCTCTTATTTTATGCATATATATATTATCAAAGTAATAATATATATTATTCATATAATATATAGTATATTATGTGATATTATTTAATATTAAAGTAATATAAATAATTATCATATTTGATATTAGATAATTATATTATGAAATAATATTGTTATCTAACAATATTTAGTTATTAGTTATTAATATTAAGATAATATTAGATAACTATTAGATAAGACATATCTCTCCTCACTCTTATCATGATAGGGATAAGGTATCAGTGTTTGAGTGGAATTAAAATTATAGACAGTTTCTTAGTAAGACTAAGAAAGTGATATGTCTTAATTCTATAAAAAGGAATGAAGATGTCACTTTATTGCATGAATAAAATTGCCACCAAAAATCACACTAAACTCTATTCCTTTGTGAGAAAGACAATTCCTAGCAGTTTCGTAAAGGTTAAAAAGTCATCATTCAGTCCATGTGGATATTGTAGAGGTACCATTACTTGATTATGTTCGTGATTTAGATTTGCATTTCAAGTGGTAACCCTTAATATTGATCTATGTCCCTGTGCATTAATTCTGGGAAGGTTTCACATGACATATAATTTTGAAATTTTGTTTTCCATTACATTATATGACACGTGTAAAACCCAACACATAAAGGCCAATGAAGTCATGTATAATGTCAATCATCTTGTTTGCATCATCAAGAAGTGACCTATGCATAGCTTTGGCAATTAATACATCCCCTTCACCATGATGAGCCTAATTCATGTGAAATGGTTTAAATACATTTTCTATTATGTGCGCCTTCGTGGTCTCCAATCTCTAACAAAACATATTTATGCACTTCTTACACAAACATCTTACTAGCTCTATCTTATTGGCAAAGTTTTTAACCCTCTCAACAAATGTTATAACATCATTCTAGTACTAATTAGATAAGTGATATCACAAAGTTATTCAGCTTTTATCAACAAACATATTGTCACTAGTTAAAAACATGACAAGTTATTATAAGATCCATATGTATATTTGTTATATGTCATAAATCAAACTTATCACTCTAACTCTAAAAGGTAAGACTTTGTCATATTCAAGATATTCCTATAGTCAATATCTCAACTTATCCATGCTATTATTTCTTAAACTTTTAAATTTTGACAACATTTCCTCGTACTTCTCTAAGTGTGCAAACTATATTTTGATATATTACTTACCTGAAAAATAAAAAAGGTACATAAAATTTCTATAATGTGAAATGATAAGCAAATAAGTTAATAACAATAACTAAAGGACCTATCCTAAACTATCTTAATTTATTGGACAACTCAAGGGTTGGTAAGTTTATAATGGCTAACTAACCCTTGAACAAGTCTAAGATTATAGTTTAAGTGTATTAAACTTAAAATTTTACAATTATAATAATTTTAACTTTTTTACTTTCACTTTTAATACTCATTTACGTAAGATAAATTTTTCTCATACTAGTCATTTAATATTCACTACTTTACTCAAGATGAACTTTAAATCTTTAGCAATGATTATTTTCTTACACTAATTTCTTCCTTTTCATTATTTAATATATTTTATTTTTAAATTTAAAATTTTCATTATTTTAAAATTTTATGGGTCATTTGTTTGCACTGTTTAATATTTTTCTTATCATCTTCTAATAAATTTAATATTGATCTGGTATTATTACTCATACTAATATCTTACCATTCACTACTATAATTAAAATTAACTTTAAATCTATATTGTGTATTATTTCATCAACTAACTTATGTCTAAGTTTTTATTATTTAAATTTCAATATTCAATACAAATTCCAAAATTTACCTTAAATGTGTATTACTTAATATTTATTATATTAATTTATTTCTTTTTATTATTTAATATTTTCATCATTTCAATTTTAATACCTTTATTAGTTTATAATTTTAAATTTTATTTCTTTACATTATTTAATATCTTTTTCTTCATTAAATTAAAATAAATTTAATACTTATTTAGTATTCTGCATAAATTTTACTCATAATAATTTCATCTTATTTACTACTTTATTTAAAATTAACTCTAAAGTCTAAATATCTATTATTAAATATATTATTTTTCTAATTTATGTTCAAATTTTAATAATTTAATATCTTCATTATTTAAATTTTTTTATTTTCATTACTTTAAATTTAAAGTTTATATCTTCTCATTATTTAATATTTTCTTCTTCATTGCATTGGCATAGTCTTAATATTTATTTACCACTATAGTCTAAATTTTCTTGTGCTAATATCTTAAGATTCTTACTCATACGCTCGATTATAATAAATTAAAAAAATATATGTAACATTAGTTAATACATTTTTTTAATAAATTATTAATCCTTTTACGAATTCCTTTCCTTTAGTAGTTGTTATATTCACCTCTAAGTCTAACTAATTAACTATCATATCATGTATCCTACATTTATAAGTATCATATCTATAAATTCTATGCTACATCCAAATATAACACAACTATCAATTTATCATGGTCATATAATATGTCCAAACATAATGCCATAACATATATATTAACTACAATATAATCATTTTATAACTAAATTCATAAAAGAAAAATAACTTTAAATCAGTAGCATACCATATATTTTTACTAATTCAATGAAGATATTACAACTACCTCTTACATACAACAAACTCACAATAACAAATCACTATCACATTCACAACAATGCAATAATATTTTCAATAAAAATACACAACTCATAGATTATGACAACCAATTTCAATAGCTAAAGAAGAGTATTTGAGAAATTTAAGTGTACCTCAATGCAAGAATGAAGAGAAGAAAAGGCAATGATAGGGAAGTAATAGTAGCATAACTTGGTCATTTTGCAAAAACAATGTAAGAAAATATGAGAAAGAGTGAAAAAAGAATAAAAACGGCTAGAAAACATCACAATACTCGCATGATAATGCGAAGAAATGATCTAGAAAGACCTCTGTCATTGGAAAATGGCATTTTGCCAAATTTTTATGTTTCAAGTTTATACTAATGATATTTTTTCAATCATCAATATAGCCAAATCTTGGTCATCAATATAAATTAAGGCTAGCATGTGGCCTTTCAATTTTCAAGAAACACTACAACAATGATATTATCATCAATATAGATTTAAAGTTTAATTTTTTTATTTTTCATAAATTTCTTGTGCAACAACAATGTCATTAACATAGCTTTAATGAGTAATTGGTGCTAACTAGTAGTACCTCAATTTCTAAGGAAACTTATAGTAATGACATTTTTGTTGGTATACATGCCTCTTTATGTAGAAATTAGTGTCCTAAGTTTTGTGGTTATCTACTCACTATATACCAATGACCATTTTTGACATTTAAAAAACAATAATACCCTACACCAATAATATTATTATTGGTAAGATGTTAATATTATTTTTATTTTTGTTAACTCCACATCGACAACAATGTCATCGGTGTAATGTTACCAGACAAATCTTTAGTGCTTGATCTTCCCACCATACAATTTTTGTGCTATATAGCGACAATCAAGAAATTTCATCAATATAAAAGTCATTGCTATGAACTCTTTTTTGTTTTTGTAGTAATAAGTCACTTATAACTTTTTCTAACTAATTTTTTAGTATAGTATAGCCCAAGAAGTAACAAAAAAATTAAAAAGAAAATATATCTAATCTCTCCAAATGTAGTTAATCAATTTTCAATAATAATTTATACAATAGGGTTGTTTTCAATTATATCATAAATGCATTACAAAATCAATTATATTGTTAATTATCTATACTAGAAGAAAACCTATTCAAAAATTGTTGAATTCATGTTAAAAATAACTAGAAATTATTATGAGTGACTTTCATATCTTTCTTATATTTTTTTTATATTGAATTGTCAATATATTCAATTTTTTAAAACTTCAGAGTGCTATTTATAAATTTTAAAACTTCAGAAAAATTATGTGATATTAAGGCCCCACTTATTTCATTGGAGTATTTTCTATAAAATATAGTCATAAAATATTAAAATAAAGAAAAAGTATTTTACTTAATGTTAAATATAAAGAATTCGGTAAATGTGATTTCCCCTCTTTTAAAAAAAATTATTTTTCTCCATTTTTAAACTTTTAGTATCATTTTTTTAGTTATTAATATAAATGATATATCATCTTTTTATTAAAATATATATATATATATATATAAATAATATTTTTTTTACGGGAATACCTTCCAACTACACAAACGGAGCTCAAATCATTCCTTATTTAAGTTTTTTTTCTCGTCTCCTACCAACAGCCAGCGATCGAGTCCAAAAGACTGCAGCTTCCTTCCAGTGGAGCTACCGACATTGACAACAATCTTCTCAACACGAAAATTAATGTTAGTTATAAAATTTGAAGATATAGAAGACAAGTTCACGTAATGTTTACTCTAATTTAAAATATTTAATTTTAATCCCTTGATATTTTAATCAACTTCCTTTCTTCACATTCTTATTGTACTATTGACCGAAGAACTAAAGAGTAATTTATTAAATTTCACTTTTTTTTTAGACGTTAATTTACATATATACATTTCGTGTTGATCAGATATAATCTTCTTATAGATGCAAAATAAAATAAATTTGAGGCAAAAGAAGACAATAGCCAATAGCTATGGATAAGCCTAATCCTTCTTTAACCTTTTACAACAATTAATTAATCAATTTAAACAAAAAAATTGAACAAAAAATAGGTTAAATTAAACCCTTCATTGAAACACATTGCATATCCCCCAAAGTTAGAATTGGAAAATTGATGCCAGGAATTTTTGTGGACGTGTTGTTTTTATATTGTCCACACTTAATTACAAGGAACTAGGGTTCAAGGAACTGGGGTTTGGATATTAGGGTGTAATTTATGTATTTCATTAGTTTGTTGATGTGAGGTTTACATTTCTAATTATCAAAACTTTTATTATCTTTCTAACATTATATTTATCATTATACTAATAAAATATATTTTTAATTAAATTACATATATTTTTCAATAAGTTCCAAATAATAAATTTCATGTAAAAACAAAATGAAATTATTATTTCTGACATAATTCTTAAATAATAAAATTCATTTATAAATAAATTAAAATAATTTTTATTAAAATGAAATAAAATTAATCTTAAAAGACGTTGATGCCAAACGAATCCTTACTCTGAAGTGGGAAAAAAAAAATTCTTCCAACAAGCCAAGATTTATGGACTAATAATAACAATCGGTATATTCTAAAAACGATATAGTTAGATACAGTAACTTCTAAGAATGAAAAAGTTAATTTTTTATATTAAAATTTTAATGCTTTTGTGTTATTTAATTTTTTTGTTTGTTTTGTATTTTATAATTTTCTATTTTTATATTAAAAGTTCATTGTTCAATTAGTCTATTATATAATTTCAAAAAATTTCTGTCACCACCTGATTTGTCCCTCTCGTCGTGCCATCGGTTCTACTTCTCTATAGCTGCGACCCTAAATCTTTTCGTTCGTGTTTCTGCGGAGTTTGACTGGTTTTTGTTTTTAGTGTAACATCAGTGATTTCGCTTACCTACAACCCGACCGATATACAAAAATCTTTAGATTCCCTCTGTTTTGTGATCGGTACACTCTGCGACGTTGGGATTTTCTTCCAAATTTAATTTTAAAGGAGTGATGAACTTAGAAAAATAAAGGAAGAAATCATCTTTAATTAAATCTAAATTGCGGTGTCTCGGTCCTATCGTGGTCTTAACAATTGGATAATTTCTTCATATGTATTTGTTGCGTGGGTCAACTAGCTCTTGGACTGACATTTATTTTTTTTCCAAAATTATTGTTGAAAGGATGCGTTGCTGCTTTGTTTCAATTGACTGAGGTTTGTGTTTAAACCACCTTATTGTCATTTGTTTGCATCTGTTTGCTATAAATTGAATTTGTTAGCGTGGATCTTAAGAGAAGATTCTTGTTACAATACTCAAATTCAATAAAGGAGTATGAAGCAAATTTAAAAAAAGAAAAGAAATTAAAATGCCCTGCTTGTTTTGAACTTGAACATCTAATATCAAATGATCACAAGAATATCTAGTTTGCACTTTTATCAAAATTGTAGTAGTTTGGTGATGATTGCATTGGTGAGTTAGCTTCTTAAATTCATTATTTTGAATATTAGCAAACGAATCATTCATTGTTTTTAAATCTGGTGGCATTAGTTTTATGCAAAAAAATTCATTAACAGTTGTGAATAGTAATACCTTCAAATAAAATATGAACTAGAAATTTAGAGTTGGAAGCTCAAGTTCAGGCTTTGAAATTCAGTAATAAAGACCAGATTTGGTAGTTTAACAATCAATTAATATGTTTAGAGGAACAAAAATTGAAGTTTTAAAATCAACTAAGTTTAATGGAAGGCTCTCAACAACAAAGTATTTTAATTCTTTGAATAATATTTTAAATCAGCTCATTATTGTTGAATACTTTGTAATTCTTGTCCCTTTTGAGGTAAACAAGACTCATTTCATTTTGTTTCGAAAAGAAAAAGTTAATCGAATATACTCAAATTGTGAACAAATTGGATATTTAGCTTCAATTTGTGTGAAACCTCACTCAATGAAAGTCTTATTTGAGAACTTCAAATGTTGTCCTCTTTATTTTCCAAATCCTGAAGTATCCCTTCCTTATGGTAGTCCAATTTGGCCCACATTAACTACTTGCCAAGCTACTTAGACTATCGTGTCTCAATCCAGTGCATGCAGCTAGTCTGACTTCTTCCATAAAAGGTGAGGTTTGGGAGCCTCAAGTTACAACAAGTTCTCATAATTTATGCTAATCCACATTATGAGCTGGAAAAATTTGACAACGGTAATAACAATCGAATGGGGATTAAACTCCACAGCTCTTCAATATGAAAAGATGAAGCACAGTTTTCTCTTAAAGGTACCATACACAGGGGCTATTGGAGGCATTCAAGGTTTGAAGTAGAACATTCAAACAGTAGCTGTAATTGGTAGTCAGAGATCTTGCAGACGCCTCGGCTTTAATTTGGCTACTCACGGTTTCTGTCACCTAGGAAGAGGAAAATTCCTATTGCAAATAATTGCATATCAACACATTTGGCAAGAGTTTATAAAGCAAGGAAAAGCACCTGATCACATTGAGTCTTTGATAAGCAGTTAGTAGTTATATGATCCTAAATAACTTACCACTGTTGGCTGTTTTTCTTGCAGGATATTTTTTCTAACAGGGTAATTATTCTTTCAAATGTCCAGTTTTTAGGTATTCTCCCATTTTGTAACTGTTATAAGTGCGACGACAAAAAAAAATCCTGCTAGCTACTCCATCTTTTTCTTTTTTTTTTTCCAATCTCACATTACTTCTTATCAACCTTTTGGGCATGAAAAGAAGCGGATGAAGCGGCTTCACAGAGCTTGGGTAGTTAGTCAGATTCGAAGGGTTCCGATTCCTGGGCCATGGCCGAAAAAATTCAATGGCCAATTATTTAAGCCAAAATACAAGGAAAAAAATAAAATTGAAATTAGATTCATAAATTGTCCTTCAAATTTCAAATGTAATGGATTTTTTTTTCATTCCAAACAGAAGGTAAGTTACAATTTTTGGTGTTTTTTCATTTAGTTTTTTTCTATTATTGTGCTATTAATTTTGCATAATCACTGCATATTTTAGTTCTTACAAGTAGAAAGATATTGTGTCGATATATTTATATATATATAATGCAAATACATATATGCATATTTTTTATCAGAATCCCTTAATTTTTATGTTGTCAATTTCTTTCGATATTAAAGTGGTAAAAACACAATCTTTTATTTTTAGGATATTTAACTTTTATTGGAACACAATCTTGTTTTTTAGTGACTTATCGACGCTTCCGAAGAATTTGATTTGGGCTTCAAGCATATTGGATAAAGGGCCTCCGCAGAGATTCGGTTAATCCAAGAATGACCCAATGGGAGCCCATAAACATGGATATAGAAGATGTACATATATGATATTTTGGAATGTTTTAGAACCATCAGAGTTCATGTTTCTTTTATGTCAAATGAAAATATTTTTAAAGTTAGAAATGATGTTTGTCAGGCGTTTACAAGGCGAAAACCGTGCATTATAAACGCCATATTTTCAATAGTTTTCTCATTTGAACTCGCAATTTGTACGAGGTTTTAGTGAAATTAAACTAAATTTAGTTTCTATCATCACCCTTAGGTGACTTTTGATTTAATTTTTAGCAATAGAAATGTAATAGAAGCAAATAAAGAGGAGTTAAGAAAAAATTAATTATTTTTTTTAAACCATATGATTCATTTAGGGAATCAAATTACATTAATTCTATTTGTTATTATTTAATTTCTTAATAAAGAATAAATTATGATAACAATGATGATAGTAGCATTAGTATTCGTAACAGCAATGACGATGGTGGCGGTAATGACAATGATGAGATAATAATAGTGGTATTGGTGGTGCGATGGTGATAATATTGATGGTACAACGATAGGCATGATAGTGGGGCAACAACAGCAACAATAATAGCAATGGTAATGTATAATGCAATGATGATAATGATAATGGTGTAAAGAAAGTAGCAATAGTGATTTAACAATGATAGTGATAATGGCAATGGTAATAGCAATAGCAATAGTGTTGTAGGCATAACAATGGTAGTCATAGCAATGGTGGCAATAGTGATAGTTATTGCAATAATAGTGATAGTAACAATAATAATAACAATAGTGGTAGCAGTAGTTGCAATAATAATATTAATGGTAAAGGTAATTGTAGAGATAGTGTCAGTGGTAGGTGATGGTTGTGGTAGTGGCGAAAGAGAAGTGCTTTTTGTTTTCACCAAATAACATAATTTGAAACCATAGGGAAAAGAATGAAATCAAATGAGGGAGTTTATTAGAGGTAAGTAAGGAAAAAAAATTTTGTTACACATGAACCAAATACTTAGTATGGAAATCTATTTTCTAATTCCATTTCCAACCCCTTAAAATCTTTGAACAAAATATGATTTTAATAGTACAATGATACATGATATTACCTTTAGGATTTCCTTCTTTAAGACTTGGATTCAAAACATTGTATGTATATTAAGTTATTTATTAGTATTCTTGTTAAATAAAAGGTATAAAAAAACATAAAATTGGAAAGAATGAGTTAGGAAATAGCATGTAATAATATTGAGTGAGAACACAAT
Organism: Sindora glabra; assembly: GCA_020226215.1. NCBI lineage: Eukaryota > Viridiplantae > Streptophyta > Magnoliopsida > Fabales > Fabaceae > Sindora > Sindora glabra. Next base: position 73,088,179 of record CM035228.1, read on the forward strand.
AAATTAGCTTTCTCTTAACTTAGCTTTCAATCCAAGGAACTATCTGTAAACATTCCTTCTATTTTGATCAATTTGAGTTAGTAAATAGAATTTATTGTTTTGGTTAATCAAGAGAGGAGAGTTATCTTTTTGCTAATCCTAAAATTATTAAATTGATCACACTTAACAAACTTATGCCAATAACTTAAAAAATTGGAAAGTTTAACCTTCAATGATGATTAATCATTCAATTTGTTTTAATTATCAACATGTTAGAATGTGTTAGTAAAGTTCTCGTTTAGTGTTGCTTGTTCTTGAATTTCAAGTTATTATATAAAATTTACAATGTGCTAATTATGGTAGTGCACCTTAGTGCAACATTTTAGGGAAAAAATTATAAAATTTAATACAAAGGTTGTAGCTTTTAATGACTTACTTACAAATCAACCAACAATGAAATTGTTGCAAATGCATTTTGAAGTTTTTTTATTTTTTGGTAGATGGGAAGAATATATTAAAAACTAAGTAAAATTGCACTTTACTTGCATGTAATCTTGCTCTTTTTTACTTGATTCATTTGTGATTTTAGGTGTTTGAAATTTATTTACCTATGATTTCAAATTTTTAATACTTTACTTACCTAAACTAGTTTTTATCCAAAATTTAACAAGAAAGTCAAATACATTGCTTGTGATCTTTATTATCCAAAATTTTGACTCAATTTGACACTCATTTAGAATCAAATTATCCTAAAAATACTTTAATTTTATTAAAAAAATTTCTTTTATAATTTGGTCCATAATTGCTAAATAGAAAGGGTCAAATAAGATTTTTGAGGAGTAAATTAATTTTAAATAGCGTGCAATTGAATTTAAATTTAGGAAAACAAAGATCATAAGTAATATACATGAGTTTTCTATTAAATTGTTAATAGAAAATAATTTAGATGAGTAAAGTATTAACAAAATAAAAACACATGTGGGTGAATTACAACACTTAAAATCATAAATGGATTAAATGAAAAAGAAAGAAATCATAGGTAGTTAAAATGTAATTTTTCCTAAAAACTAAGGATAATTAACAAGTCTAGGCATTGTTCTACCAGTAATATCCCCAAACTGCATTAAAAATATTTTATTATTAGTAATATCATTCCTATAAAATTGCTAAAATATATAAGTGGATAAATGTGATAAAAGCTAACATCAATATCTATTTTAACATAATGACACTTTTAAAATTATATGAGAACTTAAGATGATGGTTTTTAAATATAATTAACATCTATATTATCACAAAGGCATTTTTTAAATATTGGTCAAACTTAAATACATGGGGTTTTACATATAATTGACGTCTATATTAACACAATAGTATTTTTAAAAAATTTACAAATATTAATACATCAATTTTTCAATTCACTAATATCTAAATATATGGTATTTATGATTATGAGAAACTGTGAAAACTTAAAATGTCTGTGATGGTTATCAAAACCATTCAAAATTAAATATTACTAATTAATAAAAAATTTACAATATAGGGTAACAACTAAGTCTGACCCTGGTGATTCCCTTAACACATCCTATCATAATGATTTATTAACTATGATTACAAATAGAATGCAAATAGAATGCAAAACCAAAAAAATAGAATGCCAATAAAATGGAAACAATATGTAAGAATGTAAATAGAATTAAAAGGGGGTTGGATTTGAAATTAAACAAAATGCACTAAACAAAACAAAATGCAAAAGTAAGATAGAAAAAAAATCAATATGAAAACATAATTCATCAAAGGAATTGAAAGCTCTTTGGTGAATTAATCATACAACATACTTAACAATTCTAATTGATTTTTTAGCTCATAATTATCCAAAACCTCTGATAATAATTTATGAATTGTACGCTAGATAACCATCTTGAATTTGATGAAATTAGATTACCAGAATCAAACAACCATTATAATTCATAAAGTCATATCTAAATTATTTTGAAAATAGAATTCAACTAAATTGAAAAATTAAACTAGAAACCTTTTAATTTAACCATTCAACCCTTTATTCCTAAATGAAGAATAATGATTAACTAACCAAATTCAACATAAAAATAGATAGATATCATAAATCACAAGATTGAACACAAGTTATGCTAAATCAATATCCAACTTATACAATTCTAAACAATCAAAACAAAAAATGAGAGAAAGAAGAAAATTAATTAGAAAAAGTCAATATTACAGCTTAGAATATCATAATCTAAATAGAAATGAGTTTTAAACTGCTTAAATCAATCAGAAAATTTAGCCTTCTATGGTTAAAAAAAAGAAAAACTTGAAGAAAGAAAGAAAGCCATCTAAAGTTGTGTAGAATTTTACTCTTTCCTTTAGAGGCATAAAACCTTATATTCGATTTCCTATGTTCCTAAACTTATTAGGATAGGAAAATATGCCTCTTAAGGTTACAAAAAATAAGATCTTGATAATTTTAGAGGCCTAGAATATAATTTACAAAATAATATAGTACAAAAGTTACTATAGTAAAATATAGTAAGTTTGAATTCTAGTTATTGTAAGACTTTTAAAAATATATAGTTCTCTAAATCACACGAAAGCTATAAGGCCAAGCCTTACAAAACATTAAGTTTTGGCTTCACTTTGATTGAATCTTTAGAACTCCAAATATGGCCTAAAAATTAAAACTAGATCAGCTTGGACAAAAATAAAGTATCAACTTCATGGCTAATTTTGAACCTTCAAACGTTTGACCTAGTCTTCCTAGAAGCTTTTCAAGATATAAAGACCACCCAAATCCAATATTCAAAACTCAAGTTATAGCTAAAAACTTGAAATAGTGTAAAAAGCCTACATTAATCAAACAAATTCAAAATATAGGAAAACTAACACCTAATTATTTAATAAGGCCAATCTCAAAATATTAAGCATATGTAATAAATTAAAAAAACATAAAAATGGAGAAAATAATATAAGTAAAATCTTGAACATCAAATTCCCTCACACTTAGTCCTTACATAACCTCGGACAAAATAAATTTTATTTAAAATTAAATAAAAAGAGTTACTTTCCAAAAAATTCAAAATTATAAATCCACAAGCAAGAAATAAAAGAAGCTATCAAGAGAAATAATACATCATAAACAAAAATCTTGATAAATAGACTTAAAATTAACTAACATAGTAATTTCATTAAAAGAAAGTAGATAAATATTATAGATTCTCACAAACTTCGCTTTCTAACTCTTAAGTGTTTAGGGTAAGTGTTTCACTCAAGTTTATTCCATGAAATTGCTTTATCATAAGCTTGTTAATCATTTAATTCTTACTACTCAAATCACATTCACAACATAAATCAAAAGAGATTTTTTTTCAATGTTATAATGCAGCTAAAGAAAAGGAAAGAAAAAAATGAAGATATAAAAGGGTAGAAATCTAAAAATAAAAAATAAATAGAACACTTGAACTATAAACAAATGGATCAATCTTAAATAATTATAACTCAATATAACAACTCAACTTTGAATTCAAACACTTATCAACATCTTCTTCCTTTTTTTTTATTTTGTCAACTTCTTTTTACCTTATTCCTTTCTCTTTCTCTTTTCACTTTTTCATTTTTTTCTCTTTTTTTCATTCTTTTTCATCATATATATATATATATATATATATATATATATATATATATATATATATATATATATATATATATATATATTCATTTTTTCTCTTTTCCTATTGACTTTGTTTTTATTTTCTTTTCTTTTTTCATTTCATCCAATCTTTGGACTTGAAGTTAATAAATTTTTATAACATACACACTTACACAATCCTACACTTATTTAAAAACCTATCTTACAAAAATTTAAATCATCTGCTAATTTCTAAAGTTAGGTAAAGACACTTATTTTTTTCATTAGAAAAAGAAATATTCATAGGCTAATCAATAAAGAAAAGGCAATTAAGTTCAAATGGAGCCCAACAAAAATAAAAATTCAAGTTTGGCTATGTAGCTTTAGTTTAAAGAGAGAAAGAATGCATTTATCATCTTTATACATACATATGCAAATGTAAACAAAAAGAGTCAAAATAAGTTCTAGAGAAATAAATTATGGAAGAACATCACATACGAAAAAAAGAGAATAGTATAAATAATTAACACAAGGCTCAAGTCTCACTTGGAAAGTTATGCTACAAAAATTCAATCTACTAATTCAAAATCTATCATTACACCAATCAATTTCAAAAAATAAAATCATTCATTCACTCATGTTATGAATCTTATCTAATTCAATTGAATCCTACTCATGAAAAATACAAAATCTTTACCAATGAAAAGCAATATAAATGACTCAAGATTAAGTAAAAAAAAACACTTAAAAGCATTAAATAAAGACAAAATTAAGCAATATATATATATTATTTTCTTTATTTCAAAAGCATTAAATAAAGACACAAAACCAAAATAAATCCTAAAAGTCTTTCTCCTAAACTTAAATTTTATATTATCCTCAATGTAAAGCATATCAATATCAAAAAAGATAAAGAACAAGTAAATTGAAAGATAAAAGTAAAAGAAAGCAAATCTAAAAAGGTTGGATTGCTTCTTAAGAAGCACTTTTCTTAACATCTTTTACTAAACTTAAGATCTTTCATCAAGAATAAATCAAGTCTCCAACTTTATTGCTTCCATCACTTATGGTTGAGAACCTTAATTAAATGGCTTGAGCTTATACTCATTGACTTTGAACACTTTATTATTTTCCATACTCCTTATCTTAATTACACATAGGGAAAAATATTAGTAATAACAAAAGTTCAACTCCATCAAGGATAAAATTTATCTAATATTAATTTAAGTCTTGAATTAAACAATAAAACTTTTTAATTAATATCAAAATCTTTTCTAAAAATAAGCTTATCATGGAATGTCGTTGTGTTCTCCTTATAAAGCCTAGAATTCTTATAGGCTTCAAGTCTAAGTTCCTCTTATTCTTGCAATTACAATTTTATTTCCTCTTTAGATGCATTCAAGTCCATGTTACATTTTTTAATAGCCTAAAATGCACTATGCTCTAACTCCACCGAAAAATGACATGCTTTCTAAAAAAAAATCTAGTATAGGAACATCCTAATAAGAGTTTTGTATACTATCCTATAGGCTCACAATACATCATCCAATCTAGGGCTCCACTCTTTTCTATTAAGTTTCACATTTTTCTATAAAATTGATTTGACTTTTCTATTAGAAACTTCTGCTTGTCCATTTGTTTGGGGATGATATAGTGTAGAAACTATGTTCTTCAACAAAGCTTTAAGTGCTTAATTATAGAATGACTCCTTTAATCACTTGTCAAAGCATGTAAAATGTCAAACCAACTAAAAATGTAAAACTTAACAAAGTCTACAATAACTTTTGTATCATTAATCTTAGTGGCTTTAACTTCCACCTACTCAGAAACATAATCAATAACTAGTAGAATATAAACAAAGCCAAAAGATGAGGAAAATGACCTATAAAATTAATGCTCCATAGATAAAAAAAACTTCATAAAAAAACATAGGAATTTAAGGCATCTCATTTTTACAAGTTAAATTTCCTGTTCTTTGACATTATTCATAATTTCTACAAAACATGTAAGTATTATGGAATAAAGTAAGTCAATAAAAACCAAAATTAAGCACTTTCCTTGTTGTTTTCTTAGGTCTAAAATGAACTCCACAAGTACAAGTATGATAAAATGCAAGTACAAAATAAAACTCAGAGTCATGTACACATCTTCTAATTATTTGATCAACATAAAATCTCCACAAATAAGGATTATCCCATAAATAATGTTTAGCCTTACTCTTCAACTTATTAGTTTAAGCTCTTTTAGCATATGCAGGCAATTTATTAGCACCTAAATAGTTCATTAAATTAGTAAACCAAGGATTCTTACTACCTAACAACTAAAAAAGCTATTCATCTAGAAAGGTATCTTAAATAGGTAAAGTATCTACAACTCTTGAAATCCTGCTCAAATAGTTTGCAACTCAATTTTCAACTTTACTCTTATCTCCAATCTCAATGTCAAACTCTTGTAAAAGTAACATCCATATAATCAAATAGGGTTTTGCCTTAGGTTTCTTCAAAGCTAGATGATAAAAAAAAACATAAGCATTTTAGAATTGAGCAAGTATGATCCAAATTTATCCAAAGTAAAATTAATGGCTAAAAGTTCTTTTTCTATAATAATGTAGCTAGCTTGTGCAACATCTAAAGTTCTTAAAGCAAAATAAATCATATGAGATTATTTTCCCACTATTTGTACAAGAACAATAATAATTACATAATTCAATACATCGTATATTAACTCAAATGGTAAATCTTGAGATAGTGATTGAATGATGAGAGTAGTGGCAAGAGCTGGCTTCAACTTGTCAAAAGCCTCTTTACAACATTGGTTCAAAATTAAAATTTTTGACAGTTATCAAAACTATTCAAAATTAGATATTAGTGGTTGATAAAAAAATTTCAATATAAAATAACAATTAGGTCAAATACTAATAATTCACTTAACACATCCTATCATAATGATTTACTAACTATAATTACAAACAAAATGCAAAATAAAAAAATTAAACAAGATGCAAATAATATGTAAGAATGTAAACATAATTGAATAAGGGCTTTGATTTGAAATTAGATGAAAAGAATTAAACAAAATAGAATATGTAAAAGTGACATAAAAATAAATTCAATACAAAAACACAATTGATCCAAGAAATTAAATTAAGAGCTTTTTGGTAGATTAATCACATATTACAATATATTTGATAATTTCAATTGACTTTTTAACTTAAAATTATCTGAAACCTCTACAATAATTCATAAATTTTATGCTATATAACAATATAGGATTTGATCAAATTAGATTAGCAAATTAGGTAATTACTATAATCCATAAAGTCATATATAAATTGATTTGAAAATAGAATTTAACTGAATTGAAGGATTAAACTAAAAACTTCTAATTTAATCATTCAACCCTCTATTCCTATGAAGAATAATGAATAAACAATCATAATTCAACATAAAAATAGATAGATATCACAAATCACAAGATTGTACATAAATTATACCAAATCAATATCTGACTCATATAATTTCAAATAATCAAAATAAAGAATAAAGGAAAGAAGAAAACTTAATTAGAAAAAATCAACATTAGAGCTTAGAGTCTCATAGTTTAAATAGAGATAAACCTGCTGGAAATCGTGCATCATACATGCACAGCAGAATAAAATTTTTTGCACGATTTCCACCAAGGATCCATGAGAATTTAGAACGCCATAGATTAGGGATTAGGGTTTATACCTTTCGGCCAAAATCTTCTGTCCGCTGCATAGCAAATCCGATCTGCTCTCCAAATCACGAACTAGAATAGAAACTCGAAGATCAGATCACCAGTACAGCGTTTATATGGCTGCACCTCTGTGGTATCCACACGAACCTGTGAATCACTGATGAATGTCCACTACACACACCGGTTGGAATTGGTCTCCTTACACCTCGTAATGCTAGCTACGCCTCTTTAGGAGTTTTTGGTCAATGAGAGGTGCTAGAGTTTTCTATACCTTTTTGGGGTGCGTGAATAATGATAGTCAATCTATTATTACCCAACAAGCCTATTTAAATAGGTACATAGAAAAACCTAACCTATTTGGGCTTTATTCCATGTACAATTATAGGCTTATTATTAGGCCTTATAATTATAACATGAATCCCAAATATTAAGCCCAAATAATTTGGTCCATTAATTCCAAATTCATTTAGCTCTAAGTGTGCGACCCTATAGGCTCTCATTACGTTGGCAATGACCATTAATCATATTAATGATCATAAACAATGATTGGTGTCTAACAACACATCATTGTTACCTAAGTAATGAGAAAGTCGGTGATTTGACTAAACCTTTACACGTGATCATCACTTATGTCCTTTTGTCCTATACATCTAGAATGAGCACGAGACATGGACCGTGTCATTCCTATATAGCCTAACCTTAAGGCTTCTTGATTCCTAAGTAAGCTGACTGAAACAAATATAATTGACATCTCATGTCAATTTATCTGAGCATAGCCATGTATTTTCTCAGCTTTACTTAATCAAGGGGCCCATAGATGTTACTCCTATTATATAGGAGGGACAAATCCCATCTTGATCACACAAGCCCCTCTGCATGATATGTGACATATCCAATATCTACCCTTGCATTCATTTAACCATTAGTGACATAGAATAGTATCAAAATATGAAACTCACATATAGGGAACCTTGGTGATCTCCGGTCAAAGGACCATATTAATAATGATCACTAAGAACCACTTATGACACTCATATAACGATCCATGTAGTGTTCTTAATATGGGTCAGTCCAGTATACAAGTTCTCTAACTTGTACTCATGTGTAAACTTAATATCACATATAAGTCTTCATACATGCTAGTCTTAACATATCAAAGCAACCTAATCCACAATGATATATGACTAGGGACATTTAAAAATACAATTATTCTAAAGTTATTATTATAATTGAATATATTAACAATATATATAAATATAATAATTGGAATTGCCATTAAAATAACATGATTTACAATTACCAATATGATTGGTTTTAGGGCATATACACTAACAAAACCTTATATTCCTTGAATCAATTATAAAATTTAACATTCCATGGCTAAAAAAGAAGAAACTTGGGGAAAAAAAAAAGAGAAAGCTATCTAAAGTTATATAGAATTGTGTTCTTGCATTTGAAGGTAGAAAACTTAATTAGAATAAGGGAAAAAGGAAAACTTAATTAGAAAAAGTCAACATTAGAGCTTAGAGTCTTATACTTCAAATAGAGATAAACCTTATATTCCTTGAATTAATTATAAAATTTAACATTCCATGGCTGAAAAAGAAGAAACTTGGAAAAAAAAAAAGAGAAAGCTATCTAAAGTTATATAGAATTGTGTTCTTGCATTTGGAGGTAGAAAACCTTACACCTAATTTTTTATGCTCTCAAACTAATTAAGTTAAGATAATATGCCTCCTAGGGTTATAAAAAATAAAGCCTTGCTAATTTTAAAGGCCTAACACCTAATTTATAAAAGAATATAGTACAAGAGTTACTATATTAAAATCTCATATACAATAGCTACTATATTAAAATCTCATAAGTTAACTTTTAAACATTGCAAGACCTCTAAAACTATGTATTTTCACTAAACCACAAACATGAAAGTTGAAAGGTTGAGTCTTAGAAAACTTTAGATGTTAGTTTCACCTTAATTATACCTTTATATCTCCAAATATGACCTAAAAACTACAACTGGATTAGCTTAGATAAAAGCAAAGTATCAATTTCATAGTTAATCTTGACCTTCAAAAAATCCAAAATGGGTTTCAACTAAAACATAAAATTTGTAGAGTTTCCTCTAAGCTTTTTAATAGTATAAAAATCACCTAAATCTGATATTTAAAACTTAAGTTATAGCTAAAATTTTGAAATAGTGTAAAAATCCAATATTAACAGAATAATTTTAAAATATTGAAAAACTAACATCAAATCACATAACAAAATTAATTCCACAAAATTAAGCATATACAATACACTATAAGGCATAAAATAGGAAGAATTAATATAGACAAAATCTCACATATCAGTATGTTTTGTACATAATCATCACCTAAAGGGCATTTCATGCATCATATTAAGAAATGTAAAAAGTTTAAATGTTGATTTTTAAATTAACAAAGATCTAATGCTATATAAACCATTAGCTTCATTAGAAACCATTAATACATAGGATGTTAGTTTAGTTAACAATTGACATCCATTTTTTTATTGTATTTATAAATTTTTGCTTTAACTCTTACTTTCCATATGAGATACTTTTAAGAAAAACGTTTACTATGAATTTTGTTAGAACATCCTATATCCATTCTCTACTCTCTATTTTAGGGAATGAGTGCATTGCTTTAAAAAATTTTGCAACACATTCATAAATCTCTTAATAATTCTCCATATTCATCACCAAAGCACACACAAAAGAAATGGACAAACCTTCAATTCTTTTATTGTATGCTCTCATGATTAAAATGGAGAAAATTAAGCAACAACATTAAAATTTATATTATGGATGATGATTTTGATATATGGTGGTTCTACTATAATTTTTATGCATTAAGGCAAACAAGAATTTTTATGCATTAATGATGTAGTGAAGCTATATAAAGGTTATTTTATAGAATACATATATACATGTGTATGTGTGTGTGTGTGTGTGTGTGTGGAATGATTTGGAAAGAAATAAAATTATAGTATAAATTTCTAAAATTATTTCTCTTTACTCATCTACTTGTACTTTCATAATAAATTATTTAATAATTATTAAATTTTATTTTAAATTTATATAATCAACATTTGGATTATAAAGATTACCAAATAAAAGACATAAAAAATAACTTTTGTTTTAAATAATTTAAAAATAACTTTCTTTTCATATTCATAATTTCAATACAGATATATAATAAAATTGATATGAAAAACATCACAATAATGAGTTATCAATTTTAGATGTTTATAACACTAGTTACTTATAAAATAGAGATCTAAAGATATTTTAAACATCTTTGTTGAAGAAATGACAAAATAAAAACATCAATTTTAAGCTTAACTAATATCTAAAATGATGACATTTGAAAACTTAAAAATGTTTAAATGAATAGCATTTGTGATGTTATGAGGAAACCATGAAGACCCAAGACGTCAATTTTTAAACAACTATGATAAAGCCATTTTAATTATCATGTTAATTCATGTAAAAAGTTTATTCATCAACAGATTACTTTATTAAATCTTAAGGTATAGCAATGATTATTTTCTTTAGAAATGACCAAGCCTACAACATCAATTTTTTATTAATAATTGACATCTAAGGTTTTTCATATGGCTTATAAATATCACTATCCTTACTAATTTGATATAAATCAATGATATATCAAGATTATGTTCCATTAGAAAAAGAAAGCTTCTAAGTTAAAAAGTGTTTATTATTGTATTCAATATTACCAAGCTATTGGAAAGATTCTTTAATTGATCAAAATTCTTTTCAAAGACTAGTATCCACATTTTGGCATGAACATAAGCATTCTATAAAGTGTTTCAAAGGAAAGGCTTCTAAAAGCTTTATAGAATGCTTGCATCCATAGTCAAAGTATAGGTACAAATCCCTAAATGACTTGCGATAGAGTTCAAAACCTTTTTAATAGTCATAGTAATGCTGAATGCGATAATTTATGTCCTCTATTTTAAAAGCCATCTATATAAATGAATTCAAGAAGCCATTAATCCACACCTTCCATTTCAAATGCTATATCTATTAGTCTTAGGAATTGTCTTTGTTTTTCATTATAAATTATATCATTTTTAGTGTACATGCCAATGTTCTAATATAGAAATAAATGAAATTATAGAACATATTTTTGTAATTGTCTATTTTTTTCTCATTTGCTTATATATTTATATTTAATATTTTTTTATTTGTACTTATTTAATTGTATAAGAAAATATTGTAATGTAAAGAAAAAATTTAATGCTATTGATTCCATTTAGTTTCTACTAAATTAAAAAAATTTATTAATTCATAAAATAATATTAATGTTCTTACAAAATTTATACTTAAATTATAAAATTGTTGCTTGATACCATGCTTGTAAAACCATTAATCAGATCATATGTTTTAGTTGTTTTAATTTCTATTTAAGCAATAAAAATAAATCAATTCTTCTTCTAAATGAACTTGTATATATATGTGATACATGTCAATTATGCTTTTTGATATGTGTGTGTGTTGTCATATGATTATATTCTAATGCAAATGATATGTATAATTGAATCAATTTTATTCTAGCTTAGTCTATGTGTGATATAAATGTTTATTGTTTTTAGCTATCCTAAAATGATTGTAGGATTGTTCTGGGATCGTTCTAAAATTGGCAAGAGCAACAAGATACCAAAGAGATTAAAAGAAACTTATTATGGAAAAAGTTACCAAAGCAAAAGAAATTGATTTGCTTAATAAGTGACATTCAATTATTATGATGACATATTACTGACATTAAACATTAGTTAATAAGATAATGGTATTTTTATACTTAATTGACATCTAATATCTAATATGGTTTACTTGAGCTAATGTTAAACATAACATTTAGTAGTAACTAATGTGGAAAATTCTATCTCTAGGTACAAGAAAATATAAAAAGCATAGCATGGCATGACTTGAAAATAAAAAGAATAAAGCGCGATATCATTTGCAAATTGTATCCTGAAACTCTTCCAACCTTAGAATGATCTATCTCTCAAAAGGTATGCTTTCATTCTAACTTTAAGATGATTCTCTTTTGTTTTATGTTTATGCTTATCAATTATTTTGTAGAAGTAAAGCTCTATTAGCCCATGGACATAAATGTAAAGATTTGTTTTAGTTTTTTATGTTTGTTCTTACAATTTAGTTTAAGGTTTCATAATTAATCACATTTTGTTGCTTATCATTCTAATATAACTTTTATATGTTTGTATAGGTGAGAAATTTAATTTCACTCATCTTCTTTAGCATTTGATAGTATTATCTACTATTTATTTATATGAAATATATAAGATTATACATTAAATTTCTATAAATGCTTATTACATTTGCAAGTATTAGATTCAAGAGTATTTTTCTAGGGACCAAGATAAATTTAGCAAAGAAAATATCTTTAATTAAGGTATTATTTATAATTTTTTCCATTTTCAAATTTTTTTATTTAATATATTCTTTAAAATTGTTAAAATTATAATTCTGTAAAATTATTGAAATAAAGATTTTATGATATCATAAGAGATGCTGGTTTATTTTTCTAGCTAGAGGGTTCTATAAGGAGGAATGTAAGGGGAATAAGAAGGATGAAAGAGGAAGGAACAAGAGGAGGGGTTAGGGTTATGGTTAGGAAAAGGATATACCACATCAATTATAAACCTAAGTGGTATTATAGAAATTACACATTAGTTTAAAAAAATGATATGTAATATTATTTCCTATGACACTAACAAAAGAAATGAAGTTAGTTATTTTTTATATAAGAACTAACATTATTACTATAATTTATTATTATTATACTAGCGATGCTAAAATGAATATACAATGAAACTTAATTAGACATCGGTTGAAAATTGATATTTAATCCTCTAAACACCAAACATTTATCAACAATTTTGCCATAGTGTATATATTTATTTTTTATTTTTCATCACTCAAGAAAATAATTTTCATAAAAAAGGAGACAACTTATAGCCAAACATACAAATAACCACAAACAATTTGTCTCAACCAAAACCTACAAAAAAAAGAAAAATAAAACAAATAAAACTATAATTAAACATTATAATGACACAAATCCTTTGCAACTCCTCATGATTAATCTTGATTGATGACATCAACTTGTTGATCCATGAAATACACAAGGTTCTTTAGCCAAAGCTTGCATCCCATGTAATTTAACAACTTGCATGGATAATGCTAATAATAAGTTTGAATTCTTAGAAGATTATTTTGCTAAACTCTTATAGCTTGAAACCTTCTTACAATGTACTTAATAAGATGAAAAGGCTCTTAAAAATGCTTTGCAACTATATGGAGTTGTATGAACATCATTTATGGTGAAAGTAGAATTAATGGATTGCTAAAAAAAGACTCCAAGTAAGGTTTGTTAAATACCTTATGAATTGCTTGAGTTAAAAGCATTCTTCTAATACATGTCAACATCTTTCATATAATCATAACTCTTAATATCATGGGAAGGAGGTAAATGGTATTTTATAATCGTGGATGAAAATTGTAATTTGGTAGTCTGCATTCAAGGAATAACCCGATTAGGTGTCTTATACTACCAAGTAAGTAGGTCTCAAAAGGCTTTAGAAGCTAAATGCTTGTTAAAGGAATTTGAAATTTTTTTTCATAATGTAGCAATATCTATAAGCCATTTATAAGTAAGACTAATTTCTTGCAATTTCCTTTATAGAAATTGTATTATTTTGAACAAAACTTGAAATTTTTTAAATTAGTTACAACTTATGCTATTTATAAAAGAATAATAAAATATTTTATATAAGTTGTAATTTTTATTAAAAGAAATATAAACTTATATATTTTTAAAATAAATTTCATTGTAAATTTTATAATTCTTACAAAAATATGATTATAAAACTTATCATCCTAAGCAAGAGAGAGAAAATTGCAAAGAAAAATTTTATCCTTTTACTTCAATTCAATATTTGCATTTGAGGGAAAAAAATTAATACTACAAAATTCAATGTTGCTTCTATATAATTTTTGTTATATTATTTTTCTAACTTAACAATATAATTTTCTATCTAATGTTACTATTTTCTTGACAAATTGTATTACTAGGTTAGAAAAATAATATACTTGACAAAAATTGTATGATACTAGTATTAAATTTTCAATGTGATAGTATTGAATTTTCAATGCTAATATAACACCCAAAATCTTCCCCAATTGGGATAATGCTTTTTTTGAAGTCAAACATTTTGGAAATTTTTATATAAATATTAAATATAAAAGCCATAAAATTTATAATCTTTTATAAGATTTTATTATTTTTTATTAAATTTATAGTGTGTATAGATTTCACTTATAATAAATATTAAAAAAGTTACAATTTTATTATTTAAAGTTGCATCAATAATTTTTTCAAAAATATTCATATTTTTATATAAAAGTTATTGTTTTTAACGAAAAAGTATGAAAGATATAAAATTCTTTTATAAAAAATTACAAAAAAAAATTTGGGCTATACATACAAACTTTCTTGAATAGGTATGGAAAATGGACATGTTAAATTACAATGTGATCAACCTTAGATTGCAAGGATAAATTCCACAACATGCTTGGATGCATCTCTCTTTACATATTAGGATAAAATATATCGTCCTCCCTTACAGTTTGCTTTAATTATACAAATCTTCCTTTTATTTTGAAAACCTACACTGACCTCTCTTAAAATTCTAAAATGTGCTACATGTAAATCCATTTTTAACTGATAGGGTTAAGCACTGTAAAGTCAATGAATTTTATGTTTTGTTGATTGAAAAATACATAAACTATCCTTATGAACTTGCTAAAATTGGATGATGAAAACCAAAAATTCCCATGTTTATTATTGCTAAAGATTTCAAGAATTTTGAAAAAAGTTCTTCTCACTATAATGAGATAAGCCAATTTCCCTCTCTCTTTCTACAAAACAATAACTAAAAAAGGATGATTAGAAGAAATAAGCCAAATTGCATTTTTCAACTAAAAATTCCAAAATCTCACCCTTTATAGCTTTGATCTATTTGGTTACTAAGAAATAAAAATGAACAACTTTTTTAACAACTAAAAAGAAAGTCAACATGAAAATTGCATCAATTTCTTTGAAAAAATCAAATCAGATTCCAATTAAGTATTGTATATATCTACACTTTTAATTTTTTAATAATATTTTAAGTTCTTGTTATTTTAATTAATAATTATTATTTTAATTATTTATTAATTCTTTTTTCCATTTTTCCTTATCTTTTTCCTAATGAAATTCATTCTCTGCATCTTAAAGCTACTTATACCTTCATCATATAAGCATTGGCTACCTCTTTCATAACCATCATTATAGCTATTTAGCTCTATATGTCAAACTCTTTCTTTTCATTCAAAATGATTAATCCTAATAATTAAAAAAATATTTATTCCCTAAATTAAAATTAAAATCGCAAACTAACAAATCAAAATCAAAACTTTTATTCACCCAATTAAAATAAAATCCAATGTCAAATGCATTAGATAACATTGAAGGTGACAAAAACTAAAAAAAAAGGAAAGAAAAGGCAATGAGAAATTAAGTGTGGCCAAAAGAAGATGCAAAAGAAAAAGAATAATGACATTAGTGAAGATAATCTTTCAAAGATAGAAAATAGAAATGACAAAGTTAAAGAGACCTTTATTAGAATTGAATTGTGAGACAGTTTAAAAAGGGATGAATCTTTTAAATTCATGAGTTTAATGAGGAAACATGGCCAAGGTGAAACAGTAAAAGGCATTATCAAGGATTGGTGGCAGAAATTTCAGAAGAAACAAAGAGAAAGAGAGATAGGAAAATAGATCCATCACATTCTTTGTAATTATTTTTTACTTTTTTTCAATAAATTTCTTATTTAGGTTATAGAATGGGGTGATAGAAAGCAATGGAAAACATATTGTTTTGTTAAAAAAAGGTTGCAAAAAAAGAACTTCCTTTGGTCAAAAGAAAACGTATAAATGTCTTTTTATAATTAATTTTTTTAAGAAAATTGTAATATATAGAATAAAAGAATAAAAAATAAAATATTCCTAACATTTTTTGTTAAATGGATTAATGTGTAGAATTTGAAACTAGAGAAGAGGTCCAAGTAATTAAGGAAAACTATAAGGAAAGGTAGTATATTTTACTTTATATATTATATACACTAACCTAATTAACCTCCTATGACTAAACAAGCACTTATGGTCATTAATAAATATTGATATCAATCATAATAAATTAAAAAAAATTAATACTTATAACTTTTAAATGAATTTTATATTTTAGAGATCGTTGTATAATTACATTTGCATATGATCCCATGTAAACCAACATAAAAATATTCATTTCTTTCTTTTTGTTAATTAATTTGTAAATTAGTGATATATAAAACCTTGATCTAATGGAGATGACAATGAATGCCTAAATGGACATAAATCAGTCTGAATGGATACAAGTATAGAAAAGCCTACTAAGGGTCTCATCTTCTAATCAAACCTATAGCAACAGTCTAAAACCAAAAAAGTCCACTTGAATAGATCAAAAGTTACTTAACTTCACTAAAAGCCTCTAAAAGAGCACTATAAAAGCATGACTTCAGGAGCAATAACCATTTGGGCATGCATCCATTTGGAATGGGCTAAAAGATCACCTTAAATAGATGACCTTCTTAAGATTTACAAACTGAACTATCTTTATGATAAACTTGATTGATGAACTAGGTTTTTATTCACTTAGATCCTTTCAAGCTATTATCTTAATTCTTTCAATTGAATATCCTCTAGGATACAGTTCCATTTTGTAAACACTTTATCATTGGTGCCCATCGTAGGGCTCTCATGCTACAATGTCTCAAATAAGTCATCTCGAAAAATCCTTACAGTAGGATTAATAGAAGACTAGATGAACATTCTTAGAAATCCCATTCAAAAAAGCTTAGCTAAAGTACCTACAATAATAGGCCAAGCAAATAAAGATAGAGCCTAAGCATAACGCCTTAACAAAAACCATGAAAAATTTTCAAGTAAAGCTTAATATCTTTTGAAATTCTATCCACATTGCTTCTATAAATCAAGGTTTCTAACAGTCCTTAACCATTGCCAACCATACCATTTTGCCACCATTCATTTAGATAGTAAGTGCCATAACTAGTACTCTTGCTTTTGTTGATTCTTACAATTCCCGCATAATTACTAATTTTTCCATTTAAATATCAACTGACCCTTCTTTAGTCATAACTATAAGCAATATAATCCATCAAATCTTGGAATCCTAACCCAAAATCATCAGGAACATCAACAACCTACCACTGATTAACCATATCCTTTTACGAGTGATATTATGACCATTCCACTACTAAATGCGGCTATACCGCTTTATAGCATAGTAGACATAACAATGTGTAGGGCTTTCTTTACAACCCTGAAAAAGGTTAGACTTTAATGGTTCAATAATATCCTTTCACATTCTATTAGCAACTTTTAACTTTTGTCAAGTGCCTTCACCACCCATTTTACTAATAATAAGATATCATGAAAGACTTCAGCCACTCCACTTAATTTTAAGCAAAGGGTAAATGAAACTCTAAAGTAATATTTCATTGGATATAATGCATTAACACCATGATCGGAGATCTCAACAAAGGAGTAGCTATCCATTAGCTCATTATAGTGCTTTGGTTAAACTATTTCTCTATATCCTTAGCAAAGAAACCTATCTCTACTAAAGAGGTTCTTTTAGATTATGCCAAAAAGTAAATGAGTCCTAAAGAGTATAAGCAATTGTATCATGATTATGACCACTTCCCAGGTCCAAATGACCAATATGAATTTAGGATGAATTATTATTTTCCTAAGTCCGGACGACCACCACCAAGGGTCATTTTGATAGGTATAAACCACTCTAAAAGCAAGTCAATATGATTTTAGAAAATGTCCAAGATGGTAAGATCATAAAGTTCCATCAACCAAAGCACTGAAAATTTTCACTAATGGATAAGTCAAAATACTGGAAGTTTCATAAGGATTATGGGCACAACACTAATGATTGGGTCTTGTTGAAGGAGGAAATCAAACAACTAATTTGAAAATGACACTTAAATAGGTACTAAAGAAATCCAAATTATTTTTATCAAAGAAAGAAGGAACGTAACTGATTACTAATACAATGAGTAGACATGCCATTAATAGCAAATCTACCATTGATTGCTAGTATGATTGATACAATCATAAAAGGATTTGCTAGAGGTGGTAATTCTAGAAATGTTAGGAAATGCCATATGTGACAAGAATGGTTGTGGGACAGAAGTAACTGAAAACATCTTACCAAGTGATATCCTTCATTGAGGAAGATTTTGGAAACATAAATAGGGAGCATGATGATCCAATGGTGATTTTAGTAATGATACATAACTTCCTCATTAGATAAAATTTGATAAATTAAGGAAGTTTAGCTAATATCCTTTATTTGCATGTAGATAGTAAACTAAAATTGACAATCTCTATAATAAAACCTTATTATGGCATGTTAGTTAGCTTTTCAAGAAAGCAAGTTAAAGTGGAAGGGATAGTTACCTTAAGTGTCCCAATAGGAACTTTTCCAAAGATGCAAACCATGGAGGTTAACTTCTTATCAATAAATATGACCAATCAAGCTTATAATATTATCCTCAATAGGTCATCTTTAAATCAAATAAGAGCTATAATCTTTACACCACATCTATTGATGAAATTCCTAACCCTTCATGGAATAGTTATGTTCAAATTGACTAGGCTATTGCAAAAAGATGCAATATAGCATGCATAGAACCCAAAAACAAAGAAATAAGTGTAGAAAAGATTGATACGTGAGGTTTAAGTTGTAAGCCCAAAAAAGAATGTAAGATGATAAACCTAACAATCCTAGATGCATAAGACACACCCCAATGAAGACTTGAACTTGTGTTTAATCTAGAAGAAATCCACTTATTCAAAAAAGATGATGAAAGAATGGTTAAAATTGCAAATGACTTATCTCTAAAAGAAAAGTAAGAGCTAATCAACTTGTTAAAAAAATATATTAAGGTCTTTGCTTGGAAACCATCTGACATTCCAGGAATTAACCCTAGGATAGCATATCATAAGTTAGCAACAAACTTAACCATAAAGCGCATATAGCAAAAGAAAAGAAACTTTGGGCTAAGCAAAATAAAGTCATCAAGAAGGAAATGAACAAGTTATTAAAAGCTAGCTTTATAAAGGAAGCTGAGCATATGACATGGCTTGCAAATGTTGTATTGGTCTAAAAAATCAAATGAGCAATGGTGAATATGTGCGAACTTTACCAATTTAAATGTAGCTTACCTAAAAAATACGTGTCTACTTCTTAACATTAACTAACTTATGGACAATGCATCAAGGTTCAAGAGACTCAATTTCAAAGATCCTTTATCTAGTTACAATTAATTAAAGTTACACCCAAGCAATGAATAAAAAATAGCCTTTATCATAGATGAAGGGATCTTTTACTATAAAGTACTACATTTTGGTTTAAAAAACTAGCTTCATAATAATTCTTTAAAGCTTCCATATAATTTCCTTCAAATTAAACTAGCATATGTTATTATTTTTATATATGATTTATTATATTATATTATTGAAGGATGTAAAGAAGGCAGGATGTGTAGTTAGTTAAACTAGTATGGATTGTACCTTTCACATAATAAAAAATAGGTCAAATTCTAGGTCTTTCCTTTTAAGGCAAAATGCTCCTTTGCCAATGCATTTTTACATCCTAAACTAAAGATATTAATCATAACAAGCATTTTATTCTTTAAATTTAAGATAGAATACAAGAAATCATGTACTAATAAGTAATGGACAAAGTATTCATAGATAAGATTGAACGTAACATGGAAGTCTAGGTGGATGATACACTAGTCAAGTTCGAAAATGAGAAATGGCATTAGAAGGACCTTAGAAAAGCTTTTGAAGTGCTTCAAAAGAAAAAAATGAGAATTAACTTAACTAAATGTGCTCTTGGGGTTAGAATAGGCAAGTTTCTTGGATTTATGTTAATGAAATGAGGAATTGAAGCGAATCCATCAAAATGTCAAACTATCCTAAACATGAAAAGTCCCTAAACAATCCAAGAAGTCTAAGTGTTGAATGGACAACTAGTCGCCCTCCCCTCCTTTATGACTAAGTCAAATGACAAATTCTTACCTTTTATAGATTACTTAAAGATAAAAAAAATTAGTTGGAATAAAACTTGAGAAGAAGCATTTAATCAGTTGAAACATTATCTATTTGCAACCTTTATATGTTTATCTTGCAACTTTCAAAGAAGCTGTCAACTCAGTATTAGTAATAGAAGAAGAAGGAGAGCAAAAACTAATTTACTTTATTAGCAAAGTTCTCTATAAGGCTGAGAAAAGATATCGAAGGATAGAAAAATTAGAATTGGCACTTATAACTATTTCAAAAAGACTCTGCCTATATTTTCAAAATTAACAAATCATCATCCAAATAGATCATTTGATTGGATAAATATTACAAAAATCAAATTTGGTTAGCTATTTGGTGTCTTGTCAATAGAGCTATCTAAGTATGATATCTCTTTCGAAGCAAGGAAATCCATTAAGTCACAAGCATTCCCAAACTACATAGTCAAGTTAACAAAATCCAAATAGAAAGAAATAAAGGAATAGGTCCTGTACGTAAATGAGTCTTCAAATAAAAAGGCTAGTGAAGCTGAAATCATATTAAAAAGTCCGCAAAGCATAACTTTAGAATACAAACTAAAGTTTAAATTTCATGCAATAAATAATTAAGTGAAATATGAATCTTTACTAGCTGAATTGTAACATACAAAAATGTATAAGCTAAAAAAATAAAGATACAAAGCAATTCCTAATTGATCA
The DNA here is from genome assembly GCA_020226215.1 of Sindora glabra. NCBI lineage: Eukaryota > Viridiplantae > Streptophyta > Magnoliopsida > Fabales > Fabaceae > Sindora > Sindora glabra. The sequence continues at coordinate 73,109,483 of CM035228.1, forward strand.
CTAGTCAGATAAAAAGAGAATATGAAGTTAAGAAGCCTGCAATGAAATAATACAACCTAAAGGTCATGAAGCTATTAAAAGACCTAAAATATTAAGTTACAGGGATACCTAGGGAAGAGAATGATTGAGCAAATTCTCTAGCTAAACTTGCTAATGCTAGAGTAACCATAAATAATAAAAGCTTCATACAAGAAACTTTCCACTTTTTTAGTATCAGAAGAAGAAAGATAGCAAGGATAAAGAAATCCAAACATGGATAACTCTTATAATAAAATACTTATCTGAAAGGATGCTACCAAATAATGAGAAAGAGGAATAAAAAATCACAAGAAAAGCCTAAAGATAACAATAAAATGTATTAAAAAAAGTTTCTCTTTCACTTTTTTAAGATTTTAGGATTGAGCAAAGTTGAATACATTTTAAAAGAACTATTTGGAGGGATATATGAGAGTCATATCAAAAAATCTACCTTAGCTTTAAAAGCCATTCAAACTTAATACTACTAGCTGAACATGTGGAATGACAACATGCATTTGTGCACAAATGTGATAATTGCCAATGCAAAAGTCCTTAAAAAACTAGCCACAAACCAACATTCAATTATCTCTCCATGGCCTTTACCCTAATGAGGAATGGATTTGATTAGTCTATTTTCAAAAGCATTAGGGCAGCAAAAAATTCTATTAGTGGTAGTGGACTACTATATAAAGTGGATTGAAACCAAACCACTTGCAATGATCAACATTAACAACACTAAAAAATTCTTATAGAAGTGAATCATATGTACGTAGAAAAGGTCACAAAACCCATTTGGATAAAATAATATTTCATAATATCACTAACCTTTCTCACATATACATGTTCAAACTCCTGTAAGCAATAATCATAAACAATAGAATGTAATTGACTAGCAAAAAGTTTGTAAATTTTTGCAAAGAGTAAAAATTCTAAAAGTTAGGCACTATTTTACAAATTAAAAATTCTCACTAACACATATCTTGGTTATAACCAATTTAGGAATTAAGAAAAAAATTTGCTCGATCAAGCAACCATAGACTAACAAACAAGCAAAGCTAGTAAGCTAAGTAATTTTAGTAGAAGTAAAAAAGAAACTTGAAGAAGCAAAAAGTAGTTAGGCAGATGAACTCCCAAAGATACTTTGCTCCTATTAGACTACCCACAAATAGCAACAAAAGAATCTTCCTTCAAGTTGACCTATGGTAGTGAGGCTATGATACCTAAAGTTAAAGAAAATATATAAAAGATGAAAGGCATACAAAGAAGACTCAAATGACCAAAAGAGAAGGGAAAAGCTAAACTACTTAAAGGATGTTTGAGAGGACATGCAAATAAGGATAGTCAAATACAAAAATAGGTTGGCCAATTTTTATAATAAAAGAGTGCACAAGAGAACTTTTGGTGAAAGTAACATTATTTTAAGGAAAATAAAAAAGGATCAATAGGATAACAGAGATGGAAAGTTAGCCACTAGATAAGAAGGATCTTATAAAGTGAAAAAGTCATTGTAAGACAAAGCATATAAATTAAAAACCCTAGAAGGAGTATAATTACCTAAAACTTGGAATGATTCACATCTTTAGATATACTTCATGGCTATCTAAGCAGTAAATAAGAAAATAATTACTTCACAAAAAGAAAAGGGCATCTAAATATACTTTAACAAAATTCAAAGAAACATCTACATAAATCCCTCAAAAATTGAAGTCTGGACTTGATCTTCGATATCTAAGCAAATCTTGTAGAAACTGAAGTCTAGATGGCTTACCTAAGTGATAGCTCATATAAGAAGATAAGTTAGAGTCAATGCCAAGATCTATGGAACCATAAGAAGAATTTGAAAAAATAAAAGTTGTCTTTTTTTTCAAGACTAATCCAACATAGCAGCCTCAAATATAAAATCATGAAAACCTTCTTTAAGGATATTCACAAGTCCAAAGTTAGTCATAAGAGAATTAAGTAAAACATTTACCTCTACTTCCATTGCAATTTCATGATCAACCTCTTTGTTTTTAGATGTCTCCTTTCTTTTCTTGAAGGTCCTTTTAGATAAAGAAAATAAGGCACCTTAAGTGTTATTAATTGCCTTAAAAGTAAATGTCTTGTTTTTAGAATAATTTGCTTTCATCCTTTAAAATTGAGTTATGTCAACCCTACTATTTCTTCAGGTATATCTTTAATTCCTAGCCAAACATTTGCACAAATAAAACAATAATTGTTAAGCAAAACAACACAAGGAACAAAATAAAATAATAGATGCAAAGGAGCATACTCAAAATACTCAAAGGATCTAATGAATCCCAACTTAACTATTACAAGATTAAGTTCTAGTTGTCCACAAAATAAGTATCTAAATCCTCAACCTTAGAAAGCTTAATCTGCTCTTCCTAATGGAAAGGATACAAAAGAACATCATAATCATCTAACTAAAAAGGATGCACTTCATCTTATACACAAATCTTGAAAAAAGAGTCTTTTCAGTATTTAAAACTACTAATAGGATCCTAAAGAATAATTCTTCCTCACCTCTAAAAAAAGCACACCCAACCCCTCTTTCAATTGGCTTGAAAAAGAGAAGCAAAATAAAAATGTGTCAATAAAAAGGTTATAACTAAGCTCCTTACTGATGAGCTTAAAATATATAATAAATACCTAGGCCTATAAAGTAATCCGGGTAGGGCAAACATTTGCACCATGGAGTATCTTGCATTGGAATGCAACAAAAGGAGATGCCACACATAACCTCAAAGTAAAATCTCCATAAAACATAAAAAAAGAGAATAGATCATAACTAAAAACATGATTATCACTTTGACACCCACAAAATAGATAAGTTATCAATCAAATTCACTTGGATAACATATATCACATAGCTCATCTAAAAGGTCTTGATATGTCCATTTTTAAAACACCATATGATTCTGAAGCTTTAAATTTATCTAGTTAAATAATGGGTAATTTCCATATATTTGGCTAATCCTGTCCATTCCCTCTACTTTATAGGACCAATCAACTATGATAATTGTGTTGGGGACTAGATGATCATAATTGCAAATACATGAAAGAAACTCATCAAGATTAAATTTTGAGGAAGATAATAATTCATTATCGAAATTCAAGCGATCACTGAACATAACTAAGCAAAAACTAGTAGACTTTCAAAAGTAAAAAGGAACATCATATCAAATAGAAGGAAGAATTAGTAGCTAGAGAAAAGAATAAAGCTAAAATCAAGAAAAGAGAGAGAGAAAAAGAGAGAGCAAATAGAAAAAGCAACAAATAATTCATTAGAGAAAGATCCACAACAACCAAGCTCACTGAAAATCAAATAAATAGAGAAAAAAGTAACAAAATCCATAAGCACAGTCATTACAAAGAAGCCATGAGCTAAAGAAAGACTTATAAGATGTCGAAAAAGAAAAATCACTTGTTAGATCTATCATAAAATCCAGAACATGATGATAAGTCACAATAACGGAAAACCTTCCTTATAGTAAAAAAATGAACAAAGCTATGAAAGAGAGAGAAAAATGAAAGACTAACTGAGAAATCAAGGCATTTAAAATGAAGAAGCTATTTCATGCAAAAAAAGGATAGTTCCACATGGCTATCAAATTCAATAGCTAAGATGAAAGAGAGCAACAATGTAATTTTTTTCAAAGGAAATAACATTAAAAGTTTGATAGAATGGAATTAATAGCCTAACTTATGAAGTGAGAAAACATGTCATTTAGAAGAAAGGGGCAAATGACAATGAATGTCTAAACAAACATAAACCAATTTGAACAAATACAAGAATAGAAAGGTCTAGTAAAGGTCTCATCCCTAACTCAGACTTACAGCAACAATCTAAGACTAAACAGTCCACTCAAATAGACCAAAAACTACTCAACTTCTCTAGAAGCCTCTAGAAGAACAATATAAAAGCATGACTTCAAAAGTAATAACTATTTGAACATGTGTCCGCTCGTAATTGGCTAAAATGCCATCCCAAATAGATGATCTCCTTAAGATCTATACTGATGAAGCTTATAAAGTTAGCTTACTTGTGTGATAAACTCAATTTATAAATAAGGTGGTTATTTATTTAGATTCTCTCAAGCTATTATCTTAATCCTCTTGGCTAAATATCTACTCAAATACAACCTACTTTGTAAACATTTTATCAAGAGAAAATGATGGTCCAAATTCTATCAATGGATGGAAATTTTAATTCTAAAAATAATTCTTGTTTGAATAAAATAAATATTTTAATATTCTAATTTTCAAAATGATTATTCCAATAACTCATCAAAATATTAATCTATTTTTAATATTTAGATGGTCCTTTCAATTATTTTTGTTAAAAAAAAACTTTTGTGTTCCTTTCCTATGCAATGAGAAAATGAGAATGGGAAACGATGAGTTACAGCCACATATAAACGTACAATTATATAAAACATTAAAATTACAAAATATTCATCTATTTTTAATTTTGAAATGTTCATTTTAAAAAAGAGCTTAAATTTAATTTATTTCTAATATAAAATATTTCATACTATTAATAAATAAGAAAAAACATATTATTAATAAATAATATTTAAAATTTTTAACAGTAGTAAAAAAAATTTAATAATTTTTATTTATATAAAAATATATAGATAAATAATATTATAAAACTAGTTTGCGTTAATAATGAGCTATTAATCCTTAAAAAAATATTTCTTCCATGTGTCTTGACCATGTACTTCCTACATTTCATATACTATGTTAAATTATTTAAAATAATTTTTTAAATATCAAATCCATCAATTTGTATTGTAAGTAAATAATTTTTTTTAAAACTTAATTAATTTATTAATGCACATATCAAATAACTAATGTCTTATTGTAGTACATGAAATATAAATATATAAGAATTTCTCGGCCACTTGCCGAAATGAAAAATGTTTAAGAAAAGAATAAAAGCGACCTATTTATCATAAATATTTATTTATATGAATGTTAATAAAAATTTATTTGATTCATCTAGCATTAGGGTTTATTTTTTATAAAAATTTACTTAATTTTTTATTGTAATTAATTGATGATAGTTATTTAATAGTTATCATTGGTAGATGTGAGAAGAATTTTACACTAAGAAAAAATATTTTTATTTTATTTTATAATACTATTCACCTATTTTGTTTTTAATTTTAGAATGATTAAATTTTATTCCCTCCAACTTTAAAAAATAAAAAATATTCCTTTAATCTTTTCAAAACTTCAAAATAACAATCATCTTCCACTTAATTAACTATTTCATTAAATTATATAATATTTTATAAAATTTTTAAATAAGAATTAAAAAATTATAAAATATTAATTTTTTTTATTTTCTAGATAACAATTTTGTACTTCATATATAAGTATTTAATTAAAATTTTATATATAATTTTATTTTTATTAATTATATAATATAAAAATTTTGAGAAAATAACTGAAAAAATTAATATATTATAATACTTTGATTAGTATTTAAAAATGTATAAAAATTATATAATTTGATAAAATAATTAATTAGGTAAAAAAATATATTATTTTAAAGTTTTGCAGAATTTATTAAATGGATTATCAAATTTCTAAAATTAAAGGCAATAAAATCTAATTATCATGGAATAATTTATATTTTTCTTAAATAATATATTTTCATACAAAACATGTGAAAACAAAATAAATATGATTTACTTTAGAGGTATAAACCTACTCGGATAAGCTCACAATCCAAACGATAAAAAATATCGAAATTGTTGGAGTTTGCAAGTAATCCACCTTTATTTCTTTATTTTCTATTATTTTAAATTAAGTATTAAATATTAAAATTTTAATATGAAAATATAAAGTCTTTAAGCAATATTAATCATAATTAATCAGTTATTTTTTTTAACTTACATAATAATTAGTTAAAAAAAGTTTAAAGAATTATATTAAGCAATTAAACTTTAAATTAAATTAAAAATATTTAAATATTTAAAAGACAGCGAAATTAAATGGGCCTGTGGATTTATCCACATGAGCCCACGACAGTGCAAATTTACTTATATAACCCAGCAGAAAAACCGGAATTCAGATAAAGAACCACCATCGGTCCAAGCCCGTGCGTTAGGACCGGTTTTACATCCTTAATTTAAGCGGAGGGGAAAAAAACAAATATATATGTCAAAGCAACGGGAAACTTGCTGTATAATCAAGGTAACTCTTTCAGTTATTCTATGTGAACCAACCACTTTTGTACATCACTTCATTTTACAAAAAAAAAAAAAAGCCAAAAATTAACGTCCTGATGTCTTCCGCAAAAACCCCAGAAACCCATTAAGAATGTAACTCAAAATCAATTCCCAGTCTTCTCTTCTTTACCGGTATTACATGATTCACACGTGATACCGGTTCAAACCCTAGCGTTAACTCCAAACCGACATCGCTGCCACCGTCATCGGGTCGCTCGTTCGGTTCCGCCATGGGTTCCGGTTCATCCCGGAAGAACATCGAGGTTTCCGTTGTCTCCCCCGAAATCATGCTCTCATTTTCTTTGCTTTCTACCTCCACCGCTTTCGGTGCCTCCGACTCGTGACTCAGCGACGATTCATGGCTCCCCGCCCGTTTCACTACCTCGCCGGCAGCGGATGCGGCACAACCCAGTGATCCTCGGTCACTACCAGTGGACGCCTTTTTGGGTTTCGGCTTAGAGCGCTTGAACCGGGATCGAGTCTTAGCTACTTTTTTAGGACTCTTTGAAGGGGCCAAGTTCTCGTCCTTGGACACGTGGCGCATGTCATGCGCCTTCAACGGCGGGCCTTGGCTGCTCGCGGCGGCTTCAGAGGTTATCGGCGTTATCGGCCTTCCCATCAACACAGCCTCCACAGCGGCTTGGCAGAGCTGCCAGCTTCCGGACCACAACAACCCGACGCAACCATAAATCGGGTTCACTATCCGCCCGCATGCTTCGTATAGTAAAGAACGAAAAATTGCTGCATAAAAAAAATAATAATAATAAAACCAAACTATATCAGTAACACTCGCTTTACTTTGTTTGGTTGCCGAGAAAATGGAAAAAAGTGGAAAGAAAGAAACCTGGGCGAAGATGCTGAGGGCCAGCGTTGATGAGGTTGATAAGTCCAGCGCGACCATAGAACTTGGCAAGAAAAAGAGTGGCATTAGCTTGAGATTCAGGGCTTCTGATCCATTGCAGACAGGGTCTGATACTACAATTCTCGCTGCAACCTTTTCGGAGAACTCGGCATCCATTGCAACTCAACCGCATTTTGCAAGCTTTCTTTTGAATCTTGGAATTGAGTGGTAGATATTGTAGAGAGAAGGCGATGGAAGAGGAAAAGAGATAATTTGGGTGAGTTGGAGTGAGGAAGAAGGTATATATTAGTTGGGGGGTGGGCCGCGCAGCTGGTTTTTCTTTCGAGAACTGCGGGACGTAGCTGTTTTTTATAAGATTTGCTAGAAGATACGTGCAATGGTTTGGTCTAAATGGGAAAAATGAAACCCACTTTTGCTGAAAGCGCGTGACTTCAAATTTACATTCTTGAACTTGAATCGATGCAAAAAAAAGATGGAAAAATAATTTATGTAGAAGGGAAAAAAAATAAAAGCTAAAAAAGTATGTTTTAAATTAGAAAACAATTTTCATTAAATGGGAAGGCCGTTTAATTTGCAGGAATAGCATGAGAACTTCTAATTTTCAAGAAATAGAAAAAATGTGTTATTTAATTGGTTCTTGTTTAAAAAATTGGAAATAATAAAATTTTTCAAGTAGTTTTAACTTTTATAGAATATTAAAAGTTATTTATTTATCTTTTTCTAGTTAAATTTACTTTTTATATTCTTTATATTTAAACCTATATCTATTAAATTCGATTAATGATAATGTTATCCTTTTATTTGATTATATTAAGATTTCACTTCGTGGAAAACATTTATCTCCATGCCGTTCTTTCCTTGTTCCTAATGAATCTTGTTTTTATATATATTATTTAATTATGTTCATTTTTTTGTAAAAGAGTTTTTCGTTAAATATATGTATTTTAATAAGAAGCAAATATCTTTAATGGAATAATTGATAATTTTATATAACTCTAATTGATATCAAACTATGTAACATGCATAATATTACATGCAAATAAATGAAAAGATTAGATAGATAAGTAATATATGTATTTTTGAAGTAATATAATACTCCATAATAAAAATAAATGAAATTATGAGTTACAAATTAATTTAATTTTTATGAAAAATATAAAATTATGAATTAACAATAATTATAATATAAAAGATATTATATACATGATTTCAAAGAAAATTGATAAAAAATAATTAAAATTTATTAATATATATTATAATAATATTAATGATATAGTAATTAATTATTAATACTTCTCAAAAAATTTAAAGTTGAATAAAAAAATAAAAAAATTACATTTTAGGAAGTGTTATTTTTTTTAGTGTCAACTAAATAACTTTGAATATTTTTCAAAAAGTTCACATAAAAAATTACTTCCTAAAAAATTTAATTTCTCATAAAGATGCACTTCCTTTCATGTAATCCAAATAACTCCATAGATGGTTGAAAATTTTGTAATTTAAAATTTTTCATTTTGCATAATTTATCAAATAAATTTTTTTATTTGTATTATGAGTCATTTTGCCACTCATTCTTTTTCCATCTATTGTTTATACATACAAAAAAACATAAAAAATATATTTATTTTAATTTTTTATTTTTATTCTTTTTTTACCACACTCAAACAAAAGTTAAAAGTACATTATTATATCTTAGCCTTTTATTTGAAATATACAAAAATAAATCTCAATTCATTTTTTAAAAAAATAAAGGATTTAGGTACACAAGAATGAAGGGTGAAGCATTATTTTGAGCTTTTAAATTTTTAAATTCAAGCTTGACTATTACGTTGGGTTTATGATAAACTTGATGTGACTTTCATGACCACATAAAAAAATATAATGTATATTATAGAATAATTATAGTCATATGAAAGGACATGATTTAAAGGCTATTAGTGAAAATTTACATAAATATTGCATAATATGAAAAGTCATTATCATAAATTGGATTTAGATACTTAGCCAAAGTCATGTATCTAAATTAAATATATATTATTTAAGATTAATATACCCTTGAATGCATTTGGTGATTTTGCATATGAAAGGTCTTCCACTTAATTACTTGAGTTAATTGGATTCATGAATATTAGAGAAAAGTGAAAAGTTAAGACTCTTTAATGGGTTAAGCCACGAAGGCTATAAATAAGACTCTTAGTCCCTCTTTTCACTTATGAACACAAATTTGTGTGACTCATATTATCCCATAAATATTATAGTCCTATTTAAGTAAGAAGAGAGAAGGTTAAGGTATTATCTAATTCTATATCTTATTTTATTTGTTGTAACTTTTAGATTCATTATATCTCAAGGTATTTCTATTGGTGTGTGTCCTAGGAACCAATCATATAGATGATTGAAATGATACACAATATATTATATTTTATTTTAGGTAATTTAATTATTATATTTTTTTCATAATTTTATTACTATTCTGCGTGATTTATAACTTAATATAATAATTATCCTTGTAATAACTTCGTTATTCTTAAAATGCCCCTAATTAAATATTATTATGAAAAAGATAATAATAATACATCAAGACTAGCATGTATAGTGACTAATGATTACGAATCATGGATATGTGATATCAACTCAATACATGAGTACGTTGTTAGTGAACAATATACTGGACTGACTATTATGAGAATATTATATGGATAGACGTGTCATAAGTTATTATTATATGATCACAAATGCACATAAACCTTTAACCTAAAGTCACTACGGTTCTTTACATGATAAATTACTCACTTTAATATTATCCTATGTCACATTTAATCAGGATGATGAATAGAGCATTGATTGGGTGTGTCATGAATCATACAGAAGGAAGTGAGTGATGTAAATGGGATTTTGTTACTCTTATATAAAAGAGAAATATCCTTGAGCCCTTTGATTGAGTAAGACTTAGAAATGCATGGCCATGCTCAATTGAATTAATATGTGATATTAATATTTTATTTTAAGTATACTCAATATTAAGAAATATAAATTAAACATTGATGAGGATGACACACTCCATGCCTCCAGTTCAATTTGGATATTATTACAAAAGGGATTATGATGCAAAAACGTTAATCATATATTGGGTGGATGTCGAATCACAAACATTCTTACTACTTGAGTGGCAGTGATATATTGTTAGATACCGTTCACTGTCTATGGCTTAATAATGAGTCATTGTCAATATAGTAAGAACCTATAGGGTCACACAAAAGGAGTAGGAATAAGACAATAATTAATTGAATTTTAATTAGATTAATATCCAATTAATTAGATTTATTTTCGTGCATATATATATATTATTAAATAATAATATATTTTTTACGTAGTAAATATAATTATTATTATGTAATATTATTTGATATTAAAGTAATATCAAATAATTATGTTATTAAATATTAGATAAATATATTATGAGATAATATTATTTTAATATTTGATAACTATATACAATTATCTAATAATTAAGATATTTATATTATGAGATAATATTATTATCTAATATTAGATAATTAATAGATAAGTCCTATCTCTCCCCATTATCTCTAGGATAAGGATAAGATGAGTTATTAAGTGTGATTAGGATTTTAGAAGCATTATCCTAATAGGACTAGAATTGTAGCTTACCTAAGTTCTATAAAAAGGGACTTGAGAACAACACTTTTATGCACACGCTCATAACTTCCATACAAATCCTAAATCACTCATAAAACATCCAATCCTAAATCCTAGAGAGAAAAATGCATCCTAGCATATTTGTGGAGGGTGAGAGGTCGTTGTTCATTTCGTGTGAATACCATAGAGACGCTGTACCTTTCGGCCAGCGTTTGATTCATCTGCTCTCAAGTTTTGATCAGTAGAAACATGAGTGCCCAATAGGTAAAACCCTAATCATTGATTTATGTTTTTTGCATGGAACCTAAGTAAAATTCGGATTAAATTTTGAATTTTCGCTGCATATGATAATCCGAATTCCTAACAATTTCATCTATCTTTTCTTACTTCCACATTTTGTTATGCTTAACTTGTTTAAACATTATAACTTATTTGTAATTCTAATCATAGCTAAGATCCAAGTAATAAAATTTTTCTAACATTAAATTTTTTTAACATATAGTATCAAAGGCAGGTTATGGCTTATGATTATAATTATATTAATGTTCATTTGTGTAATATGTTAAGTTCTTTATGGTTGTTTTATTTTCACCAAAGTGAAGCAAGACATATCCGTGGTTAGAATATTACACAAGTTCTAAAAGATGTGACTATAGAATTTTTATGGTTAAAGGTGCAATTATTTTATAATCACACTATAGTTTTGAGTTATTTTATGCTTAAAGGTGTTTAACACCTCAAAATAAAGATTTATAAAAGTGAATGAAGTTTATCACTTTTGAGTAAATAAATTGCATGTCATATTTTATCTTAAAAGATATGTACGATGATGCACTGAGATTACTCTTGAATTATCACATAATGATTTGCTAATTGATTGTGATTATGGCTTAAGCTATCTCAATAGGTTTTCTCTCTAGGCATATGTCAAACATCCCTAGACTAAATGACTACAATTTTGGAGATTGGAAATAATAATTACTAATTGCATTGGGATGCTTGGACTTGGACTTATGCCTATGAATTGATGAACCTAAAAAGCTAACTGAAACAAGTTCTTTTAAGCAATGATCTAACTATAGCAGTTGGGAAAGATTTAATTGTTTGAGCCTCTTAGTTATAAAAAGTTAAGATTACGAAGAATATTCATATGTCCATGGCGGATTGCTTAACGCTAAGCAATTCTTCAAATCTACAAAGAAATAATTCAAATCTTCCATCAAGGCATTAACAGGTATACTTATGAGTAATTTGACTACTAAACGATATTATAGGATGTCTAGTATTTGTGAATATATACTGGAAATAACAAACTTGATTGAACAACTTAAATCTATGGATATGACAATTTGCAAACCTTTTTTAATGTAATTTGTTCTCAATTCTCTTCCTCCTTAATTTGATCAATTTAAAATAAGTTATAACACACATAAGAAAAAATGGACCATAAATGAATTAATTATCATGTGTGTTCAAGAGGAGAAAATATTAAAGAAGAAGAATTGCATTCTAGTCCATTGGTTCACATGATATCACAGGGTCATAATGATAAAAGGCCCAAAAAAAGTAAGAAGAGTGCAAATTAACCACCAAATCATGGAAAAGAAGTTATTGCACATAATGGTGCAAATACAAGTTCTATAAAATGCTTCTTTTGTAATAAAAAAGGTCATATGAAGAAAGATTATCCAAAACCTAAGAATTAGTTTGAAAAGAAAGGTAATTATTTTACCTATGTTTGTTTTGAAATCAATTCAATTAACATTCCTTCCAATACTTAGTGGTTAGATTCTAATGCCATAATTCATGTATCTAATTCTTTACAAGGATTCCTTTTAACTCGAACCTTACTACCGCATGAAAGGATCATTCTTATAGGAAATAAAGAACATGCTAATGTTGAAACCATCAAAACCTATAAACTTGTTCTTAATATTGGTTGTTCCTTGATATTGTCAAACACCGTTTATGTCCTTTCTTTTTCTAGAAAGTTAATTTCTATTCCCCATCTTGACTTGGAAGGATATTGTTTTAAATTTAGCAATGGAACCTTTGAGATGTATAAAAATAACATTTTAATTAGATCTGGCATTTTGTCTAATGAGTTGTACAAAATTCATCTTGTCCTTCCTTTTCTTAAGCTAATTTTGCTTTGAATTTAGATACATATGTTGGCATTAAAAGAACTCATCAAAATAAAATTTCATCTTTTTTATGGCATAAAAGGCTAGGTCATATCTTTAAGGAAATACTAGAATGATTAGTCAAGGATAGTGTCATAGCAAATCTCAAAATTTTAAATTTTGGTACTTGTATTGATTGCATTAAAGGAAAATAAACTAAAAATACCAAGAAAGACACCATAAGAAGTTCCATATTACTTGAAGTGATACATATAGATATATGTGGACCATTTCCATCTTGAATAGGAAGGAAAAATATTTTATCACTTTTATTAATGACTTTTCACATTATGGTTACCTTTATCGTATTAAAGAAAAATCTAATGCCTTGGAAATGTTCAAAATTTTTAAGGCAAAAGTTGAAAATCAACTAGAAAAGAAGATAAAGGTTGTGAGATCTGATAAGGGTAGTGAATATTACAGGAAATATGATGAAACTAGTCATAATTTAGGTTCATTTGCTAGATTCCTTCAAGAAAATGGCATTATAACATAGTGCACAATGCCCAATACACCTCAACAGAATGGTGTAGCCGAAAGATATAACCGTTCCTTATTAGATATGATAAGGTGTATGATAAGTAATTTTACTCTACCAATATTCTTATGGGGAAAGGCAATTAAAATGCCAATGTATATTTTAAATTGTGTTTCTACGAAGATTGTCCCTAAAACTCCTTATAAATTATAGGTAGGTAGGAAACTAAGTTTAAATCATCTTCGTATTTGAGGTTATCCTATTGAAATAAAACTTTTTAATCCATATGAAAAGAAATTAGATTCTAGGACAATAAGTTATTATTTTATTAGTTATCTTGAAAGGTCCAAAAGATATAAGTTTTGTTATCCTAATCATTATATCAGAATTATTGAAATAGGTATGGCAAAGTTCCTTGAACATAGAATTGATAATAGGAGTTATGGATCAAGAAAGATGGTGTTATCTCTAATTGAGGAATCAACTAGTTTTCAAACTAGTTTGGAGATATCACCTATAAAGGAAAATAATAACCCCATTATACATTTCGTCAAAGAAAATACACATGATGGAGAAAATATAGTTCATTTAGAATCATTAAGGCATTCTCAAAGGACAAGGAAAGAAGCCACTCCAAATAATTATATTGTGTTCCTATAAAAAGAAAATTTTAACATTGGGATTAAAGATGATCCAATGACATTTTTACAAGCTATAAGAAATGAAGAATTTGATAAGTAGTTAAATGCCATGAAGGATGAAATGGCATTAACGTAGAAAAATCAAGTCTGAGAATTGGTTAATTTTCCTAATGGGGTTATTCTAATTCAATGTAAGTGATTTTTCAAAACCAAAAAGGACACCAAAGGTAATATTAACCGATATAAGGCTAGACTTACTGCTAAAAGTTTCACTTAAAGAGAAGGAATATATTATAATAAAACATTTTCTCTAGTATCAAAGAAAGATTCTTTTAGGATTTTTATGACATTAGTAGCTTATTTTAATCTTTAGTTACATCAAATAGATGTGAAAATAACTTTCTTGAATGGGAATATAGAGGAAGAAATATATATACAGCAACCTCAAGAATTTAAGGAAATAGGGAATAAACATTTAGTTTCATAATACCATTACAACCTTTAGGTTTAAAGCCAATGAACTTAATGATTGTATATATCTAAAGGTCAATGAAAGTAAACTTGTTTTTGTCATTCTGTACATGGATGACATACTAATTGCTAGTAAAGATCATACTACATTACATGAAACTAAACCTTTTCTTTCTGAGAATTTTGAAATGAAGGATATGAGAAATACCTCTTATGTTTTTGGAATTAAGATTTACCAAGATAGGTTTAAGAAATTACTTGGTTTATCTCAAAATACTTATTTTAAAAAAATTCTTAAAAGATTTAAGTCTAGCTCCTATTGTAAAAAGTGATAAATTAAGTTAAACTCAAGGATCATAAAATAAACTTAAGTGAAAGGAAATGGACTCTATTCCATATACCTTTACTATTGGAAGTTTATTGCATGCTCAAATGTGCACTCACCCAAATCTTAGCTATGTAGTTGGAAGCTAGGAAAATACCAAAGTAATCTTAGAATGGATAAGTCGAAGGCAATAAAGAAGGTGTTATGTTACCTTTAACGTATTAAGAATTATATGCTCACTTATCTATATTGCGATCCACTTGAGGTGGTTGGTTATTATGACTTAGATTTTATAGGTTGTGTGGACACGTTGAAATCCACATCTAAGTATATTTTCTTGTTAACTAAAGGAGTCATTTCTTGGAAAAGTGTAAAGTAAATTCTGACAGCTTCTTCAACCATGGAGTTAAATTTATGGCATGCCATGAAGCCACTTCTAAAGTTGTTTAGTTGAAGAATTTTATAGCTGGATTAAAAATTATAGATTCTATTTGAAGGCCTTTTACAATCTTTTGTGACAATTCAACTACTATTTTTTTCTCTAAGAATAACAGGTGTTCAAGTAAATTAAAACACATTAAGTTGCAATACTTGTTGGTCGTGAAAAGGTACATAATAAGAAGTATCTATTGAACACATTAGTACCAAAATGATGGTAGCAGATCACATGACTAAAGCATTAACACCTAAAGTATATAAAGATCATGTATTATCCATAAAACTAATTAATAGAAATGATCTTGTATAATTAATGTGATTTACACATTTCGACTTGTCTCCTTTGTATATATGGACATTATGGAAAAAGGGATGGCTTGTGTGTTTTGTAATTAAAGTGGACCATTAATATGAACATTCAATATTAGTTCATGATAGTTTAAATTTGTTCATATCTTTCGCCATTAAGCTTTTCTTAAAAGCGTGCTGGTATTATGTTGCATAATTGGAATTATATCATCTATAAATGTAAATTAGTTATGATCCATATTGGTGACAAGTCTAAAAAAAAGATAATTGATCATTATAGTTTCATAGTGGCCACGATTTCTACAAATTCATTAAGTTTCTTAAGCTTATTGCTCATTCGGCCAAGTGGAAGAATGTTGAATTTATGATAGACTTAATGTGATCTTCATGACCACATGAAAAGATATACTCTATATTATGGAATAATTATAATCATATGAAAGGACATGATTTAAAGGCTATTAGTTAAAGTCTACATAAATATTGTATAATATGAAAAGTCATTATCATAAATTAGATTTAGATACTTAACCAAAGTTATGTATCTAAATTAAATATACATTATCCAAGATTAATGTAACCTTGAATGCATTTGATGGTTTTTTATATAAAAGGTCTTCTACTTAATTATTTGAGTTAATTAGATTCATGAATGCTAGAAAAAAGTGAAGAATTAAGACTCTTTGATGGGTTAGGTCATGAATGTTATAAATAGGACTCTTGGTCCTTCTTTTCATTCATGAATGCAAGTTTGTGTGACTTCCATCATCTGACAAATATTATAGTCTTATTTGAGTAAGAAGAGAGAAGGGTAAGGTGTTATTTAATTCCATATCTTGTTTTATTTGTTATAACTTTCAAATTCATTATGACTCAAGGTATTTCATTTACCTTTTTCTTACTTCTGCATTTTGTTATGCTTAAGTTGTTTAAACATTATAAGTTATTTGTAATTGCAATCATAGCCAAGGTCCAAATAATAATTTTTTTTTAACATATTACATGAATCTAACATATTCAATAATTATTTTTAATAAAAAATAATAAAAATATGATAGTAACTTCCTCTTTAATTTCATTTTTTCAACAATTTTTTTCATCAAAACAAGAAAACACTCCTCATGCATAATGGGTTTGAACACTTGATGTTGAGTGTATGTCTCAAGTGAAATACAAATCATACAATTATTTTAAAAAAATAGAAAACATAATAATATCTAGGATATGTTTTGTAATATTAAAGTATTTAAGTTTGAATTTTAAGTGCTTACTCCATTAAGTACTAAATTTGTTTTGATTAATTTTTATTTTAAGTATTGAATTTAATCAATAATTCAAAAGTTTTTATTAAAAATATTAAAATCTTGTAAAATTTTAAAATTATTCTTGATTATAATTATAATATTAAATATTTGATACATCAAATCCTTAAATGATATTATGTATATTATTTCTAATTTTTTAAAAAATAAAGATAACGTTGAATGTATTTATCTAAAATTCTCATTCAAATAAGGGTCATAGTTGAACGAATTCAGCAAATTTTGTACTTAATTTAATATTTAATCTTAATAAATTAAACAAACAAAAGTTAATTTATTTTAAATTTGAATCCTTCAATAAATTGTTAAAATGCCATTTTTAAATGCATTCTTATTTATTATATTATCTCTAACATTTACTCTACTATTTTAGAGGGAGCCAAATGAATGGTATATTTTCACAAGAAAAATTTACATATAAAATTTTAAAAAAAATAAAATTTTGGGGGCCATGCCCCTCGAGCACCATGACCCTCACGGATACAGTTATTGTTCTTTACACATTTCTAAAGTATTGAATTCCAGCTCATTTTAGCATTTCAAATGGGAAAAATATTTTTTTTTCAATAAAAAGAGAAAATAGGCACAATCAATGTTAATTATCTTTTTCAAATTTTATTACAGAAATACTCTCTTATTACAAAATATTTAATTTAAATTATAACTATTACTAAAAAAAAAATCTATCACCATCTTACTAAAATAATAACAATCACAAAGTCACTTACTGCTTTATTAACTGCAAATAAGATAATTAAGTTATTGTTCCTAATCAAAATTTTTAATCTTTTCTATATATATATATTTTTTTTGGGATCATATTCAACCCATTTTTCCTATAGAAGTGGGAAAAAATTGTAATTTAGACCCATGATATAATAGAGTAATTGAATTTCAGCTCCGTCTACATTGTAAACGTAAAAACTCGAAAATGATACACCCATCTATTTATAAAATAAAAATGAAAATATGACAAAATTTGAAAATTACTCTTCACATTCACAATACAATAATCTAATAGAGATACAATACGCTTACATGAATCAATATATCAATTTATTTAAAAATTTATATTAATTTTTTTGAAAATATTATTTAAAAAAATTAATAACTAAATTATAAATAATTATATATGATAAAAATATAAAATTTTTATTTTAATAAAATAATAATAAAATTTTAAAATATTATTTTTTAATAATTAAAAATGTTTTTATAAAAATAATAATAAATTAAATTTATATTATAAATTTTATTAATTATAATAAATAAAGTAAATAAATTAACTTATTTAACATATTTAATAAATAAATTAATTCAAACCAAACGGATTACCACCAATGATCAGCCACTTTTTTTTTTTTTCACATCGTCAACCTATTATCATCTTCCAGTCCTCTCCGCTGGGCACCTAATCGCCCTCCTCTTCCACGTCAACTGCACCTTGTCGACATTGTTAAAAAATCTCTTAAATTTTTTATTATAACTTTAAATGATGAAATTATAATTTATAAATATTTATTACATATAAAATTTATTCAAATTTATTATTTATATGAAAAAAGTTTAAAAATTTTATATAAGAGTTATATTTTTTATTTTTTGAAATTAAATTTTCAAACGAATCATATTAAGGTTTAAAGTGAATCCAAATTTAATCAATTTGAATCTTCTATATGTGGTTACGTTTGTTTTATATTAGAAAAATTAGATACAAAGTTTTTAAATGTAACGAGGCTTGGGATCTTTTTCTAAATAAAAACTGTTTTTAAAATCCCTAAACAAACATGCCCTTATATTTATCGACACTACCTTCTTCCGAATATAACTGAAAAATCAAGAGAATGGAAAGAAGAAGCGCGTGCAATCACGCGGAGGTGTCAGAGTGGCATCGAATCCCACATATACGTGTGAATGAGTTAGGAGGGTCCGACTAACAGTGGTTTATGGATAATGAACAGAGACACACTCAGAATTACAAAGCTCCTGGTTTTCAGGAAGATGGCGTGAGAGTAGATTGGGATCTCTAAAATATAAAATATATTTTAGGGAGTATAATATTTAATTATATTATTAATTTTAATTTATAATTTTATAAATAATAAAAAATAAAAAAATTAATAATTAGATTAGATATTTTATTTTTTAAAATATATTTTATATTTTAGAAAAATTCAATCATAAAAGTGGTATTTGTAATAAACTAATAATAAAAACCAGACACCGGTTTCCAGATTGGTGTTGGGACTGTGGGCGCGTTTGAACTAGAAGCCATTGTAGCAAATGTCAAGCCAACGGTTTCAGGAGTCGTATGCGGGCGTCATGTGTTTCGGTTTGTACTGAGCAACAATCCAGACAATGTCCCATGAGAGGATCGAGTGTGATACTCTACACCTGATAAACGGGTCCGTTTCATCCGCGGCAAATTCGTTCCTGCAAATTCGTCACAAATAGATTTGTTTGTCATATTTACGATTACTTACTTTATTTTTTTTTATTATCGTTTGAAGTTAATATATAAAAATTTTTTAAAAAATAATTTTAGTTTTAAAGGTGATAAATTTCAATTTATTAATATATTTTTATTAAAAATCAATTGATAAGTAAAATTATTAAATATTTATCAAAACAGTAAGGGTAATATTTGAAATAAGATAATAAATATAATTTTAAATTTTTTAAAATAAAAACAAAATCTTCTTAACAAAATAACCCTTAAAAAGGAATGGATGGAATAACTGATTCAATTAATTATTGTTAATAGATAATTTGATTAATTAATAATATTAATTATTTAAAAAAATAAAATTTGATTAAATCAATTATTTATATGTAAAATAATATATAAATATATAAATATATTTTATAATTTATTTAACTAATATTTTATTTTAATAATATTTCATATTTGATATATTATTTTTGTGATTAAACTTTCTTGTAAATATATATCATTATAATTTGTTATTTCTTAAATTTTTGCTTAAAATAAATTATTATATTTATTTAATTTTATTTTAAGAATAAATAATTATAATTTTGGAATGGTTGGTCAATTAATACACTTCATACATATAGATAAAAAATATGATGTATATAATAAAAAGGGTACAAGTGAGTAAAGATATGGGATAAAACCTTTTTTGATGAATTTAATTTATTATAAATACCACATAAAATGATAAATATGATAACAATTTTTTCAATATTTGTAAATAAATTCAAAGAATAAATTTTATTTCTATTTATTTTATACTTTGAATTGTCTTATATTTGTTGTCTCGTACTCTTTTTTATACATACAATGTTTATTATATTGGAAGTTAAGATATTGAAGTTTCTTTTTGGTTACAAGGACAAAGGAAGAAATAAGTGTATAATTAAAGGATAAAATATCCTTCACTTAACTTTGGCTTAAACAATTATTTGAAAATGGTTTTCTTAATTTTTTTAAATTGACTAATTGAAGGCTAATAAAGTAATTAAATTAATCATTTGCCAAGTACCCAAAATAGTTGTTTGATTAAATCAATCAGCCAATATAAGTTAAAAACTACTAGTAAAGTCATTTGTCAAATATTCTCATAAATTGGATTGGATGGGTTCATAATTTTTTGTAGATTCTTTAAATAAGAATATGAGTCTCAAATTTTTTTAAATATTTAATATTTTTAGATTCAAAACAAGAATTATAAATTTAAAAATCACACATTGAAATTATTTTTAACTAAACCAACAATTCAAAGTTAAATAAATTATAATAAAATTTAATTAATTTTAAAAATTATTAATTTAAAAATAAAATTATTAATATATAAATAATTTACTTAAATTGAGTTAGGATAAAAGATAAAAAACTAAATTTGATAATAAATATTGGATTAATTGAATGAGAATTTATATGATGTATTAATTTAATTTGGATATAAAAATATAAAAATAGACATAAAAAGACAAAAATGTGAACCTACTTACATACTTTCAGTCTAGTCCGTATGGACCACGTACTAGACTGTATTATATTCATATTTAAATGGAGTTACCTTTTACAAATTCGAATCCACATTTTTTTTACGAATTTACAGGCTGGTTTGCTTTTAATGGCTTTATATTACACACAATTTTAACATGTATTTTTTTAATTTTCACTAATAGGGACAAAGCCACTTGTGACATTGAGGGTGCTGTGACCCAAACCACAACGTTTTACTATATATATGTGAATATATTGTATATTTTGTCCCTTCTTAAATTTTATTTTGGTCCAAATTTAAATCAAACCTTTTCTTTTGAATTAATAGAGTATTGAATATTAATTAATTATATATTTATTGTATTAAATTATAGGTAAATTTTTTTAATAATCATTAGTTTATAAGAATAATTTTAAAATTATATTTAACTATATTATATCACTGATAACATAAAAATATTTTATCTTTCTTATATTTTTTGGATGACTTTTTAATAAATTTTTTTAAAAATATGTATTTTTACGGCATAAAAAAATTAGTAATTCATTTTAAATCTATGATGTCTATTATAATTTTTATCCCTTCAATCATTTGAACTAATTTTATAATTTACAGTAATAATTATTTAACTTAAAATATTGGATTTGTTGATGCATAAAAATTTAAAAAATAAAAATTATAGCGATTTATTTTTAATTTATTTAATAATATTTTTCAGTTATGCGTCATATATAGGTAATATTTTATCCCCAAGCAAAAATTTCAAACTCCGTCCTTGTTTATTAAGATCTAGATGTTCAATTATTCCATTTGTTTCTTATCACGTGCCATAATTAACCGGTGTCATAAATATTAAAAAATATAATATAATGTATTTATTTTAAATAAACATTCTAAAGCTATTTTTAATGTATAAATTTCAAGATAATTAAAAATAAAAAGAAAAATATAATGAAATAAATGTAAGTTAATTAAAAATATAAAATAATGAAATATATACTAATAAAAAATTAAAAAATTAATGTTATACTAGAATTTTAAAGCAATTAATAAAAAGAAATACATTTTTTTAAAATACAACAGATAATAATGAAGGGAAGAGGTTTTTTTTCTTTTTAGAATAGAGACATCATCTTTTTTCAGATTTTAATTTTTATTAGAATTTATAATTAAAAATTTTATATTTATTTTTCTCTTGAATTCACCCCTTTAATTTTTCCAAAATAAAAAAAGAATTGAGGGAATAAATTCCAAATTATTATGCATTCAACCTGCAAAAAAATTCCAGTTTTCATATTCTTTCATGTTTTTAATCAAAAGTCGTAAGTTTTTTTTATAAGAATTTAAGATTTTTTATTCTGATTTTTACATATTTATTATATTCAAAATTTATACAAATTTCTAATTTTTGATAAAAAAATTTCAAAGTTTTAAAAATCCGTATACTTTTTGCATTATACGTTTTTTTTTTCAGAACCTATCGCATCAAAACTCGGAAAGACAATATATGGAGCACTTGTAAGAGTTTATAATGGTCCGCAAATGCAGATTTTACGCTCCTTCCCAACGAAGCGATAAATTTTATAATAGAATGGCAAATTTGCATTTTTATTCCATAATTTTTTACTAAATTTCAATCTTGTTCTTTAAATTTTATTTTAAAAAATTCACGTTTTAATTTTTTTTCAAAAGCGCATAATATTACTTTGCAACTTAATACTATAAGATTTTTTTAATAAAAATACTTATATAACCACTAATACAACAACCTACGTAACCATATAATATTCTTATAATAAAAGACACTTTCAATTCTTTAACTTTTATTAAAATTTTAATTATGTTTCTTAAATTTTATTTAAAATAAAATTATCTTTTAATTTTGCTTCTCCAAAATAATATAGCTGTTTAATTTGTCATTCCTTCAGTGAGCTTCAGACTTCATTCCATCCCCTTCCACTTCATTATCACCGGTTCCCTTCATTTTTTTATGTAAATCGTTTTTTGAAAAGGTTTTCTTTTATCTTTTTATATATTACTTCAAAATTTTACTGAAATATTAAATGTTATTTTCAATTCTATCCTTTTTTATTAATAAATATTTCATTATTCTACACTCTCAATTCACTTACATTTATTACATCATATTTTTTTCTTTATTTTTAATTGTCTTGAACTTTATATAAAAATGATAATTTTGAAAGGTTTACTAAAAATAAATAAATTAAATTATGTTCTTAATATCTATAAAATCAGTTAATTGTAATAAAAAAATAGTAAGAATAATTAATCTCCTATAAGTATCTCATTTGATTTATTTTGATCAATATTTCTTCATGTAATCAACTTTTTTTTACACCAATTTACTAAAAAAGTTTAGTTGATATTTGTATCAATTGTAATTCAATATTTTCAAAATTATCAGTATTGATATTTCTTCTTCACCATTAAAATAAATTTTTTCATTATCTTTAAAAAGTTAGAAAGAGAATTGCTTAAAACAAAATTTCAGGGAGAAAATTAAAATTTTAGTAGCAGTTAAGAAATTAAAAATGTCTTTCTACCATAAAAATATGATTTATATAAATTATATAAGATGCTAAATTTAATACCATATAAGCATATACGTTACAAATCGTAACGATATTAGACTTTCAAATAATATTGCATATTTTTTTAAAAAAAATTGAGGATAAATTTATTTCAAATAAAATTTAGAAAAGAAGAGTGAAGCCACGACTAAAATTAAGGATTGGAAATGCTCTTTTGCCGAATAGAATTCAATAGAAGATGAGAGATATTATAAATTATAAATGATTAATATAAATAATGAATACGTGTCATTAACAATAAATTTTACGGATTCATACCCAGACATTTATGGACTTGATTTCAAATACTAATTTTGTAAAATAATGAATCATATTTTATATTTTTAGGATAAAAATATTTAATCTAATAACCCATAACTTATTGAAAAATTAATTTATATATATTAAATTTTATGCAATATATAATAAAATTGACTGATAATTTAACAATAAAAAATAGCAGGACGTGACTGATTTGAATAGGGATTTAGTTAGTTTGTATTATATATAAAAGTTATGCAAAAATAAGAGAAAAAAAAATACTATCTTGGAGAGATAGTGAGAGGGTGAAAAGATGTAATTATAATTTCTTTTAATAAATATAATTGTGTGTCAACAGTTGTCCGCAGAATATATATTGATGACAATATTATTAACAAAGTTATATGATTGTAAGAATTGAATTGAAGAATGAGGCTGTGGGTATAATCACGCAATGAAAAAAGTAAGCATTATTGAATTGAAGAGTGACGAATGAGTCATTGGGTATGGATTTTTGGCTTTACAGCCATTGGCATTGTGGGCGTTTGATAAGCTTGTTCACAAGCTTTTAACTAATTTGATTGGTTTTAATCAAGTTAATTAATTATTTTAAATGTCTGATAAATAATTTACTGATTAGTTGATTAGTTCCCAACTAATAAATTTGAAAAAAAATCAAATAATTGATTTATTCGGTTTATATATATTAAAAAATTAATAAATATAATTAATTATAATTTTTTTGAAAGAAAATATAATAAATAATAAATTATAATGGTATATTTTTAGAATAAAATTTAATTTAATAAATAATATATTAAAATTTGAAATATTTTGAAAATAAAAGAATAATATACTTATGTTTCTATATATCATTTTCTCTATAAATATCTAAGGAGAAAATAAAAAATACTTCCTTCAATTTTGAAGTGGTTGAATTTTTACCACCTCAATTTTAAAAACTTATAAATCATCTCCTTAAATTATAAAAAACATAGAATTAACACCTACCATTAACTTAATTTACTATTTTATTAAATTACATAATTTTTTAATAATTTTGTTAAACAAAAATTATAACATTATAATATGTTAGTTTATTTTATTATTATTTAAATAATTTGATGCTATATAATTAATAGAAATTAAATTAGATATATAGAGTTTTAATTAAATAATAATTAGTTGTGAAATTATACGTGAAAAAATGATGAAATAAATTAATATAGTATAATATTATAATTCTTATTTAAAAAGTACATAAAAATGATGAAATTTGATAAATTGTTAGTTAAGTTGATAATATATATTAATTTCAAGTTTTATAAAATTTAAGAGATTGACTAAGAGATTGCAAAATACCCTTCAAAATTGATTAAGAGATTGATTAACAAGTTTTCAAAATAAAAATAAATAAAATCCAACTACTTCAAAATTAAAAAGGATGTTTTGCAATTTCACAATATCTAATAATAAACAAGCAGTTTTATTAGATATTTATATACAAATAATTAATATTATCAATTGATTAAATTAGTTAATACAATTAATTATCAATATTAATGTTATCAACTAGTGGCCAATGGTGAAGCCAAAAGGGACAAGTAATGGCCCCACTCCAAATCTTAATGTCTTCATTTTTATATATACAAATTTTAGATTAATCCCTTAAAAATAAAAAAAATACATATATTTTACAAAAACTTTAATGCTTGAACTTTGTATGAAAATTTTGGGTCCTACTCCTATAAGTGGTTAATATAACCAAGCCAATTCTATAATTACAATCCTCTATCAAAGCTTCGATACTTACATAATGTTATATTATTACAAAATAGTTGATTCATATAGGTGTTTATATGATTACATGTGAATATGTAACCAATATTTACTCGAGCATTATTATATACCTAATTTTAACATCAGTTGTATAATCATCATAAATGATAACAATAATGATGGTTCTTATATTGATCAAAACCAACATTATTTATTTTTCTAGCATCATGAAAAATAATATAAACATTATTTTCTTTCAAACAATTGATGTGTAATTTTTGTAATATCACTTCGATTTAATTTAATAATCGATGTGGTATATCCCACCCTTACTCCCTAAGTCTGATCCTACTATTCCTTATAACTCATCCACCACCTTAAACCTTAACATTATCCCTTCCTCACTCCTTAATATTTCCCTTGTATTCAACATTATAAGAATACCTTGTCCAGAAATAGAAAGTAACATCTTGTATGACTCTACGAAATCTTAATTTCAATGATTTTAAAAAATAAAGTGAATAAAATATTAAAAATGGTGAAAAGTTATATATTATACCTTAATCAAAGATAAGTGTTTTACTAAATTTTTCTTGATATTCATTACTTAATACATGAGGTTTGTACTCCTAGAAAAGCATCCTTTGAGTTTGATATCTACAAATGCAATGAACATTCATTAAGAACTATAATATAATATTACATATTTTATATAAATGAATAGTAGATAATACTATCAAGTGCTAAGTAAGATGAATAAAATTAAGTTTCTAGCTTGTACAAATCTATAAAAGTTGTGTCCAAATGAAAGGTAACAAAAAATGATTAATTATAAAACCGGAAACAAAGTTACAATTGCAAGAATAGTCATAAAAACTAAATAAATCCTTGCTTTGATATTCTACACTATCTAATGAGTGTGCAACCTCATATATTTGGCAATGGGTTAATAAATCTTCAATGCTATGAAATATTTGATTAGTATAAATACAAAACTAAAAAGAGTCATCTGAATGTTAGAAGGTGATCATACCTCAATAACCTAAAATCATTTTAATTTAGAAGAACTTTGAGATGAAATTTGCAAATAGCGTTATAATTTCATTCTTTTTATTTTCAACAAGTGCCTTAATTGTTTTAACTTTCCACGTTAATTAATAAAAAAATTAATGTCTATAATAAAATGATGATATTCTATTATAGAATTTTACACATCAATCATTAAAGAAAAACTAATGACATAATACTTTAATTTCATTACATCAAAATATTTTATTTGGCTAACTTTTTCTATAATCTTTCAAGCAATAATTTTATAATTTTAGTATAAATCTTGTAAGAATGCTAACATTATTTTATGAACAGATGAATTTTATTTTTAATTTAACTTATTCTAAATAAAATCAATAATATTAAAATTATTTTTGGCATTACGACATTGTTGTTATACAATTAAATAAATACAAATAACAACAAAATAAATACAAATAACAACAAATTAAATGTAAATAAAATGAGTAAAAAGCTAATGATCCATTACAAAAATGGTGTTTTGCCATTTTATTTATTCCCATATTTTATATTGATATATACAACTAAAAATTATAATTTACAATGAATAATAGATTTTAAATGAAAGAAAAAATAGGTATCCATTTTTTGTAATTCCTTTATATTACTCAAAGATTTCTAAGTTAGAGAATGTATATAGTTGTAAAGTGATGTTAAATTATAGTGAGAAGAAAAGCTCCATCACCATTTTTGTATTTATTAATGCAAAATTGGACATCTAAGTTCTTATCACTACAATTTATTATCAATTTTTTAACCCACTTATTTTTTGATATCTCTAAATGTGCTTCTTAAGATGAAACATGAGTTATCTTCTTATTAAACTCAATAGAGATAGCTTTTAATATTAAGATAGAAGGTGTAGATGAATGATTTATAAAATCCATTAATAGAAAAAGTTTCTAAGATAATAAGTGTAGATCTTAATATTCAATATTGAGAATGTACAAAAAACTTCTCAAAGTTCTTTCAAGGGACTTGTATTCATATTTTAGCACTGTACATAAACATTCTACAAAAAACTTAAAAGGATTATTGTTTGATGTCCTTTCAAATATTTTATAGAATTCTTGTATTTATGGTCAAAGTATGGGTGCAAGTTTCTAAAAGAAATTTTAATCAATTCCATAACCTAGTAATGTCAACCAACATGACGATCTATGCCCTTGAACTTAGAAGCTTTCTTTTTGATAGAAAGTGATTTATCTTGATAATGTTTCAAAAAAAGGGTTATAATGAAAGTTATAGGTAATAGGCACAACATTAGATGTTAATCATTAATCAAAACCATTGTCTTACATAAACCTTATTGATATAACTTTAGTCATAGGTTTTAATGATTTCCTTATACCTAACAACTATTTATATAACATTAGACATTGATTGTTATTAAAAATTGATGTTTTACATATGATTTATTTTATAGATTGACTATTGATAAACCTTTAGAATTTATAAGTTTTGTTGATATTCTGATACCTCATAAATGTTATTATTGGGAAATACTTAATGCCATCCTTAATAAATACTTACTATTTATCTTTAAAAATAGAAAATTTTGGTAGTTTTTTTATACATTATAAATGTCATCTTAAGTAAATACTTACTACCTTAGTAAATGCTTATAATTTATTATAAATTAAGTGGTCAATGATATCTCTTTAGATGTTAGGTTGGTTAAAAAATCGACATGATAATTGGATCCTAATTTTCTAATCCAACTTCTCATCTTTCCTTCCTAATATTTCCAAACCATATTCATTTTTTAATAAATAACTGGAGTGGTTTATTCTTTTTTATTTTTTAATACATCTTTTGTATCTTAACATTTTTTAACATTGAACACTAATTTTTTCAAGCAACATTATCAACTTTTTGCATCTTGACATTTTTACAATAACAATTACCATTTACAAATCATTTTTTAAGAAAATTATTAATATTAACTAGTAAACATACTATTACAATTAATCATTTTGATAAAAATTACAAATTATTATACATTGTATTTTTTCTATAAAATAATGACTTGCATAAAAACTACAACACATCAACATAGTCACCCATTTCTTATGTTAAATTCCCTTATGTTAAAGGGATCTAATTTGTTTTCCCTAATGTTAAAGTGCTTTACTAAATTCTATAGATATTAGCCATTCATTCCTTGTAGTATCAAGTGAAGTATAAAAATAATACACATCATTAATGTTGCATAATTAGAAATATTTTTAATTTTATAATCATAAGGTTCCTATCAAACTATGGATATTTTATGATTATGAGCATCGCATCCTAATAGAAGATAATTATAGTTTAATGAAAAAGTCATGATTATAAGATTTATAGCATTTATAAATGTTTAGCAAGGATGGTTGTATTATCTTTTTATGCCACTTAAATGAAAAATGAAGTAAAAAAGAAATTTATACACACTGTGAAAAATAATAAACATGATTATTAAAGAAAAGCCAATAGTGAGTATTAATTTATGGGTGGTTGAATTTCGACATCAATCTTTTATATTGACTGACATGGTAAGTATCATGCTAAC
This sequence comes from Sindora glabra, assembly GCA_020226215.1. Classification (NCBI taxonomy): domain Eukaryota; kingdom Viridiplantae; phylum Streptophyta; class Magnoliopsida; order Fabales; family Fabaceae; genus Sindora; species Sindora glabra. The sequence goes on from CM035228.1 coordinate 73,138,662, forward strand.
TTCTAATGTTAGTTTTTAATTAAAGCCAATGTTATAAGTTGTTTTTATTTGCAAAAATGCTACCACATCATTATATACATTAACTTTCACTTCAACCAATGTTAATATAGCAATTTTGCATCACAATTCTATAGTAGTGTTAGAATTTCTCATTAGGTGAGTTGCTACTAATTGTGAATTTCAATTTAATAAGAAAGACTAATTAAAATTTAATCTTATTTTGAGACGTACTTGAGGTGTAATTTAAAATTGTGATTTGATAAGGCATGAGTTTAGTACATCCATTGGATTTAGTGTAATTTGATAGTTGTGTAAGCTTAAGACATAGTAAACCTTTTTTATCGAGAATTACTAATTTTTTTAACAGAGATTATTGTTAGATTCCCTCTTTACTAGATTTTATCTGTTAAAAGTTATCATAACAAAGAAGAATGAAAAGGAAAACCTAGCTAACATTAGTTTGTTTGCTTCCACCAATTATATATGAATGATTCATTAGATATGTAAATTCAATTACATATATTGATGTCCTAATCTATCACACATGTGGTCTTGGTTGAATTTTTCTATATGGTATTAGAGTCTGCATATGTAAAATTAGAACCCAAAATAATTATCTTATTTTATATTATGAGTTTACATGTATAAAATTAAAACCCAAAATAATTAATCTTATTTTGTATTATGTTTACTGGGATTCTTGATGAAAATTTATGTATATGATTCTTCAAATAAAATCATACAATCCATTAATTGTACTTATTTTATAGTAATTTATTTTTAATGATAATTTCTCATTGGAGAAAATTTAAGAAAGAACCATCAATTTTGTTGTATTTGCAAAAAATAATTTGGAAAATAAATTTATTTCATGTTTGTCCTCATAAACTAATTTCATGAAAATTTTCATGTTATATTATCAATGTAGAATTTTGGAGTTTGCTATTTAGACATGAATTAAGGTTCTTGAATTAAGATGCTTAAATTGACATAATTACAATGTTTTGATGCAAATTTTTTTATAAAATTTAATTACCATAATTCATTTGTTAAATTCATGGAAAATATCAAGAATAAATGAGATAATAAATTTACTACCCAACATTTATTGTCTCTTGTTAACTAGATTAGATGCACACATGTTGGTTAAGTATGCAAAAATTTTGGGCAATATATATCTTAGTATGAGATTATTTATATGACAAAATAAATATTTGTTGTCAAAGTGATTCCTTCATAAAAGTTTGTAACACTTTCTATTTGGTCACAATGAAGTTTTTTATTATTATATGTAAATAACCTATCTAAAGAGGGTTATTGTGAGTTCTAATTGCAAGGAAATAAAGCTTTTGAAGTGGGTAATGTATTAGCTTAGGATATTTAGTTACCTAAAAAGAATAGATTTTTCAATGCTTGTATATTTCCTTTAATTGGCTCCATTTTTTAGTGGTTTTATGCAAGGTTTTATAGCATATTATGTACTCTTCTCAAAAGGGAGTATGTAATAATGTATTATGACCTTTTCAAAAAATGATTCATATGGTTTAAAAATCTATTTGAAAATTTAGGCTTATATGGTTTAAGAGATTATTTGAAATTTTTTGTCCTTTTAAGATCATTTATTGCATTTTTATTATTTTTGAAAAAAAAAAGGACCTAATACATGTTGTATGCTCTACCTAAAGGGAAGTATGTAGTGATGTGCTTGGACTCTTTTATAAGAATATAACTAATTTTATTTAAATTGATGATAATTTTATTTTCAAAATTAAATGGACATATGTTACATTCTTATTATTTGAAGATTTTGTTATGGGTGGTATTTAGTACTATCATTGAAATTACATTTGACTTAGATATTATTCTGCTATTTGGTATCTTGTTTGTGGTGATATTGAATTAATTAAAGATTAATTATTGTTCATTTAAGTATAAAGCTTTTCATAGCTCATAAAAGTTATAAATAGTTTAATTTATTAAATAATTTACTTGTATTGTTAGAATTATGATTTATATCATTTTTCAACTATGAGGTGTATAAATAAATTGTGATACGATACTTTTTTTAAAGGTGTAAAATATTTTGTGGTAAGAATATTTCTTTTTCTTATAAGCAATTTGAGCTTATCTTAAAATATTACTTTGTATTATTTGAATACAATAGGTATATTTCATTTAACCTTTTAAAGATGATTTTATGATATATTTAAAATTTTGTCCTTATTTGGTGAAAATGTTTTTATAATAGATATGATAAATAAATTATCTCCATTTATTATGGAAGAATAATGTTATTTGATATTAGAAATAATTTTCTAATTTTTAAGATATATTTTGCATTTTTTATAATTAGAAAAAAAGATTTTATGCAATTGTTATAATGCAAAATATTTCTAAGATAATTTTAGTGTTGAATAATCTAATTGATAAAGAGATTTAGACTTATAATATTTTAAGGGGTATTTTATTAATATGGACCTATTGAAATCATTTGATAAATTGGATTAGTGGGTGATTATTAATTTTTTTATTAATATATACTTATTTTCTTGTCAATTATATGGATAATTGTATAGAAAGTTCAATTGTTGACATTAGTTTATGTGTACAGTTTATTATAATTTAATGAAGTATATATATAAGTATTGTGATTCTACAAATAAAATTTTTCTTATTGAAATAGAAGTTTGAAAATGCTTCATTTTAAAATTTATCATTTCATTTTACTGTGATGGACACCTTAAATATTTATATATATTTTTTACATAGAAGTTAGGCAAAAGTGAAGCATTAATAAATTTTACTTGATTCATATGTTTTTTTTTTTGGATAAAAGCTTATCATTATATTTAGGTTATTATATATGCTATAAAGTGTTGGTATGAAGAATTAGGTGATAAAATTGTTATGTTTCTCTTGGAATAATTTCTATATCTTGAAATTAAAATTTGGACAAAGTACTTGATAAAGTCCATCGTGTACTATAGGTGGCGTCCTTGTTTGGATATATTTAGATCACTTTTTATTATACTTAAGCATATTATTGATTGATTTAATGACTTTAAAATGATTATCCATGATTAATTGTAGCTTTTGGGATGATTATCAACAATTATCTAATAGATTACGTGGATAGACATTCTTAAATATCAAGATTTTGATTTTTTGGGGAAGTATATTGAATTTTGATTTTAGTGGGAGAACATGGATATTAATGTTTGTCCTTATGTCAAAATTATTGGCTTTAAATTTAAAAGCTAATTTGATGTAGATTAAAATGTTTTTAATTTTGATACATGTTTTGGATATCATGACTATATGAAATTATTATTGAAACATTTTTTTACTTCAAATTTACATCATACTTTAAAATAATTTACAAATTATATGATGCAACTACCTTTTTATATTTTCAAAATATAATAATCTCTATTTTTAAATTCTAAAAAATAATATTTTTAATGCACTTGTGGACTAATAGGTATTATATATATTTGTAAGAGAGTTTTTATGCAAAATAATAATTGTGTGTATTTGAGTCATTTTATGAGATTGTCTAGATCATGTATCAAGCTCGATATTGAAGATCTCTTTATTGTTCAACATAAGCTCTCTTACTAGTTGGATGTTCACAAACAATAATGGTTGTTCTGGATAGTTGCATAATTATCTGTAAGGAATGTTTTGGATGTTAATGTTGGTGTGTGTCCTAAAACCAATCATATAAGATGATTAGAGTTATACACAATGTATTATATTTTATTTTAGGCAATTTAATTATTATATTATTTTTATTATTATTATGCGCAATTTATAACTTAATATAATAATTATCCTTGGAATAGCTTTGCTATTCCTAAAATGCCCCTAGTCAAGTATTATTATGAAAAAGGATAGTAATAATACATCGAGACTAGCATGTATAGTGACTGATGATTACGAATCATGGATATGTGATATCAAGTCAATACATGAGTACATTGCTAGTGAACAATGTACTGGACTGACCCACTATGAGAATATTGCATGGATAAACGTGTCATAAGTTATTCTCATATGATCACAACTACGCATAAACCTTTGACCTGAAGTCACTACGGTTCCCTACATGAGGAATTACTCACTTTAATATTGTCCTATGTCACCTTTAATCAGGTGACAAGTAGGGCATTGATTGGGTGTGTCATAAATCATGCAGAGGGAAGTGAGTGATGTAAATGGAATTTTGTTACTCTTGTATAAAAGAGAAATATCCTTGGGCCCCTTGATTGAGTGAGACTTAGAAATGCATGGCCATGCTCAGTTGAATTAATATGTGATATTAATTATTTATTTTAAGTCTACTCAGTATCAAGAAATATAAATTGAACATTGACGAGGATGACACATTCCATGCCTCCAGTTCAATTTGGATATTATTACAAAAGGGTTATGATGTAAAACGTTGATCATGTATTAGGTGGATGTCGAATCACAGACATTCTTACTACTTGAGTGGCAGTGATGTATTGCTAGATACCGCTCGCTGTCTATGGCTCAATAATAAGTCATTGTCAACGTAGTAAGAACCTACAGGGTCACACAAAAGGAGTAGGAATAAGACAATAATTAATTGGACTTTAATTATATTAATATCCAATTAATTGGACTTATTTTCGTGCATATATATTATTTAGAATAATAAATTCACGTTTTATATATATATATATATATATATATATATATATTATGTGATATTATCTGATATTAAAGTAATATCAAGTAATTATCTTATCAGATATTAGATAAATATATTATGAGATAATATTATTTTGATATTTGATAACTATATGTAATTATCTAATATTAAGATATTTATTATGAGATAATATCATTATCTAATATTAGATAATTAATAGATAAGTCTTATCTCTTCCCATTATCTCTAGGATAAGGATAAGATGAGTTGTTAAGTGTGATTAGGATTTTGGAAGCATTATCCTAGTAGGACTAGGATTATGGCTTGCCTAAGTTCTATAAAAGGGGACTTGAGGGCAGTACTTAATAATCACGTTTTAAGCTTCCATATAAACCCTTAAATCACTCCGAAAACATCCAATCCTAATTCTTAGAGAGAAAAACGCATCCTAGCAGACGCGTGGAGGGTGAGAGGTCGTTGTTCACTCCGTGTGGATACCGTAGAGACGCTGTACCTTCCGGCCGGCGTTTGATTCATCCGCTCTCAAGTTTTGATCAGTAGAAACACGAGTGCCCAATAGGTAAAACCCTAATCATTGACTTATGCTTTTTGCATGGATCCTAGGTAGAATTCGGATCAAAAATTTAAAATTCCGCTGCATGTGATAATCCGAATTCCCAACAGTTAAGTATTAATGTTTTGAACTATGAATTATTGGTTTTGATTAAATTATAATGATTAATATAGTATTAAGAAATAACGTATATGAGTTTTATGGTACAACAAATTGTATTAACATAAATATGTAATTACCTATTTAATCAAGCTACCATTTAGCACAAAACTTTAAATTATAAAATGTGTTTGTATCTGTGTACATTTGGTTAATCTTTAGAATTGCTTGATTAGTGAGAGTTACAAATGCATATTGGTTAGCTCCACTGTTACAATACATTTTATTTATGCTTTTTTTCCATATATTGAATTGGTATTTTATAAGATGTATCATAATTATATTGATAATAATTGGAATTGTATTTTTTATGAGTTTCTCACATATCATCTAGTAAATTTAACTTGCTTTTGAAGCAAATGATTATTTCTACATGATAACCATTGTTGTAGATGTGTGCATGTATGCTAAATTCTTGAGTTAGAAATCAATTAATAAATATGTTAAGATTATGGGTGTCTTAGAATATTTTGATGTACTTGATCAGTAGGAGCATGTACTTCTACATTATATTTTGTTCTTGTTAGGCCTTTCTTTTATTTTTAGAATGTTTATCTACTATTTAATTACATTAACAATTATCATAAAGTTAATATTACATACTATCGTATGTTTTAATATAAATGTACTTACAAGTGTTGAAATTTTATACATTGTAAAATCCTAAGATTGATGTTAGTTTTAATGATAACTTTGATGTCAGTAAGATAGGTTCCATAGAATGACGTCATTAAATAATCTTAAAAATAAGGAGGATACATACATACATTATATAAATTTCTTATCAAGATTAAAGAAATTATAAGGAGGACTGACAATGAATAATATATAGTATGTTATAATCACATTTGATATTATTTTCGCATTGAAATTCATTGCCAATACAGTCATTGACAATTATAACCATAGTGTCAATAAGAAATATAAAAACTATCATGATTCGATATTAGATGTATATATTGGATAGAATTGAGAAAATGCTGTCTCAAAGGGTTAAATTCTTTTACTATAGCCACATAAAAGGTATTTAGTTAGTTAGTCAAAATTCTTATTTTCAAAATATATTTTATTAAAACTTACAAAACCCAATTTATATTACTCGAGTGAAAGAATATTAAAATTTTTTATTAGGTGAACTATTATTAATTGGAAGTTTCAATTTAATAAAATAGATCGATTAAAATTTAATCATATTTTAAGACATGTTTGAAGCCTAACTTGAAAATATAATTTAATAAAATAGGAACTTAATTTGATTTATTTCATTAGAAAGTATTTTTTGTATGAAAATATCATTTGCATATATATTAGTAAAGGAGTGATACGTTATTTATATTGATGATTAAAAAATAATATTTAAAGTTATAAAAGTGAAGGAAATCAAGTTTTTTTTAATATAAAAAAATTATTTTTTTCAAATTCTTCATATTTAAATAAAGAAAATATTTTTTCTTATTATAATATTTTATAATTGAATTTTACAAAAAATATTTTTTTATTGAAATAAACAGATAGCGATTGTGTAGGCCCATACCTAATAAATATTTTATGAAGGGAATTATTAAATTTTTTTTAATAAGAATTATGATTAGATTTCACCTTTATTTCTAACAAATAGATTTTATCTATTAAGAACAATCAGACAAAAATGAAGAGAAAGACCTAATTAATACTAGTTTGTTTGCATCCACCGACCATATATGAATAATTCATTAGATAGATAATTATATTAATATTCTGATTTCTCCGACGCGTAATCCTGACCGAATTCTTACACAAGACTTTGCATTCTCTTCCAGTTTCAGCGCCCCCCCCCCCCCCCCCCCCCCCCCCAACAACTTTAAAGAAAGCACATTGCTGTTGAGAAGGGCGCCGGGAAGCACGGCCGACTACTCACATGTTTATTCTCGTCAATTGTAACGGTTGCTTTAACGGTGTTATTTAAAATTGACAGGGTAAAATTACATCAAAGAGTAGTGGAGGTATGTATAACGTAAATTATTCTTTCTGTTTTTTATATTAAATAATATACGACGATAATAATTTGTGGGCAGTTTTTAATTTAAGTGGCATATAATATTTTCTTGAAAAGTTTATCTTTTTCTGCCTTTTGAATTCAACTCAAGAATTTTGTGCGTATACTTCTAGGAATTCAAAAAATTATGACTACAACCCAAAATGAAATTTGATTGAAAAAATATAATTTTTTTTGTAAATATTAAACATTTTTATATTATAAATATGATTATTTATTTATATATTTTTAAATATTTAAATTTAATTCACTATTAATAATTTTAAATTATCACTTATTCATGCATTATTATATTAATAAAAAATTATTGGAACTCCTTTATTATTATTAAAAAAAATTTAATTACTAATAAATTTTTAATAATATATCTTTTTATTTATTGATAGAATAAAATATTTTATACTAACAATCAATAAATTTAAAGTCCATTTTTAAAAAATTTGTAATATTTTATTGAAAAGTTATAATTTCTTGCACTAAATACACATTATTATAGAAATGCAAATACATTAACAAGACCACATTGGCTTTTAACACGTCAAATCAAATATTATTATATATTAATTTTGATATTAGTTATATAATTAATATGAAAAGAATAATAATATTGATTTTTATATCCAAATAAATAATATCTTAAATTTTTTTCATAATTTTGAAAATATCTTTGCACAAAAATAGATATCAATTATACTTTTAGCTGACATCTTCGTGACATCCATTGGAATTTCTGTACTATTGTTCATATAAAAAGATTGCAAGGTTTTTAATATTTCAAATGTGCCAAAAAAATTTAAATTAGGTGGACTATTAATACAATGGGCACCTGGGGAGGAACAAGAGACAATATGAAAATGAACTTTTGGGAAAAATATTTTCCGATAATGATGTTACTTTTTTATTTTATTTATTATAACTAGTTAATGGTTAATAAATCAATTAATAATTAATAAATTAAATTAAAATTATTAATTTAACTTTAATAGTTGATGACAGTTGAAAAAAAGTGAAAGTTGATAAATTAATTGATAGTATTGAAAATATTTTATAAAATTAGTTATGAAATTAATTATTAAAAATTAGTTATTAAATTAATTGATAAATATAAAATTTTATATTAATATAAATAAATTAATTTATATTTGTTTTAAAATTAAATTATATTAATAATATCAAAATATTTATAATAAAATTATAATTTTTATAAATTAATTATATTTTATGATATTATATATTTATTTATTTTTTAAATATATATATAATTATCTGAAATTTAATTAAGAACATCAGTTGAAGAAGGATGAATTTAAAAATGGAATGACAAGTTATAAGCTTACCTTTCAGGTTTCTTAAATCTAAATTTATTTTTCTAATAAGTCAGTAGATATAGGTTAGTTTCAGACTTCTTAAATCTAAACATATTTTTTTGATAAGTTAGTATATATAGGTTAGTTTATAATTTATAATTTATCAATTAAATTAATAAATTATAATTTAATTTATTTATTATGTTAATATGCACGCTTTATCTATTTACTTTGATGACAAGTTTTTTTTTTTTTCAAATCTTTTAAACATCAAGGGAGAGGGATTTTCAAGGATATATATATATATATATATATATATGATAAAATCATTTAACATACTTGTCATATTATAAGTTTGAAATTAAGATAGTAAAAAGAGGAAAAATTCAATGCAATGTTAAGTATCATTTTATTATTATTAAAAACATATATATATGTTTAATTTTGATTCACCGAAGGTATAACTATATTTTGCATTCTTATTTATTTATATATTATTACATTATTAAAAATTTGCTAAAACTACTTCGCAATTTTTAAAGCTTCTTAATTATTTTTTTCTTATTCATAATAAATGTGAATGCCAATAAGTCAAATTTAATATATATATATATTTAAGCACGTATCACTTTTATTATTAGAGAACATATATCAATGTATAAATAATTTTTATTTTTTTTTAAATTTAACTTTTAGTTTTTTAATATGTTAATAAAAGCAGCTAAATGAAATGTTAGTATGGAAACAAGGGGTGTTCTTAACGTTTTCGTGTTTGAAAACGTCTTCCTTATTAACATTTTGGCGTTAAAAAAATGATAAAATAATATTACAAAAGTAAATAGTTTAAAAATAATAGTATCCATAATTTTTTTACAGTATTAACAAAATAAATTATAATATACTACTTACACTATAATATGTTAATATATTATTAAATTTAATAAAAAATTGAATTTATTTTTTAAAATATTAAATTTAATATATTATATAATAATATATTAACAAGTTAATTTATCAATCCCGTGACGTACCATTTTCACTTCCCAGATTAAAAAGCCGGTTTGAGGAAGGATGTTTTAGAGGCGCAGATCGTCGCAATTAATAGAGGTATGTCAGAAGATTCCCAATTTCGTCGGAAACAAGGCGTTGGTTAAGTTTGTCCTTTGTAGGTCCTGGTCTCTGGGAGCTCACTTTCCGACGCTGGCTAAAACCAACGACTGGTTTCTGGTTTTGAATCTTCCAATGGGCGTCTACGCCCTATTTTCTGTGGGTGATCTATTTCTATTCATTCACATCACTTTGACTTTTCTTCTCGCCAAATTACTAGGACATCAAGGAAAATATCACGTTAGGATTAACTCTTTGTTTGAATTTACAAAAAAAAAAAAGATAAAAAGAAACATGCAAAAATTTAAAATATATTCGTTTACTATTTTTAAAAGTAATTGTATATTTTTTGAAAATAAAATTTTTTTTAATTAACTATTTTTAACCTGTATTTTTAAAATTGTTTTTGAATTTTTTATTTTGAAAATGAAAATAAAAATAAATTTAGATTTTTTAATTTATTTTTTTATAATAGTTTTATAATTAAATTAAATTTTTATTTATTTGTTTACTTCATCAAACATCATCTATATATTATTTTTTTAAAATTTGGAAAGAATTTTTCAAAAAAATAGTGTTAAAAAGCAACTATTAAAAATAATTTTTAAAAATAAAAAATAAAAATGTATTCAAACATACCTTAATATTTTGATGTTATAAAAAAATTAGAAATGGAAAAAAAATAAAAGGGACCTGAACAATCAGCAAAAGTTTCTTTTAAATGCAGAAAAGAGACAGAAATTTTATAATTTTAAAATTGTTCTTTTATTAAATTTATTAAATAATTTTATTAATTTTTTATATTTACAATTTTTTCATTTAATCAATTAATTTTTTATTTTTGCTTTTCTGTCAGATTAAATAAAAATAATATTTTTATTATTTTTCACTTATTTTTTATACATCTAAATAATAAACAGAAAAGTAAATTTTTATATATTTCTTTTCTTCCTTTCTACTTTTTCGTGTCATAAGTAGAGATAATTGTGTTTGAATGTGGTAAAAAAATGAAATGAAATGAAAAGACATAAAAAGATAAAATTATATATAAAAAATATACTTATTATCAAGATGTATAAAAATAAATAAAAAGAAAATAACAAATATACTAATTTTATATTTAATTTGATTGAAAAAAATGTATTTTGTTACTCCCTTTCATTTATTTTTAAGTACCATTTAGAAAAAAAATTTATTCCCATTTATTTAGTATTTTAAGAAATCAAGATTATATTTATTATCTTATTTGAAATATTACTCCAATTATTTAAATTAATAATGTTATATGTGATAAAAATAAAATTTGAAATAAAATTTTAAATGCAGGATTGGGATCCTCTAAAGTGTAATTTGCATTTTAGAGGGTAAAGTGCCAAAATTTACCATTGATTTTGATTCATAATTTTATAAATAAATATATGACAATGTGATAAATTTGTAAAGTTCAATTTAATGGATATAAATAAATTCTGAATCCTATTTTTGTTACCTATAGTATTTTTATATTTTAATAAATTCTTAACAATTGTATTTATGAATCAACTTTTAGTTAATGATATATTAATAAATTATATTTCTTTTATCCTAAAAGTAATGTAGTTTTATTATTTTCCTTAGTTTCTGTGCATTTATATTAAATGGCACTAAAAAGAGAAAAAGAAGTTAATGACAAAATTGTTTCTATTAAACTAAATTATTCAGTAAATTCTACAAAATGATTTTTCCTTTGTTATACTTTTAAGAGATAAACCACTATTATTTGATGTTTGCTTTATACGTGATTTGTGGTTAATGAAATTGTTGACATAAACAAGTGGATTCTCGAGAACTCAGCTATTTTGGGGGAGAGGCATCAGGCAAAATTTGACGGAGAAAATAGGTAGACCATAAGGTTTCATCAATATGAAATCATTTTGATACATGGCCATAATTTTAAGTTCCACAAATCTAAAATTCATGTCACGCAGAATTTTCAAAAGGACCCTAACGAGTCGATCAATTATTAATTTTGATCTAATATGTGTTCACGTGGATACAACTCAATAATAGAGAGCTCCAATTTAGCCAAACACATTAGAGTTGACGTGAAAATTTATTTACTCTTCCAAAATTGTACCGAAATATATATAATTACTCATAGAGGATTCATAATGTTATGTTTCATTATGTTACATTATGACTCATACGCAATTATTTACGATCAACATTATGAAGAGCTTATCATTTTAAATATGACTCACATCCATCTATACACAACCACAATATATTACTTGAATGGAACTAGTATCACTTATGATTACTTTGTCAAAATAAGCACTGACTTAAACATTGAAATATATATGACGAACTACCTCATCATGTACACCTAATAGCTTATTTATTTTCTTGTACAAGTAACTTGACCAATCCAATATCCACCTTATGTCGATTGATAAATTTAGAAGATGTCAAAAATCATTTTAAATTGTTAATTAAAATAGTGTTGGTTAGTGGTTTGGGTAATTTTGTGATTATTATTATTAAAGTTATACCCTTAATGGCTGCTTTTAAAATTTTGTATTAGTATATATTCTTGTAAGTTTTATGATTCTTATTAATTTTTATAATTATATCTTTTATTTAAGAAATCTTTCATAAATTTTTTAATATAACTTTAAATGTTGAAGTTGCATTGTTTGTGTATTTATTAATATTTTAAAAGCTAGACCAAGTTAGATAGTTAAATTGCTAACTTTTGTATTGTTCAATTCAAATTGAATTAAAGGAATATTTTAATAGTTGAGCTAGTTTGAACTACTCCAAACCATCATGAACCAACAAGAGTTGAGAAAAATTAAAAATTATTTAAATTTAAAAAATTAATTAGTTAATTTTTTCTTTTTTTTAAATTTCCTTTTTTTTAAGAATTGGTTGACCCAATAAGCTTACATGTCATTAAAAAATAAAAGAATAAATTAATACGTAATTAACTTAAAATTCTCTAATTTACTTAATTTCTTTTAGGCTTTTAATTTTTTTATATAAATTATAAGTTTATATATACATATAAATTAGATATTATTTAATATAATTAATTAATTTATATAAAAATTTATTTATGACATCATTCAATTTAATCATTGGTTCAATTGGTTTACCCAAGGAAACCATAATCTTAACTTTTCCAATTCACTATCCAATCTAGTTTTTAAGAAATTAGTATTTATTACACACAAAGTATATGCACATTTGCAATTGTAAATCGTACAATTTGTGAGAAGGAAATGAGCATAAAATATGTTTACAAGAGTGAAAATAGAATTATTTCAAAATTTTATATAATAAATTATTTTTATGACTTTTTTTTTGGTTAAACTTTCATAAGAATTTGTAAAACTTTTAAGTATGTACCAAAACATCATCATCATCATCATTATTCATTTGGCATCAATTTTGTTGGAAGGCTAGCTTGCTATGAGCAATGAGTCAAATGTAAAAATATTAGTTGTAAAAATATTAGTTATCCTATGTCCAACTTAAACTCAACATAAGAAATAAAAGGCATTGTTAGAAAAACAATTTTGAGAATCTATCACTGGATCTTTGGCATGTCATAAATATAATAAAATAATTATAACTATTATGCAAAAGCAAGATAAGCAATTATCTCAATATCTTCTCATCTTCAGACCATATGTTAAGAATGTATACTTTTCATTTTAGAGATTGAGTCCTTGCAACAAATTTATATAGAATACAAAGAGGAACAAGGTTAGAAGAAATTAACACCTTGTTCTTCCCTTTTCTTACTTTTTTTATTACTCTAATACTAGTATAAGATGATAGGAACCTCTCTTATCTAGCTTATGTCTAACTTCTGGTAAATGTAGTAGTAAATGGAGAGAACGACCAAAATCATTTTATATAGAGCTTTAAATGATTCTATCTATCAAAGAGTCATGACTCTTCAACTATCTCCATTAAATTTGGAAACATCATTTTTGTTATTTCATTTGACTTTTCAAGTGGTAAAATTACTCATTTCTGTTATAAGAATCATATGAATAGTATCCATTAATTTTGGTTAATAAGTATCAATCAATCTTAATATGGGAGTTACATAATTATGGTCTTGATTATTTAGTAAATAAATAAGTAATTCAACATATTTGATGGGCAGTGATTAATAGGATTTAGCCACGTGCTTTATAGGATTTAACCACATATTTAATAAGATTTAATCATACAATTAATTGAATTTAACACAATAATCAATAGAATTTAATCAAAATCTTCATATGTAATGGTTACAATAATTAATAGAAATTAACTCCAATTATAGTACTCTTTTATGTGGCTATAAAAGTCATTAATTCTTACATTCTCCCACTTAATAGAATGGTTACATGAAAACTCTTATAGATTTCAAAATGATGGTTATACTATTAACTTTAATGATTAACTAAACTTTTCTAAATTTATTACCAATATAGATAATGATAGTTTTATATTTATCAAAGATATAATTCCTTTCGTCCATCACACATGGTCTTCCATCTTGAAAAGTCATAATGAGGAAAGATAGGAACTTATTGGTATATTATGTTCAAATGAACCATTTTCTTTTATGTTCAATTTGAATTTTTCTATAATGTTCATGTCATGGTCTAACTTTAATATCAAAACACAAAGCATCAACTTTAATTCTACATAAACTACACTTGGATATAATGGAATAAAACCAACGTGAGCTTTTCACTAAATTATACATTATTGGTTAATTTCATGGCAATACATGGTCAACAAAAACTTTAGGTACTAATGCTTTAATCATGGGATATACCATTATTAATTTTGTGCTAATATAGTTAATAGACACCTTCTTCTTTTTAACCTCTAATGAAAAATAATATATTTTGATTCTATGTACTTTGATTTAGTTGAGCACTTATTGTTATTAGAGAAGAAAACAATAATCATAACTACAAATTACAATTCTACGATGATCTATAGACATCAATTATTAGAAAATTTGATGTATATATTTACACAGTAACATTTTTGAAATTATTAAGATAAATAAGATGGTGGTTTTTTAAAATAACTAACATCTATAGTTAAGCAGTGACATTATAGAAATTTCTATGGGAACCAAAGATAATCTTTATATTAGAAACTGACGTTTATAGTTATATAGTGGTACTTTTAAAATTTCCATGTTAACTTAAGATGATGTTAAATAAAATGCCGATGTCATGTTGTCATAGTTAACATTTTTGAAAATAAAAGTAACATTAAGGTAGTAATCACATTTATAATCGATTTTGTAAGTGGATGTGAACCATTATGTTTAAAAGGGCAAGAGAACTTAAGACATTGATTTTTAAAACAACTAACTTTGAAATTGATTGTTCGGTGATATTTTCATAAATATCATCTTAACTTTATACATCTATTTTTTATCAATCTAATATCATTTATTAAAAATATTAATTTTTTAGTAAGAAACTGATGTGTAATTGTTTTGTCTTATAACTTCTATTTGTTTTTTTATTTCCTATCACTTTTTCTTTCGAAACCCATTTCTCGAGCATTAGTTTTACCTTCAAAATTTCTTTGACAAGTCTTAAATTGTCCTCATGTCTTTTCTGCACTTGGAGTTTACTTCATGGTCATTTTAGGAATCCACTAATTTTTTATGTACATTTTCCTCTCTTATTTTTGTTATATTTTTGCATATTAAATGATTAAATTTGGCTTTATCTAGTTGGGATGTTTATATATATATATATATATATATATATATATATATATATATATATATATATATATATATATATATATATATATATATATGTAATGATATTATGAAAGCCTTGCCTATCGTCAAGTTTAGAATTATATTATATGCTGTGTTTGGTGATACTTTTAGGGTTTAGTCACACTCATAATATATGGTTATGGTGTGCTTTGTTTACTGGTAATACCTCACCAATTTTATTTGCTACATTTACAATTGTATGTTATTATGTTTTTTTAGGGTGTTAGATTTATCATATATTTCAATTATTCTAATTTGCTCCATATTTTATGTAAATTAGTGAAAGAGCTTGTGATAATTAATGTAATATTAAATTAGTTGCTTATTATACAAGTTGTGTTTTACCATGTAATTTAGTGCCACATTTGTTATGAAAACTAATTTTATATCTACTACTTTATTTGTCATTAAGTAATGTTAACTATAACTTTATCATGTATATATTAACATTATTTTTTCTATAAATTCAGAATATGGATCCTTCTCAAGAGATAGTTGCCTTCACTAAAAGAAATACAGAGGGTCCTATAACCTTGAACTATATTATTGCAACACATTCTAGCTGTGAGAGATTACTTATTGAGTTCAATAAGAAATGGTAGCTGGATGGGAAAAATGCCAACAAATATGTTAGTTATGTTAGAGTGATTGTATGGTCTAAAGCATTAATAGATATTTCTTATTAGAAGAAAGTACTTAAGGAATTGAATGATAACATTTGGAAGAAAGTCTTAGTATTTATACTTGATTTGGATAGATTTGTACTATGAATATGAAAGATTGTCTTTATAATATACATATAATTTGATCTTTTATATATGTTTTGTTTCATTGTAGAAGTCCTTCAATATTCTAGATGATAGGTTATTGTGTAGTAAAGTGTTATGTCATAACCCTAACCTAATTGTGACCACCGTGGAATCCCTTTTTGATTTCTATTAGCCTATTCCTAATTAATTATCTTAGTTCAGAATAACAAATGCCACCCATTTATAAAGAATCTAGCATTTCAAGAAGAAAATATTCAATGAGATTTTTATAAAAGATGAAAAAGTTGAGCATACTTATAGCCCTCCCAAAATGAGGATAAGCATGCCTAACTAATTTAAGAGGAAATTAGTTCAACATTCCCTCCATCTAATTCTATATACATGAAACTATGTTACTAAAATACCATAATAAATTCTTATAAACTCTAGCTCTGAGGAAGTGGAGGTGGAAGCTCAACCTGGGAATTTGTAAAATAAAATATGGAGGAGTGAGTTTGAGGCTCAATGAATGAATAATATATAAGAACAATAATAATTTACAATAACTTACCTATCAAACTATCCTCCTTTAACCAATCATATCGCATTTAAACATATTAGAGACTAAGAGCCAATGTTAATGAAATTAACACATGATCATTTCATTTTTTTTCAATGTTTTATATATAAACACTCAATAATAACTATAATCAAGTCACATCTCATTTGGAATAATAAGCAATGAATAGAATGCAATCATCTATCTTTTATCTCTCAGGTCAACCTTATACCCTCCACAAGCTTTCTATCCTTATCCCTTCAAGGTCTGTCTTATACCCTCAACAAGTATGTCACTAGGAATTTTCCATCCGATACTCATAACATCACCCTATCACATTTTTCATTTCTACTGCCATTTGCGACATGATTCATAATTGTAATTTGAATATTAGAGCTCAAGCTCTATTTAACACAACCACAATTCAATTTCAATATACATTACAATGCTCATCAATATCATTATGACCTCCGAAATAGATATAAGCACTCACACATATTATAGTATTCAATTCATAAGGCATTTCTTAATATATATATATATATCTAATTCCATAAGTAATACAATAAGTTCATTACATCATATATTATATCATATAACTTTTACCTCCTCATGTCATGATTATCTAACCTATGTAATCATCTTACGCTTATCATGAACCGTACTATCTTTAGTGTTTAGTGACCAAATACTCATGTTAAGAAATTAAAAGTCATGAAAAGATAAAACAAATAGGGTATGTCACTATATGATCATCTTAACTATGACCTTTGAGTGGTATTCTATGGATAACTTAAAAATTATAAATATAATATTCATGAAACTCATTTCATATTATGGACTAGTTATTCGCCTAAATCGGTTAAGTTTTGAAATGGTTACGTTCTTTTGAAAATAGAGACAAAAAGTTTATTTTTTGAAATCCTGAGTTTTTGACCTTTATCCACTATTTTGATGGTATCTCAAAGTATGTACAAGTTTTTGATTTGAAACCAATTTCATTTAAAAGTATACTCAATTACCTTTAATCATAGGTAGTTTGTTAAAAATGGATATAATATGAAGGAGTTATATCCCTTTAAATTTGGTATAAAATTCTGTAGTCGATGAATTAATTTTTCACCTAGTTTTTATCGTTGGACCCTTAGAATAGATTGGATACTCAATTTTGAGGTCCAGTTTTGCCTCTAGGCTCCTGAAATTGATTCATGAATTAATTCATACATAAAAATCTTAGTTTTCTACAAAAAATTTACTATTCATTTAACTTTAAATACCTCTTAAACATATATATTACACACTAAACCTTAATACAATAATCAATATACTTATCTAACCTATCATATCACCTCTTTCCATTATTTATTACTTCTATAACATTAAAATAAACTAGATTCAAGCAAAATCACAAAATAAAATATTTTATTTATATCATTATATAACCTTAAAATTCATAAATTTAGCTAAATTATCCACTCACTTTATATGGAAGAGGATGCTAGAAGACTAGTTTGAAAATCTTTCAACCTTAACCACATCAAAATTCATGGTTTCTAGAGTTAGGGTTTAAAATGCTCAATAAAATCAATTAAACTTCAAATCCATCACTAACCAAGAAGAAATAGGAGGGATTTTTTTTATGAAAGTAATGTTCTTACCTTAATTGGATAAAAAAATCAAGAAGATTTGAAGTCCCTTTGCTTGATTGATAAAGTGGTGTGGAGATTGCATAGAGAATGTAGGAGAAATTCTTAGAGAGAGATGGAAGAATTGGAGGGATGAAGTTAAATGAGGGGAAAATAGGGTTTAGGGCTTAAAATGGGATAAAATAAAGCCTTAGGGGCATTTTTGAAAAGTTACTACTAAACTTCTTCCATTTTGATATGCTCACTTATATTGATATATAACTTTATACTTTAGGATTCTAATAAACTTTTCTCATCATATTCCTACATTCTTACTTTTATTGATTCTATTTTATTTCATATTTCACACATAATATTCTTAATTCATTTGAATTTACTAGTTGCTTTAACCATTCATTCTTGTATTATAGTTTCTAACTCCTACATAAGTTCCTTTACTCTGTGCCGTTCTCAATGAACCTTCATAGAAGGAACTTATTTAGATCTTAATTTTTGAACTTAGTAGTCTAAGATCTTCATTGATTGCTCTTCATATGATAGCTTACGATTAAGTTGTAATGGTCCATCTCGAATGGCATGAGGCTCATCTGGTAGGTATTTTCTAAGTATAGATACATTGAATATAGGGTGAATGACTCGTAAACTTTCTGGCAACTCTAACTGGTAGGCCATCACTTCAACACACTTGCAAATTACAAAAGGCCTAATAAAATACAATGCCAATTTACTTTTTCTCCCAAATCTCATTACATCTTTCATAGGTAAGACTTTTAGAAAAATCATATCCCTTACTTGAAACTCTAGCTTTCTTTTTCTCTTATTTGCATATAATTTTTGTCAATCTTGAGCTACTTTTAATTGATCTCGTATAATTCCAACTTTCTCCAAATCATCATTCACTAAATCCGATCCCAAGAGTTAGGCCTCCCTACGTTTGAATCATCCTATTAGTGATCGACATTTTTTGCCATAAAGTTCTTCATACGACACTATTTGAATTCTAGATTGATAATTGTTATTGTAAGTAAACTCTATTAGTGGTAGATACTTTTCCCAAGTACATTTAAATTCTAATGCACAAACTTTAAGCATATCCTTTAATATCTGAATGGTTTTTTCAAATTACCTATCAGTCTGAGGATAAAAAGTAGTGCTAAACTACAATTAAGTTCCTAATACCTATTGAAATGATTGCTAGAAGTGAGATATGAACCAAGCACCACTATCTAACACAATAGTAATTAGGACTTTGTGCAATGGCACAATATTGTGAAGGTACACTTGAGCATATTTAGTTATAGTGAAAGTGGTTCTAATAGGAAGAAAGTACATTAACTTTATCAACCTATGAATAATAACCTAAATAGAATCATATGCTTTTTATGTTTTAGGCAACTTGATCAAGAAATCCATTGTAATACTTTCCTATTTCCATTCTAGTATTAAGAGTGGTTGGTACATTTCAACTAGACGTTGATGCTCTACTTTCACCTATTAACAAGTGAGACATTTTATTACATAGTTCAATACATCTATAGTTCAATACATCTATTTTCATCCTTTTCCGCTAGAAGACTCCCATGAAATCATGGTATATTTTTGCTTCTCCTGGATACATGGTGTAATATGCATTATGAGCTTAATGCATCAATTCATTCTGTTCGCTTGTTAGGACTTGAATCCTTATTTAGTAATGAACTACTCCTTTCTTATTAATAGTTAGATCAGATTCTTGTTCTTTAGTTGCCTATTTCATCAAAGTTGCATAGTGTGGATCACTCTTTTGTACATCTTTGATCTTTTCTACAAGAACAGATTAAATGACTACATAGGCTAACATAACACCTGAATCTTCAATTAGTGCTTCTATCTGTTTGCTTATAAATTTGCTACTAAGTGCATCTACTATTGCATTAGCCTTACTAAGATGATATAAAATAGGGCAATCATAGTTTTTAACTAACTCTATCCATCTCCTTTGTCTTAAATTGAGATTTTTTTTTGTTCAAAGGTATACTTCAAGCTTTCATAATTCGTGTAGATTTCTGTGGTTTCTCCATACAAGTAATGTCTCCATATCTTTAAGGCAAAAATTATTGCTACTATTTTTAGATCATGTGTAGGATAATTGTCACGACCCAACTTATTTTGTCGTGACCGGCGTAAAGATACCCAACCAGTACTCTATATTGATTAGATATCCTTACTAGCCTTCCAAGACAACACAGTATCTTGTACCTTTATAATAGAAAAATATAATATTAGAGGCATGTAGAAGAAAATAGATAACAATAATGTTAAAAGTACTAGAATAAAGTGTAGAATATATATATATATATATACATTATAAAAAAAATATTTACAAAAGGTAAAGTTAGTTTATAGTACCACGGACACATTGACTCTAATCCTCTGACTCATTAATCCGATTAGGACCCTTCTCTTTCAGGTTAGATTCTGGAAGGGAATTAGAACTAAACACCCTAAACGCTGATGGAGTCATGTTACCCCCAAATTCGTCCTCTGGGGTAACCTGCACTAATGGAAAGAAAATCTCGAGGACATTTGGTTCAATATCCATAGGCCAAAAGTCCACACGATACTAAATATTTACATCTGTAGGGGTAACCTGAATCTCAAAATGGAATATTAATCCATGCATCCTTCGGGGAGTGGTGGCATATCCTCTGTAAGTGTCAGTGCATATCCACGGGTCCATGATTCGAACCTGCAATTTCAATACAACAAAGAGAGTGAGTATAAGACATAGTTAATAAGCAATAACTTGTTATTCTCTTTTCGATTTTCCTATCTAAGGATTTCTTTTCTATTTGTAGTTATTACATTTAATTAAAATTCTAAATTCTAATAGTTATTTTTAGGAAATGGCATTAGTTAGTATGCAGTGTTACCTTATATTTTCAGTTTAACCTTATCCCCTGCAACCTTAGGCCTAAAGCCACCAATCTTTTCCCTTCACTACTAACCACTCCTCTCCTTCTCTACGAAGGATGTTATCTGCCTCCCACATTTTTACAAGTAGAGTGAATAATCGTGGAACGCTATATATATCAACCACAATTTTTATGGATCTTCCTTGAGGAATGTATTAAAATACTAACTATGCAATGAGTATTTTATTCTCCATTTGTCATTCTAAGCTTAGTGTTATACCAATTCCTAATGGATACTCACATACGCACATCAAACAATTCACGTCACACAAGTGTTGCACTTAGTGTAGTAACACCTTTAAAGGATAACTATTGTATATTCAAAATCTATTATCCCTTTTTCATGGTTACATCATAATGAAAATTTTCCATCATCAAACATTAGTCCTAGTATTCTAAATAAAAATAAATTTAAATGCTACACAAGGGTTTTCCAAATTTCATTTTCTTAATATCAAGGATGCTCCTTGATTTTTCTTGTTTTGGACCCTAGTTAGGCAGTCTAAGGTTGTGAATTATTTGGAGTATCAAATAAATTTTAAAATTTTTAAAATTTTTGATCATGCTACCTCACCTTCTAAATAACTCCTATAATTTTTTTCATATTTTTTCTCAACCATTTGATACCCCTAAAAAAATTTTTCACGAATAAAACTAGCCAAATTTTGGTTCTGTCTTGAACAATTTTAAATCACAATTTTATTAGGTAACCAATCAACTATAATTTCCATGAAAATTTTACAAGACATTAACAACACCTTGATTAACTATCTGAATTTTCTCATAATTTTTTGTGATCATTTGGTACCTCAAAAAATTTGAAAACAGAGACCAATGTGAAGATACCCTATTTTTGGACAGCATTGATGCCTGTCTTAGGAAATTTCTCTAAAATTATCTAAAGGTCTTTAAAGCTCACCTAAATTTTCAAAATTCATATTCACTTCGTAAAGAATCATAAAACATCAAGAAACCAAATTTTTGATAATTTTAAGCCTAGGAATTTCGTGGTCCAACTTCGATAGTTTTTCACTAGCAAAATCTGATTTCTATTTCAACAATTTCACTTACATATCTAACCAATTTCTTCATAGAAAATTGAAAACCTTTCTTCCCTCATCTCTTCTAATTAAATTACTCAATTCAAGAGTATCACACATCACATAACAACTTCTCAGTCAAAGTTTTCAATAGCTAACACAATTACATACAAGAGGATACATCATTACATTTAATCAAACCTCAACAACAATTAGCTTGTAACCTAAAAGTAAGTTATTACTCACCTTAATTCTTCACTCTTTTCTTTCTTCTAACACTTTGTTTTGAGGGAAAGGGAGGTGACTTCAAGGAAACAAAATCAAATTTTAGGGTTGAGAAGAAGAGGAAAACTACAAGAAATCAAGAAGGGTTGAGAGGAATTGATGATTAACCTACTTGGCTTGCAATGTTTCCTTGAATTTCTTTAGCTAAATTTCTTCTTCCTTTCCTATAGGGCTGCACAATTTTGGGATGGAATGGAATGGGGTTTTTCTACTTCTAAGTCTCCTTTCCTTTATATAGAATTTTCCTAAAATTTTTTCCATAAAATTTTGCAAATTTTTATCAATTTCTAACTTTGATTTTTCTTGGATTTTGAAAGATTTTTAGGGACAAATGGGCACTCTCCTTGCATGCTCAAGTGGTTTGAATTTTCATACTATAATAACCTCTTTCAACTAATAAAAATGTGACACAAATTTGAAAATTTTCAATTATTATAGTTTAGCCCAAATTTTGCCTTTTTTCTTTTATTTTGGTCCTTGGCTTCCTTTGGAAGCTTGGGTTGACCTTGGGCTCATGATTTTGGGCCTCCAATTTTCATATTTGGGCCTTAAAAACTTAGGCCAACCTAACCTAACACAGCAAAAATAAAAAAAATACCCAAAAAGATAAAATATTTTATTATAATTTGACCCCGAATTATTCACTTTCTTTGCATTTTCACCCTTGGGCTTTTAAGAATCATATTTATTTATTTATTTTTAAATTTATTTTTGACTTTTCATAATCATTTTTGAGCTTTAAGAATTATTTTTGGGCCATTCGTAATTTTTTTTGAATTAATTTACTATAATTT
Source organism: Sindora glabra (assembly GCA_020226215.1). Classification (NCBI taxonomy): domain Eukaryota; kingdom Viridiplantae; phylum Streptophyta; class Magnoliopsida; order Fabales; family Fabaceae; genus Sindora; species Sindora glabra. Next base: position 73,162,349 of record CM035228.1, read on the forward strand.
CAATTCATTTCCTTACTTTTTTGATTTACTGGGTATTAGAAATTTAGTGAATTTCTAAGTGAAATTTCTCAAACCTATTCTTAGGTTTTTAATTTGATTTTCACTCATTGTAATGCCCAAAAAAATTTTCAAAATTTATCTAATTGATCTTGCTTTAAAATTCCTCCTTTAATACTTCCAGATTTTGTTAGGTTCTTTCATTGGAAACCCTAAATTAGGGAAATATTTTCATTTTCAATCATCATCATTATTGTACTATTTTAGGGTCATTACAATAATTTTATTCATGTCTCTTTAATTATCGACAAGCATAAGCTATTACCTTACTATGTTAAATAAGAATGCACTCGTGTCCAATCCTTGATGCATCGCAATACACCATATATCCTCTAGTGCTTGAGGGAAGTGCCAATACCAGTGCTGATGTCAAGCATGGCTTTAATTTTTGAAAGCTGCTTTCACATGTATTCATCTATTCGAATTTCGCTCCCTTTTTCCTCAGTTTAGTTAATAGTGCAGAGATTTTGGAAAAATCTTTAACAAACCTCTGATAATAACCTATTAACCTAAGGAAACTATGAATTTTCATAACCGATTATGACCTTGGCCAATTCTCTACTACTTTTACTTTTTGGGGATCCACTCAAACCTCTTATTATGTCACTACGTACCCTAAAAAGGTAATACTAGTAGTCTAGAATTCACATTTGAAAAACTTTGCATACAATTGATGCTCTTGTAAGGTTTGTAAGACCACTTGAAGATGTCGAGCATCCTCTTCCTCACTTTTTGAGTACACTAAGATATTATTTAGAAGACAATAATAAATTTATCCAAATATAGTTTGAAGATGAGGTTTATCAAATCCATGAAAGTAGTAAGGGCATTAGTCAATTCAAAGAACATTACTAGGAACTTGAAATGGCCATATCGAGTTTTAAATGCATCTTAGGAATATATCCTTCATAGATCTTTAACTAGAGATAACTTATATAAAGGTCAATCTTAGAAAAGTACTTCATTCCTTGAAGTTAATAAAAAAGGTCATCAATACGAGTAAGAAGATATTTATTTTTGATAGTGACCTTGTTCAGCTGATGGTAATCAATATATAATTACATAGATTCATCCTTTTTCTTCACAAAGAGGATTGGAACTCCCCATGGTGAAGAACTTGAATGAATGAACCCTTTATCTATAAGATTTTGTAATTGTTCCCTTAACTCTTACAATCCTATCAAGGCCATTTAATATGGAAGAATTGAAACAGGTTCCATACCTGGTGCTAAATCAATGTGGAACTCAATTTCATGATCTGACATCAAGAAACACATAAGAAAATTCCGTCACTACAGGAATAGTTTCATTATCTAGGGTAAGTTAATTTAAATCTTGCACTAGTGCCAAGTATGCTATGCCTCCCTTTCGAATAAGATTTCAAACCTTAAATGTTCAAAATAATAGTAACAAAATTCATTAGTTTATCTCCCTAGAATTCAATAGGTGCAAAGCCTTCTATGGAGAATATCACAAATTTATCAAAGTAATTTACATATGCATGGTACTTGGATAGCTAATCTATCCCTAATATCACATCATAGTCACTCTTATCAAGTAAGATCAAGTTTATTGACATTACATGATTATGAATTCTTATAGGACTAGCCTCTAATTTATTGGTGGCTATAAGGAATTTCTTTATAGGGGTCATTATAGTTAAGGGGGTATTCATCTCTTTGGTGGGTTTACTTATAATGGTAGCAAATTTCTTTGACATAAAGGAATGGGTGGCATCAGGATTAAATAAAGCTTTAGCAATAAAAGTTTAAATAAAGATAGTGCCTATCACAATAGCATTAGAGGCATGAGTTAGCGGGTAAGTGCATACACTTGAGCTTGATTCCTACTTGCTTTTCCTTTTAGGACTAAAACATTAGCACTTTTTAAAGATTCTAGAGGGTTTCTAGATCGTGAAGTTAATGGAGGATTTAGATTATTCTGTAAAGATATAAAATAACTTACACCTTGACTTGTAACATTTGCAAGTGAACTGAGCATCATGCTTTATAATAGATAAGCCCTTTTGTTTTAAGGTCTCAAATTCCTTAACTGTTCCTCGATGAACACTTAGTGGTAAAAAGTGATCAATAAACAATTCTCAGAAAGCCTCCAAAGTTAAAGGTTTCAATTGCAAATTTCAATTAATTACTATATCAATGAACCAATAATGGGTCATGTCATCTAGTTAATAGCCTACTAACTTAATTAACAAAGAAGTGGGGCTTTGCAACATGTTACCTAACCTCGCAATATGTTTAAAGAATTAATATGAATCCATCACTGGATCAAGACTGGAATATCTAAGTGGGTTTAGTTGAAGGAACTCATTTACAATTTTAAACCTATCTCTGTTTACCTTTGTAGGAAGGGTAGGATCATGCTTAATTTCCTTCCTCTAATCATGACTTTTATTATGATCATTAGGGTTTAAATCTTTTGAGGCTTCATGCCCCAATCACCGAGTAAGGATTGTGTTGGCAAGGTTTAAGATATGCTTTAGAAAAGGTCTAGTCCAAGGCAGAAATTGTTAATTGATTTCGCTACTAGCCTCTTATCCATCATTCCAAGCATGAGGACCCTTAGATGATTTTTTATCTCTGGATGATTGGCTTGTGCTTGACCTTGCGTGTTAATAATTTCCTAATTATCCATAAATTTTTCTCAAATAATCAGATAGTGATCCAGACAATTAATAGGCAATTCATCAAATAATTAATCAAATAGCTCATAATATACTATGTCACATACAAACTCCACCACCCACCATCATGGTATAATAGGGTCCATTGAAATGGTACTAGTGTATGTGATCTCGAGTGTATATATACTATTGATATAGTTTTAGTCAACATTTATCATGGTAGCACATAAATATAACCTAAGGGCCTTATCCTATTAGGAACCTAAACCATGCTTTGATACCACGTTTATCATGACCTTAACCAAATCATGACTTGCATGGAATCTCTTTTCGATTTCTACTAATCTATCCCTAATTAATTTCCTTAATTTAGAATAACAAATGCCACACATTTATAAAGAATCTAGCATTTTAGGAAGAAAACATTCAATAAGGTTTTTACAAAAGATGAAGATGAAGAGGTTAGACATACTTATAGCCCTTCTAAAATAAGGATAAGCAAGTTTAACTAACTTAAGAGGAAACTAATTGAACATTCCATTTATCTAATTTTATGATAAATAAGAGGTCTAAAATATTTTATATACATGAAACTGTGCTACCAAAATACTATGAAAAAGTTCCTATAATCTCTAGTTCTAAGGAGGTAGAAGTAGAGGCTTAACCTGTGAATTTGTAAAATAAAACATGAAAGAGTAAGTCTAGGGTTTAGTGAGTGAATAATCTACAGAAAAAATAATAATTTACAATAACTTACCTATCAGACTATTCTCATTTAACCAATCATATTACATTTAAACATATAAGAAACCAAAAGCTAATGTCAACAAAATTAACACATGATCATTTCATTTTTTTTCAATGTTTCATATATTAACACTCAAGGATAACTTTAATAAAGTCACATCTCATTTGGAACAATAAGCAATGAATAGAATACAATCATATACCTTTTTTCTCTCAGGTCAGCTTTATATCCTCCATAAGCTGTCTATTCTTATCCCTTTAGGGTTTGCCTTATACCTTTCACAAATATGTCACCGAGAATTTTTCATTCGATACTTATAATATCACCCCCATTACATTTTCCATTTCTACTACCATTTGTGGCATGATTCACAATGTAATTTGAATATTAGAGCTCGACCTCTATTCAACACAACCATAATTCAATTTTAATATACAACACAATACTTATTAACATCATTATGTCTTCTAGCATAGATACAAGCATTCACACATATCATAGTACTCAATTCATAAGGCATTTCTTAATATATATATCTCATTCTTTGAGTAATGTAATAAGTTTATTAGATCATGTATTATATCACAAAACTTCTACTACCTCATGTCATGATTATCTAACCCATGTAATCATCTTAAGCTTATCATGAACCACACTATTTTTAATGTTTAGTAACATTTGTCTACTATTTTGATGATATCTTAAAATATATATAAGATTTTAATTTGAAATTAATTCCATTTGAAAGTATACTTAATTACCTATTTGCTTAAAATAAAGATAAGATGATAGAGTTATGTCTCTTCAAAGTTGGCATAAAATTCTATAGTTGATGAATTAATTCATATGCCTTGTTTTTGCCTTTGGACCCTTAAAATTGATTAATTACTCAATTTTGAGGCCTAGTTTGCCTTTGGGCACTTGGAATCGGTCTAACTCCTAAATCCTTTGTTGCTTTACTCAAAGAAGTGCCCTACAATGGTCAAATAAAATTCATCTTCCATATCATCATGGCACACAAGAAGAAGAAAGGCTGCTAATCCAGATAGAAAGCCTTTAAACACCAAGACAGTAGCAAGTGTGGCTACTAGAACATGATAAGGTGATGGTACAACCATGGAATAAAAGTTATGCCTTGATAAGAAGCCTTGCATCTAGCATATGGATTCCAAAGTTGTGACAAAACTGTAGGTTCATGACTTGCTTTACGCCTATAGTTTACAAGTCTCGGGCTAAACCAGAATAAATCTAATTTGGGATAAAACTCCTTACACGGGGAAGTCCAAGCTAGGATTAGGGATTTATGAATCTATTCAAACATGAAAATCTCAATTTTTTGTGAAAAATTTACTATTCATTTAACTTTGAATACCTCCTAAACACATATTCTACACACTAAATCTCAATATAATCATTAATACACTTATTTAATTTATCATATCACCTCTTTCTATCATTTATTACTTCCATAACATAAAAATAAACTAGATTCGAGCAAAATCACAAAACAACCCATATTTCATCTATATCATCATATAACCTAAAAATTCATAGATTTAGCTAGATTATCCACTCACCTTATATGGAAGAGGATACTAAAAGACTAGTTTGAAGATATTTCAACTCTAACCACATCAAAATCTATGGTTTCTAAAATTAGGGTTTAAAATGCTCAACAAAATCAATTAAAGTTCAAATCCTTCATTAGTTAAGAAGAAATAAGAGGGATTCTTGATGAAAATAATGTTCTTACCTTGATTGGATAAAAAAATTAAGAAGATTTGAAGTCTTTTTGCTTAATTGATGGAGTGGTGTGGAGATTGTGTAGAGAATATGGGAGAAATTATGAAAGAGAGATGGAAGAATTGGAAGGATGAAGTGCAAAGAGAGAAAAATAAGGTTTGGAGGCTGAAATAGGAGAAAATAAAGCCCTAAGGGCATTTTTAAAAAGTTGCTACTAAACCTCTTCCATACTCACATACATACTTATATTGGTGTATAACTTTATACTTTAGGATTCTAATAAACTTTCTCCATCAAAATTTCACCCGAATCACATTTCCACATTCTTACTTTCATTAATTCTATTTTATTTCATATTTCATATATAATATTCTTAATTCACTTGAATTTATTGGTTGCTTTAACCATTCTTTCTCATATCATGATTTCTAATTTATTAATAATTAAAAAGGGTGCAACATATTATAACATACAGTAACCTTGTGGAAGGACTTCAAGTTAACTTTGAGGTAGAAATATATCAATCTTGAGACTGTGAAAAAAATTAACTCATTGTAGTGATGGTACTACCTCAATCAAGAATTATACGAGAAGTGCCAGAAATAATATGAGGATAAGTATTTTAAGATAATATTTTTACCTTCTACCATTTAATTAATTTAATATCTTATTTATATATCATTTGTAGTTATAAATTAATATATCTTTTGGCTAATAGGTATTAAGTAAGTTCAATTAGGAGAAGGAAAAAACAATATATATCCATATAGGCTCCTTCAAAATGACCATAAGAAGCTAAAGAAGGACTTGTTAACTAAGAGGCATGCTAAAGATGAGAAAGGTGAGGACACTAATGAGATATCTTTTGGTTCTCACTTAGTGTTATGAAAGTGAGGCAAAGTAAACAAGTAAAGGTAATACATGAGCTCGAATAGTTATGCCATTGCAAAAAGGATTTTACATATTAAAATTCATATAAAAATATGTTGCTTAATTTTGAAGCTTTCATTTTAATCGAGTTATTTCTAATTATCTAATTGTTGGTTAATTATTATAGGATGTTCTCATGTAGTAGGCCTCTCAGGGTAAGTTTTAGCTAGTTAGTCCCAGTTATAATTTTAGAAATTGAATAGCAACTTAATTGTATTTGTTGATGTGTGTCCTAAGAGCCAATCATAGAGATGATTGTAATAAATGCATAATATATTATGTTTTATTTTAGGCAATTCAAATTATTATATTTTATTTCATATTTTTTATTACTTTGCGCAATTATAACTTAAATATAATAATTATCTTTGGAATAGCTTCGCTATTCCTAAAATGCCCTTAGTTAAGTATTATTATGAAAAGGATAATAATAATACATCGAGACTAATATGTATAGTGACTGATGATTATGAATCATTGATATGTGATATCAAGTTAATATATGAGTACATTATTAGTGAATAATGTACTGAACTGACCCATTATGAGAATACTGCAAGCATAGACGTGTCATTAGTTATTCTCATATGATCATAAATGTACATAGTTTTTTAACTTGAAGTCACTATGATTCCCTACATGAGGAGTTACTCACTTTGATATTGTTCTATGTCACCTTTAATTGGGATGACGAGTAGGGCACTGATTGGGTGTGTCACAAATCATGCAGAGGGAAGTGAGTGATATAGATGTGATTTTGTTATTCTTATATAAAATAGAGATATCCTTGGGCCTTTGATTGAGTGAGAGTTAGAAATGCATGGCCATGCTCAATTAGATCAATATGTGATATTGATAATTTATTTTAAGTTTACTCAGTATCAAAAAATATAAATTGAACATTGACGAGGATAACACACTCCATGCCTCCAGTTCGATTTAGATATTATTACAAAAGAGATTATGATGCAAAGCATTGATCACATATTAGGTAGAAGTCGAATCATAGACATTCTTACTACTTAAGTGACAGTGATGTATTACTAGATACCGCTCACCATTTATGACCTAATGATGAGTCATTGTCAACGTAGTAAGTACTTATAGGATTACATAAAAGGAGTAGGAATGATACAATAATTAATTAAACTTTAATTGGATTAAAATCCAATTAATTAGACTTATTTTTATGCATTAATATATTATTAAAGATAATAATATATTTTCACATAATATATATTATATATTATGTGATATTATTTGTTATTAAAGTAATATTAGATAATTATATTATTAGATATTAGATAATTATATTATGAGATAATACTATTTTCTAATATATAAGATAACTATATATTAATTTTAATATTAGATAATTAGTAGATAAGTTCTATCTCTCTTCACTCTTTTTATGATAAGGATAAGGTGATAATTGTTAAGTGTGATTAGGATTTTTTTTGAAATATTATCCTAGTAGGATTAGGATTGTGATATGCCTTAGTTCTATAAAAGGACTTGAAGGCAGCACTTTACAAAAACATAAATTAGTTTTAATAAAATCCTAAATCACTCAAGAAAATGTCCAATTCCAATCCTATTGGGAGAGATGAATCCTAGTAGTTTCATGGAGGGAAGAAGTCATTATTCACTCTATGTGGATACCGTAGAGACGTTATACCTTCCGGCCAGCATTTGATTCATGTCAATCTATCAAGGATTTGTTCAGAAAGAATACGAACACAAATAAGGTAAAACTCTAATACTGATTTATGCCCTTTTGCATGGATCTTTGGTAGAATTTAGATCAAAATTTTAAAAATTTTGTTATGTATGTTGATCCAAAACCTAATAGTATTTGGGGTGTTGAACGTGATGCTAGCCATAAGGAAATTTTAGGCTTAGTAAGGCACTATCTAATGGAACAGTTGATGGTTAATTTGGCATAAATAGAAGGAAAGGTTATTGGCAAAGTGACATGAAAACTCATGATTGTAATAGGATTGTGATATGCTTTATCACTCACTTGAGAAAATTTTTTACTTCTTATCATACCATAAAGGATAAGTTTCACTTATGATTTAATTATAATTTTTTTAGAAATAAATTTTGATAGTTAGATTGTATTGTGGTCACCATTGGATGCTTTTTTTTAGTAATGCTAAAAAAGGGGATTATTTACTGGATAGATCCTTTATTGGGAAAAATGCAACTTATCTTTTAGAATATCATGGAAGGAACTTTAACTAAAGCTTATAGATAGGGTTTGAAAATAGGTTGGGCAAAACTTTTAACTAGTTATAAGTGAATGTGTATTGTTAATAATAAGATTGTATCATATTTAACATGGAAGATTATGCATTAATGGGATCAAATTGGCTTTCTATTTTATTGCAATGGCCAAAATAGTGTAGGGATGTAAAGTGTAGTTATTATGTGCTCCGTGTTTGATTTGATATTTATTTATAAACTCCTCACTATGGTAACCACTTGCTTATTTATAGCTCATCATATGCTAGTGTAATTAATTGAATTAGTCTTAATGATAACATGTTTATTGTGTACAAATTACAATACTTTAGGTAGAATCCCTAACCACACAATAAAGGATAACTTGATGAGGTTAGAGACCATTGAGCATGATATTTCCTCTTGGCTAGAGTTGAATAGTAATGAATGGCTTTGGATGTTCTTAAATATTACTAATGATTGTAATTAATTAAGTTATTATAAATTATTTATGAATAGTTGGCTTGGTTGTAAATGACTGGTTGTAATTTTATTTTGATGTGTAAACTAGAGTTTAGAAACTTTGTGTAAAAGTTCCTACAATTAATTATGTTGTTATTGATTTCTATCTCATTTTATATTTATTTTGTAATGTTTTCACAAGTTTCAATTCATTATTCTTATATGTTAATTGGTTCGATGTATATAAAAAAAATGTTGCAAAAAAATATATCAATTCTTTCTAAGATAACTAACACCAATTGTTTATTAGTGGAAAAACATCATAGTACTTTACATGTTGATTATTTACAAATATTTGATGTTTAAACATAAGACATTGGTGCAAGTTAAAAATAATAGGAGTGGAGTAATGATGCCATTTACAAATTTTATCTTAAGTTTCTTCTAACCCTTTATTGATTCTTTCTTTAATAGGTATACTCTCCTTTTTACTCAATGATCATTCTCTTTGATTTTATGTTTTTGCTAACCAAATTTTTTAAGAATGAATCTTTATTAGCTCATTGCTAAATTTGTGTGATTGTGTATTCATTAGAAAGATGAAGAATTTAAAAAGAAGGATTTATTTAGTTTTTATTTTTATTTTTGAAGTTTAGTTTTTGGTTTCATAATCTATTATATCTTATTACCTTTCATTGTGATGCAATTTTTATAAGTTTGTAAAATTATAAAATTTGATTTTATTCATTATTTTTGGCTTTGGATTTTATTATCCATTATTGATTTATATGACATGTGCACTATCATTTTCTTAAAATTTCATGAATATTCATCACACTTGTAGAGAGTAGATATAATTGTACTTTTCTAAAAGGCATTAACCTCATATATTAAGTAACATATATCAAGATAGTATTTATGTAACACCTATCTATGATTAAGTAATTGGTATAACCTTTCATAATTTTCAAACTCTTATTACGAGATTTATAATTTAAAATTACTATTATTAGGATTCTATAGTTTCATATGAAATATTATCTTCCATTTTTGGGTATAGTATTTTATAATGCTAAATATAGGGGAAATAAGGAGAATCTAGAAAAAGGTACTAGTGGAAGAGGTTAGGTTTAGGATGGAAGAATTGAGGTAAAGGGAGTGTGGTAATAAATGATTGACGTTTAATGTTCTTTCTACCTTTTTTTGGCATAAAACATGATGTTAGGTTTTTCATATTATAACTAACATTTTTATTATTTTATGATCACTTTGAAACTAACATGAAATACTATTTATAATTATGCTTAATTAAGTGTCAGTCATAAACCAACATCTTATCCCTTAAATACCCAATGTCAATTGACTATTTTGTAGTTATGAATAAAATAGTCAAAAAATACTTTAATGGATTACTCTTCTCTAAATAAATCCTTTGCTAGTAAATTTGGCACTATATTGATCAATATTTCCTTTAAAATCTCTTTTTATTTTGAATATTCATCTACATTTAAATTGGGATGATGCCATAAGGTAATATAACCAATTTCCAAGCTTTATTACTATATATGGAGCTCATTTCATCCTTCATAACTTTTGTCCATTTAATGAACTCTTTACCTTTCATGACTTATGAAAATGTCACTAGATAATTTTTAATTTCATATTCTTCTAAGTACATAATGAAATTATTTAAAATCACTAATCTTTTAGATTGCCTTAATGATTTCGAGTGTTCTATATTTTTCCTGATCACTTGTATTTTCTTTTATAAAATACATAGTAGTGTCAATGTTTTCCTTATGGTATAATATCTTAATATCTATATGCTAATTTAATATTCCATAATTTAATTCTAATCAACATTGCCCAATCTTTCATTTAGATATAGCATAACCTTTTTAGGTTCATGACTCCTATTATCAACTCCACTTTAAAGGAACTTTATCATATAGATTTTTATAATTCTGCTTTAACGGATAGGACAATAAAGTTCATAACCTTTTGTTATGTCCTTTTTAACATATTGTAATTTAAAATTTTATTTTTTGATAAAAATAATTGAAATAACTTGTATGCTCTTGCTTAAAATAGAATTTGTAAGTGTAAAGGAACATTTTTTATGAATAACTATGAATGAATTATTGACTAAAATAAAATATTTAATGTTTTAAGTTTTGGAATAAGAATTTTGTGAGAAATAGATGAGGAAAGTTTAATATGGTAATAAGATTTAAGGTTTTAAATTATCATTAGTGAGCATGTGAGTATGAAGGAGATTTAAGAAATATTTTCAAAAATGTCCCTTGGTACCATTCCCCATTTTTTACTAAAATCCACCAAACTCCATTCCATTTCCCCAAATTTTGCTAAACTTATCACAACTCTTCTTATTCCTCTCATATTCTCTTTCCAAATCTAGTAAGCAAAGTGCAATCTACATTAGAATTTTCATCTAGTCAAGGTAGGAGCATCATTATTGTTAGGTTACCTTGTCATTTCTTTTTGATTTTGATAGGGATTGGGATTATTTGGTTTCAAAAGGAAGCTAGAAGTATAACTAAGGGAATTCTTTATTTTTGATGTGATTAGGACTAAAAAGCACTAAATCTACCTCTTAGCATTCATTTTATACTAGGTGAAAAAATATTCTAGCTTTACTTTCCAAAAATTTGATGATTTTACTTAATTATTTAATAGTTTTAGGTTTTCCTACACTTATGATTAAATGGAATGAAATGATGTTAAATGGTAGTGTTTAGCCTGAATTATTGTTAGAATTGAAGTATATGTTGTGTATTTATGGCACATTTATAAGTGGAAGTGAGTAAGTACAGTATTTATGATGGTTGATAGTATTTTGGGATGCATGAATAGTAAAAAAATTTCTAGAAAATTATAAATGCTTATATGTGAAACACTTTATGAAGTACTTCTTAAGCCCAGATTCAATAGGGTTAGGAGGCAATTTACTAAGTGATTCATTTCTTTAAAAACATTATTAGAAGTCCTGAAAAGAATTATAAAGGATTTCCTAAAGGGCTTCCTAACATGCTTCGTAGGACCAAATTTATTTGGACTAAAAAGTGATGTGTAAAGTGCTTTATTTCCTTCAAAATGTTATTATAAGGGCCAAAGCGATTTGTGAAGCACTTTGCTTGCCCTATTTTCTAATTTAATCATATTATCAACTATAATTGCTCATCTAAAGATTATTTAAGCAAAGGATTGACATTTAGACATCATTAATGACATTTTATCTTTTCCTTAGAGTGCATACAACTAATACGGTTTGAATTATAAAAAATTTAATATATATAAAATAATTGAATTTTTCTCAATGCCATACAATAAGGGCATAGTATTAATGATGAGTGATGTGAATAAACTTGTTATATTGTTTCTAGAATGAAATAAGTTATGTGACTATACCATAAGACATAGGTAATACTATACTATTAAAAGTGATTCATAATTGAGATTAATAATACCAAAATATAAAATTAAGATGTGAATGAAGTTGTGATGTATGATATGAATGAGAATTGTTATAGGACTATGAATTGAGTTGAATTATGTATGCCCATGTACTAGGACATGTTATTGCTATAATTGAAAGTAAATTACAAATATTATAGCTATAATATAAGAAAGAGATGGAATGTGACTTGAATTATAAGAAAATGTGAAAAGGAAAGTGTGATGCCATGTCTTGTTAATCCATATCAATTTATAAAGAGATAAGACAGACCCTAGAGAGATAAGAAGGAATAAGGATAACTTAAGAGGCATAATAAGGTTTGATTACTATTTGAACATGAAAAATTTATTTATGGATCTTGGTATGTTATTGTTTGTTATATTGATGATGTTAAGGCAATGAATTGTGTCATTATGCCTTATAATCCATTGACATTAACTATGGAATTTAAAGAATGATATTGCCTTATTCTAAATATAAATGTGAGTTGTAGGAATAAAGAGACTTACTCTTTTTTTTATTTTAATGTTATATATATGATGTAATAAAATATGTATAGTTGCATGTGTACATTTGAGTAAGAATAGTGATAAGCTTAAACAAATATGAATGAATAAGTTGTTACTAATAGATTTCATGTTAAGAATTATGTGATTAAAATGTTTATAAGTTTAAAAGGGTAAATTTGGTTAGTAACTTATATTTATTACTAGATTTGATTTTATTAGAGTATTTACTCATTAAGTCCTGGGTTTACTTGTCCTTACATTGCCTTTGTAAATGTTACACTTAAGTTACCTATACCATCATCTTCGAGTTGAGCTCATGTGACACTATATAGTATGGTTTAGGTAATATTAGATATTTGTTATAAATGTTTTTGAACCTTCATATGTCTAGGATGTTAAAGGAAAAGACTAGTGCCTATTCTCTTTAGTAAATGAATATTTTTTTAATATATAAAGCATCATCTTTTACTCTTAATGCATGATATCTTCTCCTAATCTCCATGCATGATTATCCATGTTAGTGTAAAATGAGGATTAAACTGTTGGAAACTAGATAGCAGGTTTCATGCCAATTATGATTAGGTTCAGGTCATGATGCCTTTGAACTATTTTGGATATTCAATAAATTTAGTGCAAATCTAAAGACATAAATTCAAGTTTGAACATGTTTATGTAATTTTCAAAATTTCTTTCGAAACATTAAAAGTATAATTACTTAATTTAGAAATTTTAAACATGTGTTTGAAAGGAGAACCTAGAGTTATAGCTTCCACAAAAATTTGCCATATATTAGAAAACTTTATGCAATAATTCCAAAACAATTTAACATATAATCATACCTATCCTTTGGGTTAGATATGACATGTAATCTATTTAATCTAAAAGTGATAGCCTTTATTCACTTTAAACATTACAAGTGAGAATACTTTTATACACTTTTAGCACTATTCATAGTGTTTCATACATTTAGATATAGAATGACTTAAATCTTTATAATATGGTTATAAAAATAATTATAGCTTCGAGTATGAAATTATCAATAGTTATAACCTTTACTATTTGTGTAATCACATAATTTGATCCATTTTAGTGAGAATCAAGTATTAGATATGATAAGCAAAAAATTTAATCTAAAAGTAATAACATTTATTCACTTTTAAATAAATCTTTATTTATCTATCAAATAACTTTTAGATTTAATTTATAAATAAGATTTATCTAGAAAATTAGTCCTTATATCCACTTATAAAGTTCTATGATCTCTCTCTCCCTTCCTATCACTAATGTAAGTATGAAAATTAAAAGAGTTTAAGAGATGGAAAAACAATTCTCTGTTCCACACAGTTCTTTTTTGGTTTTAAGAATCAAAGGTTATATTTTAGGATTTAGGCTATTAAGCTCTGGATCAAGGTATGTAGTTTATCTTTAATTTGATAATATGAAATTTATGATGAGTTTGTAAAAACTTATAAGTTTCTAAGATCTTGTGCATTATATATAATTGATGAATTCTGTCATTAGGATTATATAGAAATTAAGAAAACTTATAATCATAACCTTTATTATTTATATAGCTAAACAATTTTATAATGTTATATGATTTAATCTACTTTGATGAGATTCAAGCATTATGTATGATAATCAATAAATTTAATCTAGAGGTGATAACATTTACTCGGTTTTAATACCATCTGTAATGTTTTATACCTTTGGATATAAAACAAATTATATTGCTATAATATGACTATTAAAATAATTATACTTTTAAGTATAAAATTATTAAAATAGTCATAACATTTATAATTTATGTAGCCAAGCAATTTTATAATGCCATATGATTTGATCCACTTTATTGAAAATAAACAAACCAATAAATCTGGAATGTTGCAAAAATCCTAAAGTCAAGTTTCTTTATTTTACTTGAAACAATTTATATGAGATGTTAAAAACCTTTGGATATATAACAACTTAAATTTATATGACTATAAAAATAAATACACATATTTAGGCATAAAATTATTTCTACTATCATAATTTGTATAATTTGTGCTAAAAAAATTACAAATCATATAATTTGGATCACTTTGATGAAAGCCAAATTAACCAACAAAATATTACCATCATGTTCCATAAATAAGATTTTATGCAAGATGTAAAATCATTTTTATAATTGATGCAAAAATAAATATTCATATTGCCTTGTGATTTGGATCATTTTGGTGAAATCAAATTGACTAATATTATTTTTCCTTCATGTTACACATATAAGATCTTATGCAACATGTAAAATTACTTTTATGATTTGTGTGAAGATAAATTTTTCATATTATTATATGATTTAGAAAACTTTGACAAAATTAAATCGACCAATAATATATTTCCATCATATTACAAAAATATGATTTTATGCAAAATAAAAATTACTTCTATAATTTATACAAAAATAAATATTCTTATTACTATATGATTTGGATCATTTTGGTGAAACCAAGTTGGTCAATAATATATTTTCATCATGTTACACATATAAGATTTCATAATTTGTACAAAAATAAACTTTCATATTATCACATGATTTATATCATTTTGATAAAACTAAATTAACCAATAGTAACCATAATATTGTACAAATGAAATTTAATAGAATTATAATTTGCTTCTATAATTTGTGCAAAAATAAGTATTCATATTGGCATATGATTTGAATCATTTTGACGAAACTAAATTAACCAATAGTACATTTATGTCATATTACACAAAGGAGATTTTATGTAACAATAAACTTTCATATTGTAATATGATTTGAATTACTTTGGTGGAACTAAATTGACCAGTAACATATTTCCATCATGTTGCACAAATAAGATTTTGTTGAAGATATAAAATTACTTCTATAATTTATGCAAAAATAAATATTCATACTATCTATGATTTGGATCACATTGGTGAAACCAAATTAACTAATAGTATATTTTTATCATATTATACAAATAAAATTTCAAGCAAGGTGTAAAATACCTTTTATAATTTGTGCAAAAATAAACTTTTATATTGTTATATGATTTGGATCACTTTAGTAAAACTAAATTAACTAATAGTAACAATAATATTGTCATATGATTTGAATTATTTTGGTGAAATCAAATCGATCAATAGTAACCATAATATTGCATAAATAAAATTTAATAGAATTATGAATATTAATTAAAAGCCACTCTAATACTAAATTTTAGAAAAATAACTTTGAAAATATGTTCCTCAATATTAAACATGTCATAATTAACAAATATAATTAAATAATTATAACTATTATGTGAGAATAGAGTAAGTAATTGCTCCAATATCTTTTCATTTTCAAACAATATATTTAGATGATACACTTTGTGCTATAGGGATTGAGACCTTGTAACAAACTAATAAAGAACATAAAGAAGAACAAGGTTAGGACAAATTAGTACCTTAGTCTTTTTCCCTATCTTTCCCCTTCTTATTACTTTAATACAACTATTAGGCATTGAAAATCTCTCTTATCTAGGTTATGTCCATCTTATGGTGAAAGTGGTGATGAGTAGAGAGAGGGGTTAGGAGTTCTTTATATAAAGTTTTAAATGACTCCTCCCATCAAAGAGTTATGACCCTCTAACTTCTTTCATTAAATTAAAAAACCTCATTCTATTATTCCAAGTAATACCTTAAGTAATAAAATTACTTATTGCCTCTATGAGAGTAATATGAAGAGTACTCATTACCTTTGGTTAATAAGCATCAATCTACCTTAATATGGGAATTCCATAATTAGGGTTGCAATTATTTAGTGAATAAATAAGTAATTCAATATTCCTAATTGTTAGTGATTAATAGAATTTAACCATATATGTAATAGGATTTAACCGCATAGTTTATAAGATTTAATCATATAACTAATAGAATTTAATTCTATAATCAATAGGATTTAACCATAATCTTGCCATATAATGCTTATAATAAGTAATAGGAATTAACTCTAATCATGACACTCTTTTATATGGCCATTAAGGCCACTAATTCTTATAGGTATAACCTCTTAATGAGCCTAATGTCTAGAAAATACATAACTCAATTTCCTTAGTTAATATGGTTAAATTGATGTGCTTAGACAAGTAAAATTTATCTATGTAGACCATCCAATTGTGAAGAGAAAAATTGTACTTTACCTACGTAAGGTAGAAAAATATGTAATTCATCCCAAAAGAGTTAACTTTAAGGGCTCATGTATGAATAACCAAGGAATTATATGAAAATTAAAAAATTAGAGGATTATTATTTAAAATAAAAAAATAACTACAATTTAATAAAAATTTTAAGCAAATTTCATAATTCTAATAGTTTAGCATAAGAGATATTACGAATAAAATTTTCATAATAGAAAAATAGTCTTTTTATGGTACTCAATTTCTAACAATTATAGATATTTGTGAATAAATATTATAAAATGTCACATCTTTAAATGGTCATCTATAATATGTTATAAATGTTAAGTTTTATGAAAGTATTTTGATGACCTAATTATGTAAATAGGCATAAATTATATACAAATAATTTTATAGAATAAAATTTTAAAAATACCATGAACCTCTAAGTAAATCCATTTTATGATGAATAGTTCTAGAGTACCCTTTAATCTCTTCGAACCAAGATCAAATAATAGTCATGGGCTCTAAATTGCTACATTTGGAATGGGTACAGAGTATAGTTCTCTTGATTACTATAATCGCATAGAATTACTCTAGGAAGACTATTTAATTGGACATTAATAAGGCATGTACATTTTGAATCAATGTATAAGAGTAGGGACTCTAATGTTATAGAATTATTGAAGCAAGTAGAAAATAACCTATAATGAAATCCCACTTTTTTAATTACCAAGAATTATTATCATAAATTCAGCATAATCATTATCATTACTAATGAATAATTAATTTATATTAGCATATTTTTGTTTTTGTATTAAGTGGTCTATAATGAGATTTTTATTTAGATCAAATTTTAAAGTTAAAATTCTAATAATCTCCTGCTTAGACCATATAGTATAGAAACTATGGCCACTTTAATGTAACAATGAAAAATATAGTAACATTACACCTATAGTTCTAAGTTAAGATCATAAGCATCCAATAATGCATAATAGTTATATTTAATAAGGATACTAATATTATACATATTGTATACTTACATCTTATTGACTAAATAAACCTCAATTTCGATAAGGACATTGACCTAAAGCATGCATACTAAGATTTATATAATAATAAATATGATTATATGTAAATCTTCATAAAATGGTTCTAGCATCTATTTAAAATGCCAAGTGAAGATTTATGTCCTCAACACTATATTGAGATAGGATCTAAATGTCTCTATTAACATGTCATACCCATAAAATGTGCACAAATAACAATGAATAACAAAATATGAATATTTCATTTATATGTATCCTAAGATAAACATATTACATTAAAGTAATCCTATTAATCTAAAATATCAAAAGACTTAACCAAATCCATATTAATTACATGGTTGTGATACATTCTTACTACTAAGTCTTTGGTTGGTTAATTTGTGAATATAAAATATATGCAAATATGCTTGGTAATATGCTTGCATATCTTCTTTTTCATAAATTGGTGCTTCATATTAAAATATTTCTTATGGATAAAATTTTTATTGTTCTATGAAAAGTTCACAGTAATAGCATTGTCATGATAAATGGTTAAAGGCCTTGAAATGATCTCAATAACATTAACATAGGTCATAACATTTCTTAACTACATAACTTCATAAGTTACTTAATAATATGAGATAAAATTTGCATCTATAGTAGAGTTTGCTAGAAGGGATTGCTTAACACTTTTCTATGACACAACTCCTCTTACCATTATAAACATATGCCTAGATGTCAATTTATATTTATCTAGACAATCGATAAAATTTGAGTCAAAGTTACTTGTACTTGTGATATTTGTTGATGTCTTGTAAGTTAGCATATAATCCTTTATACCTTGCAAGTATCTTATAACTCTTTCAGCAGTAGTCCAATATCTTTAACTAGGATTACTCAAATACCTCTCTTGTGCACTAATAGCATAAGCTATATCAGGACTTGTATATACTTGAGCATATATTCCCATGATCAATGCATATGGGATATTTTTCATTTTCTCTTTTTCATCATTAATCTAAAGATTTCGGACTTTGAGAAAATCTTACTTTTTTGAATAAGTATAGAAAATTGAGAGCATATAGATATATTGAACCTTTTAAGTACCTTTGTAATATACATTTACTGAGACAAACTAAGCAAATGATGAGATTTACCATTATATATATATCACTCCCAAGATCCTTCATATTAAAATATTTAAAGAATATTTGCTTTGTCTCAATTAACAAGTTCACATCATTACTACTAGTATTATAAAACTATTTGCACTCATCAGCATATAGATGCACGGATCTACGTCATTCTCCTTGAACTTAAGAGAAGTCACTCCCTTATCAACTTAAGGTAACATTGTCTAGATGCTTGTTTCAAGTCATATATGGATTTTTTTATATTACATAAAATGTATTCTTTACCTTTCTTTTGGAAATCATTTGGTTGGTTCATATAAATAGTTTTTGATTAGTTAACATTTAGGATGGCTATCTTAGCATTCATCTGATGTATCTTTAAATCAAAATAAGCAATGACTACCGTGATAACTTAAAATGAGTCTTTACTTAAAAAAATTGGCGAGAAGGTTTCTTTATAATTTATACTTTTCTTCTAAATGTAGCTTTTGGCTATTAATCTAGCCTTAAATGTTTCATTTTCACCTTAAGCATTTGTTTTAGTCTGAAAGACCTATTTGCATGTAGTTAGCTTGCATTTTTACAGTTTATTCAACTAGATCCCATGTCTTATTCTTATGTATTAAGGCTAGTTCATCTTTCATATCATTTAACCATTTAAAAGAGTTTAAACTAGAAATTGCTTGTGAAAATATTATAAGATAAGTATTGTCATTGATGTTATAATCATACTTGTTAGTTTGCTATATTTATGAGATCTCTTTAAAGGAATCTCTTTAGTAATCTCATTTAGTTTAACTTCTTCTATTATTGGTGCACTAGATCATTTTGTAAGATAATAAAAGATGACTCCCCTAACATAGATGCTAATGGAATAATTGTACTTTCTTCAATGAATTTTGCGATGTGAATTAGCTTGCTTTTACTATCTAACTTACTCTTAAAAAAGATAGCTTGATGTAATTTTTTTACTTGAACTATGTAAGTTGGATGGTAAAATATGCTGCTTCTCAAGCCATTAAAGTACCTAATAAAATATCCATTAACCATATTTGAATTAAGCTCCTTTATTTAAGGAACCTACAGCTTTGCCTTAGCCTTACATGCCTAAACACAAAAAATCCTTAGATTAGGCCTTTTACTATACAATAGCTCATAAAAGGTTTTAGCTATTGACTTGCTGGAAACTTGTATTAGGTGTAATTCAATTCATTGATACTAGTATGGATTAGTTCTAAGGCTTTTAGTTTTTTTACTTCTTTTACCTAATCTAGCTCTAACAGGAAGTTTCCCTCTAATACAATTAATATAGGTGTCAAAGTCTGGAAAAACAAGATTATAAAAAAAATTCTTTTTATAAGCCTTTACATCTTTTCTTGAGAAACATTCCCTAGATAATTATGCTAAAATATTAAGAATATCTCATTTGTCTTCCTTTTTTCCTTTCTAACAATGGTATTTATCATTAGTAAAGTTTGGATTAAAAGTAATCCTATACAGTCTATCACATAATGAACTAAAACTAATAGTGAAAGAAATATAAGTTAAATAAATTTTCTCATTTCCAAAATAATACAAATATCAACCAATATTCAATGCAATTATAAAAAAATTAAATTCTTTCTCATGGAAAGTATATAAATAGTATCCTTGAATTTCAAAACATGACTAAATGATAGACATAAGGAAATTACTTCAATATGCTCCAATTGTAGTTTATCTTAATTTCCAAGTCAAACTATAACTCCTTTTCAATTAACTTACTTAGATTTTTAGTGCTTTAAAATAGTTTACCATTTTATGCCCATACTTCTTATGAAATTTGGAGCTTCCATTAAATTTGGCTTTTTTGAGCTTCTAAGATTGTTCACTTATTTCACCTATCTTCCTTTCATAATTAGGGCTTTATTTGTTATCTTTTTAATGTGCTTTTACACTTTTTTTTTTAAGTTAAACCATTGGAAGGGTAGTTGACAACATGAAATTTCCCTATCTTTATGTCTTTCTTTGCTTGACTAATAATTGAGACTTACTTATTAATAGTTTGTTTATATTTTTGAGTACTGTAGGAAATCTTCAAAAATATCAAATCACATTACTAGAAATTCCAATTCTCTTTAAATCAAATAATATTTACCTAGCTTAATAGTTATATTTTTAAGCACATTGTACTTGTGACAAGCTTTAGAATATACTCTTACACCTTGCTAACACCATTATATATAGTCTTTTCAGTTAGCAAGAGGTACTGACTTTTTTTAGCTTTATCAAACTTGACATATTTCTAGATAACAAAATCATGAAAAACCCTAGCATTCTTAGATTTAGGAATACTTTGCTTGATGGCCTTCATTCATTGTGAACTTTATCACTATAAGGATTCTCTATTTAAGCAAGTCAATTTTATCATGCTTGGCCCTCTATTTCATTAATAAAGTTTGCATTGATAGCGAGCTCTGTTTCCCTAAATGCTAGAAAAAGATTGGTGATTGCTAGATATAACCTCAACAATTTGATCCAGTCTTCATAAGTTATCCCATTCAACATCTTGATAGAAGTTAATTGCATAAGCATTAAAGTTTAGGAAACTTGCTACCATTTTAAGGCATGTATACTTTATTCATGCTATTTAAATTTTTTCATTAAAATATGCAATTATACACAATATTATACAATGAAACCTAACACCCTAAGGCATTTAATAACTTATAATATAATACAAGAATTAAATATTATATTTTTAAAACTTAACACCGATAGGGGGTTAAAAAATCTTAGAAACATAATATTTAATATTACATTCATGTTATTGCTAACAAGTTATATTAACAATATTATATCGATAGAGTATTTACATATTATTAACATAACACCTTCCTTAGTCTAACTAATATTTTTATAAATATTAACAAAATTTTATGTATTTGGGCTTATGATGGGTGAGTCCATAATTACATAACATTCCATGAGATAACATAAGCCCAAATTGATTCCTATAAAATATTTTCTTTAGGTATATATCCATGAAAAATTAATTCATATGTTAAATAGAAAAAAAATTCATAAAAAATATATATAGAGGCCCAAACCATAAGAATCACCTAAATAAATGGAAAAAATTAATTAAAATATTTATAATTCTAGAGAAGTATGGAAAATACCTATAATTATAAGTTTAGAGAGTAGAACCTAATAGTTCAATTTTCATTGTTGTTAGATATCACCAGGGCAATGCATGGCATGCATGCGGCATTGGTGTGCATGGCATGCACATGTTGTGCACTATTCATCTCCTTTAATATTTTCTAGGGTCTATAAAAGGGTCAGTTCGTCCTGATTACAACTTTGTTTTGACTTGGCTCTAATTTCATCATTTTTATGCATTTTTTCAAAGCAATTTTTATACTTATTCAATCTTGAATGAATTTTAGTACATAATTAAGCTAAATTTTCTTGTCTTCTTTAACAAGACTTTTAAAACATTTGAACAAATTCATAACTTTTATCATACTAGACAAAATACCTTAATGCTGATACAAACTTTCTAGAAATCATATATATTACCATTCGTATTGAAAGCATATTCAAATTGCATTGATCTCATGAAAGCATATTGGGAATAATGTGTAATATTTTATACATATATTGTGCAAACTGGAAATAGATAATGAACAAAACACTAAAAACCATTTATGCATGCTAGAATCAAATATGAACCACTCAAAATAAAACCTCATTTATGCATATACTATTTCAAATTAAAATAAAACCATATGTATGTAGAATTTTTAGAAGGCATAAAATGGTACAAGCATACTATAATTATGGCAAAAAACAAGCATTTACCTTTGAATTTTTAATTTTAATTCATATAAAAAAATATGTAATTGTAAAAATTGGCAACAATATTATACAAATTATTCGTATAAGATATTCATCCAAAATTTTATGCAAATTATGTAGGATGAATCATATTATAAATTAGACAAACAAGTCATCTAGATGACACTTAACAATTATATTTTATAAACATATGTGAAAATTTAGATGAGAACAAAGTTATAAAATAATTGTAGGATTTATGGTGTATTTTTATTTCATTCATGAAGATTATAATCACAAATTATAAAATTATAGAATCATAATCTATATCCCAAATTTGCATATGAATTGACCATATTTATATGATTTATTGGCTCTAATACTAATTGTTAAATTTGGTGAAAAATATTTTGATCACTAAATTATGCAAATAAACATGAATCTTACACAAAGAATTTTACGGAACAAAATTTTCTAAATACTTAAACCTTTAGCTAAATACATTTCATGATGAAAGGTTCCAAAGTATTCTTTGATCTCCTTGAACCATGATTAGATAATGGGCATGAGCTTCGACTTGTTACTCGTGAAATGAAAATAGAGCACATTCCTCCTACTTACTCTAATCACATAAGAAGGTTGTTTAACTAAACATGAATGGGAATCTTATTTTTATAGAATTAGAGTATAGGAGTAAGGATCTTATTTTTATAGAATTATTAAACTAGTAGAATATAGACCATAAATAGATCTTATCCTTTAAATTATCGAGAATTATTACCACAAATTTTGCCTAATCATTATCATCACTAATGAGAAATTGACTCATATTAACATATTTTAAATTTTGTATTAAGGGGTCCATAAAGAGATTTTAATTTATATCAAATTTTGAAATTAAAATTCTAATGATAATTTCTAATGATAGTTTTTTATGAGCTAAACTAACGATTGATATATTGTTCAATCATAATGTTATCCAATTAGCTAGAGTACTAGTCATTGAATTTTTCATAAATCTGGTAATCAATAATTATTTGCAATATAAGCATACAAGTCAGAAATTATATCATAGGATTACTTTAAAATCAAATTCTTTTAGAAGACTTAAAATAGGCGTATATTTATGATTAAGTTTTCATTTCTAGTACCATGTGAACACTATAATTTTGTTAAGGATGAACTTTTTGCTCACATTCTTATAAATGTAAGTAAAATTTTCTTAAATTTACAATCATTTTAAGGTTTAAATTAGGAAAGTTTTTCAATTTTTTTATTAATTCTCTTATTCTTTTATAATTCTTCCTTTAGCCATAAAGGACTTGGCATTTTGTTTTTAAATTTAAAAAAAATCTCAAATTCCAATGGATTTACACTAGTAATTTCTATATTTATTTTGTTGGTATAGGTTGTGCCTTCTAATTCTTCTCTTGTTGTGGTTTTAAATGAAAAACTTTTGTACTTTGCTTCAAATTAGTGTTCGTATCTTCATGTTATCCAAATAATGAAAGTTAGCATCTTAGCAAAAAGAACTTGAGTTAAATCTTAAGATTAACTACAAGATATATGAGATATTTATAAGATTGCCTAGTTTCTTAAGTTTTCTATTTGGATTTATATAAGTGCATTTTAGGTGTTTGTAATAAGGTTACAGTGAATAAAACTTTGTATACATTGCCCTTATATTCCACTATATATATTGCTATTTCAATTCAATTAAACTGTTTTCCAAATAATAAATTTTTTCTTAAGATGTTAATTTTGATCAATTTGGTACATAATAGTATTGTGTGAAGTAATAAGCTTAAATAGGTAAGTAGATTTTTTTAGTTCTTAAAGTGAATTCTCTTTAATTATAGTTTGTTTCTTGGATATTTTGAAATTTTTGACTTGCATTATAATATCCTATGCTATAGATAGAGACAAAAAAAAGGGCTTTATTCTTAATTTAAATTATACTCTAATGAAAAATGACGAGGATAAATTCAATTATAAATTAATCATTGAAAGAAACTTAGGATATGATTTCATTTTGTTATATCTATAACATATTTGTATTAAAAATTCAAAGATATATAATATTTGATTTGTATGTTTGTGTGCACGTTTGTATATAATGATTTTAGGATTTTGCTATTTTTTGCATGGGATAAATGCAAAAATTCTCAAAGGCTAGTTTTTATCATTGTCACATTTATTGCTTTACTTTTTTCTCTCGTATATGGTACTCAATTAATGTCTTTGTTCTTAAGTTATGTTTAATTTGACATTTATTATGTTGTGTCACAACCCAAATCCAATCATAATTAGTGTGAAACTTATTACCTAGCTTCCACTAGCTTAATCCCATTTATTCAACATTATCCTAAGAAGAAAATAACCATAGGAAAGAAAAGATAATTTATTAGTCATTAATAAGTTTATAAAATACAAGTTTACTTTTTTCCCTCATATATGGTACTCAATTAATGTCTTTAATCTTAAGTTATGTTTAATTTGACATTTATTAGGTTGTGTCACAACCCAAATCCAATCATAATTAGTGTGAAACTTATTATCTAGTTTCCACTAGCTTAATCCCATTTATTCAACATTATCCTAAGAAGAAAATAACCATAGGAAAGAAAAGATAATTTATTAGTCATTAACAAGTTTATAAAATACAAGAGAGTTATGATTGCTTATAATCTTCCTAAATTGAGGATAAACTAACCTAACAATCCAAAAAGGTTTAATTCTATAATTCAACTATCTTTTTTGCCTATGTAGAATAAGGCTTCAAATAATATCTAACTAACAAATATCCATGCTAAATAAAATCTTAAAGAAGAAGCTTCTAATGTAAGTAGCTTTAAAGGGGTGGTGGCAGAAGCTCAACTTATGTATTTACAAAATTAAGTACAAAAGAGTAAGTTTGGAGCTCATTAAGTAAATGCACTAATATAAACAAGTATAATATTATAGTAGCCTTACCAACTTGACTAACCTCTTATGAAACTCATAACACAATAAATTAATTAACTTAATTTCAAAAAGCTATAAGAGGCTTAATTATAATCATGTTATCATAATTTCGTCTCATTGGAATAGCTAATGCCACTTAAGTTTCAATATAATAGCATAATGTGAAATAATTTATTATAATAAACATTCATCCTTCTTTTGACTGATAAGTTAACCTTATATACTTCATATGCCTAACCTTATTTATTTAAGGTTAACCTTATACCCTTCACATGCATATTACTAGGAATTAGGCATTTAAACTTTACATTATCTCCCCTATCACATTTCTTATACCACAAGTCACATTTTAATTCTTTCTCACGTAATGTTATAAGGCTTTATAATCATGTTCTAATAGTAACATTGTGCCTTAATGCATAGTCATATATTTCATTTTAACTTATGAACAACACAAGAATCATATTCTTAATACACCTAATATGGAATAACTCTTACAATTCCTATTTCATATTATAATCATATGTAAACAACTTAAATTTATCATATCATAACTTATATTGATGTTAGGGACCATCATATTCCATATAGGACCTTTAGATTTCATGATAAAATGAAGTAGATTAAGTATAGTCAACTATATACTTGACTATAAAAGTCCCAAGAACAAATTTGGGGCTTAGCAATTAACTATATAATCAACTACTAAGCTATTGAGAATATCTTGGAGATCCATAATTAACCATATAGTCAGCTATTAACCCCCAAAGAGCAACTTATGACTAGATAGTTGACTATGTAATTAGCTATACCTTTTAAGAATACAATTTCTAGAGTATAGTTAACTACTACTTGAAATTTTGTAAAAACTCTGAAATTTTCAATGTTTATAAATATTTCATAAACTCATAAATAGCCCTAAACTATATACCATTAATGTCATTTACATTATTAAATCAAACTAGTTCTATTAATCAACACAAAATTAAACATTTATATTTATATAACCATAAAACCCTAAAATATCCAATTCAAATTGGATTCTTGAAATATAATAAGAAAATGTGAAGTATCTACTCATTTAATATGGAGAAGGAGTTAAGGAGATGAATTGGATGCCTTTTTGCCTTAATCACATTGAAAACCAAGGATTTATGGAGTAAGGGTTTCAATTCTCCTTTAAGTTCAAAAATAAAAATTTAATCCTCATTAAATCAAGAGGAATTGAAGAAGAAATCTTGTAGAGATGATATTCTTACCTTGATTATTTGAAGAATTCAAAGAGAATTGATGCTTGCATGCCTTGATTTGAGAAGAGGATGAGGAAGAAAAGAAGAAGATAAGAGGAAATGAGAAATTAGCGTGGATTGGAAAATGAAAGAAGGAAAGATGTTGGTGTCATAAAAATGAGGAATAGTGCCAAGGGCATTTTTGAAAATGTTCTCTAGATTTCCTTTATATTCACATACATACACACTTATATTGGGTTAAAATATGAAGCTTTACTTTTCTACTTATTTTTCGTTATCTATTTTTCACAAAATTTTCATTTTTCAACTTACTAAATTATTAAATGTTATTTTTATCAATAATTCCTTCTTATCTATTCACCAAATTTTTTTATATGCATATTAAGCGATAGTATACCAATTATTTTACTTATCCTTATTAAAAAATAAATTCCATATTATATTTTAAAGAGGGTATAACATATTGGAAAACATTTTTGTTCTAATGTGTTCATTTTACTCTATATGGTTCTAATTTTTTTCCTTTAATTGTTATTCACAATCAATGAAAGTTGAGACTAAAAGGATTGAAATTGAAAGAAGCAAGGCATATTGACCATGGATTGTAAGAGATATTGATCTTATCTTTTTTTCTCTTTATAGTTCTAATTGCTAGTGTTTATGATGAAAAGTAAATTGATGTTGGTAGTGGTTGAATGTGAAAATACTAAAAACTTTTATATTTGAATTATGATTTCAAATGATAAGTTCCTTCTTCCCTATTTTAATAATATCATAATACATACTATCACCAATATTTGACAGTAATCATTAAGAGTTTTCCTTGAAATACTCTATTATAAAGGTTTGCCTTAAAATACTATACTAAGTATTGAAGCTTAATATGAACAAATTAACACTTCTTTTGAAAAAAACATTTTCTTTGGTTCATTTAGTTTGTCTTTGGAATTTCTTTAATAGTTTTCTAAATAGGTGGAAGGTAATGCCAATTGATTGAGTTTTCTTTTCTAGAATTGAAAACTTGGTGAAACTTATACATCCCTTTATTTTCTCTCAATATTCTTTAATTATAAAAGAACTTTATCTTGTTGTTCAATATGGTTGGTTACATCTTTTCAACGTATCCTTACTTTGTTATGTTTTATTGTTATAGGTTTTAATTTTCATCCTTGATTTGCACATCGCAATGGATTAAAATTAAATTATATTGGTTTGTTAAAAATAATATAATACAGTAAGATAAATGAGGTCATACCCCTATGATTCCTTTATTAATCTTTTCTAAATGAATTAACAACAATGTTCACATAATTAATTTAATTATTTATGCAGTAAAATAAAAGGTAAAGAATGTATGCAAATAGAATGTAAATGCAAATCACACAAATGCTGACATAATGAAATAAGAATAGAATGCAAATATAGAATTCAATATGTAATATGGAAAACTAACATAGAATCAGAATGGGAGGTTTTGTGTATTAAAAGTGAAATAAATGTATTAAACAAAACAAAGTACAGAGTAAATAGTAAGGAAGAAAATTAATATAATAAAATGGCTAATTCAAGGAATTGAGAGTTCTAGTTTGGATTAATCATAGATTAATTAATATTTGACTTTTCTAATTAATCTTTCAATCTTGAGTTATCCGGAATTCTTACAATAATTTATGAAACCTATGCTAGATTATCATTTAGCATTTGATCAATTAAGATTAGTCGTATTAAGTAATCGCCATAATCCTTAAGGTAAATCGAAATTGATTTAAAAATAAAATTTGATTGAAGTGAAAAATTAAAGTATGTATATGCAAATGGCTAAACGTACCTTAAATAATAGCAAGTTTTAAAAATGGGATGAGGATAATTTACATTAGGAAGTAAGATTTTGATATATGGATTTATTCTCACCTTATAAATTATAGTTAAAAATGAAGAGGGAGAAGCAATAGTGTTAAATAAGCTCAACTATTCAAAATTTTCATCTCCCTAATGATAAGGCCTAAAATTTGAAAAATAATTAATATATAAAAATTAGACTAATATAAAATTTTAATTAGTCATCTCATAAAAATAAAATTTGTATTTAATCTTCTAGTGAGAATTCACTCCATTGGTGCAAAAAAAAAAAAAAGCAAGATTGTTAATTTTTTTTTCACCCAAACTATAAAAAAGGCTAAAACCAAAAGTTTCAGTCTGACAAATACTTTTTCCTCGGTTCTGGAATCTTGTAAGAATCCTACTTTCTCGAACTTATAACCATAAATCCAACACAATATTTGTTTCTTAGAAATTTAAAAATGAAAAAAAAATTCAACGCTTATTTTTCTCTTTTCTCAATTACAAAATTTCAATTATCATCTTTTATGCTTTTCTTAGTTAGAGTAGAAAATAAGGGAGAAAGAAATTAGAGGAGAAAGAAAAGTGAAGAGAAGTTATTTTCCCTAGGTGTGCTTGATTAGAGGAGAAAATATAAGAGAAAGAAAATAAAGGAGAAAATATTGTATTTGATTATGAGAGAAGAGAGAGGAGAAATAAATAAGGGGATTAATTTTTTTACATCATTTAAATGTAAATTAGAACATTGAGAAGAAATAAAATTTATTAATATAAATTTTTTTACATGAAAATTAAGTAATTTTTATTATTTATTAATTACAATTTAAGAAAAAGGTAATTTTTATTATTTAATAATAAAATTTTAAAAAAATTTAAATTCTATTATTTATTAATTACAATTTAGGAAAAAAGAATATTATATTACTTATTAATTACATCTTAAAAAAGGTATTCTTCACTATTTATTAATTACAATTTAGAAAAAGATATTCTTCATTATTTATTAATTGAAATTTAAAATAAGGTATTCTTTATTATTTATTAATTATAGTTTTATAAACTGTATTTTTAATTATTTTTTAATTATAATTAAAAAAGTATTTTTAATTACAATTTGAAAATATATTCTTTATCATTTATTAATTACAATTTAAAATAAGGTATTCTTTATTATTTATTAATTATAGTTTTAAAAAATGTATTTTTAATTATTTTTAATTACAATTTAAAAAATATATTCTTTATTATTTATTAATTAAAATTTTAAAAGAAGAATTACCTTTATTATTGTTTAATCCCAATTAAAAAAAGGATATTCTTTAATACTTTTAATTAAAAATGTGAAAAAGTAATTTTGATTGTTTATTAAATACAATTTTAAATAAGTTATTTTTATTACTTACTAATTATAGTTTAAAAAAAGCTAATCTTTATTATTTTTTAATTACAATTTGAAAAAAGATATTTTTTATTAATTGCATTTAAAAATAAGATATTTTTATTTAAAAAAAATGGGTACTACATCTTGTAATACCTAACAACCTGAGCAATTGCTAATGGCATCACTGGATCTTGTAGATCTCTGGCTCTGCTTGACTAGAGAAACTGTGGCCAACACTGAAATAGACCCACCCACAACTTATGGCTGATCTGCAAACAAAAAGGCAGTAACAACCAGCAAATAGACAACACACCAGAAACAACCACCAGTTGCTCGTAGGTTTGAAAACTTGCATGGATAGTAGCAATGGGCAACAATAGTAGAGGGGATGGTGGAAGATAGCACTGATCACTTGTGCCAAATAGCTTCTTCAAGAGGAGGAAAGAACAGTAGCCACGAGCGGAGGAAAGAGTAGTAGCAGCTTTGGGTGTTGGCTATGGAACGAATTTAGGGAATGGGTAGTTGGCACTGTGCAGAATTTCTACTGAGTTTTCTTCTCAATTTTGAGGTGAAAAAAAATGATGGATCCCATCATACGAAATCACCTTCATTTTCTATTCCCTTCTATTTTCTATTTGAAGCCAAGTAGGGGAAGTTGTCAAATTTCCTATACTTTTCTACTCCTTTTTTTCTTTCTCCCCCAAAATCACTCAAACCAAGTAAGGGGTTAATGAAAGATCCACTAAATGAAGAAAAACTTGATTTTTTTACTAATTGGGTAATCTTTCATTATCATTTTTGTATAGTTCATAATTTTTTTTCTTATGATCATTCATTTAATATAAGATTGTAAATTTATATAGAATATTTCAATTTTTCAAAAGAAAGATACGGATTTATATTGATTTTGTGTGTAACAAACATTTTAAAAGTTAAAAATTTTATCAATTAATTGTGTGAAATTTTTTTAAAAATATATAAAAATTCTTTAAAATGACAAAAGTCCATATATGAAAAAAGGTTATAATTTTCTCCTATTATAAAGAAAAATTTTAATTTTCTCGTTTTACAATTCTAACAATTTATAATTGCAGCAAACTATAATTATCATTAAATGCAATAGAAAATTATATTTCATAATGAAATAAAATAGTTATTTTATAAATGTATTTAATATGGTCAAAAATAGAATTGATATTTCATTTCAAAATCATGTTTGATACAATAAAATTTTAATGGAATGGAATGCAAAAAGGCTATCAATAATAATAATATTTTTAAAAATAAAAATTGAAATCATATTTATAAAAAAATAATATTCTCATATTTATATTAAAGTGTATTGTACTCGAACCACTTTTGAAATTATTTAATATATTGTACCAAAAAAATTATTTAGTATCAAATTCAATATCAATATATTTATTTGACATTTTAAAAAAATGGTAGAAATATTAAAAAAAGTTATAAATTGTTTCAACCCTAAAATAAAAAAATTAGGAATTAGAAATAAAGAAATTATTTAATAAATTTATTTTTATTTTATATTATTATCCTTGGTTCTAACAAAAGTAACAAAAAATTCCCTTAATATTCATTATTGGTTGTCCTTTTCAGTAATTCAATACTGAAATGTCATTTGTTATGTACATCACCTGAACAGAAAAATTGCACGTAAACATTATCAAATGATATTACTAAATATTAAATAAGTTCTATATATAATCAACTATTTAAAAATTGATTGTTAATAACCAATTATCTTTTCTTATCCTGGTACTAAACAAGTTGAATTCATCATTGTACCAAGCAAGTTGAATAAATAGTCAAAACAGAAGCAGCAGTTTTAGGTGCAAACATAGAAAGCAAGAACTTACACATTAAAACAGAAAGAATTCATTTTTATTTATCAAACATTTACAGACCCCCTTGCCGACCGTACACTCACTGCAGTCTTACTTACAAATTGACTCAGACTCGAACTAAGAAATCTTAAAGACACAGATACAAACCAAAATAAAATGAGTAAAAGGTCAACAACAATTTAAGACTAACAACAAAGACACATAAAACAGTCCTTTACCAACACAGATGGGTTTTCAACTATGCCCTAAGTCTTAGGACTTTAAGGGTTTGTGCCCACATTCTAGGTATTATCTGTTAGAATTTTATCATCTATAAAATATTTCAATGTTCATACAGCTATAAATCCATAAAGAAGAGTACAAAAATTGCACATATAAAAACAATGAGTTTTTTGAATTACCTGACTCTCCTACTGCATCCATGAGATTAGATCGAGAAATTTGTAGAAGATGAAGGATGATGTCAATTGGTTAGATCACTGCTTACACGTCCTTAGGTAAGTCTCAGAGAGAATTATGAGAATAACAAAACTGTAATTTGATGGGAGAGTACAACTCACCTTATAAGGAGGTGGGTAGGGATCCAAATCCTAATTATAACCTAATTAGGATTAATTGGTCCATCACAATTAACCTAGAATTAAGGTATATACATACACTTTATAATTATATTATAATATATATAGTCTAGGTATTATTATTATATTAATGACATTGAATTATTATTTAATTCCACTATATATTAAAATATGTTAATCCATAAAATTATTCTACAATCTCCTACTTGTATAATCACATTTTAATACATAATTTTAAATTACAATATATGGCCACATTTAAACAATGTCATTAACACAATTAATACCATTACAACCATAGGTCAAATATGAGATTTCATTAAATGCATATCTGATCATCCGATAGGGTTGAAAAGATATACATATATGAAATACCTATTCCAAAGGATCAAATAAAATAAAGTGTGTGTATAATCAAAATATATAAAATAATTCGTGCATCCGCCTAAGATACTTTACAATAATTTGAGATAGAGTCTTAATGTCTCCTTATATTGCCATAATATAATAAGTGCACTTTATAATATGATAAAATAGCAATATTATAATATCATAAAATCTCGAGATCAATATAATTTTAATTTCAAAATACGCAAGTACTCCTACTAACCTAAAACATTAAAGGATTCAATAAGACCCATACCCAATACATGTCTTTTAAATATTCCTCTAGTTAGGCCTTTGGTTAATGGGTCTGCAAACATACAATCTGTCAAAATATGTTCAATATGAGTAAGATGCTCGTATGTCTTCTCTCTCACAAATTGATATTTCACATCAAAATACTTTGTGTGAGTAGAACTTTTATTATTTTGAGAAAAGCTAATAGCAGCAGTATTATGGTAATAAATGGTTAAAAGTTTTGAAATGCTTTCAACTAAGCAAAATTCAAAGATAAAGTTCCTTAATCATACAACCTTTTGAGTGGCTTCATAGCAAGCGACATACTCTACTTCCATAGTAGAAGTTGCTGTTAAAGATTATTTGACACTTTTCCACGATACAACTCCTCTTGCAAGCATAAAGATATATCTAGATGTTGATTTCTTATCATTTGGATGACTTGCAAAATCAGAGTCTGAATAACCTGTACAAATTAGATCACTTGACCTTTTATAAGTTAACATATAATTCTTTGTACCTTGTAGGTATCTCATGACTTTCTTGGTTGCTATCCAGTGTCTTTGATCAGAATTACTTAGGTACCTCCCAAGTACACTAATTGCAAAAGCAAGATCTGGGCATGTACATACCTGGGCATACATCAAGCTACTAACAGCGGAAGCATATGGGACTATACTCATTCTAGATTTCTCATCATCATTTTGAGGACACTAGGCTTTGGAAAATACTTCACCCTTTTGAATAGGTGTAGCACTATGCTAGCATGAAGGCATGTTAAATCTTGTAAACACTTTATCTGTATATGATTTTTGAGACAAACCAAGCAAATCCTGGGATCTATCACGATGGATCTCTATGCTAAGTACAAAAGACGCATTTTCAAGATCTTTCATATCAAAATTCTATGACAGTGCTTTTCTTGTCTCGTTTAAAAGATTCACACCATTACTCACAAGGAGAATGTCGTCAACATATAATACAAGGATCATAAAATTGCCCGCACTCATCATATAATAGATGTATTGATCCACTGCATTCTCTTTAAATCCAAGAAAGGATACAATCTCATGAAATTTGAGATACCATTGTCTGAATGCTTGTTTCAAGTCATATATTGACTTATTCAACTTACAAACTAAGTACTCTTTTCCATTCTCTTAAAAACTATCTGGTTGTTTCATATGAGCTGTCTCTGATAGATTACCATTAAGGAAGGTAGTCTTTACATCCATTTAATGTAACTCAAGATCAAAATGAGCTACCAAAGCCATTATAACTCGAAATGAATCTTTAATCGAGACTAGTGAGAAAGTCTCCTTATAATCAATTTTTTCCTTCTGCGTGTAACATGTAGCTACTAATCTGGCCTTGTATCTTTCAATCTCACCTTTAGTAGTCCGTTTGGTCTTAAAAATCCATTTGCATCTAACTAGTTTGCATCCTATAGGTAATTCCACCAAATCTCATATATTATTCTTATGCATTGACCTTATTTCATCCTCCATGGCATGAATCCATTCCGAAGAATTCAAACTTGAAATAGCTTCTAAGAAGCTAATAGGATCAGAATCATCATTCACATCAAACTCATGTTCTTACAAATAAACCAGATAATCATTTATAATTGGCTGATGACGAGCTCTCTGTGATCTTCTTAGGGGAACTTCCTCAATTATATTATTTGGTTTATTCACCAGTTGGATTGGTTCAATCTCAGGTTGATCTGGATCAATTTGTAGCTCTATATGATATGGTTCAACGAAAGGCACTATTAGAGGAACAACACTTTGTTTATCAGTTGTTCAGGAGACATTATTTTATTCTTCTCCTAGGGAGATTTGAGGTGACTTTCTCCTACTATTCAATTCATCCTCAAAGTAGACAGCACGATCTAACTTAATAATTCTTGATGAATGAGATAGGCAATAAAACCTACTTCCTCTTCAGCCAATGTAGTAGCCAATGAAATACCCACTAATTATTCTTGCTTCAAGTTTCTTAGTATGTAAGTTATAAGTTCTAATTTCAGCTTTGCAGCCCTAAACATGAAAATGTTTCAAGCTAGGCTTTATACTATACATCAGCTTATATGGAATCTTTAGCACAGATTTGCTCAGAACTTGATTTAACACATACGTAGCTGTTCTTAAAGCATCACCCCATAAAAATTCTAGTAAAGTAAAATGAGTAAGCATATATCGTACCATCTTCATGAGTGTTATGTTTCTTTGCTTTGCAACTCCATTTTGCTCTAGGCATAATGTAACTAACTTTTATTCCACACTTTTGTAAATATCTTGCAAAAGGACTAGGATTTCTTCTAGTTTCATCATATCTGCCATAAAATTCACCACCTCTGTTTGAATGTACACATTGTTAGTGTATATGCCCTAAAACTAATCATATTGCTGATTGTAATTTTGAATCATATTATTTTAATAGCAATTCCAATTATTATAATTATATATATTGTCTACGTAATATATTCAATTATGATAATAACCTTAGAATAATTGTATTCTTAAATGTCCCTAGTCATATATCATTATGGATTAGGTTGCTTTGATATGTTAAGACTAGCATGTGCGAAGACTTATATGGGATATTAAGTTTACACATGAGTACAAGTTAAAGAACTTGTATACTGGACCGACCCATATTAAGAACACTACATGGATCGTTATATGAGTGTCATGAGTGGTTCTTAGTGATCATTATTAATATGGTCCTTTGACCTAAGATCACCAAGGTTCCCTACATGTGAGTTTCATATTTTGATACTATTTTATGTCACTAATAGTTGAGTGAATGCAAGGGTAGATATTGGATATGTCACATATCATGCGGAGGGGTTTGTGTGATCAAGATGGGATTTGTCCATCCTATATAATAGGAGTAACATCTATGGGCCCCTTGATTAAGTAAAGCTGAGAAAATGCATGGCCATGCTCAGATGAATTGACATGGGATGTCGATTACATTTGTTTCAGTCAGCTTACTTAGGAATCAAGAAACCTTAAGATTGGGCTATACGGGAATGACACGGTCCATGTCTCGTGCTCAATCTAGATGTATAGGACAAAAGGACATAGGTGATGATCATGTGTAAAGGTTTAATCAAATAATCGACTTTCTCATTGCTTGGGTAACAATGATGTGTTGTTAGACACCAATCATTGTTTATGATCATTAATATGATCAATGGTCATTGCCAACGTAATGAAAGTCTGTAGGGTCGCACACTTAGAGTCTAGTGAATTTGGAATTAATGGACTAAATTGTTTGGACTTAATATTTGGGAATTCATGTTATAATTATAAGGCCCAATAGTAAGCCTATAATTGTACATGGAATAAAGCCTAAATAGATTAGATTTTTCTATGCACCTATTTAAATAGACTTGTTGGGTAATAATAGGATTATTATCATTATTCACGCACCCCAAAAAAAGGTATAGAAAAATCCTAGCACCTCTCCTTAACCAAAACCCCTGAAGAGGCGTAGCTAGCACTACGAGATGAAAGGAGATCAATTCCAACCGGTGTTTATGTGGACATTCATCGGTGATTCACGAGTTCGTGTGGATATCATAGAGGTGCAGCCACATTAAACATTACACTGGTGATATGATCTTCTAATTTCTATCCTGGTTCGTGATTTGGAGAGTAGATTGGATTGAAAATGGACAGAAGCAGATCAGATTTGCTGTGTAGCGGACAGAAGATTTTTGGCCGAAAGGTATAAACCCTAATCCCTAATCTATGGCGTTCTAAATTCGCATGGATCCTTGGTGGAAATCGTGCAAAATTTTTATTCCGCTGTGCATGTATGATGCACGATTTCCAGCACACATTTGATTTACTTTTCCAGTTTTAGTTTAATTGCAACCTTAAACCTTTTGAAGGCTTCTAATACTCCAGACTTTTCAGAAAGAAGCTCCACCCATCCAAATCTCAAATAGTCATCAATTAAGGTGATAAAATACTTAAAACCTCCCA
This sequence comes from Sindora glabra, assembly GCA_020226215.1. Classification (NCBI taxonomy): domain Eukaryota; kingdom Viridiplantae; phylum Streptophyta; class Magnoliopsida; order Fabales; family Fabaceae; genus Sindora; species Sindora glabra. The sequence continues at coordinate 73,199,797 of CM035228.1, forward strand.
TTGCATTGGGTAAAATGGGCCTACACATATCAATATGGATCAATTCTAGAACACTTTCTTTCCTGATCTTCTTCCTTTTTCTAGCTTTAAATGTTAGTTTTCCTTTGATACAATCCATACAGATGCTAAAATATAAGAAGTTAAGTTTAGGTAAAACTCCTTCTTTTATTAATTATTCCATTCTTTCCTTGGAGATGTGGCTTAATCTTCTATGCCAAAGCATTGAAGATGTTTCATTTAATCTTGGCCTTTTATTTCCAACAACTGTATTGATGAAATTTTCAAAAGTATTATTTAAATCAATTTTATATAAACCACTATTCAAAGTACCAGTTCTAATAGCACAAGAGTCATAATATAACTTAAAATTATTATTTTCAAATAAACATGAATATCCATCTTAGTCCAAACAAGTTATAGAAATTAAATTCCTTCTCATAGAAGGTACAAAAATAATATTTTTCAATTCTAAAACATGACTAATGGACAGATAAAAAGAAATGACTTCTATATATTTAACTTGTACTTTGTCTCCATTTCCTAGTTTCAAAGTCATTTCACTGTTACTTGACCTCCTTAGATTTCTCAGCGCTTGTAAGCAATTAGTGATATGGATAATGGCACCAGTATCTAACCATGAAGTGTTAAAAAGAGCTTCAATACTATTAGATTCAAAATAAACTAGAGTCAGAAGGTTACATTTCTTCTTCTTTTTAAGCCATTTCTTGAATTTGAAGCAGTTTACCCTTTTATGCCCATACTTTTTGCAAAATTTACAGTTTCCTTTGAACAAGGCTTTGTTTGGCTTATGTTGCTGCTCCTTGATATCATTCTTCTTCCTTTTATGATTAGATTTCCCCTTATTGTCCTTCTGAAAGGGCTTATTTACTTGTCCAGAACTTGAACCATGAGAAATAAAATTTGCTACTTGTATCTTTGTTTTCTTCATATCCTCTTTTGCTTAAGTCGCTATAGAAATCATTTCATTAATGGTCCATTCTCCTTTCTAAGTATTATAAGATATTTTTAGCGCATCAAATTGAGGAGGAAGTGACTCCAAAGCTCACCAAATTAAGTAACTATGTCCTAAATTGATATTCATACTATTCAATTAGCTATAATAATGCACCAGTTTCATTATATGCTTTCGAACAATACTTACTCCATCATACACAGTCTTCTCCAATAAAGACAGATAATGTCCTTTTTTTAACTTTATCAAACTTAACATATTTTTCAACAACTAAATCCAAGAATGCTTTTACCTTCTGACTATCAGGAATACTCTACCTTATAGTCTTATCCATAGTGTATTTTATTACCATTAAACATACTTTATTAGAATAAGTCCATTTTTCATGTTGTGCTCTTTGAGCAGGAGTTGACCATTTTTCATGTTGTGCTCTTTGAGTAGGAGTTGACTCCTCTTTGATTTCTGATTCCTTTTCACATAAGGCCGTATCAAGATTTGAGACCGCTAGATACAATTTCAAATATTCCACCCAATCCTCATGATTAGTCCCATTTAAAGTTTTCACATAGGTCAGTTACATAGGAATAGAAGCTAAGAAAAATTATTGAAATTTATGAAATTAATCATAAATTAACAACATAGCATATTTGAATAATAATCATGCTTAAATTTTTCTCATAATTATGCAATTATTTACAGTATAATACTATGATACTTAGTATCGATGAGGTATAAGTATTATAACATAATACAAGAATTACATACTAAATTTCTAAAACCTAATACTGATAGGGTATTTAATAATTTTAGAAAATTAACATATAATTCTAAAACTTATATTATCACCTACTAACTATATTAATAGAATTATAATGATAGAGTATAATTTTCATTAATATAGTACTCTCCTAATTTTATTTATTTCAAGAATTTAATTACCATAACAATAATTAATCAACATAATATATATACATTTAATAAAACATTACAAAAATATTATATAATTAACCCACGATAGATGATTTTAAGTACATAAAATTTAAAAGCTTAACATGAGTAATTATAATCTTTGCATAAATTAAATAATTGATTGCATATTAATGATAAAAATTAAGAAAATATGCATACAATATATAAATCATCCAAAAAAATTTTATACAATAGATAATTACACAAAGATTACATAATAAAAATTTTAGGCCGAAATTCAATCAAATTAATACTCAAAAAAATAAAATTACAGAATACATAGAAAACAACAAAACAAATATAAAACAAAAGGCCAAACCAAACAAGGTATACAGAAGGTCAAATGCACATATATATAATATAATATTATATAAACAAGTTTCAGACATTAAACATTTATATATATATATATATAATATATATATATATATATATATATATATATATATATATATATATATATAATACCAAAACGCCAAACGTCAAAGCATGACAAGATGTTGAACTTATATATAGAACCGCGAACCATATATATATATATATATATATACACATAAACAAATTTCGATTTATAATATACATATGTGATTGTTGATCTGAAACTTGTTTGTATATATATACAAACGCCAATCACATATATGTATGTATATATATACATACATACATATATATATATATATATATATATATACATAAACAAATTTCGATTTATAATATACATATGTGATTGTTGATAAAATTAAATCAAATTATAATTAATAAAATTAGGATTCTAGTTTGATATAACCTCTTTTGATACCATATATAAAAAAATTTGAACATTTAATAAAATTTTCATATATCTGAAACAAAATTCGAAAATTGTTGTCAAAATTTAACCTCAAATCAAATAAACAACATTTTGATAAAAAAAAAATATGAAACAATAAATTTAAAATAATATCGCCATAATTCTTTTTCTGATTTATTATGGCTAAAGCATATAAAGAATTCATACTAGGTAAAAATAAAATATTAAAAAATAATTTGTACAATCTAACTCATCAATATAGATTTTTTAATCTGATATCAATTGTTAAAATTTTATCATCCATAAAATATTTCAATGTTCATACAACCATAAATCCATAAAGAAGAGTACAAGAATTACATAAATAAAAACAATGAGTTTTTCGAATTACCTGACCCTTTTACTACATTCATAAGATCAGATCGAGAAATTTGTAAAAAATAAAAGATGATGTCAATTAGTTGAATCACTATCCTCACGTCCTCAGGTAAGTCTCAAAGAGAATTATGAGAATAACAAAACTAGAATTTAATGAGAGATTGCAACTCACCTTATAAGGAGGTAATTAGGGATCCAAACTCTAATTATAATCTAATTAGGATTAATTAATCTATCATAATTAACCTAAAATTAGGATATATACACACACACTTTATAATTATATTATAATATATATAGTCTAGGTATTATTATTATTATATTAATGACATTAAATTATTATTTAATTTAATTATATATTAAAATATGTTAATCCACAAAATTATTTTATATTATCATTATCATCACTGCTATCATCACTAAAAACACTATCATTGTTATTGTCATCATCATAAAAGTTCCATACGTCCGGGGGGTGCTGGGCCTTTTGTTGTTGTTGACGTGCTTGATCTTCGAGATCAAGTTGAAAATCCCATAGGTGTTGATAGAAATCAGCTTCATTGATATGCATCGCCCACGAGGAGAATAATGGGTAACAGTTAGAAGTATTCTCCCATTCACGCCATTTCACGTCACCCTTATGTTTCCAATCTCCCCACCCTGCTATCTCCATTTCATTCTCGTTTCCACTACTCTGCATTTCCACTTCCTCACCATTCTCAGCCCCCACGACGCCGCCGTACTGGGCGTCCTCTCCGGCCTCGCCGCCAACAATCACGTCTAGGGTTACGTCAGAACTTGCCTTCTACCTCAAGATTTCCTTCTGCCTGCCCAGTTCTTGATTCCACTGATTCCCCAACTCACCACCATCAACACTTCTTCCACTCCAAATGCCGGAGGCGCCACCATTCTTGATGAAAACACCAAGCACGGAGCCCTCCTTCTCACCACCTTCCTGTTCCTCAACGTCAATAATTTCCAACACTTCTTTTACTTTGGCACTCGCGCTGCGTTGGCCGCCACCATTCTCGACGGAAACAGCCGCTGTTAGGGCTGGATCAAAACTCTCTTTCTCCTTCTCAACCCCAGCCATTCCCTCCACTGGTTTCTTCTCTGGCGTCCCCATCATGGTTTCCACCCGGTGTCCAGGAATAGTGATGGAGCTTCTATCTTCCCTGGCAAACTCGCTTGCTCTCCCAGAGCTCTCGCCAATGTCAAAACCTCCACTGTAGTGGAAGAAATTTCCTAGGCTGCTATTCCTATCTCTCTTCATATTGATGGGAGAAAGAGAAATCAAGAAATCAAAACTGGATGAACAAAGGGAAGATTGCTTGATGAAGAGAGATTAAGGAATGCTTGCGTGAATATAAAGACAGCTTAGGACTAAAAAATTATTGGTTGCTCATAGATATAATTTTCTTTTTTCAATTCAATTTTTATTTTCAATTTAAGTCCTAACAGATTCAATTTTCTTTTTTTGTAAATTAAGTCCACCACATCTATCTTAAACTCTACTCAACAAAGAAAAGATTGCTTGATGAAGAGATCGCAAGGAACGAGTGAATATATAGACAACCTTATGTAAGTCGGGACTAAGACACTATATTGATTCTTAATCTCTCTCTCTCTCTCTCTCTCCCTATATATATATATATATATATATATATATATATATATATATATATATATATATATATATATTCGATCTCCCTTTTTTTTATTTTTGGGAAGATGTCTGGAAATTTTCATTGTTCTTTTATATATAAATGTATAGTAATGAAAGAAAATAATTTATTCCTTAAAAAGATGAAGTTGTTTTATAATATGTTCATTACATTTAACATTGAACATTTAAGCTATTTTTTATTATTTTATATTATATAGCTATATTCTTACATTTTTTTGTCAAAATAAATGGAATCTAACTCTTATATAATTTTCATTCTTAATTTATTCTTTAATGAATTCAATTTCATTTAATTAAATTTACTTCTATTTATCTCAAACTCTATTATATAAATTAATGAGTTGGAAGTCTGAAATTTGTTTTAATGCTCCCCAATGCTTGGAATTAAATATGACTTGTATAGTAGTAAGTGTTTGTATATTAAAACAATATTGTACTAAACATTTACAAAAAAGATATTAAAGTGACTATGATGAATTCTTACCTCTAAATTAAAGTTATATAATTAGTTTAGAATATAGAAAGTATCACATAAGTATCAAATGATGCCACATAATATTTTAGTTTCCCATGCCATCAATTTGGTTGATAAATGCTAGAATTAGTCAGACAAAAGGACCTCATCGAATCAAAATGAAACTTTTGAGGGTTAAACTGAGAATAAATATTTAATAGAAATTAAATTGAAAAAAATTATATATTTAAAGGACTAAAATGTGTTTTAGTCTATGGTTAATTAGGAGTTCTTCCTTGGGGTATTCCATTTTCTCAAGGGAATCTTCAGTTGGTGATAATTTGACACTATCAAAGTCCATTTGCATCTTTTGCTGCCCAAACTGATCTCGCAAAAGAGACGAGACATTGACGATATGATATGATTCATATGAACGGGAAAATAAGAAAGAAAATTGGCAAAAGAAAAAAATGGTGTGAAAATTTGGATAAGATCAAGAGAATTGGTAGAGGAGGAAAAACTGGGAGAAAGACAGAATGGTCACGCTGGTTGAAGCGTTTTAAGTTGAAAATAGGGATAAAGCGAAGAAGAAAGAGAAAATTAATGAGAAGAAAGACGTCGAAGGTGGGGTCTACTGACCGTCTGAAGTTACCGTCAAAGGGGAGCAGTCAATGGAGAGGAATCAGAGAGAATAAAGTGAGATATTATTATTGAAGAAAAAATTAAAAATTTAAAAAATAAAAATTAATTAAAAATAATTAAATTTATTATTATTATTATTTCCTTTCACATTAAAAATTATAATATTTTATTTAAATACATTTTAGTAAAGGTATAACCAAAGGAGAGAGCTAGAAAGAAAGGAGAAACATTTACCCTGAATTAGCAAGTTAGCACCTAGCAGTGCATTGGCGTATTACTATATTTACAATAGGAAAATACTATTGATATTAAAAATGAATTTTAAAATTAAGTTTTAAATTTTTTATATTTATTGAATTAATTTTACATATTTACTTTATTATTTTATATTTAATGATAATTTTTAATTTTTATAACAGAAATTATTTTTAAATTTTATTTTTAATATATACAATATTACTACTTACGAATAGTGTGAGATCATCTTCATCGTATTTGCCCCATGATCCTATAATTTTGTAGTCAAGGAAAAAATCCATGCTGTTTATCTTAACGGTGCACTGTAGGTTTTTTCAATAGGAAATTTTTAAATGCATTAGTTATAACATTGTTTTTAGTCTTAAGGAAGGATAATTATTAATTTTATGATATTCTATAGAAAGTTTGATGGCCCTGATTAAATATTTTATTTATTAAATTATCCTTTTTAGATTGAAATTTGTATTTTTTTTAAATTATCTATTTTGATCCAATGATAAAAAATTTAACATCTTGAGAAATTGAGCTTCATCGTTGAGTTATCTTAATTTTATTATCTATTTATTAATTTTGTAGTATCCACATGTATTCAAAATTTAAGTTTTAAATTTTTAAGACATTAAAAATTAAAAAGATTTGCAATTTGCATTTTTTTATTGGATAAGTTTAAAGAGAAATGTTAGTGTTAGAGGATAAGTTCTTGTATACTTCAAATGTAACACTTCTCCATAGTTTCATCTAATAAATAAAATTCAATTGTTATCTCTTATGATTTTTAATATATTAAAAATTGAAAAATAAAATTTTTAATAATTGTAGATTTGATAACATTGATAAATAAATAAGAAATTAATAATTATCCTTTACTCACAATATAATGTAAAAAATAAATATTGTAATTCAAATATTTAAAAAAAAAATGCTAATAGCTAAAATATGCAACAACCTCTCAACGTTAAAGTAGGTTTTGGAAGAATTTGGTAACACTAATTTGCATGAAGTTGCCGAGCAGCACGTACAACATTGCTCATGTGTATTGCTCGACCGTTTTTCTTTTGTCCTTCATTGCTGTATTGATCTTTATGCAAGTCAAGACCTGGGGAAGACAGTTTATCAGTTTCCGCTTATTTTTCATGGTTATAATAAAATCACACCACTCTGTCTTGAAAAAATTACATATATTACGCGTAATTGGAAATTATGGTTGCAGTTATTCTGCGGTTAGTGATAAAACTAAGATACCAAACTTAGTGAGTGTAAAATTTTTAAAATTAGTTATATTTTGATACCTACTTAAAAAATTTTAGGAAAAATTGCATTTTACCCCCTTCAATTATAAGACTATCGAATTTTACCCCATTCAACTATAGAAACTTGAATTTTACCCTCTTAAACTTTATAAAATTTGAATTTTACCCTCACCATTACTAACTTATCGAAATCTGTTAGGAAAACTGCCGCTAAGTGAAATATGATAGCAGCGATTAAAAATCGCTGCTCTTTTCACTAATTTTTAAAATTTTTTTCACTTAGCAACGACAGTTCATAACAACCGCTAAGATAAAAGTGTCGGTTTCTAACGTCACTAAGTGTTATAAAACCACTGCTAAGTGTTATAACCGTTAACTTGATAATGGTGGAAGTAAAATCTAAGTTTTATAAAGTGAAAGATGGTAAAATCTAAGTTTCAATAGTTGAAGATGGAAAATCCAACAACCTTATAATTAAAGGGGTAAAATGTAGTTTTCCCAAAATTTTATGCTAATACATGCTCTTGCTAAATGTTTTGTACTTTTTCATTAGATGTTATAATTTTATATAAATACAAAAAAATTACACAAGTTTAATTGATGAAATTATAAATTTTCATTTTGGATATTTATTACACATACTTTGTACGAAATTTTAACATTTCATATTCAAATTTGTAACGTTTATGTTGACCTAAGTTATGGTGAATGCAGGCAGTCTTCTTCAAATCTTTACTAGTTATATGTTGATTTATGGTACTTAATTAAATAATTAATATAAATTAGTGTTTATTAATTGCATCCAGTTAATTTAAATTAACTTATCTGAATAGGAAGAAATGAAAGGAATTATAGATATTTAAGAGCTTCCTAAAATGGATAAATAACTTTGACAGGTAAATATATATCTCACTCTAAATTAATATCTTAAGAAAGTATTGTTTAAATGATACAAAATATATATACACATATATCTATGTGTAAATTCTTTAATGTACAATTATGTAGTACAAATCACTATTAAATTATCCTTGTAATCATATGTGAATGACATAGAGATAATATTTGTGATAAGATAATTGTTAGTTATTTGAATGAACATTAATTGATCATTCATAGTGAAAGCATGGTAATGGTGTTTCTAACTATTGATTGATTGTGGTTGAGCCCACTTTGTTAGTAGCTTATTGGAAAAATGTAGTATATTCTATATTGTGATGAGAATGATTGTTGTGGCCATGCAAGAGAGTGTGGCGAAGTTGCTATATATATATACATACTATAATTTCTCTGTTATTGCCTTATAATGATGAAATGGCTATTGTGTTAAAGTAGTATAGAACTGGTAATATGTAGACTTGAGCTCTAATGGATATATTATATTGTGAACCATGCCATGAGTGGCATTAGAAACTACAAAATGTGATAGGGGCAAAAATATAAAAACTGAATGAAAAATTCTTTGCAAATAGTTATAAAGAATATAATATTGACCTAGAAATCCAAATATGGATGCATGCATGTTTATTATAAATGATTATGTGATGTATGATATGATAATGATATAGTGTACCAACATGTAATTGAAATTCACTATGATTGTGATGTGGAATAGGAATTCTAAGTTATGTACAAGTGAATACTTAATCCAAAGCTTAATTTTGTATAATTCAGAAATCTAGGAAATGGGCTTATTATTAGTTTCTAATTTAATATATGATTAGTTATATTTGTTATGTATGCATATATAAAGATAATCTCCCGCAAGATAGTTCTCATAACTTATTCCATTTTATTTTCAATGTTTTTAAGTTAAGATAAGTGCTTTTGAGCCTTATTGCATTTATAGAGAATCAAAACTTTTTAGTTAAAGGATTTGACAATTAGGATTAGGATAAGCATTTGAAATAGAGATGTTGTTGATCCATCAAATAATATATTGAATTGTTTATTTATATCTTTATCTTGAAATTTTATAGTATTGTGTATATATTGATGTTGTTGTATTTATAATAAATACAAGTTTCGTATTTGAAGGCGTGTGGCCCTTAGGATATGTCCAAAAATAGGGAAGACTCTATCCATTTTTTTTGTAAAATCTAAAGTATAATTTAAGTCTACTCAAAATAGGGATGCTTGCATTGGATGGAATAAAAAGAATCAATGTTAAGGCTTATGGAATTGGGTATTGGAATTCATGCCAATCACGATCGTGATTGGGTTGTGACACTAACCTATTTCCACTCTTAATTTTAACAACTTTTCTAAAAGTGCCTAACCTTAGGTAGATTGAGAGTTTGGAAAGCAAATAAAATCAACTAGTTCTTTAGAAAAGTTAGTGTCTACCATCCTTAAAAAGTTTTCATGGATTTCCTAAAGCCTAGCATCTCTTAAGCACAAGAGAATTGCATTATCCAATCCCCTTTGTTAGGTTTCAAATGAACATATATAGCAAAAAATTTAAATCTTATGAAGGATCCATTAGCAAGGTTATAAAATGATGATTGGATTATACCTTTGTAGCAAAATTCAAACATGCTACAAAAGAGTCTGATCCAAATAGATTATGTTATGTATAAATTCATAAATACATCTATAAGGTTCTGTATCTAATGGATATTTGAATGCTCAAATAGAACTTGTTATAAATAGAAAATGATGAACTACAAACACACGAACCAAATTCATCATGAACACACAAATTAGATTGATAAATCATGTAGGCAATCCAAAAGGTAGTGTCTTTACAATATCCATACAAGTAATCAAAGACTTTAATCAAATCAGATGGGATCGCTTTTTATTCAACATAGTGCTAGCTATGATTTTTTTTCTTTTTTTTTCAAATTCCTCTCAACCCTAAACCTTTTGTATTAGATAAAGGAGCTAGGATTTTTCATCTAAATAGAACAATCTATCTCTTAAAAAAATTGATTGTGATTTTTAGCCAAGATTACATTAAGAAAAAAGATAACACGGGCTATAATTTTTTACTTGGCCCAATAATGATTATGGGCAGTCATCAGCCTATATTTAGTGTCACCTAAGGATAGCCTAATCATATTGCACTATTACTTAGTAAAGACTAATCTTATTGGGCTTATTGCAATCAGAATCTTTAGTCTAATTAAGAGTTTTTAATCACATTATTAGCCTAATATTTGATTCACTCTTTGTATGAAACTCTATAAATTCATATTACATTAGTAGTAATCCTGAAATTCTATTTTAGTATCCTAAAAAGTGAGTGGTACTTAAAAATACATTATTATTACTTAAGTGGTGAGAATATTAATGATTTGACATAACCTTTTTATGTAGTTTAGTCCTTTCTTTTTTCTTTCATTAAACCCAATTTTGGATCATTGTGATTAGTATAAAGATGTCAACCAAATATCTTTATAAACTTTTTAAAAACAACTAATAAGCTTTTTCTTGTTAAAAATATGCATGATGTAGAAATAAAAGGTTAGAAAATTCATAAATATTTTTTTTCACAACTTTATGTCATATAAACATTAAGTTAAAAAATAGTTTTCCTAAATTATGAGGTTTGATATTCTAAAATTGGTTTTATGGCAACTATTAATATCAATAGACAAAACCTCATCTGAAAGCCTTAATTGAAAACTTTTTTTTCCTTTCTATCATTAAAAGTATTTAAAAAAATTATTCCCTCACTTTCTTTCTTATGAAGGAATTTCTAAAGTCATAAATATAGTAATTTCTTTTCGAATCAAAGCCTAAGTTAAATAGAAGGAGTTTTCTTTTCTGATTAGTAAATAGTTGAAATATAATAAATTCATAAAATATAAAACACTAGTGAATTGATTTCAAAAAAAATCATTTCTTTATAAAAATAAGTATTACTTTTGCAGCAGTATCTCAATAAATATTTTTCCAAGAATTATTTTCAAAAAGATCGCTTGTTGAATAAAAATTTAAAAACTTAGAAATAGATTTATAAAACTTTGTTTGCAATATCATTTTCTCAAGAAACCAAAAAACTCTTTAAGAATTTTTTTTCTTGAATCTTTAAAAAGAATTAAATTTCTTTCTTAAAATTGAAGTTCAAACCATGAAATAAACATAATATAATAGGACTAGGCTAAATAAACTTGAAAAATTAAAAGATCCTATTCTACTTTAAAATACTTTAGAGATAACATCAAATATAAAAATTGGGATAGAAATATTTCTTTCCAAAATAATTTTTTTTAATTACGTAGCTATCTATTATTTTAATATATATTTTCAAACCTAGAAATACAAATTTACCTTTGATGCAAATAAAAATTATTTTTTTCCTTTTTGAAATTCTATGTGAGCCAATTTGCCATAAAAAATAGTTTTTGTAAAAATCATAAGATAATCAAAATAATATACATCATATATTCATAATTACATGAAAATACTTGGTTAAGTAGTTATTCAATTGTTAGAGTCCCAAAATATTTATACAAATATGTAGTGAGTCAAATAATTTTTTAATCAACTTTAATCTTGATATCATTTAAAAATTAGTTCATAAGAGAATTTTACTATTTGAAAACATAGTTTTAAAATCCATTTTTCTATAATGTTCCATTAGCTTTAAACATTCTTGTTGATACAAAACTCATCATATAGTTGTTTATAAACATTTCTAGAATACTTTAGAATATAGTGTAGCAAGTTTTTCACCAAAAAAAATGATTTTCAACATAAAACAATATAGGACCCTCGAACCCTTTATGATAGTTTCAAAAGGACCTTTGCTTGAAAACCTTGATGTAATCAACCCAAAACCTTTATACCAAAGTATAGTATAATGTATACTTGTTTCAACCATAAAAACAAAAATTTTCCTTTATAAAGATGAAAAAAATCATGGTTCATTTAAGCAAAACCAATCCAAAATTTTATTTTCGAAATATGATATTCATGTGTTCTATCGCCTTAAATTTAGAGTAAAACATAGTGTGACATTTTTTTAGTATTAAAAACAAAATTTTGCCTAATTTAAAGTATGAAACCTGATAGCTTCATCTTAGTCCTTCTTATTTTCTTTTTTTCAATTTTCATGTAACATCACATTTTCAAAACTTTACTTTCTTCAAGAAATCATTTTCAAAATCAAAAACTTTTTAGCTAGTCCACTATGATAGTCATTACTTCAGCACATCATCAACCATGAACAAGAATAATATGTATATATAAACATCATCAAAAAGAAAATCAAGAAGAAAAAAGAATTAATCTCTACTCACTCTAATAATTGGCAGAACTTGCTTTCTTCACTAACATCCAAAGAATGGTATCCAGAATAATATATAATTAGTGAGGAGTTTATAGAAAAATATAAAAGAACCCATTAGACTTTATGGAATTTTACCTCATTGTAGATAATCCTTAGAGCTAAATGTCTACTAGTTCTTTGAGAATCTCTTAAGTGCTTATCACTTTCTTTTTCATAAATGTAGAAAAAGATGAAAATCATTAAAAACTTAATTTTCTCTATCCTCTTTCTCTCTTAGTAGTGCACTACTTAATGGGTAAAGGAGAATTTTTTGTTCATTATCTTATTTATAAAGTGAAGTGAAATTAATGTCAAAGAATATGACATCATGTTGTCTATGTCATTATTTACATCACCTAAGCATATTCAAAGATACTTTCTTGTTACCCACATTTAATTATCAAATTAATATCCTTTCTTATTAATCTATTTACCAAATTGCAATTTTGCATTCCAATTTGGCCATAAGATCATGGCCTTTGTAGTCATAAATTCTAAAATCTCCAATTTTGCCCTTTTGCATTTTATAATACACTTTAAATGATTACCTTAATTTACTCTAAAATCTTATCTTCCTTGGATCTTGTATAACTTATAAACTTACTTTAATTATCCATGAAATTTTTTTATAGAATTTCTATTACCAAAATTCATTCTACTTCCCTTAGGATTATAGAATTCTATCCATTAATTTCTCATAAACACTTTTTATTAGGTATTGTAATTCTTTCCCCTTGAAGAAAGTTTATTCCTTAATTTTTACTAGACCAAACAGAGTTATTCAAAGTTATTAATAGCCTATGAAAAATCTTTAGGAGTCTTATTACACAAATTTAAATTATCAAAACTCTAAATTACCATATCATCTTTGAATTACATTAATTAAGGTTATTTAAACTTTGTTTCCATATATCTAATCTTCACTTTACTATTTTGTATGAATAAGTAAACCTAGAATAGTTTCTCTAATATATTTTTTTTACTATATGGGCTAAAATTATTATAAATGGTAAATCTCTCAAAACTCTAAAGCTAGGGATTGCTATCAATATTGAAGAATTTCTTTACTAATACTTCATTTAAACTATAATCCTTTATTATTTCCCATAGGAAAAACCTTTATCTTCTTAGCTTATGCTAATACCAATTCCATCTCTCCTCTTATTCTTATTCTTTGATATTCTTTATTGCATATTCTTTAAGCTTATCATGTTACTTCCATGCTTCTGCTATGCTACTTCATCAATTTCCTTAAATCCATTTCGTAATTGTAAATTCTTAAAGATTTATTCTTAAGATTACAAATTATGAATAATCACAACTTAATTTATTTAACTATCCTTGATACATGATTTATTTTACCACTAATAAAAGTTTCTCTTTGAATCATCATTATATTACTTTTCCAAAGTACCACTTTATCAAAATCTTGAACAAATCTTTGCTTATTATAAACCATACGAGTTCAATCCTACTTTCTAGTTAACTATCCAATTTACTTGTGCTATAGGACCTTTTACTTCCCTACTACAATTTCCATAGTTTTTTCTCACTTATACTTAAGAACATATTTTTTAAATTAACACCGAGAATTTAATTTCACTGCCAGTACATGGTAATTTTTAATATAACATCATATGGCAATAGCTTTTATTACTCCATAATTTATAAAGTTTCCAAAACCAAAACATTGTTACTATAAGAATTTTTTAATTCCTTTATTAGTATTTCTTTGATCATCCACTTTTGATTATCCCAAAACCATAGAGTTGCCAAATTTAAGAACCTTTCCAAAACCTAACATATTTATATTGCCTATTTTTTGATGCACATATTAGTTTCTCAATCCTTGAATTGGAACTTACCACACATCTTAATTCCATCCCTTGGAATTTCATGTACATTTCTTGATCCTTTTAATACTTATCTTATCATGAGTGCTTTTTATCTTTTTACTAAATAAACTCTTGATTAATCGTTGATTAATTATAAGAAAATATAGTCTTTTCTCTATTATGATTGACTTTTCTTTATTTTAGAAGATATCTTAGCTTATGCTTTTTGTAAGCTTTTAATCAATAATTATGCCTTTTTCGTGTTCAAAATTCCAATGGAAACATCTTTTTTTAGATCTATTTACACCATAAGTTCAACCTTCTAATTGTATAATTATAGATTCTTCTTTTACACCTAAATTAATGAATATGAGGTTTATATTTTCTTCCATAGTGAAATTCATCACATAATAGCTAAGATTCCATGATTAATGCATCTCTCATTCTATCCAATTTGTTGTCATATTGTGTCTTCCATACTTGACATATCCTTCCTTGGTACTTATAACCATATATTATGTATAGTATCCATAAGATTACCTTAGAATTGATTTCCATTAGATTTTCATAACCTATATAATCCTCATACACCACTATTTATATACCACCATACATTCATACATTGTCCTCAGTTGTTCCATATATTTCCTTCAATCATACTTTCTTCTAATTTTATCTTTGAGTTAGCATTCTCCCTAAGGTTTGTTGTTAAATAACTATATAGGTCGATATTTTCATTTTCTTATTTCTAAAATTTTAGAAGGAATTATCAACATTTTCAATTCTTAACCCAATGTTCTATCCCTTGATATTTTGAAACAATATACTAGCTATAAAGTAAAGGATACTTTATGCTTTTCCATTAATCAATTTTAATCATCAAAATCACATACACTAAAATTTCCATAAAACTAAGTAAAGAAACTCTTAACTTTTTATAAGATCCAGTCAATCTTTATTTAACCTATTATCTATAAGATCTTAATTCTAAAACTTATACATTGTAACTTAAACAGAGATTTATACCATTTGTTAGCATCCATACTTTGTCTTTAACTCATAACTTCCACATGCATCTAGTATATTTTATTACTATCTAACCTATATTCCTAAATTTTGTTCTAACTTCATATATATATATATATAAATATATATATATATATATATATATATATATATATATATATATATATATATATATATATATATATATATATATCATTCAATAAATTTTCTCTAATATTGACTTTTGAAATTTATAAATAATGTAAAGCCTATCTTTAAGGTATAAAAAGAGGAGTTAATTATCCAGTTTCTTACCTATTTTTGTTTCTACTTCCTTAGGTAAATACTTTTTCTGAAGTTTATTGCAAAACAAAGGTCAAAGCTAGGACTCTTGGTTATCTTGGTCATTACTACTTTTGTTACTGAGGAAGTTTATAGACTTTTCATGTTTCAATTCTTTCTCAAATTTGCTTTTGCTTATAAAATAAATTAAATTAGAATAAAAATAACTTTTCAAAATAAAATATATTTGGTATAAAATAAATTAAATTAGAAATAAAAATAACTTTTCAAAATAAAATATATTTGGCATTCCAAATGGCTCCATTGGCATCATTGTTAATGCTTAACAATGCTTTGACTACTTATGGTTAAAGGTTTCATAGTTCCTCAGACTATTCTTTCCAATCCCATTATTACACTAACAAATTTTTCACTATTTCCACAGTTTACCTAGATCATGCTCTGATATCACTCATGTCATGACCTAATTTTGGACCATCATGACTAGCATAAAGATATTAACTAAGTATCTTTATAAGCTTTTTTAAACCAATGAATAAACTATTTTTTGTTAAAAATATGAATGATGCAGAAGCACAAAGTGGTAATTTTGCAAATTTTTTTTACTACTCTATGTCTTACAAATATCAAGTTTAAAAATAGTCTTCTTAATTAATGATATTCGATTTTTTAAAATAGGTTTCATGGTAACTATTAAAATTAACAAATGGAACCTCATCTAAAAGCTTTAATTGAAAACTTCTTTTCTTTTATCATCAAAAGTATTTTAAAAAAAATTATTGCCTCTATTTCTTTCTTTTTGAAGGAATTTCTAAAATCATAAATATAGTAAGTTCTTTTGGAGTCCAAGCCCAAGTTAAAGAGAAGAAGCTTTCTTTCAAATTAGGAAATAGTTGAAACATTAAAAATCCAATATATATCAAAAACTAGTAAAGTGATTTTAAAAAAATTATTTATTAGAAAATAACTCTTACTTTTACAATAGTATCTTAATGGTTAGTTTTCCAAGAACTATTTCAAAGAGATAACTTGTCAAATAGAAATTTGAAAAACCTAAAAATAGATATATAAAACTTCATATGCAATACCATTTTCTTAAGAAACCAAAAAAACTGTTAAAGAATTTTTTTCTAAATCTTTATGAAAAATTAAGTTTCTTTCTAAAATTAGAAGTTCAAACCATGAGACAAACTTAATAAAATAGGATTAGATTAAATAAACTTGAAAAATCAAAAGATCCTATTCTTCTTTAATTAAAATACTTTAGAAATAACATCATATTCAAATATGAAGCTAAAAATGTCTTTTTGTGAAATAAGTATTTTTCTTGAAGTATGTAATTATCTATTATTTTAATTAATATTTTCAAACTCAAAAATATAGATTTACCTTTGATATAGATGAAAATCATTTTTCCTTTACCTTATGAAATTCCCAAAGAGTCAACTTGCCATACAAAATCATTTTTGCAAAAATTATGGGACAATTAGAATAATATCAAAATAATATACATTATATATTCATAATTATATAAAAAAATACTTAGGTTAAGTAGTAACCTATTGTTAGAGTCTTAAAATAATTATATAGATATGTAGTGAGTCAAATAATTTTAAAAACAAATAAACATTAATAAATATCAACAAATTAACTATTAATGGAGTCCATTTTAGAGTCGAGAGTAGAAGGATCATCATAGGCAAGAGAGTATGATAAACTATCTACTATTATTAGAGATACAGGTGGTAATGCTAGTGTAAATGATCATACTAATGCTTCATGGATTGAAGCAAAATATATGGCATAGTCAATTTTGGATTAGCATACATTTACTTTCATGTGAAAGTAACATTTAAGCCTAAATCTCCTATAAGCAATTTCATAATTATGTTATCAAATATCAGCAATTTCAAAAGATGCCACTAGGGGTAAAGTATCTCAAGAACATAAATATCCCTAGGTAAAGTAAGTAATAAATTAATCAGTGAAATAGTTATCACACATATTTTCTAATTAATTTTAATCCTAATAACATTTACTTATAAGACTTATATTAAAAACCTTTTCTTACCACAAAAATATTTCTCATTAGGCAATTCTGCATATTACACTATTAAACATTTAAGTAGAATATAATTTAGTCACATGATTCAAACACAACTTAATCATAACATAAAATAAACATTTGCATAACAATTAATTGGCATAGAGGCACAAAAAGTTCCTTCTTCTTTCTTTAGGCCAACCTTATCCCACACTTATCCAACCTATTCTCTCTTAAGTTAACCTTATTCCATTTGTCCTTTTGTGTGACTTGAAAGTTACGACATTAGATCAATCATGAAAACTTTCCACAAGGACTCTTATTCATATAATAATGTCACATGTTACATATAACATTCAAGCTAGTAAACAAATATGACTTCAAGGCAATTTCACAAAATACGACATTCAAGCCAATTTCATATTGGTTTTCACTAGCATATATCAGATAACAAGGTGAGATTAAAATGCTAACTATAGTCATAATCAAAATATAACATAAAATCAATCTAGCAAAAAAGAATTCACAATTACCTTATCACATTTCTAGTGACTATAAGTAATAGTGGTTCTTCCATTATATATGATAGATTATTGTTTCACTTTCAAGATCTCACAAATTGAGCCTCAATCACAATATTATTATTTAAAGACATTAGTGCGTATTCAAGTTAGAGAGTAATTCATATCATAGCTTATGCACTAATCATGCAATAAACTTATATTTTCACATTGAAACCTATACAACGGTATTCTTTTTTCTTTCTCACAGAATGCTTTCAAACTAATTACTATTTGTAGCTATGTGTCATCAATCAATAACAATATCAATTCTAAAATTAATATAACATTCAATTTTTACAATAAAATTACAACTTGGATTTTTCAAGTTCCACATTTATCAAACTTAAGCAAATTCAATTTTATTCTTTATATAACATTTTAGCAAGTAGGAAAACTATATTTGCTTATTAAATTAGGATTATTTAAGTACTATCTAGTAGTATGAAAATAGCCTAAAACTATCCTACAAAAGTACCAACTACTTAGAAAAACAAGCAATAATCTTTACTTGGTTTTGGGAAACATCTCAAACTTGTAAATACCAGTTAAAATACTATTTTTTTTCTATTTTTCTAAAAATTTATAGAATTGAAAATTAACATTATAAAAATAATTCTAAACTATTTTCATGCTCAAATATGTTATCAAAGTTACCTACACATTCAACTATCAAAATACCCTAAAAGGTTCATACTTAGCTTCAAAATTCCATTATAATATACAAATCTTTATGAAAAATTATAAAAATTTCCAAAGTTAATATAGTTATGTAAGTGATCATTTTTTAATCTTTTCCATATTCAAAATATGTCATATGAGTTACCCTTATGTCCAACAATCAAGACTACTCAAAGTGGGCACTTTTGACTTTTAAAATCCTTTAAAAATATCAAGTAACTCTTAAATCCCTTCAAAGAAAGCAACACCTTTTTAGGAAAAACCACCTTTTGATATAACTTTTTAATAAAAATCCTAAAAAAAAATTCTTCCTTGTTTAAAAGATATAAAATCATTTACAAACAATATTTAGGCATAAAATAAGTTACACAAGCTACCCTTACATCTAACCATTAAGATTACATAAAGTCGGCACCATTAACTTTGAAAATCCTTTAAAATATTAAATATTAAAAAATTTATTAAAATATCCAAAATTATATTTTGGACATAAAATAACATTTTCAATCACTTTTAGTCATAAATTAAGTTACATAAATTATCCATAAGTCAAATTATCAAAATAGTTTACAAAAAGGTATGTTCAACTTGGAAATTTCACTTTAAATTCAAAATTCTCCAAAAAAATTAGGCAATTTCTAGATTAAAATTTATATTTAAAATATCATTTTTCACCCTATTTCATGTTAAAAACAAGTTAGAAAGGTCACCCAAACAATTACCAATTAGATCAATTCATAAGAGAATTTTACTATTTGAAAACATAATTTTAAAAAATAATTTTTCTGCATTATTCCATAAGCGTTAAAACATGCTTTTAAACATATTCTTGCTAGTTAATCTTCATATAGTTGTTTATAAACATTGCTAGAATAGTTTAAAGCATTGTGTAGTAAGTTTTTCATAGGAAAATTATATTTTTCTTCAAAAAATAATATAAGACTTGTAAACCCCTTTTGATAGTTTTAAAAGGATCTTTGCTTGAAAACCTTGATGTGATCAATCTAAAACCATTATATCAAAGTATAGTTTAATGTTTACTTATTTCAACCATAAAAATAGTACTTTTCCTTTACATACATGAGAAAACCTATGCCTCATATAAGTAAAACTAATCCAAATTTTGTTTTTAAAACTTGGTATTTATGCATTCTATCATCTTAAATTTAGAGTAAAACATAGTTTAATATCTTTAGAGCATTAAAAATAGAATTTTTCCTAATTTTAGGCATGAAACTCAAGAGCTTCATCTTGCTCTTTCTTATTTTCTTTTCTTAAATTTCCATGTAAAATCATGTTTTCAAAACTTTACTTCTTAAGGAAATCACTTACAAAATTAGAAACTTTTCAACCAATCTAGCATGATAGTTATGGCTTCAGCATATCATCAACCACATAAATAAGAACAAAAAGATATATATATATATATATATATATATATATATATATATATATATATATATATATATATATATATATATATATATATATATCATAAAAAATCATAAAAAAAGAGACCAAAAATAAAAAAAGTGGATCTCTACTCACCCTAATAATTTGCAAAACTTGCTTTCCTCACCTAGCATCCAAAGAATGATACTTAGAATAACATAGAATTAATGAGGTGTTTATACAAAGAATTAAGAAGAACCCATTGGACTTTATGGAATTTTACCTCCTCGTAAATGATCCTTAAAGCTAAAACTCTACTACTTCTTCAAGAATCTCTCAAGTACTTATCACTTTCTCTCTCAGAAGTATAGAAAAAGATAAAAATCATTGAAAACTTAATTTTTTCTCTCCTAGCCATGCACTATTTAGTAGGAAAAGGAGGATTATTTTGTTCATCATCTTATTTATAAACTGAAGTGAAGTAATGGCCATGAGTATGACATCTTGTTGCTTATGTTGTTACTTACATCACCTAAGCATATTCAAATATGTTTTCTTATTGCCTATAATTAATTATTAACTTAATATCCTCCTTTATTAATCTATTTGCCAAATTACCATTTTGGTTCAATTTTCCTTCCATCTTGGCCACAAAACCATGGCCCTTGTAGCCATAAATTCTAAAATATCCAATTTTGGCCTTTTTGCATTTTATAATACATTTTAAAAAATAATCATAATTTACTCTAAAATCTTTTCAATCTTAGATCTTGAATAACTTATAGAATTATTCTAATTTTCTATGAAGAATTTTTATTACCCAAATTCATATTACTTCCTTTAGAATTGTTGAGTTCTATCCACTAATTTCTCATAAACTCTTTTAATTTCCTCTAATTTTTCCTTAATGATTTCCAAATAAAATTTTCATCTATTAACACTAACATTTAAATTTACCAACATAAATGAATGATTATACTAATTACCCATTTTTTGATTTAATTTTGTCAGCCTTTATCTATCAAGTATTACATTTTTTATGGATATCTAGATCAAACTCAAGACATGAAATTTGTCATCCTCTTTATAATTCAATTTATGTGTTTCTTGATTTCTCAATGGGCTAATTCAAATCAAATAAATCGATATCACATATTAATTCATTTTAGCATAACCAAGCATTTCATAATCTCACTAAATTAAAAAGGCCCATAAATTTCACTCCTCCTATATGAAAAGGGCATAATCTTATCTAAATTACTTATATCCTTATTCATGATTCATGGTATAACCCATTATCATCTTTTAAGCCAATCCTATTACAAGCAACATTAGATGAAATCAAAGTATATGACTCCTCATATAAGGAACTGTTGTGATTTTAAGTTAAAAGACTACATATATCATTATCATTCTAAGAATTGCTTATGATACTCACATATAATTCACATAGCATTCTCATAGTAGGTTTATCCAACACATTTATTTTCTAAAATGTACCTATATATTGACTTGATATCTTATATTCATAACCATTGAGATTTGGTCATTAGCTAATGTAGATACTAGTCTTGATCCATTATTGCTAATTATTTTATAATAATATTTGAATAGGGAAGTTTAACTATTTAAGTATAATATTAACTATTCTAGGCACAAATTAATATGAATTAATGTTAGATCATTTCAAAATTTAGCAAATCCAAAAATAAAAAAGAAAGGTAGTCATACCACACTCCAAAAAGAAAGAATGAGAGTGAAAAGTGATGAAAAATATGCCATAAAAGATGAAAATCCTCTTATAAATGTAAAGAAATCATGCCCTAAATAGTGAATCTTATGATAAGTGAAGATAAATATCATAAAGGTTGAATCCTTTTAAGAAGTCATAAATTCATTTAACAACACAAAAGAGAATCACACTCCTACAAAGAAGAAGACGACAACCATTCCATTTTACAAAATGATTAAAATTTCCATTCTATAAGGTATAACCTTCCTTATAAAGGCTAAATCATCAACAAGTCAACCTATAATAATTAAGCTTACTTGAACTCAAATAACCTAGCACTAACATACTAATTAGCCTACTAATTAACTTAAAATGGGTAGCAACTAATGGTTTAAAATAACATAGTAAATGTTCAAGGTAAAAATGATAAAATAATAGGTCAAAAGATTATTAACACATAGAAGGCAAAAAATGACTTAGATATCACAAAACACAATTAAGGTCCAAAAATAATTACAATAGTTGAAATGCATATCTCTAGGTTTTCCTTTCTGTGTGTCCAATCCTCTTGAATTGACCATTAAAACACATTTTTAATCCTCTTAAATAGCTCTTTGTGATTGTCTTCCTTAAGGTCACATCACAAATATCATATTTATTTATATTATACAAATATACTATTAATCATAATAATTGAAATGTCTTTATATATAAAGAAAAAATATAATACAATGTATACTAATACAATTATCTCATGATTAACCTTTAGAGCATACATAACACCTTTTTGTACATGGTTTAATTGATATTTGGATATATCCTATATGCATGCAATTGCATTTTTCTCGGTGTTTTGATAGATTTAGCAAAAAAAAAGTGTAGTACATTCATCTTTTAATTTTAAACCTACTACTTTTCAATACTTTTGATTATATAATTAGACTTGCTAAAGAAAGAGTGATTTAAACATTTGAAAAGCTCTTTGTCTAGGACATTTGGCATTTTTCAATTGCCAATTTGTTGACTAATATCCTTAAAGATTTTTTTTTCTTTTAAGATAGATTTGAATCATATTCAAATTTGAAAGGAGATCTTGAAGAAGGTGGTGAATAGGAAAAATGAGCAAAAAAAATCAAAATAAAGACATTATTTGTCATGACCCTAACTCAATTATGATAGTGTAGAACCCACTATCCAGTTTTCACTAATCTAATCTCGTTTATTCATCACAATTTTGGTTATTTAACTAGAAAGTGTAGTCAAAAGGAAAAGCAACACTTGAGAAGAAAAAGCATTTCATTCATTATAAGAAAAAACAATGTTTAAAAAACATAACGAAGTTAAGTTTTCTTATGATCCTTTCAAATTAAGGATAAGTTAATCTAATTAACTTAGAATGATTTAGTTTATAAATCCTTTAACCAACTACCTATATAAAATAAGGACCCAAAAACAATTATATTTAAGAAATATCTTATGTTATCAAAACTGTTTTGAAGGAGCTTCTAATAGGCCTAGTTTTGAAAAGGTGATGGTGGATGTTCAACTTGTGTATATACAAAATAAGATATGGAGGAATAAGTCTAGGGCTTCATAAGTAAATAACCTAGGATATATGTAAACATAATAATGTATTAATCTTATCAATCAAACTATTCTCCTATGAAATCCAACACATATAATTAATGAAATTCATTAATTGAATTGAAAGCAATAAGATGGCTAATTATAGTTATATTATCACATTTATGTCACACCATAGTAGCCAATGACATTTCAATTCCAATTTCATAACATATATCATAATAAGCAATAATAAAAGCAAATAAACTCCTTATGACTCATGGATCATTCTTATACCCTTCATAAGCTTATCCTTATCACTCCAAGGTCAATCTTATAACTTCAATAAGCAATATACTGGATTTGGTGTTCAATAGTCATATCATTTTCCATCCTAATTCCTATATCATAATGAACATTTAATCTTTTTTCTCTTATCATATCTCAAGGCATAATTATTATATTTTTTTAATAATAGCATCATGCTTTAAATACATGGCTATATATCTCATCTCATCTTATAAATAAATAAGTTCAATCACATCATATATTATGTGCCACAACATTTTGAAGACTCATTCCAAGGCCACTATTATGTATTCATCTCATAATTATTACATAACATCTTAGCTTTATGTATAAGAATATTACATTCCACTTTAAACTCTTATAGAATTTGATTTCATGAAGGTATAATCAACCACATACCTGACTACGGGAACCTTTAAAACAATTTTAGGGACCATAGTTGAGTATTAAGGTTTAGAGGCAATTTTAAATACCTATAGTCAACTATAGGTGCCTAGAGAGCAATCTTGAATGTTTAAGGTTGACTATATAGTTAACCATGAACATTCAAGGAGTAATTCTTGGTCTAATGGCAAATTATATAGTCAACTATGCCTGCCTAGATAGCATGATTTTGTGGCATAGTTGATTATTGCCTGGGATTTTGTAAATACTTCAAAAATCACACTATTCACCTAAAGATTTAAACCTTCCAATGTATTTATTACTCAACCAAACCTTAAGAAATTATAAACATTATCTCATATCACTTCATTAAAGACATTTCCATTATTTAACTCAATGAAAATCATCAATTAACTCAATATTTATGCATTCACACCCTTAATCAAGAATAATACAATTTATATGACTCAAACTTAAATTTCTTGAAAAATCAAACAAATAGAGATGGAGTATTTACTCACCTAGTTTAGAGGATGATGCTAAGAGATTAGATTTGATGCTTTTCAACCTTAGTCACACTAAAATCAAGAGTTTCTTTCATTAGGGATTCAATTTTTCCTTAAAACCAAAATAGCCTTAATCTTCATCAAACCAAGAGAAGGAGGAGAGATAATCCAACAAAGATGTTGTTTTTATCTTAATTAGATAAAAAAATTTAAGAATATTGCACCTTTTCTTACCAAATTTGAAAAAATGAAAAGGAAAAATTAGATAAGACGAGATAAGTGGGAGATAATTGCATGAAAAAATTGCAAAAATGTGAGGAATGAGAAGTGTTGGCTAATTTTAGCCAAAAATTGAAGAATAGTAATTTGGGCATTTTTGGAAATGTTCTTTTTTACTCATACATTCACTTGTCATAACTTAAGCCTTAGAACCTTATTTGCCCATTTTTCCTTATTTAATTCTCATAAAATATTTATTCCCAAAGTTACCAAAATATTAAATTTTATTCTATCCAATAATTCATTCATAGCTATTTATTTAAATTTTCCTTTTTTGCATGTTAGTTTCGTTTCTAACAAGAGCATAGTAGTTATTTAAATTATTTTTGCTATAAAATAAATTTTTAAATTATATATTTTAAAGAGGATGTAATATTACAATTTCTTCATCAACATTTGTTCAATTTCTTTTATGGTATTGAAGGGTATAATTGTCTCATGAAAAATTCTCATCAAATTAAGCTCGATCAATAATGGAAAATTGAAAGTTTCTATGACACGTGGCATCCCGGAATTAGCTTCCCATAAAGAGCACCTTTAGTACCATAAAAGGGGAGTGCCATAGAATGGCCCTTTAAACAATAACTGAATTTGTCTTCCACTTAAAAAAGATTCATTTTTATAATATTTGTCTTGCAAGTAACATCCATCGACATAAGAATTCACGGTATTTTAAAAGGTGTATTTTAAGAAGGGGTGGGTGCATAAAAATTTAGGTTGGCCTTATGTAAAAATTAAAATAAAGTAAGGTGTCCAAACTCAGCTTGGATCCAAGTTTTTTTTTTTTTAATAATTTTAGGACCCCAGCCTTACCCTGTGTTGAAGCCGGATGCGTAGCCCTTACCTTATTTGGCATGATTTATGATGACATTCCTTTTTTTTTCCCCTTTCTTATATACATTAAGGACAAACAACCCAAATAATGAAATAGCCTAACACAAAAAAACATAGAACTTGGGTCCAAATAAAAAACTTTAACTAAGAAGCCGAACTAAAGTAAACAAATGGACCTATATATTAATGTATGTAATATATAATATTTTTTACAAATGTATACAGATCAGGCTAGATTTGGGCTAACTGATTTTTTAAGAGGATGCCTTAACCCAACTTGTTTAATAAATCGGGCCTTATTTTTTGGGCCAAAACTAACTTAAAGACTTAATTACTCAATCTAAACCTTAATTGATTAGGCCAAAGTTTGGGCCAAAAATCAAACCAAACCTTGGGAGCCTCCCAATGTCATTGGGGTAGAAATATGGTTTCATTTCATAGGGTCTTTTTAAATCTCGTGGTTGAAAACAAACAAATTGTAATGGTTTATAATCTTCTTGGACTATGCTTCTAATTCTGTCTTCTGCTTGCACACATGCCATGCCTTACAAAGTCACGTTCACGGATTATACATCCATCTATCACAATAGAAGGCACTAGAGCCCAACTAAAGTAAGAAGGAGCGGAAATAGAGAAAATCCAGCTGATTGGGCTAATATAGATAAGAGAAACTAGTACAAGAGTTCACAAAACTTGGATAAGAGCTCAAATTAGAGCCCAATGTTATGGGTAAGGAAAGGACGCATGATGAGACCCTTGTAAAAGGCCCAAACTGTGGTCCCTCGGAGGAGAGAGCAATGGCCTCTCGAGGGAAAGAAAAGGAAATGAGCCCAAGAAGAAAGACTAGACGGAGCATTAATTGTTTACCTTCCGGGATCTTCTATACAACTTATTCAATTTAACATATACTCTTGACACTGCGCTATACAAGCAAACCACCTCCAATTGACTAAGGAATCATATTTTGATGAAAGGAAAAACTCAGCAGAAGATTTAGTGGTACTCCCATGTAAGCAGATGCTCTGTACAACAACTAACGGTGTTTTAGTTATTCAGTCAAAAATCACATTTTGATGATAGGAAAAAGTTAGCATTAAGATCTAGTGGTATTCCCAGAAACAGATTTATTGCACAACTGAAAGTATTTTGAGCTAGAAACACCTAATTAATGATACTATAAAAAATTCAGAAACTAGACATCTAAGACTCAACAAATGGCGCATATACTAGCACCTGTTAGAAGGCCGAATCAATTTTCCTGCGCTCAAATTCTCCCGATTCAACAGCATGGTGGCATACATGGGGTTCAGGTATAGGATTCAATGGATAATTTAACCGGTGATTTTGGGTTGGGGTGATATACTAATTTTCATATTTGATTTTAATAAAATTTTATATTTTATTTATTATTTAACTTGAATACTAAATTTAATGAACTATTTAATTTATTTTATATTTTCGTCACAATTTTTATATTCATATAATTTAAATTCTTCATTTCGATAAATATAATTCTATTGTATTAAACAGCTATAACAATTTTTCAATGGATTTTGCTGAAATATTCATCGGAAATCTCTTCCGATGAAATATCTCGTGGAAAAGAAATGAATAAAGTATATTTCAACAAATACAATTTGGCGAAAACTTCGATTTACAATCAAATTTTATTAATTTCTATTGAAAAAATCGGTGAGAAATAACAACCTTTTTTTAGTGATTAATTTACTAGACCTGTAGATGAAAGGAATCAAGAGTGAATTCAAGATATAAGACAAACACAAAGCCTTTCAAAGATCATCAAACTAAATGCTCGCAATGAGAAAACTTTCAGAATGAAATTGAAAAATAAGATATGATAATAGCAAGATTAATCTTTAATTGCAAGTATACATAAATTTTATTTGTAAAAAATATGCAAAATTTAATATCTTACTAGCTCTGTCATCAAACAGCTAATCCTACATTAAGAAAGTTACTTCACAAGAAGATGTGAAGTATTAGTTTCGTGCACACAAATCATAAACTTCTTTTCATTTTTTTTTTTCTCAAAGACCCTTTAATTATAGAGTCTAATAAAGTAGCCTGACTTTAATTCTCATCATACTGAGCCTTTTTTTTTTTCTGGCAACAAATTATTCTCCACCTAATCGATGAGAGATTAATTCTCAAAAATGTTATTGGATGTTATGAGTGGGGATCTCTCTTTACTAAATTTTTTCTAACGAAGTATAATTTGAACTCAAAATATCTTATTTAAGGTGTCTTCACTCCTTTCATTTGAACCAACTCATGTTAATATATATGTCAACCCTTTTGTCAATTTGGATTGTATCAACTATATTTATCTTCTCTTATTCTAATAATAAGTTTCTATATTAAGGGATTAAGCCTACGATTTAAGGATTTGGGGATTTATAACTTTTAATTTGAAGAAATACGATTATGAATAAAAAAATATTTCCCATGTCACAAGAAAATCAATTTGTTGCAAATTTTTTGTTTAAATCAAGTAAAATTTGTGATATGTAATTGAGATAGTTGATAGTAACTAAATGTAAATTAAAGTTGGAGAATAAATTGTAAGAAACCTATGAAAAATTTGATGGTTTCTCTTTAATTTTGAGTTTAATTATTACGTAGCAGTTTATTTTGTACTTATTGAATTTTTTTTGTGAGCAATTATAAATATTTGACTTCACAAATATTTGATATATACACAAAATACAAATATTTTTAGAGGCCAATTTTTGTGTACAAAATTTTCCCGCATAAATAATTAAATACAAAATTCTCCTAATGTTTTTGGTATTATGCATTATATGCTTTTTTTTTTCCTAATGAAAAAGCTTTGGCTGCAACCTCTGTTGTATTTGCAATCTGAAAATCATATTATGCAGCATATGCCTCACATTTTTATTTTTTTTCGAGTTAAATTAGAAAATTCTTTTCAAGTCTAACAAAGATATAGCACCTGTTTGTTTATTATTATCTTTCCGGCCTTTGCTGCGACTGTTCTTATTTATTTATCCAAACTCCCCTTTTTCTTAATATTCTTTAAATTCGACCTGCAGTCCCTCATTGCTAATTTGCTAGCGTTTTATTCCATTTTGTAGGCTGCTTCTTTTCAAAATTTCACTCATATATCCTACTTTACATGAGAAAACATTATCAGATTGCATTTTTACGCATAGATTTGTTATTTTTCTGAATTGGAAACTCATTCCAAACATGATTTGTTAGAACTAGTTTTTTCTTTTTTAGTTTCATTAATATGGAAAATGATTGGTGAGTGTAATAGGTAATGGTTTTTCTTATGAGTAAATATAATGCAAGAATGCCACTAAAGGCTAACATAACTGGCCTTCCTTTGGATGTCCAAGGTTCTCTAACATTAAGGATGGAGTTTGATAAGAAAAATATTTATTATTTTATTTTCTCCTATTTTATGTCTCTTAGATATTACATTTGTTTAATTTTAATGATTAGGTCTTGTTTTATAATTTTGGATTGATTTTATAAGTTTGTGAATATGTTTAATAAATGTTGGATTTTAAAATTATTTCTATTTTTCAGTTATAACTTAGGCTCTGGATGTTGGATTGAGGCAAACTTTATATTGATGGAAAGCTAAAAGAGAGATCTGCAACCTTTATGTTTTGGTCAAAGCCCAATTCGGACTCCTTTAAGCCTTTACTTAACCAACCTAAAGTTGTATTTTTGTCCTAACTGAACCCATTTTTGTATTTGGGTCATATCTAGAGTTATAGTTGTCCGATTAACCTAAAACCAGTGCCCATATTCTCAAAAGATACAGGCCTACAACTTTTATGTTTATGGATCTTCCAAATTACATTGATTTCATGATAAAAATTGGGCTGGAAGTCAAACCTACAAGAATTTCCTTATGCATCTTCTAGAAATTTGACAGCTTCTAGAGATTTGATTTAAATAGGTATGAGCTTCTAGAAATTTTGAAAAGCCTTATTATTATAACTGTAATTCTAAGAGACATCTAATCCTAGTCCAATAAGGTTTTAAGCTAATTAGGTTATATAAATAGGCAAGAGGGTTAAAGAGAATAAGAAATTTAGATTACACACAGCATTCAACAAACAACCTTCTTCTTTTTCTAGCTTTCTTTGTTCTTCATCAATGGAAGCCTAAATTCGTGGTTGATTCAAAGAATTAAGGCTCTCCTTTTAAGGATTATGAGATCATGATTTGTAATGTTAATTTTTCTTAAATAATTTTCTTCTTTCCCTATTCACTTATGCTGAAAGTCTTAAGATTCATTGTATTGGATGTCGATTTGATATAATTGATATTCACCTTGTGATTTCTGATTTCTTTGCTATTTTTGTATGAAATTGTGGTTAATAAATTATGGTTTTATCCATAAGGACAGAGGGTTGATGGATTAATTTATAGATTTCTAATTTATTTTCTTAAATCAACTGAATTCTATTCATAAATCAATTTTGATTTAGTATAGTGATTATGGTGATTACTTAATTCAATTAATTTTAATTGATCAAATCCTAGGCGATTGTCTAGCTTAGAATTCATGAATTATTGCAAGGATTCTAGGTAATTCAAAGTTGAAGAATTAATTAGAAAAAGTTAAATCCTAATTGATTTATGATTAATCCAAATTAGGACTCTCAATTTCTTTGAATTAGCTATTTGATTCCATTAAGTTTCTTTCAATTTTACTTCTGCTTTGCTTCTATTTTATGATTATTTATTTTATTGCTTTCACTTTAATTTTGTGTAGCCAAACCCCCTCCTAATTCTATTCTGCATACAGCACATTATTGTATTATGCAAATCTACATTTTGATTCTGATTCTGTTTCTATTTTTATTTCATTGCATTAATGTACTATTACATTAGTTTGTTTAATTTTTATTGCATCAATAATTTAACTATTTTGTAAGTATTGCTAGGAATTAATTCAGAAGGGATAAAATCAAAAAGATCACTAGGAGTACAATTTGGTTGTGCCACTATACAATATTATTTTTTAGCAACCAATTTTAATATAATTTTAGTACATTACAACATATATATCAGAGTTCGATCCCTCTCAAGTCACCCTCTCCCAAGTTTAAAAAGTTCCTATATACCAAAAAAAAAAATAATGCAAGAATATCTAGGATTGAATTTCCCTTCTATTTGTCTGCTACAATATTGATATTTTTGCATGATGTCTAGCCTCTTGGAAGAAAAATCATACTTTACTCGATCATGATTTCATCTTTTTTTTCATTCATTCTATATGTGCTTTTATTTATTAATACTTAGCTTATTTGAGTTATTTTTCGTTTAAAATTTAATCAAAAATTTATGTGCAATATTTGTAATTCTTACTTTTCTAAATTTTAACTTAATTTAATGCCCACCAAAAGACACTTTTCAACACTCTCTCAACAACTATAAATTAAATTGTAGAAAATAAATTTCTGATAAAGTTAATATTTTTTGGGATAATTTAATTTAGTTATGAGTAAGCATCAAATTGTTAACACTTCATTCATTGCATATGTGATTTTAAATAATGCAATTTATTAACTTGTGCTTTCAATTGTTAATATCTTGTCTACATAAACTATTTCTCATTCAAAATTTATGTCCATTGTATGTAATATTTACTTTTCTAAATTTTTTAACTTAATTTAATGCCCACTTAGAATTAATTTATTCTTAAAAAAACTACTTGACACCCTTTTTTACAACTGTAAACTAAATTGTAGAAAATAAATTTCCAATAGAATTAAGAATTTTTTTAGGGATAATTTAATTTTGAATAAGCATCAAATTGAGTCAAAATTTGACAAAATAAAGATCACACAAAATGCACATAAATTTTTTTATTAAATTTTGGACAAAAAAATTTGGTGGGCAAATTATTAACAATTAAATGTATAAATAGATAAATTATAATACTTAAAATTACATGTAAGTGAGGTAAAAAAAATAAAGTTGTAAATGATAAAGTGTAATTTTTCTTTTATAATTTGACATAAAATCAGATTCTTAAGTAATTAGATCTTATGTAAATCAACATTTTCAACTTTGGCTAATGATATGGCAAAGGTGAAAAAGATTGAATTAACAAAGAGAAGTATAAGTGAAGATGTAGATCAAAGCAAAAATGGTGATGGGAAATTGATTATAATACTTTTATTATTTTATTATTTTTAAATTAGTACTACAATTTTTTTCGTTCAAATAAAAAAATGAAAGTTAGCAAGGTTGTTTAACATAATGAAGAATGTTAAAGTTAATTTGCAATCACTAGCATTAATTAGAGCAATTATGATGAAGATAAGAGAGAATTAATGGAATTAATTTAAATATTTAAAGTTTAAATTGTTCCATAAAAATTACTTAAATACTCTTAATTATTGAATTATTTTTTGAAATTATATACAAGGTTTTTTCATTGAAAAGGAAAAATAAATATTGTTAACCTCCACGTACCACAAACACACCCATACAAAAGACATCTTAACATCTTAATTTCTTTTTATATAAGTTTGATTTACTTTTTTATAATAAATTAAAATAAATAATGCTATGTGCATAAAAAATAATATCTAAAATTGGACTCCAAATAAAATCAAATATTATTATTAAATACAGAATGATGGAACAAATCATTTTTGAAAGTTTAATTCAATGAATATCAAATATTCAAAATTTAATTGCAAATTTCATTTTTGATACCTATAACATTTTTCAATTAAAAAATATGAAATTATAAACTTAGAAAAATTATAATCAAAAGAAATATTACAAATATAGTTTTTAAAAAATAATAACCAAAGAAAATTAAAATTTATTACTATTTTTTATTTTTATATTATAATTTTGAATAATATATTATTCATTTTAATAATATTTCATAGGAGCTTTGTAATTGAACCAAACAACATATACGAAATTAATTCTTAGAAAGTGTCAATATCTTTATATCTATTAAATAAATTTGTGCATTTTCCAAAATGTTTTTAAAAAAATTACTTCTTAAAAAATTTAACTTCCAATAAAAAGTTATTTCTAGTGTTAATCAAAATATTCCAACTTCAAATCTATATTTAGCACTACTCACCTCGTCAACATAAACAGGGTTTGGCTAAATAAATTATAATGAAAGCTTTTACCTTGTCTTGTAAAAAAGACAATAATTTAATTCCAACTCAAGATACGCAATATGCCAATATTTGAGCTTTTATATTTGTTACCCATCCCATCTAGAAAAAACATAAACTAGTCTGGATAGCTGCAAAGTTCACATCAAACTTCTATTTATTTTAACGAAAAATATTTTCATAAAATTTAATTATAAAATATTAAAATAATAAAATATACTTTATTTATTTAATATTAAATATAAAAAAATTTTAAAATTAATTTATCATATTTCAAAAAAGAATTTATTTTTTCTCACTATTTGAGCATCATTTTTTTTTAAATCATCAATACTAGTGATATATCATTCCTTCATTAATATATATACAAGTGATATATTTTATAAAAAATACTTTCTGACAAAACATACAAAACTAATAAAAAAACTTTTATAAAATATAGTTATAAAATATTAGGACAAAAAAAAGTATTTTCTTTATTTAATATTAAATATGAAAATTTAGAGAAAGCAATTTCTTTTATTTAAAAAAAATATTTTCATTCATTACTACATCTTTAAATATTATTTTTTTAAAATTATCAACATTAATACCATGCCACTTCTTCATTGATATACATATATATACACACACAATATTTCATCTGTAAAATATTTCATGACAGAAACGGAGCTTAAGTGCACTTTCTTTCATCTCTTGAATCATTTGAAGAGCCGAGTTATACACTTCCTATCATTCCCTCTGAAAAAAATAAAAATAGATGAGAAATATACTCTAACTTTCCTCATTCATCAAATTAAACAAATAAATAAAACTACTCCGAATTCCTGTTTGAATTCCAGTTTGAAGTTTCTGAGTATAGAGCACATATTTCTAATTAAAGCTCTCTTTGTTTTATTAGGAACTATTTTTTATAAAAAAATGTTACTTGTACGTGTATTGACATGTTACCTATATTTATAACTATTAAAAAAAAAAGAAAAAAAATACTTAGAGTTATACTAATAAAATAAATAAATTTTTCTTTGAAAAAAAGAAAATTATTTTTTTAAAATTTTTATATTTAATACTAAATAAATAAAGTAATTTTTTATTTTAATATTTTATAACTATATTTTATATTTTATGAATAATATTTTCTGTTAAATAAACAGAGTCTCGAGGTATGATCCAATGCCAGTTCCACTGAAGTCATGGTTGGGGAAGCAATGATAGCAACAAACAGCAGGCATCACCTCAGTTTGAATGCTCGCAGCATTCCTCGTGTTCCATGCAAACTTCAACGTCTTGCCATTGATGGAATAAAATGAAAATCGAGTGCTCTTTTACTAGATGGGATCTATGTCGAAAGGGTCTCTTAGAATAATAACAAATAAATAAAAAAAAAAAGAAAATATATATCGCAAAAACTCAAGAATGATAAATAAATAACGTCACACCTCAAAGTTGATTGAATCAAGATAATTGCTCGGTCTAATCTACTGAGTCCAAACTGTTTAAGTAGTTAAGCAGTCAAATTCACTGTAATACCATTTGTCAAATTACTAGCTAGACTAAAAAGACAAATTCGAATTATTTGAATAATCAATTTTATACCTTATATATATAAATCTATTTATGAGTTTTGTAGATCAAGTTTTGGCTAAAACCTATAGGATACAATTAACCTTAAGTCAAAACCGACCCATATAATTCTAAATCCATTTATAAATTAGAGCCCAAGTCTGGAAATTTGGGTAAAGCCCAGGTTAAGTCCAATAACAAATTTAATTTGTTATAATAAAATAGTAATATAATATAAATATGATATCTTATTATTATATTTGCTATTATTATAAAATTAATACAAAAAGATATATATACATATAAATCTTATTAAATTAATTATTTTTTTTACAAATTATATATATTTATTTTTATTGTAAATAATTTGTTGAGAAATTTATTTTGTTAAATTTAAAAACATTTACTTACATATAAGATGATGTGAAGACTATTGGAATCTTCATTGTTGGACGGTGGACCCTGAAGAACTGTGAATTGAGAATCACAGGCTCTTGTGCTTCTCGTACTCAACCAATTTGGATATCTCGAATTTCTTAAAAAAAATTGGAATAATAAAATTGAAAATAATTAAATAATAAATCTCGGTTCAAAAAATTGTGAATGATAAAATAAAAAATTAATCTTAATCTTTACCTTCTTAAAATTAAGGAAAAGTAATGAACAATATAAAAGAGTGAGAGAATTCAAATCCATTTTCTATTAGTAGAAAATTGCAATGTTTCGTTTTTTAAAATCAACTATATAAAAATTATAAGTAACTTGTTAATTCAATATAAAAAGCACAGTTCCCCAATTAAAACTTACAAGCATAACTTTTTCTAATGTCTAGAATAATCGTAAGTGAAGCGCTCATTTTGAAAAAGAAGAAAATTTTATTTTATTTTCTTCATATACCACATGTATTTAGATAAATATAAGGGACATGCTACATATTTTATGAGTTTTAGTCAACAAATTGGATTGGATTAATTGGTTATATAATAATCTTGAACGCAAATGATGAAAATTATTTCATCTCATTAGCACATAACCTCTCATTTCATAGCCATTTATTTTGTAACACACATGCAACTATATTGTGATTGTAGCCATTTATTTTGTAACATACATAGGATTTTTACGATATAAGTCACTTATATTATCACTCATGTACTGTCACTGAAAAGTGTTAAAAGTAAAAAGTTCATAAATGATTGATTTTTTTAAAAAAAAAATACAGAACAATATTATTTTATAAACGATTTAATTATAATAAACTCTTTAATCCAGATAATGTTGTGCAAAAAGGAAATTTCCAGCCTAGTGCTTCTTTAAGATTATTTTCTAATATAATGGCATTTAAAAAAATAAAATTATATTATTTTGCACATAATGATAGTATAAAAACTTAAATAATGTCACACTATCTTGTGAGATTAGGCTAAATGGTTATCATTCTATAATTTTTTAACCTTTTTTTAACAACTTTTAAGAATTATTTGTTCAAGATCTTGTAATTTAATTAAAAATTTATGATTTTATAGAGAATTTTTGGATAATAAATATGTAAAAAACTTCATTTAAAACCCATAATACATACATTTGAAAAAGAATTATGAATTATTTCATGAAAAAATAATAAAAAGTATGGAATTTTCAAAATCAATATAAAGTTAATTATAACCAATTTTCTCAATTAAAATAAGTTTTTATGTATATCTAATTAAATTTTTAATGATATATTAAATAATTATAATTTATTTTAAGATTTGGGCTTGAATTTAACTCAAGTTAATTTTGAACTTAACCCACCATATATAAATGTTTTGCCCAATGAATAGGTTTAAGGCCATAACCCATATAATAAACTAGATCAAGATCTATTGGGCTTAACCTAATAGGCCCTCATGAATTTTTAAGCTGATGAACACCTCTATTTATATATGTAATACTCAAGTTTCCAATGTGATTTTACAAATAATCAGTCCCTGATAGACAACACTGGTTCCCAGAGAACCAAAAGAAACAAGTGACCCGGAAAAGAATAACAATTGCACATATAAAATTATAATTAATGTTGAAAATAATCTTATTTTATAACTTAAACATTTTTGGATGTGGATCACTTTTATGTGATTACCAGTTCGAGACATTATCTGCATCAAGGCCACTCGGTTGGAGTGATTCAACACTGGTGCAATTTGTGGTTGAAATGCAGCGGCTTCAGTAGGGGTGAACTGCAAAAGGCTTCCAAGAAAATATCACAGCAAGATTATTATAAACAAGGATTACAAATGAAGATTACTTCTCAAGCGAGCAAATTAGATATTTATTGAACATCAAAAGGGCAACAAGTTCAAAATACACAGGGATAGACCTAAGGAAGGAAACACCTATCATTTCTTGTAGGACAAGTATGCCACACACATTAAGAGGGAACACAAAGACTTGATGACTGTCTCTTGGGTTTACTCAACCGATAAGATTTTTTATCTTTGATCATTTATTTTTTATGTTCGGTTTTTGCTGTTAGCGATCTCAAAGGATTAGATAATTTATAAATATTATTATAAATTCTCAAAGAAGTTATTGAAATGTCCTGACTTTAAAGTAGAGCAATCTATTCTATTCCTTAACTTTTCATTACAAATAATAATAATAATAATAATAATAATAATAATAATATAGACATGAAGCCCCATGCTCATCAAACCACAGCCATAATGAAAGCCAACCACATAGTTACTTTCTCTGTAACATGATCAAGTTTGATCGCCCTATCTTTCTTCATCTAGGCTCTCACATGCTCTACCGAAGGAGCATAAGGAAACTAAAATGAGGTCTCGAGTATCTCAGTTGTATTTCCTTATAAAAATGGTTGAATGGCAACTTGCAACCTGTAGAACCAAGACAGAAAATTAATCAAGCTTTGCGGTGCATAACTTTTATTATCAATCTTGTTTGGAAGAATTGCATTAAACAATGATTAATCAGTACAAGCACATTTTGCATGTTGTTAATGAAAAAAGTTCCAAAGTGAACATAAAAAAAGAAAGTGCAGCCACCTACCTCAAAGTAAACAACCAAAGTAAAAGGAGTTAACTATTTTTTTTACCCTACCACTTCTAAAAATTCCCAGTAGCAATTTGCCAATCATCTTTATGGCCTGGACATGAGCCATTGTAAATCAAAGTTTTTTACTTACGATCTATTGCCTTGCTTCTTATAGATGAAAATTCTTCTGTATGAAGCAAAGATTCCAGCTGCGGACAATTTTTGATAAGTAGACAGTTGAGGGATTGATCTTGAAGGCCCTTCTTATCTCCTGTCATACGCTTAAGGCACTCATATTTGCTGACACTGCTTTTGCAGTGAACTGTGTTGTTGGAGGCTGGGAGGCTGGAAGGCTGGAAGCCCTTTTCTTTCCAGGACTTATCTAAGAAATATTACAAATGCTGATGAATGCCAACAAGCAGTTAAGCTCTTTTCTGTCATATGCTTAAGGCATTGATCATTCTCTGACATATCAGCAGCCATGGGCAATAGTCTTTCACAGCAACCTTGAGATCAGAGAAAATGATCTGAGGTTTTTAATATGTAATGATGAAAATTGTTTCAGTAATAGCAAGGATTGTTTTTCAAAAGGATAAAGAAAAAGAAAAGTAAGAATTAGGCCAGTAGAAAGTTAAGACTGGTTGCTATTATGCTATTCAGAATTGACAAAAATCCCAG
Source organism: Sindora glabra (assembly GCA_020226215.1). Taxonomy (NCBI): domain Eukaryota; kingdom Viridiplantae; phylum Streptophyta; class Magnoliopsida; order Fabales; family Fabaceae; genus Sindora; species Sindora glabra. The sequence goes on from CM035228.1 coordinate 73,238,337, forward strand.
GAATTAGAAAACGGGTTATCTTAATTTCAAGTTCATAGTTTGTCCGTGCTAGAAATTTATTTCACATTGCTGCTGCAGATGCTTAGCCCAAGACAGTGGGTGAGAAAGTCAAAGAATCTAGAAAAATTGATTGGAGAAGTGTGACAATTTCATAGGGTTATTAATGCATCAAATTTCTTCATTAACGCCTCTTGATAAGGCTGATTGGAACATATATTTCAACACAAAACAAAAAATACTGAAAGCAGAGAAGGGCATCACGACATATCAAATCATTTGAACTGCATCATAACTAAACTGGACCATGACGAAACCGACTCTAAAAAGATAAAATGGCTATTATATGAAAATAAAAATAAAAGAAATTGCAGAGTGCAAGCAAAACTGCTGCTGTCATATGAAGATCAGATGAAAATTTGTTACAGTAGGACACATCTGGCAGATGGGAAGTTTGCTTGCATCTACTCTCATACTATCACTGCTTCATTTATTTTAATGACAGGACAAGAGAAATCTCAGACCAAAGTTTTCCTCTCTGTCTCTTGCGCCTTGTTTCCAACAAATGACAATCATTAGCCTATAAGAAGATAAGGTGTGTAGGGCAGCGTGTATGTGTTCAGGCAAGGACACCAGCCGTAGATGGATTTACATTCATACAGAAATGGAAACACAATTTTCTTGTAATCATCCATGCTTTTTGCTAAAGAATGGCCAAAAACGTATTCATTAATGATGAGTGAAATGTTCCTGATGTTGTCTACATGTTACAAGGTGAATTATAGATCTCAACACCATGGAGAGTAAGAAGCTTTTCTTTTTGTCATTCTCAACTAATTCACAAACATGAATGATCGATTTTATCTGAAATGAAGTACTTCCACGTGTGAACAAGTCAATAGTTTCTTGAACAATTCGAAGAATTGAGAACATGCAAGATCATTCAGTTGAATTCTCCTTACAAAAGCTAACTCTAAATTTTATAACCCTTACCTCATGTGGAAGGCTATGCGAACATCAAATTATGGATTGAATGCCTTGGGATATGGTTGTTTGGCAACTTGCCAGTTGCAACCTGTAGATCGAAAAGAAATTGGTAAGTAAGATTAAAGAAATTATTACTTAAAATATTATAATATGGATAACATTATTTGCCACTCAATTGACTTCTAAACTATGCCTTTGTTAACCAACGATAACTTTAAGGCATTGATTAATAAATATTTGCATGCACTAAGGTTTGTTTATTAGAAATATTATTCATAGAATATAATTATAAAATAGTAAAAAGGTTGAAAATATACTATTTATTCAATGTTATATGTGAATGATGTAGTGAAAAATAACATATTCCATTTCAAAAAAGAATTGTTCTTCATCACTATCATAGCACTAAATATTATAATTTTTAATCAATATTTACAAATATTATATTAATTCATTAATTTATTTAAATAGATGAGATTCTTCCCAAAAAAAATATTTGTTGATAAAACAAAAAAAATCTTTAGAAACATAAATTTTTTAGTAGTTTATATATTTTGATTTAGTTTTTTTTCTAAAAATTTCTAGGATATTGAAAATAAATTAAATGAATTTAAAAAATTATATATTTTTAGCACAATTAAAGAAACCTTAAAAACACTAGTTGTTAGGGACTCGAGCTATAAGAAGCACTAGCAATTTATCCACATCTTCGAAAGCGACGACTTACTTTACAAGCGAAACATCACCACAAAGGTCGTTATAGTTAGGTATTGAGGTGTTTGAGGACCTATGTCAATTATAATTAAGTTTTAATGAGGCCTATTATCAGCAAAGCCTGCTTTTACGCCTCTAATAGTTTATTTTCCTTCTTGGAAAAAGGGACCTCAAATATTTTTTTTTCAAATTTTTCAATGAAAAAAGAGCTTTGATAAGATTTATTATCATTTTATTTTCATTTACATTTGCAATTGGACTCTACTTTAGGCTCTTTAAAAAGAAATACTTCTAGTCCTACTTGGTATCGAGACATCAACACAATTATCTCTTATATTTTGGCAAATCAAATGTTTCATGATCAAATGAGTATTAAATTTTAAATGATAAATTTCTTACTCATTAATATACTAAAAAGACAATAGTACCAGAATTTGCTATATTACCTTGGTAATTAAAATGTGTGTAATAACTATATCTAAAAGTGGACATGGGTATATCATTTTTATTTCATTTTCAATTCAATTTATGTGTCAAGAGCTTTAGCATTTTTCATAATTGAATTTTAGGAAAATTCAAAAATCAAATATCTCTTGTAAATTAAAATAAAATTAGAACAATAATTTTAGATTAAAGATTTCATTCATATTTGTACATAAATAATATTACATTATAAAACATACTTTACAATTTTTAATAGTCAAAAAATGACATGAACTATACAAACATGGTCAAAATTAAGCAGCAAGTAGTAAATCGAATTAGCTTCTCTACCTTCATGTAATCAGCAATATTATCATATATAGTGCTTAATATTGATATATGGGTACAAGCACATATTTTCAATGGTACCGATGAGAAAAACTTGCTAAAGTGAATAAAAGCATATGAAAGTGAAATTATCTTACCTCACTGACATTGCTCATTGCTTATAATATAGAACACACAACAATTGTATATCTTTTAGGAATACTGCTCCCATTTATGACAGGAATATACAAAAATTAGGAAAAACGTAAGTCATTGATGCCATGATCATAGCAAAATTATAATATCATGAATATCCTAGATTTTATACATAAAACACTAAGTTAACAAGATCAATTCACTAGTTAAAATAATGAAAAAAGGACAAGGAAAAGGAGGTCATAAATTTTACCAAATTCTGATGCTTTTAGTAAATTCATAGTAGGACTGCTCCATTCATCTTCATGGTAGCAATATGAGCAATTGTATATCACCATTTCCATTTTTGCCATCTTTTCATATTGGGCAATTCATCTACTTGTAAAACTCCTACTGTATACAATTTACAATAAGTAGCTGTTGAAGATGAAATCTTGAAGGTCCTTTAGATCTTCTATCTTATATTTTTTTACACTCAGCTTTGCAGAGAACTGGCAGTCTATCAGAAGTATAAAAAATTTTGACAAACACCAGAAATGATTAAGATAGCCCACATGAAAAAAATTAATGAGATCGTCAAAACCATATTTGGAGCTCAAAAAAGAAGTGAACTAATGGAAATTTCATTCTATTGGTTTGTAGGCAAAAAAGGATGAAGAAATTAAAAGAAACAACAGCTGGGCTGAATTGCATATTTTTTCATTGAAACTACTCCTGATTTATGTAGTAAAAAAATAACAAAATAATTAGAAAAATATGCAATAATATTTGCAGCAAATCCTTATCAAGATTTTAAATTCAAAAAATAAGCTCAAATTTTACTCCCATAATCTTGCAAGATCTTCATAACAACTATTGCAACAAATTTAGATTTTATCATCACTCCTCCTAGCTAATTTTGTTATAAACTCTAATTTCTTCCCTTAAGAACTCAAACCTTAATCTGGATAACCCTTTTATAAAAACATCTGCTAATTGAACATTTGTCCAGCATTGCACCAAGTTGACTTCATTATTTCTTTGAACCTCTCTAACAAAATAATACTTTATTTTAAAATGCTTTGTCCTTCCATGAAACAATGGATTATTAGAAATTGCTATGACAGCTTAGTTATCAATAAATATTTTAGTTGTCTCATTTTGAACCATCTTTAAATCTATCATTAGCTTTCTTAACCATAAGGCATGATTGATTGCAACAATAGCTACAATATACTAAACTTTAGCTGCAGATTGAGCTACAACTTCTTGTTTCTTTGAACTCCAATCGAAATGCCCTAATCCAAGGTTAAATAAATAGCCAGTTGTGCTCCTCGTATCTTTACACGATCCTACGTAATGCAAAAACAATTTGTTTTTCTTTTCAAACTTCATTTCAAACTCTAAAGTACCCTTAATGTATCTGAACACCCTTTCTGTAGCCTTATAATGGAATTCACTTGCACAATGCATTTATCTAGTTAAGAAACTTACATAGTCTATTATATCAGGTCATATTGTTGTCAAATACATATATGATACTCCTATATAATCCTTCATTAACCTTTTCAACTCCATACTCCTTGTTGAATTTGTCATTTTGAGCTAAAGCAGCGCTCATTGATTTGTAGTCCTCCATATTGAACTTCTTCAACACCTTTTTAGCATATTTTTTGTCCAATAAAGATTTATTACTATATTTGTTGAATCTCCATTCCTAAAAGAAATTTTCCATTTCTCCTAAATCAATTATTTCAAAAGCTTCCATCATTTGAGCCTTGAAATTCTTTATCAAATCTACATTGCTTCCTATTACAAGCATGTCATCAATATATAGTGAAACAATGATCAAGTCAACATCAATAACTTTGATATACAAAGTTAATTCACTTAGGCTTTCGTTAAAGCCTATATTTTGCAAATGCTTATCAATTATGTTGTAGCAATCCCCTAGAGCCTATTTTGAGCCATATAATGTCTTTTTTAACAAATAAACTTCAATTGTATCTACAACAAGTCCGTTGGGCTACTCAACAAAAATTTTTTCCTCCAAGTAACCATTTAGAAATGTTGATTTTATATTAAGTTGATAAATTGTCCACTCCTTTTTTCCTATAAAGGCTAAGAAGTAATATAATTATATCCAACCTTGCTACAAGTGCAAATATCTTTGAAAATTTACTTTAAAAAATTGAGCATAGCCCTTTACAATATGTTTTTCCTTATACTTGTTTATGTTGGTGTATGTCCTAGAGCCAATCATATAGATGATTGAAGTTATATATAATGTATTATGTTTTAAGGCAATTTAATTATTATATTTTGTTTTTATTATTATTATGCGCAATTTATAACTTAATATAATAATTATCCTTGGAATAGCTTTGCTATTCCTAAAATGCCCCTAGTCAAGTATTATTACGAAAGGGATAGTAATAATACATCGAGACTAACATGTATAGTGACTGATGATTATGAATCATGGATATGTGATATCAAGTCAATACATGAGTACATTACTAGTGAACAATGTACTGGACTGACCCACTATGAGAATATTGCATGGATAAATGTGTCATAAGTTATTCTCATATGATCACAAATACACATAAACCTTTGACCTGAAATCACTACGGTTCCCTACATGAAGAATTACTCACTTTAATATTGTCCTATGTCACCTTTAATCAGGATGACAAGTAGGGTATTAATTGGGTGTGTCATAAATCGTGCAGAGGGAAGTGAGTGATGTAAATGGGATTTTGTTACTCTTGTATAAAAGATAAATATCCTTGGGCCCCTTGATTGAGTGAGACTTAGAAATGCATGGCCATACTCAGTTAAATTAATATGTGATATTAATTATTTTAAGTCTACTCAGCATCAAGAAATATAAATTGAACATTGACGAGGATGACACATTCCATGCCTCTAGTTCAATTTGGATATTATTACAAAAAGGGTTATGATGCAAAACGTTGATCATATATTAGGTGGATGTCGAATCACAGACATTCTTACTACTTGAGTGGCAGTGATGTATTGCTAGATACTGCTCGCTGTCTATGGCTCAATAATAAGTCATTTTCAACGTAGTAAGAACCTATAGGGTCACACAAAAGGAGTAGGAATAAGACAATAATTAATTGGACTTTAATTATATTAATATCCAATTAATTGGACTTATTTTCGTGCATATATATTATTAAGAATAATAAATTCACGTTTTATATATATATATATATATATTATGTGATATTATTTGATATTAAAGTAATATCAACTAATTATCTTATCAAATATTAGATAAATATATTATGAGATAATATTATTCTGATATTTGATAACTATATGCAATTATCTAATAATTAAGATATTTATATTATGAGATAATATTATTATCTAATATTAGATAATTAATAGATAAGTCTTATCTCTTCCCATTATCTCTAGGATAAGGATAAGATGAGTTGTTAAGTGTTATTAGGATTTTGGAAGCATTATCGTAGTAGGACTAGGATTATGGCTTGCCTAAGTTCTATAAAAGGGGACTTGAGGGCAGCATTTAATTATCACGTCCAAAGCTTCCATATAAACCCTAAATCACTCAGAAAACATCCGATCCTAATTCTTAGAGAGAAAAACGCATCCTAGCAGACGCGTGGAAGGTGAGAGGTCGTTGTTCACTCCGTGTGGATACCGTAGAGACGCTGTACCTTCCGGTCGGCGTTTGATTCATCCGCTCTCAAGTTTTGATCAGTAGAAACACGAGTGCCCAATAGGTAAAACCCTAATCATTGACTTATGCTTTTTGCATGGATCCTAGGTAGAATTCGGATCAAAAATTAAAATTCCGCTGCATGTGATAATCCGAATTCCCAACAATTTACACTAAGTTTGGTCTTATGAACCTGTTTCACACCAATGGTTTTCTTATGTTATGGCCTATCTACCAATCATCTTGATCTCCTCCCCCATTACTACAATCCATTTTGGATTTTTAGCAACCTTAATATAATATAATATACAAGTTCAAATACAGCCACATTACACCTTTAATAAATATCTATAAATGACCTAGTACATTTCAAAGGCACATAACTAATCATATCATCTTCTTACCCTTTTAAAACTTGTTTCATTCTTCCTTATCCTAATTCCATCTTGTAGCTTCATCAAACTTAACATCTCTACTTACTATAACTTTTTCGATTAACAAGTGAAAATTTTTATAGCCTTTGGTGACATTGCTATAACTAACAAAAACTCTATATTTTGCTTTTCGATCTAGCTTCCCTCTTTTCACATCTAAGGCATGCGTAAAACACAAGCAACCAAAAATTTTCAAGTTACTAATAGAAGGTTTGAAATCATACCAAGCCTTAAAGGAAGTTTTTCCTTTTAAAGCCTTGCTTAGTAACCTATTTACTAGAAATACAACAGTATTCACTATATCAACCTAAAACTTCTTTGGCATTCCTTTCTTAAATAGCAAACATTGAGCTACCTCTGTAATTGTTCTATTCTTCGTCTCATTGATAGCATTTTGTTAAGGAGTATAGGTTCCAATGAGTTAATGTTCAATTCTTCCATCTTCACAAAATTGAGCAAACTTATCAACAACGTATTCAACATTATTGTAAGATATAATCATCTTAATTCCACAATCACTTTGATTTCCAATCCAATTTTTGACTTTCAAAAAGTCATAGCAACTTCAGACTTTTATTTAAGAAAGTAAGTCTAACACATTTTACCATAGTTATTAATAAAAATTATGAAATATTTGCTATCATTTAGAGATAAGGTTTTCATGGATCTATAAATATCAATATGAATGAGTTGAAGCTTCTCAGTTGCTCTTTATGTTGGAAATCACAACTTTGCTTGCTTTCCTAATAGATATACTCCATAAACTACTCTCCTTATTCCATAAAATATCATTTGCTACATAATTTTTTGTTTTACATATAGCCCAATGCAAAATAATGAAAATGTCCTATCTTTTTATGCCATAACTCAACTTGATCTAAAATGCATGGATATGTATTAGACTCAGCCTCTATCCAATCCAGGCAAAAACTTTTGCCTTTCATTTTCATAGAAAATAGTATAATACCATTTGAGCCAGCAATCATACATATTTTATCCTTAAACATTATAGAATAGCCTTTCTTGAGAAGTTACCCCACATCTAGCAAATTTTGATAAATCTCAAGTACAAACAATACATTAAGATTAATTTTATACATGTTGGTCCTTCTATTGCAACATTCCTTTGCCTTTTACCTCAATGAATTAACCATTGCCAATTTTGACTCAACACTTCTAACTTGTCTAATACTTTAAAAAATGACTCATCAAAGTTTATAAGGTTAGTGTATCAATTTTCTATCAACGAAGCATTACTTAAACTACTACTAGAGAAACAAGTTGCAATAAAAAGTTACTTATCCCTAGTTGATCTGCTACTTAAGTTTCCTCTTGCTTTTTATTTTTGCACAATTTCTCTATGTGTCCTATCTACTTACATGCCCTACATTGTACATCAAGTCTAAACCAATAATAGTTTTAAGCATAAGATTTTTTTTCTCACAATAAGGACATGGAGGATATTTGCCCTTGTTACCTTCACTATAACTGCTTTTTTACTTCTTTTTTTTCTTTGTTTCTTGGTGTTATGCCTCTTTTATCAACTTTTTCACTTTGAATTCCCCTCATCAACTACTTCCTCCTTTCTATAAGCTTTCCTTTGCTCTTGAACTTGTAGTGCATTAAGAAGTTCTACCAAAGTAATTTAACAGATCTTTTAATTCTTCAAGTGAATAGATTTTCAACTTAAAACTTTTAGGTAGGGTCACTAATATTTTTTTCTACAACCCTTCATCGTATGCATTTCAAATTCCCCTCTCAGGTTTAGGGTCTGCATTTGTCTTATCTTGATATTTTTCTGATATTCTTCTTTCAAGAAATCCTACACCTTTTTTGCTATTTCATTGTTCATGATCTTTGTAAATATTTTTCTTTTGATTCATTTTCACAATCATACAATATAGAAATATAATTGTTCAAAAATATGATGCAATATAGAAATATGTAACATAATATCATACATTTTCATATATTTTCACAATTATACAACAAAAAGATAAACCATACAAAATAAAAAAAATGTACTTATAAGAAACGTAATCATATATTTTCACAATCACTCCAAAAAATTAACTTAGTTTAAAAAAAATTCTTTTATGATATAACAACATATCAAACCATAGGAAATATTAAGCACAAATTTCATTTGAATCAAATATTTGAAAATAAAAAATAGCTTCAATTTGCACTAGAACCCTTAGGAATCAAAACTAAAAATATAAATAAAAGTTCTTAATTAAAATATGAAATTAGCAAAAATAGTTTATATTAATCAGTTAAAATGCATCATACATATTAAATTTTTCCTTGTAATTTCGTATAATTTACCATACCATTGTTCCAAGGTATCAAGATTACTGAAAATTAAGTATTTTCTAGTAGTGAAATTAAATTGAGTGGATTTGTGATAGTAGTTAATGCACATCATTTCAAACTAAAAATTATATTGAACCTATACTACCGTATAAATAAGGTGAGTTTAGGTTTGACACAAGGAATTTGATGATCAATGGATGGTAATAAAATATAAAATAGAAATTTTTATAAAAGCAAGTAAATAGAAACAAGATGCAATAAATTAATAACAAAATTACAAAGAAATAACATCATAGTAAGGAGAATTACCAACATAGGAGATGTTTTGAATCCTAATTGGTTGATTTATCTAAGACATAACCTATTAAGTTACTTTAATATGATTACTTACTTGAGGACTACTCTAATAACAATCTTTATCTTCCTTAATTAGTTAGGCTAAGCCTAAAACCTAGAATAATCCTTAATTATCCAAGCCAAACACCAAAATAATAACATTAAGATTTAGGGACCAACTAAAATTGAATTAATAATCTAACTTAGTATTGAATCATCAATTTAGATCCAATTTCTCTAAGGTAGTAATCAATTTAACCTAGCATTAAACAACTAGCACCTATTTGTTACTCATGCAATAATTAATTGCAACCTAACATGATAGTAATTATCTAATTATTGATCATAAAAGATAACAAACTAATTGATCCAAATTAGGAAATTATTTAAAGCAATCATAAACTTGAAAGAGAGAGAAATAAAAGGTAATAAAATTTAATGTAAATTAATAGGATAAAGTCACAAAATCAAACTAAATTAAGGCTATAATTTCCTTAAACTAATTGAAGAAAACTAGCCACTCATGATAGTTTTGAAAATAGTTAGTTCTGAGAGAATGTGTTACATTTAGTGGCACAAAACATAATTTATCAAATCTCCTAAGGACAAGAACCTACTAAGTCAAGTTAAGGTGTCTTTTAGAGTTACAATGAATAGAACCTTGCTTAATTTAGAAGTTTAGAAACTAATTTAAAAATTAAAACACTATAAGAGTTTATTGTGGCAAAACCTTGTAGGTCTCTCTTTTAGCTACCATATGACCCTCAAAACTATGTAGTTTTACTAAAGTAATCTTAAAATATGTTAAAAAGGATCTTTGGTAACATTAGACACTAATTTGACATTATTTAGATTGCTCGAACTCCATTTAATCCCAATTTAGTGAGATTAGATCAAACTAGGCAACAACATAACTTATTCTCAGCCCAATATGAACCTCCAAACATTTGAATTAGATTCCACCCAAAACATAAAAGTTGTAGAGCTTCTTATTAACTTTCTAGTACTATAAAGGTCACCCCAATCAGACTTCTAGAATTAAAGTTATAGTTGAAATTTTGAAATATAGTCAAAATTAAACATTAACAAGATAATCCAATAACATGGCAAAATTATGATGCAATCACAAAATAAGGCCAATTTCATTAAATTAAGCATATGTAAAACTGTAAAAGATAGAATGTAGAAGAAAATAATATAAAAAATATTGTCCATAATAGTGATCAATTGATTTTTAATGAGTATGTTATTTTCAAAATTGATTTGGAGAAAATTATTTCTTAAATAGAGGACACTACATGAAATTGACATTTAATATTAAAATAATTCAAATTATAAAGCATGAAATGAAAAAAAAAAGGTAAAATCATAGCACTATTTGTAAATTTTATTGCTCTTCTAACCTTAAAATGATTATCTATCTACCAAGGTATGCTCAAATTCTAATCTTAAAATGATTCTCTTTATTTTTTTTTATGCTCACCAATTATTTTGTAATAACCTATCAATAAATTTGTAAGGTTGCATATTCATTGGAAAAATGCAAAATATAGATATAAGAACTTTCTTAGATTTTATTTTTTTGTTCTTACAACTTAATCTCTTTTTTTTTTTTGAAGTTATACTTACATATATAATTGCTTGGTTCTTAGTTCATACAGTATGTTGAAATATTTGAATAATATAAGTGCTATTCAAGAAATGCACATGAGCAATGAATGAAACATACTCAGACAGAATGATATACACGTCAAATTAGAAGATAATTTTTTTAGCCATTGAACGTGCAAGTCATACTACACCAAAATTAGATTAATGTTAGTTTGTTGAAAATAATACAATATAAGATGTCAAACTAAGTTGTACCCATGTGATCCCTTGAATTATCTTTTCTAATTGATTTATTAACAATATTTACATAATTGTTTAAGTTATTATTGCATGAAAAACACTAAGTATGAATGTAAATGGAACCAAATAAAATATGCAGATCGAATGCAACAAAATGTAATAGGATACAAAATGCAGTATGCAACAATATGTAATATGCAAAACTAACACAAAATCAAAGTTAGGGGATTTTGTAAATTGGAATTGAATTAAATGTATTTAACAAAGCAAAACATAAGATAAATAGCAAGGATGAAAACCAATATAATAATACAATCAATTCAAGAAATTGAGAGCTCTAGTTTAGATTAATCATAGATTAATTGATATTTGACTTTTCTAATTAATCTTTCAACTTTAAATTACTTAAAATCCCTACAATAATTCGTGAATCTTATGCTAGATAACCATCTAGAATTTGATCAATTAAGATTAGTCAAATTAAGCAACCACTATAATCTATAGGTTAGATCAAAATTGATTTAATAATAGAATTTAATTAAGTTAAGAAATTAAATTAGAAACATTTAAATTAAACCTCAACTCTCTACCCTATGTGTAATGCCATGATTAACTAACCATAATTTAACATTAAAGTAATAAAAGATTAGAAATCACAAAGATGAACATCAATTATACCAAATTAATATTCAATAAATGCAATTTCAAAATATCAACATAAAAATTTAGGAAAAAAGAAAAATTAATTAAAAAAAATTAACATTACAAATCATGATCTCATAATTTAATAAAGAAAAGCTTTAAAATTCTTGAATAAACTCTGAATTTAGCCTTCCATAGCTGAAAAATTCAAGAGTTAGAAGAAAAAAGAAAGCTATGTTGCTAAATTCTATCTAATGTGTTGTATCTTTTAAGTTCTCTACCTCTTATCTAACTTAATTAACCTAAAATCCTATTGAACCTAAATTCTATGCTTCTTAAGATTACAAAGATAGACCTTCCTAATTTTTAGAAGCCCAAAACCTATTTTTACAGAGCAAATAACTAAAAGAGTTACGGTAGTGAAAATCTTACAAGTATGACTTTTAACTAGTATAAAATCATTAAAACAATGTAATTTGGGTAAACCATAAGCTAGATCCTATGAACATTTGGAAATTAGTTTCATATTAATTGAACCTTTATAACTCTAGATATGACCTAAATATCAAAACTAGCTCAGTTAGGATAAAAATAGAACTTTAGATTCTCAGCTAAATAAAAGCTTTAAGAAGTCCAAATTGAGCTTTTATCAAAATATCAAAATTATATATTTTTCTTTAAACTTTTCAATAGTAAAAAGATCACTCTAATCCGATATCCAAAACTCAAGATATAACTAAAAAAGAAAGAAACAATATCAAAATCTAGTATTAACTGAATAATTTCATAACATTATAAATCAACCTTAAATAAGAGTTTTAAGGAGTCCAAATTGGGCTTTGACCAAAATATAAAAATTGTATATTTTTCTTTAAACTTTTTAATAGTAAAAAGATCACTCTGATCCGATATTCAAAACTTAAGATATAGGACTGAAAAAAAAAGAAACAATATCAAAATCTAGTATTAACTGAATAATTTCAAAACATTGTAAACCAACCCTAAATTATAAAATAAGACTAATTCTATGAAATTAAGCATTCATAACTCATTAAAACATATAAAATAAGAGGAAATAATATAAATAAAATCTTACTTATTAACCATGATAAATATTTTCATTATAATTGCTTTTATTCCCTTCTAGTTTGACAATACTCTGAGCGTATACCATTCAACAATTCAAATCATTAGATATTCTCCTTGATTTCATATCTAAATTGTATAGAATTAATGTAGAGGAAAAACAAGACTAGTCTATCTATTATGAATTGAATATGCTAAATTTGAGGTTGTGTACCATAATTAAGATGAAACATACATGGCTTTTTGTTCAATGTAGGGTATGTATGTATTATAAAGTTGTAGTATTGCGGTTTTAAGGGTTCCAAATATATTTCAAGTTGGAAGTAATGCATTAGAAAACATAATGAGATGTTGTATAAAATGAAAAGAGTGTCGGAAATAATTTTTTTTTTGGATATAATACAATATTGGTTATATGAATTACTGAAGTGACAAATTAAATATTTTACATTAATTAATAAAATAAACTAACATTGAATTACAATTTATAATAACAATTATAAAGACAAAACTAACATTACTAAATGTGACCAATTATCAAGTGATCTAACTTACCAAAAACAACAATGGTTTATTTGTTAAGAAATTGACATAATTTTTTTCTACAACTATTTTATAACTAACATTATAAAATATTTATTATAATGATTGATAAAACAATGTATCAAAATTAGCATCTAATCCCCTAAACAATTGTCATAGATCTACAAGCTTCTACTACGTAAGCTCACTTGAATGCTGACGGCGTATCTACTCCATTAAGTTGATTTTTTTAACTTCATTCGTAGATGTTTCAGCCAATCCAAAGGAGAATACTATTTTTAATCAAGATCTATTTTTCAAATCTGATTTATGTTACAGCAAAACAGCACGTGGACTTCTTCTATGATGCTTGAGTGATAATGTTGGTTTGGTAATCCGTTTTTTTTTTCTTTTGTGATTTTTTATTTATTTTCTAGTTGTTTATTGATGTTTCTAGCTATTTGTTAACAAATGGCCAGATCCTTGACCTCAACGTCGTTGATGTGGAAGAACTAGGCCTTCGATTTATGCGGTTCCTTGTTATTTCAGGTGTTTTGCCCAAATGAATGTATTTGACGATAACAAAAACAATTTGTAATTTGATATATATTATATTATAGCATTTCATATTTTAAGGTAATTTTAAAAAGAATTATTCTTTTGCTAATTATATGGAACAAGTCAAGTTAATTTAATTTTTAATATAAATAAACTAAATCTATTTCAATTTTTTTGGGATCAATCCTAACTTATAAATTATTATAAGTCGAAATTCTAATCCAATCTATCTTATTTTTAAAATATAAGAAGTTTAACAAATTGTTTATTTAAGTTCAGTCCTAACTAGTAAAATTTAATTAAGTCATACATAAATTTATAGGCCTACATGTAATAGGCCATGAAATACCTTTCAAAAAAATATACAATAATAAATTCATTGAATAAAAAGTACATTAAATAAAATCTTGTATCTAATTTAACCATATTAAATGAATATTATATTAAGACAATCAAATAATGTTAGAATTATAAATTTATATTTTTTAAAATGAATACAAAAATAAATATTAAAAAATCTATGAATATATAAGTAATATATATAAACTAAATTATAAGCTGCCTTAAAAAGCCAGTAAATTAGATCTAAAATCAAATAAGATAGGTCTATTTATTAAATAAATTAATATATTAATCTTTCTCTAATTCATTAATTTATTTAATTAAATAAATAAATCAGCCTATATTTTTATTGGGGTAAATCATGGACTGTTCACAAATTACCTGATTTATTTTTTACCGTAGGTACTTACGTAAAATCTCTTACTTAAAATGTGACCCTTAGGCCTTAGCAAATGATTAAAAAAAGGGTAAAGTGTGAAAGGGAAAAAAAAAGTAAAATTCCTTAATTAAGTGACCCTTAAAAACCTGAGGAGCTACAAAAATTTTCATTATCCTACACCATATCATATAAATTCATATAATTCTGGCTAATTAATGGAGAAAAAAAATGCATGAGATTAATCACACAAACTTATCTTAGAAAAATCAATGCCTTGGTTGAGCATCTTGTAATATTCAAAGTCAGTGGAGGTGGAGACGTAAGAATCTTGTAAACTTGATCTTAGAAACCGACGTATGGAAAAATCACTCACTATCACAAAAAGGACCTTTCATCACCCGCCAAGAGATAGGACCAAAACAAAAGCTTATATAGAACTTTGAATTGAATTAGGGCATGAAGTTCACACGCAAATGCCTTCGACAAGAGTTGAATTGGTATAAAGCAGTTGGCGTTTCCAAACCGTTTAAATTTCAACCGAGATAATTTTTTAATAAAGCATGATCCAGACATGAATGAGTCAAATTTAGGGAACCAATTTTATTCCTCTTCTCAAGACATCTACAAAAGAAAATAAAAAAAATGATAAGATACTACAGTTTTATATGACTTGACGAATAAAATATATAAATCACAAAATTATTAATTTTATTTTTAAAATTATAAGATATTGATAAAATGATTTATGAATTATATTAAATAGTTAATTTTATTTTTCAATAATAATATATGCAAATAATTTTATTTCTCTTTACAGATATTTTTATTACTAGATATTTATATAGAGAGATAAAATTATTTATATAAATTATTATTCAATGATAAAATCGACCATTTAATATAATTTAAACAAATTATTTGCCCTTTACAAATTCAGATATGGAATTGATAATTTTGTCATTATAAAATGTTAAGATAAAAAACAATACTTTATTTATTCAATATTAAATGTGTAGAGTTGTAGGGAGAAAAAAAAAGTCATATAAATATAGAGATAACACCTACAGAAAAATCTTTTACATTCAAATTATTTGTCATCCCATTTACGTGTTTCGCATATTCTTCTTCCCTAACCTTCCGACCACTGGCATTCAGATTAAGAAATTAAATTATCGAATTATGGGGGAAAAAAGGTGGGGCAACTAACCTTATAGTAATAATATAAAATTTTTCATTTTTAACTAATTAAAATTATTTCTTAGTAGAAATTGTGCTACTATGCTTTCCAATGTGTTTTGCTATTCTTTACTTTTTGTTCTTTTAAACTGTTTTGGATTGTAATTAAAATCGAGCGAAATCAAGAAATTATTAATTAAAAAACAAATATATATGTCCAAATATGTTTTCCTAAAAAAAAACTAAACTAGAAAACAACCAAAATTGACAAAGGCATTTTGCAAATTTCTTGTTTCTCGTTTGTTTGGTTCCAACTTCCCAAAATACTAGAAGTTATTTCTTATATATTTGCCATCATTGTCAATTTAAATTGAAATATAAAATGCACCGTTTTAATAATTTAGAAATACCTAAGTCCATTTTTATTCAAAGTACATTGGATTATTAATTGAATCCATTGGCCTTGGCAAATTATATAAATGGTTTGTCATCCAAAGCCTCTGCCCAATATTAATAGCCTACCTTGAATTATTAAAACGTGATATTAAGTAACTTGAATAATTTGCGCCCATGTGAAGCATGACAGTGGGCAATTTAATAATGATGACGTGAGATTCATAAAAATCTTAATTTACTTAAAACATACGGTGCTTTTTCTGCTCTACAGGTTCAGAAAATACAATTAACAAACGATATATTTACTTCAAGGGAGGCTATTTGTATTGGGCAGAGGCTTTGGATGACAAACCATTTATATAATTTGCCAAGGCCAACGGATACAATCAATAATCCAATCCATTTTGATTAAAAACGGACTTAAGTATTCATAAATTATTAA
The DNA here is from genome assembly GCA_020226215.1 of Sindora glabra. Taxonomy (NCBI): domain Eukaryota; kingdom Viridiplantae; phylum Streptophyta; class Magnoliopsida; order Fabales; family Fabaceae; genus Sindora; species Sindora glabra. Next base: position 73,255,118 of record CM035228.1, read on the forward strand.
AAACGGTGCATTTTATATTTCAATTTGAATATAGTCCATTGAAATATTATTGGATATGTATATAGAACAAATTATGAATAAAAAAAAAGAAAAAACATCACGATTATTTTTACACAGGTTACAACATTTTAAACCAATACAAATGCAGGACAGACTCGCCAGACCCTTTACTCTGGGTACATTCAAATTCACCCCCCCCCCCCACCCCTGCGTCCCACGTCTTCTCCTAAATTTGCATTCAAAAATAATCTGTACAAAAATATTAAACTTATCAAAAAAAAAAAAAAACATCCAAAGCCAAATTTCATAGTTCATATTTATTGAATTAAATCTTAAAAATTTATTTTATTATTTTATATTTAATAACTCTTAATTTGTATTAAAACTTAATTTTACATCAACATTAATGTAATCTAAATCATATTCTCACGTCACAGGCCAATTCCCTTGCGTCTTACAAAGAACAAAATCTTATTGCAAGACGTTACAATTCAAGGCGGAAAATTCATAGAACACCAGCCACGACCTTCCAGGCAATACAGCAAGTCAAAACGGTGAAAAGTCAGACTAAACACATTCACACCAGGTACGAAACTAACAACTATAAACCATATATGGAGATTACGTTATATTCATGTCCAGAAAAAGGAACTCAATCACTAAAAATAACAGAACATATTCTTAAATTGCCCGAATAAATTTACATGGATGTTGACCATAAACCACCAATTCTATACAGGACACCTAATGGTGATCACCTAAAAAATTTCCAAAGACTCAAATCTTATATTACAAAAGAACATGCTCTTTACATATCAAAGCTTTCCTCGACAACACAAGGTGTGCTTCTTTTCCCCCTTTTTTCTTTTAGCAGATCCCTCAAACTAGTAGTGAAAAATATTAGCAATGAGACGATCACCTGACAAAAACATTTCATATATACATCAGTAACAGAATTTCTTAATTCTCTTCCAAATATTCAAAATTCTTCGCTCTAACTACGTCACGTTTTTATAGGTTGTGGCATTCAGCTCCTATGTACACTTCCTCTGAATGGAGTTTAAGCAACAGCAGGGATACTTGAATTCTGGCGATCCCTGTTGAGGCAATCAAATCCTTCTACTCTAACTGCAGCTGGTTTAAGTCCAAACTTCATTCTAATGCATCCGCCTTTGCGCGATGCTGAAGATGGGGAAGAAACTGTTGAAGATGGTGATGAGATTGCTGATGCAGGACAGTTCTTTTCATCTCCAAATCGGGCATCTTGGACCAATGGGTTAGCAGCCCTGACAGGAGGAGAACCGCAAAAGAATGGTGAAGTGTCTAGCTGATTTGTACATTGTTCATCACCCCACCTCTCCTGTTGATACCATGATGCCAGTTTATCAAGTTAGTGTTAAAAGTAGGGAGTATACCATGACAGAAAATACTCAACCTAAGCCATATATAAGCAGATCCCCCCAAAACCAGTGATGATTTTCAAAATACATATACAAGATCTATATCTTAAAGAAAGCCCTGCAGATTTACCCAAAAATATCTACTCACACCAGGAAAACAGACACCAATTTTTCTTGTAACACATATTTATTAATATTATTCATCATATTGAACATACGAATTATCTCTATTAGTTCAGATATGAACTAGACCATTATGTACTGAAGTCAATACTAACCTTATTAAGAATAATCTCCAATAGCTCCGCCCCAGCATTTGAATCAGACCCCTCAGCTTGTTGACTGATAAACAAAAGTGAAACAGAGAACAGATCAGAGCTTTTCAGTCTTCTACACATGAAAGTGTACAGAAAAGGAGATTTGACTGAATAGGTTACCTCATATGCCATCTGAAGGGTCTTGCAGATAAAATCCCAACTCGGCGTGGCTTAGGGCAAACAACAGAATCCATCTGATTAGCAATGGAAGCAGAGCCTCTCACCTCTTCACAGGCTCCAAAGGCGTTCTGATGAAGATTATAATAATTCATCTTCAAAGTTGACTTTACTCCACAGAAAAACGCCTAGACACAGTAAGAATAACATAAACATGATCAGGATCTGAAAAGAAAACTTTATCAAACCTGAAACTTTCTTAGATTTGTTAAAATCCCATCCAAATAGAGAGAAATTAGACAAAATATTGTTAAAAATTGCATCATCTAAGTTGTAATTTACAAACAGATTTGTTTAGACTAAAAATTAAAACGAACAAAGAGAAAATCTCCTCCAACGCATTCTTTATCTCTATCTTTCTCAAATTCCTAGAAGCCAAACAGAAGGGTATCTTCAATTGAAGAAATAAACAGCAGATCTAAGTTCAAACCTCAGAAAATTCCGAAATCTCTTTACCCTAATCAGCGAAAAGTAAGAAAATACACCAAATTAAAAATAACCTTTAAGCTAATATGCTCGAATCAAGAGGGTTTTGAACAGATCTGCGGTGCAAAAAACTAGAAAAAAAAAAAGGAACATATACAAACTCTGTCCAGAAAAAAATGAGTTGAAGAACACAAAAGCAAGGTAAGGCTAGCAAGTTAACACATCGATTTTAAAAAATGGCATTTGTTCAGTAAGCATGCCGTATCTAACCAAATTTGAAACCTATAGCGGAAGATCAGATCTGTAGCAGAAATGAAGCTTGAGAGAGAGAGGAGAGAGAGAGAGAGAGAGTTACCCGAACCTGAAGGGAATCCTCGAATGGAGCGGAGCTGGGGGCCACGGAGACGAAGGCAAGAGACTCCAGCGCTGGTTTCAATATATAGAGGGGAAGTCATGGTCTTGAAACTATACGGCGTCGTAACGATTTTTTTTTCTCCTTTTCAATACGTGCTATTTCTTTGTATCTATTTACGGCCTTTCCATCCTATGGGTTCTTCAGTTCCCCCCCCCCCTTCTCTTTTTTTCCTATTTCATTTAAAACGTGATTTTTGTTGCATATCAAAGGTTTTTTTTTAAAGTATATATTTTGCTGATATCTTAATGATCTTAATTACCTAACTTCATAATTTCGTAACTTCATTCATTTTTCTGTAATATCTATCAACCGAAATACGCATTTTTCAGATAAATGTGTTAGAGAGGATATAATCTAGATGTATTAATGACAAATAATTTTATAAAACTATATGACTCATTTTATATTTTTCCAGTTTGGCTATGCTAAATTTTGTTCTAATAATACAGATGGCCATATGTTTTTATAGTATTTCTTACATTCTTTAAAATATTCAAAGAAAGTTAAATTCTTGGGTTTAATTTAAGAAAAAAATTATCAAAAAATATTCACAACTTTGAAAAGACTAAATTATTTACTTTTACATTAAAATTTGATTGCTATTGATTGCTATTTGTTACTATAATAGCTATCAATTATTATTTGTTATCATTCAATATTATTAATAATTATTCATCATACAAATTTTATCATTTATCACTAATAATTATTACTTATCATTATTAATTATTATTAAACATTGTTTAACATTATTTATAATCAGATATTATCATTAATTATTATTAATTTTTGTCTATCATTAATCATTATTTAATATTATTCACCATTATTAATAATTTCTACTTCTACTTATTATTATGTATCGTTATCTATCATCATTTATTGCAATCAATTATTATTCATTGATATTGACCAATTAATTTTTAAATATTAACTTATTACTAATAATTATTATCTACCATTATTAATCACTATCATTTTTAAACATTATTTAACATTACTCATCATTATATATTATTATCAATCATTATCAATTTTTTCTATTATTAATCATCACTTAATATTATTTACCATTGTTAATAATTTCTACTTATACCTATTGTTATGTATTGTCATTTGTCATCATTTATTATAATTAATTTTTTATTGATATTGACCAATTAATTTTTAAATGTTAACTATTAAATTTTTTATAAATATATTTTTAATAACTTAATAATATTTTTAAAATATATAAATAATTAAAAAATAATATTATAAAATTTATAAAATTTTTGAATTAAATTAAATATAATAATATAGCATTTTTAAAAAATCACATTTTTTAAACTTTAAAATTTTTAAAAATGTTTGATTTTACGAATAAAATTGAGGATACCATGGAGACACATACTTTGATCCGTCCCATCAAAGAACATTCCATGATTCATGAAGTTGGCATGAAATATTACACACAGTAGTTGTAGTTGTTGAGAAAAATGGAAGTAATCCTACTTGTTGAATTAACTTACTCTGTTCAAGAAGGAGCCCAACAAAAAATGAAGAAGAACTCCTGGCACAAAAATGCAGCAATGCTAAATTCAGGCTTTCTTGCCTAATATACTTGTTTCCGGTTGAAAATTGCATTCTATCCTTCGCAGAATAAATTTTTATATAAAATAGGCGAAGTTTGAACTTTTATAAAAGAAGAAGAGATAATAAAAATAAATACAAAAATTGCAAATCTTTATTACTAATAATTAAGATGAAATATAAAAGGGCAACAAACGCAAAAACTTTAATAAGAAACCTACAATAAAAATAAGGAAGTTCATAAACAATATTATAATCCTTATTACAAATCAAAATGAAGTACAAAGAGGCGCAAGGGCACATAAAATTTTAACAAAGGGACTCGCACTAAAAAGAATAATTTTATATGAGATAAGTAGAAATTGCAACTCTCTAAATCCACGGGCAGTGGCAAATGTATATTATAAAGAAAGTGGGCAAGTGCTCACCTATGTTGATATTTTTAGTGTTGGTAGATAATGAAAATACAAGGTGCCCTAATTGAAATTTCTGAAAAACTTACGGCCCGGAAAAAAAGATATTTTGAGCATAGTAAGAATCGTGGCGTAAAAAAAATTTAGACTTTAAAAAAAGTTATAAAAGTAATATTTAAATTGTGAAATCAAATACAAAATTAAATATTAAATTTATTTAGCAAATCATAATTAAAAAAATTATATAAGTGTAATCATATCATGTAGGATAATGCTAATAGATGATCTTTTTTTTTAATTTAGTATACAACTACAAAAGAGGTAAAATGTGAATTAAACATATCGCACCAAATAGTCATAGCAAATCAAAGCATATATTTATATTTTCACTATTCTCTCTTGATTGAATTGGAAAGATTGTTCTAATATTACCTTTTAGATTAAATTATTACACTTTTTCATGTGATTTCACTCAATTTTTAATTTAATCCTTATAATTTTAAAATTTTAAATTTGATCCTTATATTTCTTTTCATTTCTATTTGGATACTTCCTATCATTTTCTTGTTGGATTTGTTAGCAATTGACTCATATAAAAACAAAATAATGTCGCAAAGTTTTCTAATTTATTTTAAATTATTTGTAACTTGAATACATTTAGAAATTATATGAAATTTATTAATTCACGTTCAAAGAATGTTGGCCATATGCTAATTACTAACAAAATCTAGTAGAAAACTAATATAAAGTATGAGGAACAAATTTAAAATTTTTAAACTATAAAACCTAATTAGAAATGGATTGAAATTACAAAAAGCCGTAAATTAATTTAATTTATCTTTTTATTAGTGTTTGTGAAAGAAAATGATAAGTGCTATATATTAAAGTGAAATAAAATAAAATATTTCATGATAATTATAACGTAACCTTTTCATTTATATAAGTGTCTCTTCTATGAAAAATCACTACATCCATCACTGTTTAAGAGAAATATAAAAAGATGCAAAGGCACAAGGATTTTGATAGAGGACTTATGACAAAAAAAATGGAATTTTAGAATTAAAACTACTACTAAAATGGCATAATGTCAAATTAGTTGGCAAAAATATGTACTTGAATTGTGATAATGGCCAAAGGCCTCTTGCTTGTTGTGACAATGGTATTTATAGTGTGGCATTCGAGGAGTTGTTCATTACAAACGTTAAAGATGATTATTTTATAATTGTTACCTTACATATTTTCCATGTTCTCGCTATGGGAGAGTGATACATTTTCTAAGAGCACATGCTAATAATAATCACCTTAAAAATTGATAGCTACAATCGTAACTTTCCAAAGCAAATGGAAGTAACCATTTAGTAGTCAATTTTTCTTGTAACCATTTATCCTAGCAGCCTCCCCGGTATTGCCTAAATTCCAATTTGTTAAGTGTTAAAGTAATTAATTTTAGTTGAACTCATTTGTCATTAGTTTTTATGTGTATTCTTCAACTAAAGTAGATACCTTCATTTTTGACATAGTCATTTAATAAAAAATTCACAAAATGGCTATAATAAAGGTCCCTAATTTAACTTTTTTTAAGAGTTTTCAACTTTAAATAGGTTGAAAAGGAATCAAACTATCATATTTAGTTGAAGATTTTCTTAAATTGAAAGATCTAGCAAGTCCATATAAAATATTCTTCAATTTATAGAACATAGATCTAGAATTGCACAAATGATTTCTTTCATCTATCTCCATAAATGCATGAAGTTGAATTACTTCAATAAATCTAAAATAGCTAAGTATTTTACCATTCTTGAGATTACATATACTATTACAGATTTACTCTTTAACATTATACCATTTACATTAGTTAATGTGATAACTAATATATATAATGGCACAGTAGCATTTTTAAAGATAAATACAACTTATAATGTTAATTAAAATAATAAGTCAATGTTATAAAGACTTGGTTTCGAATGGGAGATGAAAGGTTTAACATAAGGAAATTTAAAATGATAGTTGTACTATAACTGATGTTAAATATGAACACTATTCTTTTATAAATTAAATCAATATATAAAGAAATGTTAACAGCTAATTAATATTTATATTTATAATGTTATTGAAAATTGTAAAAAAATTTGTATTTCAGATATCAATTTCATATAAAACCAACATCTAAAGGAATGTTAATAAATAACTAATTTATGATTGCACTTATGATTTTATTAGAAATTGTAAAAAATATTGGTATTTTAGATATCGATTGTATCAGTTATACTTGAAAACTAATGTCTAAATGTTATATTCAATTAATTAATGTTTATATTTATACTATTATTAAAAACCATAAAGATTACTTATATTTTAACAATCTATTCATTTAAAACACTATGACATTCATTAAGTAAATACTTACAACATCAATTTTAAAAATAACTAGCATCTAAAAGATATATCAACATACCTAATATGAAAAAATTTTATTTATAAAACATCAATTATCTATTAATGATTAACATAGGATATCCTATATTACTTATAAATTGCATTCTAGTCTCCATTTGAATTATCTCTATAATAGTTTAACCTCTATTATCAAATTCTAAAGTTTGATTCTAATTTAAAGATAGCCATTTTTCTATCTCACGAAACCCAATTAGAGGAGGTTACAAATCTTGTCAAAAGACTTACCTCACCTTTAACATCTCAGGTCTCACAATGTCTATCCTAAGATGCCATAGGAGAGACAAATCCTTGGATAAGACATGTAGCCTTCTCTAATTGGGCTTCTTGAGATGGAAAGGAAAGTTATCCTTAAATTTGTTTCAATCTTTAGTATTAGTATTAGAGATAAATGTATTGCTAAAATATTAAATATTTATATTTATTACTACTAAGATAAAAGTCTCCCTCCATCCTAGTTTTTCTACAAGACTAGTGGAAAACTCCCTTCTTAATATTACTAAGTTATATCTATGTTATATATTTGGCCTTCCAACTCAAGCATAGAGAATTCAATAAAAGAGAATTAATAATGAAAAATATATTAAAAATTAATGTATTTATTATTATTGAGATGGGATCCTCCTTATACCTCGGTTTCTTCAAATCAATATTACTAAGTTGTATATAACAGGCTCTTCAACTTAAAAGCCCTTATATATATGGTATATAATGACTTGAGTCATCAAACTATCATGCCTATTGTATACTTTATATACATTAGGCGTGATGTAATGATATATATATATATAATGATAAGTTAGTTGTTTATTATATTTTATTAATATAATAATGTAAAAAAGTTCATAGAAATAAATAAACTTGCAATTTTATAATTCATTATTGTTTTCTTTCTCATATATTTTTTTATGTTCATAAATTTTTTGCATTTGGATGACTTATTATTTTTGAATATATATTGACTTCAATGCATGATAAGTCAAAGATGTTACTTTTTCTTTTTAAAACATTTAAGAATAATTATTTGATATATGTTTTGATGATTTTTATTTTTAATAGATAATTATTTCAATACATAATAAGTTAAAAATGTTAACCTTTTAAAATATTTAAAAATAACTATTCAATTTAAGTATATATATTTAGCAATTTCATTAAAACTATTATTTTATTTATGTGTTTGTACATGTATTCTTTAATGTATATATTTTTTATGTATTTATTATATTTTTCCTTCAAATTGGGTTGTCATGGACTATGAATGAATGTCTACTAATCGTCTAACTTATGAATATGTCAAAGGGGTTAATGAGTTTATTAGATTTGCTTTTCGTAAAGATAAAGTAGAGGAAATTTGTAATGAGTTCATATTGTGTCCTTATGAGGAATATATCTATATTAGAATCCTCAATCCAGCAGAGATAAGAGCATATCTATCTTTCAAAGGCATTAACCAAAGGAATACATGATGGATATAATATGGGAAATATGAGTTATCTAGTTCGTCTTATACCTACAAAGGAAAGAAAGCTTATGAAAATGATAACATAAATGTGGGAATGAATAACCAGTTAAAGGTTATAGTTCATGATGTTGAAGATAATTTCAATAAGTGTCTGTATATCGCTTATAACTTATTAAGTGATGTGAAGAAGCCTTTATATCCATGTTGCACTAAATTTATATCATTATTTATTGCATTAGGATTGTTCAACTTGAAGATGTAGAATGGTTGGAATGAAAAAAGCTTTATAACATTAATACAATTATTGAAAAAAATATTTCTCAAAGGTAATAAGCTATCGGATCATACTTATAATGTTGAGAAAGTCATAACCTAATGGACAAGGAGTACAAAAAGATACATGCTTATCTTAATAATTGCATATTGTACCAAAATAAGAATAATATTTTATAAGAGTGTCCAAAATGTAAGGCAACACGTTATAAATTATGGAAGAATGATAGTATCAATAGTAAAGGGGCTCTAGATAATGTGTTATGGTATCTTTCAATAATACCAAAGTTTAAATGAATATTTACCAATACAAAGGATGTTAAAAACCTAACATAGCATATGGATTAGACCCCATCCAATAGCAAGTTTCAACATTCGGTTAATTTTTCTTAATTGCAAATAATTGATATATTATTTTCTAAGTTTGGTAATGAGTCAAGAAACCTTGGGCTTGTATATTGCACTGATGTAATGAACCCTCATAATAATATGAGTAGCAAACATAGCACATGGTCCATTATACTAGTAATATATAATTTACCTCATTGGTTGTGCATGAAATATAAGTAGATCAAGTTATCCTTATTAATTTTAAGGCTAAAACAATTGAGAAATGACCTTGTGATTACTTATTAAAGATTTGAAGATGATATAAGAAAAAGGTATCATGGTCTTTAATGCACATTGCTATAAGTTATTTGTTTTGCATGTCAAGCTCTTTTGCACAATCAATAAGCTTATGCCAACTTGTTTAATTATAGCATCAAAGGATATGAAACACGTCCTATTTGTGAAAATGGTACTTATTTTTCTTAACTCAAGCATGGATAGAAGATGATGTATCTTAATCATTAAATATTTTTATATTGTGGCCACTGATATTACAGGTTGAGGAAGGTTTTTATAAGTCATTGGAAGAAGTAATAGCTCTAACTCCTTCAAGTGGAGATCATATATAGATGAAAGAATGTAATTGAGTTTTTAGATGTATTAATCATTTTATTATTAGTAACTAAATAATATTTTTAATTCATTATTGATATGTGATTTGCATTTCAGGTTTATAAATGAGTTAAAAATATCAATATTATTCTTAGCAAACCTTACAAGTTTGAATTTGAAGATACTCTTTAAAAAAGGTCTAAAATTTTCAATCTTCCATATTGGAAAAAGCTATCCATAAGACATAACGTCAATGCCATGTACTTGGAGAAAAATATTTTTGATAATCTAGTTGAAAAAATATTGAACATATCAAGAAAGACCAAAGATGAAGTTAAAACTAGGTTAGACTTGAACAAAATGTTCATTTGAAGAGAACTAACATTAGAAAGAAAAGGTTAATATATGATTCTTCTGCTAGCTTACCATATTTTATCTAAAAAGGACAAGATAAGTTTTTGCAAGTATCTACTTAGTGTTAAGGTGATATAGGGATATTCTTTAAACATTAAGAACCTAGTCTTAATGAAAAAATTTAAACTAATTAATTGAAGTCTTATTATTGCTATGCTCTAATATAGTAATTATTATTAGTGGTTTGATCATTCTTGCCTAAACATGTCATACACACTATTATTAAACTTTGTTTCTTATTTAATACAATATGTTGTAAAGTCATTAACTCTGAGAAGTTAGACAGTTTCTAAAAACAAGTTATGGTTATACTATGTTAGTTGAAGATGTACTATTTACTTTCATTCTTTAGTATCATGGTACATCTAATTATCCATTTAGTGGGAGGGATAAAATTATGTGGGTTAGTTTACTTAAGGTGGATATATTTTTTTGAACAATATATGAAAATTCTAAAAAGGTATGTGAGGAATAAACATCAACTAGAGGGATGCATTACTGAAGGCTTTATTATTAAGAAGGTGGCTGAATTCTATATTGACTACCTATTAAATGTGAATACTATTAAACTGCCAGAATCTTATCATAAAGGTAAATTTATAAGTAAAAGCATATTGGCTAGATTGCTAGAGTTCCATCATAAAGGTAAAATTGCAAGTAAAGGCACATTAGATACTTAAGTGGTCAACATAAGCCATGAAATGTATATACAAACCCATCATTACATCTTGCATAATATTAATGAGGCTCAACATTATATGGATGAGCATATAACCTTTCTAAGAGGATAACATCACATAAGGAATAATTAATAGATCCAAATTAAACACAATTGATCATTTCTCAATTAGTTCGAGAGCTAAGTTCATTATTGGATGTCATAATAACCAGTGGATGCTATTTTTAAGACCATTAAATGGCTAGCATAAGGGTCAAGTATGAAGGTCATCTTTTATAGTAGACTTCAATAGATATTATTCTATATAAAAGGTCAAGATAATAGAAGCATTATGCAAAATAATAAAGTTACTTTAGTGGCTTAAGCTATATAGGTGTGAAGTTCTAAAGATAAAGACACTGTCTATGCTAATATGTCATACTAAAAGGTTATTGAAGACATTTGAGAGCTTGACTATATTATATTCAAGGAGTTTATGTTTTGATGTAAATAAGTTAAGAATAAGAATGATATCTAGGATAATGAGTTAAGATTTACACTAGTGATTCTTAAAAAAGAAGGTCACAAAAGGAGCTATTTATAATAGCATCTCAAGCAAAATAAATGTTTTATGTCATAAATCCATTTGATCATAAGTGGTGTGTAACTCTATTAAGGAAAAGACAAATTATTAATAATGGGGATGAAGAAGATTTAGGAGATGATATTGAGGAGACTTTTCCTTTTTCCATAAGAATACCTTTAATGGATAACAAAGGTGATGTGTAAACATTCTACGTTCGAGATGATCATATTGAGTGGATATGAGTTAAAGATTCTCCTAAAAATATTAGGAAAGATTGAAAGTAAGGTGCTCATCATTTCTTATACCCATATTATATGTATAATAGATAGCATTTTTAAATTATTTAATAATTTCTAATATGTGTTTAAAATAGGTAACATTTGTATATAATAAATAGTACTTCTAGAATAATACTGCTTGAATAATAATATAGTAACTAGATTCTATAATTAAGTTTAGTTATAGTTAGTGTAATAAGGTATAGATGAATATAATTGAAAAGAACATAAAATAATGTTAGTTATGATAAATAATTGTTATCTTTATTGTTATATTACATTGGTTATTTAAAAAATACCAATATTATATATGAAGCTTATGTTATATACGAATATCAATTTTTAACTATGATTCTTAAATCAATGTTGTAATATGTATTCCACATTAATTTATTATAATCTATTATGTCAGTTATACAACAACATCTAATATGAATGGTTATACAATACACAAGGATTAAAGATTTTGATTTTTATGTAAGACAACCAATATTGCTACCTATATTCCATGTCAATTTAAAGGCAATATTAAATATGCTAGATATATAACATTACTCATATAGACATCAAGTAGGAACTGATGTCAAAACCCTAAAATAATTGACATTAGAGGGTAAATCTATAATAATGATACTTTTATTCTTTTCTTAAGTTGTTAACCTCCTCATGATAAAAAGAAATGTCATTTTTCAACTTGGTTTTTAAGCTCTTCTTCTTCTGTAAAGGCATTACTTATTCTTTTTTCTTGTTATAAATGTTTAATTTGCTAAACTTTTCTTGCCAATTAGAAATATTATTAGTATGTTGATTTACTAATCTTTTTTTATTAAAAAGTTGAACCCAACTATAATAAATCTCTAATTTAGCAATTTGGGTAAAATAATGTCCTGACTTTTACTAAAATATGTCTAATCAGTTTTAAGCTAATTGCATTGCTTTTTTTTATATTTAATAGTTTAGCTAAGCAAATTCTTATTTCGCACTTAAAAATTGAGTAATGAACATACACTTTAGTTGTGTCTATAAATGTACCAAATTATAGGGTAATCTTTCATACCAAGAAAATACCATTAATGTTAGTGACAATAGGAAATATTGCATTTTCAGGTATTCATTTTCTGCTATTTCTTCATATTCAACCATAAATTGGACAATATGTTTTATGGTTAACTGATTGTCTTCACCTAAAAATGTTGTAAGTTTCAAAATTTTGAAACTTGAAAGTATTTCTATTTGATTTATCCAATCTAGGAAAGCACTTTGGTAGTTTGGGTAGGTAGTTTGACCTCTTAATTGATTTAACAATCTTTTAACTATCATTTGTAAATTTTGTTTTGATCTTTCATAATTTTGGTTTTGGTTTAGCTCCATCTAAACATTTTTATTTTTTTTTTATCTTTTGCATTCTGAACTCTATTTACATCATCTAATCTTCTAAGGACTCTTAATTAGTTATATTATGGCCATTCTATTTTCATTTCATTATCATCATATTCAACTTTGATATTTATTTTTCATCATAATCATCAAAATTACTTTCCATTCTTTTCAATGTTTGGTTTATTCTTTCCTCATTTTTTGCAATAATTTCAATTACGAACCATAGAATAATTGCAATTTGTTGTGATATCATATGAACCCTATTATGGTTACTCTCATTCAATTATTACCTAAATATAGCTAAATTGTTAATAACTAAATTTACAAGACCAATATTGTCACCTTGATAAGTTATATCCATTTATAGATATTGTTGTGGTGGTTGATTACTTGGTAAAGGCATACAATATGGCATAGATCTCCCAATTCCTTATGTTGGCTTAGTTTAATTTTATTTTTGCATCAGCAAACAATCATTTCTTTTTCCTAAATTATTACTATTTCTATTTTGGTAATTTTGATTTTGTTCTTGGATTGACCTTTGATCATTTCTTTATGCCAAATTTTTATTATTCATATTTGGCATTTCTTACCAATTTTGATAATTTTGATCTTATTGAGTGATATTGACATTTCCTAGTAGCATTTCATTATTTTACACAAGTTTCTCCTCATTTAAAGAAGTATTTTGAGAACTTGAAGATATTTTTTTTATTTTAAATAGTCCAACTTCCAAAAAGTAAAAAATAATTAAACTTTAATACCTTAATTGTGTTATACTGGGCATGCCAATTTTTTATAGTTGAAGATTGCTCCAATTAATTTGACATTTGCAGAGTGAATCCTTACAACAAATAAGCAATGTTTGGACTTTTGAAGACAAAGAAGTGGCAATGAAAGCAAGTAAATAAACTGCAAATCTTTTGTCACAATCAGGGTGAAGTATAAAAAAGCCATAAGCATTAAGACTTCAATAAAGGACTTATAGAAAAGATAAAGAAGTTCATAAATAATATTGTACAATTACAATATTTATTATAAATTAAGGTGAAGTACAAAAAAGGTGTAAAGGCACATAGGACTTTAGTAGGGGGACTCACAATAAAAAAGATAATTATACATGAGAAAATTAAGAATTACAAATTTGTATTATAAATTTGGAATAAGTACAAAAAGGTGCAAATGTGTAAGAACTTATGAGAAAAAAGAAGGAGTTCCATAATTAAAATTAAAACTAAAATGAAATAGTGCTAGGTTGGTTGGCAAATTGTGAAAAGGCAAACATAAAGTGTGCACTTGAATTGTGATAATGGCCACCATAGGCCTCTTGCTTATTGTGTGAATAGTATTTAAAATGCAACATTTAAAGGATCATCCATTGAATACATTGAAGGTGGTTATTTTTCAATTGTTACCTTGCATATTTACAACGCTCATGTAAGGAGGGTGCATTTTCTAGGAGCACATGCTGATAACAACCTCAACAGTCAATAACTATGATTATAACTTCCCCAAGCAACTTGAAGTAATCACTTGGTATCCATCTTCTCTTGTAATCGTTTATTTTAGTAACTTTCTGAACATGCCCAAAGTCCAATTTGTTAAGCGTCAAAGCAATCAAGTTTAGTCAAATTCATTTATTACTAATTTTAACTTGTATTCTTTGACTGATTGGGATTCCTTCATTTTGGACATAATCATTTGGTCAAAAATTTATAAAATGGCTATAACAATTTTAAATTTAAGGGAAAAATACTTTGATTTCTCATGAATTTTAATAAAATTATTTGAATTTTTTGTTTAGTTTTAAAACCTATACATGGTTATGTTAGATCATAAAAATTTTATATTTAAATCTAAATTCTTAATTTTCATTGTGAAAGGATGTGAAAAGATGATTATCAAGTTCAAATATAATAATACAATATAAACTAAGTATTTTGTACTCAAAAATGTTTTGGATAAGTTTAAATAATAAAAATATAACCGATGAAAAAGTTAAATTTTGGTGTAAGTGTAATAATTATTAAATTGTTTAAACTAATTCAAAGTATATATTTAATTACAAAATACTTAGGATATTTTATATTATTTAATTTGAATTAATAATAGTATTTTTTATTTTGTTTGTGAAAGATTCAAATTCAAATTTAAATATAATAATTTTTTTGTATTTCAAAAGATATTTGAATAAATTTTAAAACTAAAAAAATTCACATAATTTCATTAAAAATCAAAGAATGATGAAGTATTTTTCTCTAAATTCTATATTTTACATTTTATTTCCACCAAATTTCCTTGAAAGGTAGTTTTTTTTTCTTTTACTTGCATTTGCAAACAGACTCATAATCGACTTTCATCCTATGCCCCAATGACCTCTTGTTTAATAAAATAATAAATTTCCTTTCATATTTTAATTACATGTTTTTGGATATAATTGTTTAGCTACTTAACATCCAAATTTCATATAATTTCATTATAACTAATTTTTAAATGAGTTTCACACTGTATAATAATAATAATAATAATAATAATAATCCTCCAAATAAAAAAATGAAGTATTTCTCCTTTGTGAGAGGCGAGAGAGAGAGGGAGAGCATTATGGGAACGAGTAAATGACAACGCGTTAGTGGAGTTCTTTGTAGGCAGTGAGTTGGAGATGATTTTTCTATTTGTAGCATCCTACGATTACGACGAAGTCCTCGAATGAGACAGGGAAAGATTGGTAGACTTAAAAAATGGAAAAATCTTTATCCGCTCAATTATAAAATTATAAAATATGCTTTTATGGAAAAAATCAATTACTAATTTCCATAACTTTAAATTAGAGTGTTTTAAAAATAAAATAGTACTTTAAAAAATAAAATAATATAATTCTTGATAATAAAATTAAATATTTAAATTTTAAAAATAATAATTATAAAAATAACTTTTAAATGAGTAAATATTATTCATTTTATATGACATTCAATCTAATTGTTGCTTGCATTTTTTAGAAATATATATTCATTTTCTTTTTTTTAAAGTATAAAAAATGAGTATATATTTAAAATAGGAATAGAGGGATGTGAGTATATATGAAAAGGGAAATTAATTAATAACTTTTAACTTAAATGGTATTTGATGTAAGTATATATATGTTATCTTCTCTATTTAAAATTTAATTTTTAATTTATATATATGTATTCAATAATTTAATTATTTTATTATTATAAAAATATACAAGTTAATGTATACTTCTAGAAATAGAAAAATATAATTATACTAAACTACAATAAATGTTCGTGTAATTTATTTCTTAAAATTCATAATTAATCGTCATATTCATTTCTCTAAGTATAATGCACCTTACACTTATAAATAATATATATCTCAATATTTGTATTAAAATTATATTACATAATTTTGAAAATATTAAAAATTATAATTATTTTTTAAGACAAAGTAAAAGACACGATTTGATTATTAGAATATTTAATTATTTCAAAGGAAAAAAAACACACTTGTTAAGCTGGCCACCACTAACACTCCGAATCACTTTGACTTTTCCCGTCAAAATTCGGAACTAATTTCCGGGAAAAACAACAGGAAATGTGGTCTAACTATGACCAGGAGAATCTACACGCGCGTAATTTGCGCATCGAACAAGTGGGATCGCATCGCACTCACTGCACAGTGCGAATCGTAGGCGAGATCTTAAGATTTGATGTCCACCCCCCCCCCCAAATTTGGTCGACTGTGCATTGAGATTGCGACACGTAGCATGATTTTACGCTGGCGGAATCCCACTTCCCTTCTGCCTTCTGGCAAGCATAAAAGTGAGCACGTGCTCCACGTTCTTGTCGTCAGAGCCTTATCTCAGAATATCCTTTCAGAGTGGCTCATCGCATAAAAATCTTGGGTTGCCTGCTGTGGTATTTTATGGCTATAAAATCTAACATGATGTGGTGAACCGTTAATTTATTATATTAAAATGATTTAATTATAATTATTTTTAATAAGTATGATTATATAATTTTAATTGAATAATGTATAATATTATTTTATCAACCGAAATTTTAAAAATTTTGAAATATTATAAAATTCACCAAATTTTAAATAACAATTCTATATCTAATGCTTAAAAAAAGTTTTAATGTAATTTTAGTATTAAAAATTTAATATTACTTCTATATGAATTTTGATAAATACATTAATTTTTTAATAAAATTAGTTACAAAATACATTGAATTTTTAAGAAATAAATTTTAAGAAATAAATTTTAATATAATATTATAAATTTTAAGAAATAAATTTTTTAATAAAATTAGTTACAAAATAAATTTTAAGAAATAAAATTTAAATTTAATATTATAAACTAAAAAATTCATACACTTAAAAAAATATATATGTAATACTGAATTTTTATTGCTATATAACATAATTAATTTTTCTTAATATTTTGACTCAATTTAATATAAGATTCTTATGGAGAGGTTTAGTGTTGAACATTCTCACTAAATACTTCTCTTTTTTAGTATAAAAAGAAACTAAAAAAAAAAAAGAAAACTAAACCATCATGGTAGAAAAGAAAGAAACACATTTCAAACCACACATACAGCTCCTAACACAAACCATTGGAGGATCTTAGAATCTTTTAATCTAATGCTCCAAAGGTTTTAAGTCATGGGACAATTTTATCCTTCAATTAGCCATTTGGTTCCTTTCTTGATAATAGTGATATAGCTCAAGTTGCCAATTAGACTATGTAAATGTCTAAATGGATTTTATTAGAGCAAAGCATGGATGTGAGAGTCTACACCCCTTTAAAAGCAATGCAACCATTATAGATAAGCCTAGCTTAAATATGATCCACCGCCATCCTCTACTTAGGCCATCTTATCCTAATATATAAACCCTACAACTCGACCTTCAACATGCTAGTATGTCTTACATACTTATAGAAACTTGTGATCCATGTTCCTGTTACATCGCTAAACTCATTCCATATCCTACTAAAGAGTTATTTTTCAACGACTTATTCCTATTGCACATTACCTAGTCCATTGCAAGATACACCTATCCAATTTAAGCCTTTATTTTATATTTTGGCCTATGTGTATTGGTTAGGACAACCTGTATTTCTTTAATTTTCAAAATTGCAACAAAGATAGTGCTATGAACATAGGCTATATTACCATTAAACACCAATTTGTTCTTGCCATGAACACGAGCTACATTACCATTAAACACCAATTTGTTCTTGCTATTCCATAACATCTAGGATAGAAATCCAAATATCATTTTCCAATTTATTTCACTCATTCTTCCCAAGTTATGAGGAAGGTTCCATTCAAGCTAATCATGTAAATTCAATTCAAAAAACTTTTGCCAGTACCCAGGTTTAACAACAAGATCCAAAGATTGCTCACCTAGTGCAATCTCTAACAAATAAATAACAAATTCATTCGAAATATAACACTAGGTGCATATAGTAGACTACGACCTTTTGCTTGGTTAAAGAAGAAAAAAAGAAAGGAATCAAAATGAGGAGAAAGAAAATAAGAAGAAAGAAATTAAAAAAAAAAGAAGTTTTCCTTATATTCCTTAGATGAGTAGAAAGAAAAAAGAAAGGAAAGAAAAGAAAATTAATTTTATTCCATTTATTAAAATAAAAAGTAAGAAAAATGTAAAATAAGATCAATTCTATAAAATTAAAAATATATAATACACCAAGAGTCATAAAATAGGAGAAAATAATTTAGATAAAATCTTGCATATTAGTAAGCCCATCCAATATTGATTGGAAATTTGAGTGCCTGTGTAGATATTATAGAGATGTTGGCCATTGAAATGGTATTTTGTGATACACATTCTAATTTGTGTGTTTGTGCAAGTTTTTTTTATGTATTTATGATCGATTTACTCCAAGTTGGTGATCAATTTGTTAGAATACTAGTGATCTATTCATTCAATGGAAGCAGATATGGTTTATACCTACATTTATGAATTCAAATGTAATAAGATTTAGACTCTTCTACAATGATTTGAATCATACTACAAAGGCATGCAATTTAACATTAGTTTGTAATCCCACAAATGGATCCTTAGTAGATTTTATTTTAAATTTTAAATTTTTTTGCTATGCTATTTAATCTAAACCCTAATAATGGTATTAGAGTTGCTTAAGGCCATAAGCAAGATTATGTATTTTATTTAATTTAATGTATATGTGATATACATGTAAATCAATTTTGCTTTTGGTTTGAAATATATATTTGATGTATATATCAATATGGTTAAATTTCTTGATTAATAGATATATGATAAATGTATAAATTCATTAATGTTCTTATTAAATACATATATGTGATATATATTATTCACTCATGTAATGTGATTAAATTTGTATAGAAACATGTATGATGTATGATGTATGATGTTTCTAAGGATTTTGGAATTAGGATTAGTTATGGAATACTAAGAGTTGGTGTGTTTTTGAAAAGTAAAACCTATTTTTTAGGCCATAATTTAACACTATTGTATTATAATCCTAGCAGGCATAATTTGAGACCAAAATTTTAACTTGTTTTAAAAATCAAAGAGATTAATAAAGATCTTAAATTTTGAAATTTAAAATAATTTTAATTATCTTTTGGGATATTTGCATGCTTTTATATGTTGTATGACATAAGTACATAGTATGGCTCTTTTTTAGTTCAATGTGATTAGAAATTATTCCATGGTTGTAATTTTATATTGTAACTAGTGTGTTAGTGATTTTCTTAATTTTTTATTTGTACATTTTTCTAACCTAAATTTCCTTGACCATAACTCAAGTTTTCTTCTACTTTGTGTAATGTAAATTATACATAACATCCTTTAAAGGAGTTGAAACCATGAGAAGGTCACATAAGGATCACCAAGGAAAATGCTTCATGTGATTATTACACCTTAGGCTGAATAGTCAATCCCTTTATTATCTTTGAAAAATCTAAGTATTTAAGGGGTCATACTATGTCATATTTTTATTTTATACTTTATTTAATGTATGAGATACAATAGATAGGATGCATAAATAAATCGCTAATAATGGTGAGATCTAAAATAATCAAATTAATCAAATCCTTTAATACAAAAATTAAGTTAGCAATAATATATGATGCCTTCCAATGCTTGGCATTCGTTAATGCCTTAATTAATATAGGGTTAGTTTATCAAGCAAAGTATCTTGTCTATCTTGATGAGACATGATAAGATAATAGTGGTATCCAAGTACTAATTATTCAGTGTGATTTCACTGGGCTATCTTAATAAGATTAAAGCCTAGAGGCATAAAGTTAGGGTTTAGTTCCTAATATGAATTAGAACAAATATTATTCACCTAACTATCCAACAATTACATATGATGCAATTAGCAAGATTTGCCTACCTAAATAGCTAAAATTTAAATGATCAACCAAAGCTAACTTAAGACTAGATGAAATACGAATCTTGGCCCATTAAAAAGTCTCAATGATATGATTTTCCAAATAAATATTAAGAGCTATTAATTTGAATAAAATAATAAAAGGAACATTTAATAAAATACTTTATTAAATGATGAAAACATGATATTTATTTCGCATATTTCTATCATAGATATTAATGGCAAACACATTAAATAACCTATCACCATCATTTGGTCCTTGAGAAGGAAAAATTAACTAAGACAATCTTTCTAAATTGGTATAGGATTTTAAAGATTATTCGAAAACATAAGCAAAAGTTATATGTCTTAGAGGGACTTATTTCTTATTTGCTAGAAGCTATGCCTTTTATGCTAAGCAAGATGATTACAAGAAGCATCAAGATGATGTTTTGGGACATCAGTTGCCTCATATTAGCTGCCATGTACTTTAAGTTTTAAAAGCAACATTAGAACATGGATGCTTTTAACATGCTTAAGCATTATAAGAAACCCTATCAAGGGCAAGCTCAACATGTGAGGTTTGATACCTCAAAAGTATTATCTCAATGTAAATTAGTAAACAGAAACTCTATTAAGCCTTATGCACTTAAAATAATTAGATATGTTAAGCACCTTAAAAGATTAGGTTTTCTTTTAGACTAAGAGTCAGCTACTAATTTAGTTTTGCAATTGTTGGCATAAAGCTACAATTAATTTTTTATGAATTATAATATGAATGAAATTGACAAATCACTACCATAATTGTTAAGCATATTGATAATCACTAAGCAAAATTTGTAAAAGGTAAAGTCCAATACCATAATAATAGTTTAAAAAAGTAATGGGAAAGGCAAAGGGAAGAATAAGAAGGATTCTAAATTTAAGGCCTAAGCCCTCAAGTCTTATACACTGAAACCTAAGGGTGGTATAACTAAGAAAGAAAAATGCTTCCATTATGGTGAGACTGGACATTAAAGAAGGAACTACAAGGTCTACTTGGAGAATCTAAAAAAGAAGAAAGAAAGTGAGATTTCTACTTTAAGTATTTTTATGATAAAAGTTAATAAATACTCATCTATAACATAAACACTAAATAGTTTAAATCTAACAATTTAAATACAAACTACCTTTGGCACTTTCGCTTAGGCCATATAAACAAGAAACACATATCTAAGCTTTATAAAGATAGACTTTTGAACTCATTGGATTTTGAATCATGTAAGGTATGCGAATCTTGTTTGCTAGACAAAATTAGTAAAACCCTATCCATTAGACCTAGTGAAAAGGCTAATGATTTGTTAGGCCTCATACCTAGTAATGTGTGTTGGCTTATTAGTTCACTAACTAGAGGCAGATTTCAATACTTCATCATATTTATTGATGACTTTAGTAAATATTGTAATATGTATAATATGAAATACAAATAAAAAACCTTTAAAAATTTATAGAATTCAAGGATGAAGTATAAAACTAACTTGATAAAAGTATTAAAACATTTTAATTAGATCAAGGTAAAGAATACTAAAGTTAAGAATTTAATGACTATCTAAAAAAGTACGTTGTAATATCACAATTCACTCAACTTGGAATGCTATAATGGAATGATGTTTTACAAAGGATGAATTGTACCTTGTTAGATATGGTGTGATCTATGATGAGTTGTAAGATTTTCTAGTTTCTTTTTAGTTGTTTTTACACTCAATCATGTTCCTTCTAAAATAGTTCAAAAGATTCCATATGAGACATGAACTAAGAAATGTCCCATTATATCTTTTATAAAGATTTAGGGTTATGAAACTAACATAAAACATTAATCCTCTAACAAGTTTGGATCCAAATTGAATAAATGTTACTTTTTAAGATATCCCAAAGAAATTAAGAGGTACTATTTCTATAATCTTATTAAAGGAAAAGTATTTGTTACATGAATTGGTGTCTTCTTAAAAAGAAAATTCATTTATAAGAAAACTAATGGGAGAAATATAGAACTCAAAGAAATTTAAAACTTATAAAATATCATTAAACTTATAAAGAAAACCTAAACAAAGACTATAATTTTTTATGAAACAAGAACTTATTCAAGTAACATATAGCTTACATAAATCTGATGGACACATCATGAGCCTGATGGATTTCTTATGACTCAATATGGTGGCATCTTACTCATAGATCAAAAGGAGCTTACAACCTACTAAGAAGCTATTGAAAGGATAAACTCTAAGAAATGGGTTAAGGTCATGAAATTTGAAATGGAATCCATGTGTGCCAACTAAGTATGAACTTAGGTTAACCTATTTGAAAAGGTAAAACCAATAGATGGTAAAGTACAAACCTTTAAATATTGGTTAGTGACTAAAGGTTTTAAGTAAATTCATTGTATAGACAATAATGAGACATATTTTCTAGTTGCCATGCTAAAATCTATTTAGATCTTACTTGGTATTTTAGTTTTCTTATAATTATGAAGTCTGGTAGATGGATGTTAAAATTACTTTCCTTAATGCGAAGCTTTTATAAGATGTGTAAATGACATAACCTAAGGTCTTATCAATCTTGAAAATGCTACAGATATATTTAAATTGCAATAATCCATTTATAGGGTTGAATCAAGCTTCATGAAGTTAGAATCTTTACTTTGATGATGCAATCAAAGAGTTTAATTTTATAAAAAATGAATCTTATGTTTATAAAAAGTTTAATGGGAGCATAATTATTTTTCTTATATTGCATATAGATAACATACTATTTATCAAAAAAAATTCCTACATGCTATAAAGATTTAGTTAGGGAATTATTTTTTGATGAAATAATTAAGTGAAGTTATTTACATGCTAAGTATCAAAATCTATAGAGTTAGATTAAGAAAATTTCTCAGCTTAAGTTAAAATATATCTATTGGCAAAGTACTAAAATGGTTCAACATGCAAGAATTCAAAAGGAAATTTTTTCCCCCACGTCATATGGTATAAGTTTTTCCAAAACTTAGTATCTTATGACATAAGATAAGAGGGACCACATGAATAGGATTCTATATGCATCAATAATTGGATCTATCATATATACCATGCTATGTACTCATTTTAATGTCTCATTATCTTAAGCATGGTGAGCAATTTCAAGTCAAATCTTAGTGAATATTATTGAATTAATGTCAAGAACATCCTTAAGTACTTGAAAAAGACCAAGAATTCATTCTAGATATATGAAGGTAAGGAAAAAACTAGTTGTAAAAAGTTACACTAATGCTAATTTTTAGTCTAGTAAGGATAACTTTAAATCATAGTTAAATTATGTATTTTGCTTGAATAAGGGTGTAGTAAACTAGAAGAGTTTGAAGCAAGAAATAATGAATTGATTCTACCACAAAGGCTAAGTATATTGCTTCCTCCAATGAATCATAAAATGTTATTTTGATAAAAAAGTTCATTACTGAACTTGGCATTGTTCTCATCCTTTTAAAGTCAATAAACCTCTATTATAAGAATAATAGAGCCATTGTATAAGCTTAAAGAACATATATCTTACTAGTGATCCAAGCATATGCTATGGTGCTTCCCTTTTTATCCATGAAATCATTGAAAAAGGAGATGTGAAGATATGTAAAGTACCAATAAATAATAATATCATCAGCCCACTAATAAAGCATCTGGTGCAACAAAAGCATAATAATTACACTATTTCACTTAATATTAAATACATGAGTAATTACCTTTAGTGTAAATGGGAGATTATTAGTGTAAGCTATAGTAACTAATCATATAATGATTGTATTTGCATACATTATATTACATTTTTTTATAAAAGTATTTTAATTATTATGTTTAATTTATATTTGCATAATATAAGTAAGTATAATAATTTTTACTAGAATAGTTAATATTATTTTGAAATGTCCCTAGCAGAGTATTATTATAAATTAAGATAATAATAATACATCAAGACTAGTATGAATGTTAGCTAATGACTATAGTCATGGACATAAAATATCAAGTTAACTCATAAATACATGTTATAGAACAAATATATTAGACTAACTTGTCATGAGAATGTTACATGGATTGTTATATTAAGGTCCCAAGCCATTCTTAGAGTGCTAAAAATGTAAGCAGTTTTTTAACCCAAAATCATTATGGTTCCCTACATGAAAAGTTATGTACTTTGATGTTATCTAATGACACTTGTAATAAGATTGGCCTAAAGATGATGATTAAGTACAATGAATTATACAAAGGAATGTAAGTGATCTAAATAAGATTTTATCCGTGGGCCTTTTAATTAAGTAGGATTATAAAATGTATAATTGTGCTCAAATGGATCAATATATGGTAATTTATTTAGTTTGTTCTAGTTAATTTACTTAGGAATTAAGAAATACATAGATTAAACTATAAAGAGGATGACATATTCCATTCTTTAATTTAATTTATATATCTAAAATAAAAGGAATAGAACTACATAAAGCATTAGTCATAGAAAGGTTATGTCAAATCACTAATATTTTTACTATGTAAGTGGAAATGATATATTGCTAAATATAATTCACTATCCATAAAACTAAGATAAGATTTTAGGATCATTAGCATCATAATAAAAGCTTATAAGGTCATATATAAAAAGTATGTTAAATATTGAGATCATAATATAATTTAAAATAATTATTCAAAGTAAAGTTCTTAATTGAGAGAGACTCAATATAACTAGGCTTTATTAAGTAATAAAGTAATATGATTGGACTATACTTATGGGACACTAAATCTAGGTTAATTACTAACTAGAGTTATTTTTGGGCTTGGTCAATAATTAAAGCCTAATTGTTATCTTTCTTAAAGTAATCCCGGTTAAAGATTGAAAAGAGACTTTATTTGTAAGATAAAACAAATTAGTTTGATAATAATATTTAGTTGAAGTCAATCAATCTTTTAAAAGAAAATATTTAGTTAAGATATCAATCTTTTAGAAAAGAAACATATAGCTAAGATATCAATTTTTTAAAAAGGAAATATCTGACTACGATATCAATTGCATGATATGATAAAGATCTAGCTAAGATTAGAAGAACCTATGATTTCATCTACTAAAATAAAAAAAACATTGAGATTGATTACGTGTGTATTGAGAAAGTCAAAACCAAGTAGTTAGTACTACATTAAGAGAAAGTGTAATCGTATTTGATATTGATATAAGATTTAGGTGTTTATATGGATACCATAGAAATGCTGGACCATTTAAAGAATATTTTGTGATTTATAATCTAATTTGTGTATTCATATAAGTTTTATTCATGCATTCATTCCTATTTATGATTGGTTTACTTAAAGTTGGTGAGTAATTTGTTTGAACATTGATGATCACTTTGTTTATTAAAAGCAAATGCAATTCATACCTACATTCACGAAATTAAATATAATAAGATTTAAACTCTTTTACATCAATTTGAATCATGCTATAAAGTTATATAATATAATATTAATTTATGATCCCTTTCATGGATCCTTATTAGGTTTTAGAGTAAATTTTAAATTTCCTCTATATGCTTTTTGATCCAGGTCCTGAGAAAATTTTCCTTAATTTTTCTTTTAAGTTCAGAGAAATACTAACCCTAATTTCATAATTTTGAATGATTAGGAACCATTCACCATCAATTTTACTTTTCCAATATCTCTTTATTACTAGATGAATAGACATCCTAACCTTAAAGATTTGATTAAAATTTTTGGTTTGATAATATTTTAAATCTTAAGCAATTCTTTCAATAAATATGATGATTTATAATGTTTAAGTTGATTTAAAGTTATAAATAGCATGAATGAAGTGTTAAATATATGCATTGATGATTAGATGGTGATTTAAGTAAGTAATACATGAGTTGAGATGCATTTATTACAATATGAATAGCATTTTTTAAGTTAAGATCTACAGAAGGTTGAGCAATAGTTAACTATGGCCCAAAAAGTTAGTCTTAAGAAGGCTGTAGTTGACTATTAAAAAAGATTTAGCCTTTGAAAGGTTATAATTGACTATAGTAGTTGATTATGGCTAGAGAACTTGCTTTTAAATGATTATAGTTAAGTATATTCTTGATTATTTAAAATTAACTTCACCTTTAAAAGCTTATAGTCGACTTTATAAGTAATTATGACTTACCCTTCTATAAGTTTATCGTTGACTTGCATAATGGACTATGGTTGGATTTCTGGTGACTCATAATCAAGTACATAATTGGCTATACATAGAGAAATGGTTTTCGAGTTGCTAGTAGTCGCCTATATAGTCAATTATGACCTTTATTTCTTTAATGATGATTTCCTAAGCAAATGTTTTAATAAAAGATAAGTATATAATAATGAGTATGCAAACATTTTAAGTGATAATATTTAAGTAATATGACTAATGCTATAAAGTGTGGTTGATGACATGTACATCATAAATTATATGTTAATGATAAAACTTGATATGATTGTCATATACTTTATGATTAAGATAATATTGATTAAGTATGATATATGACATGAAAGAGGAAGCATGAATAGGAAGACACTTGATGAGAATTATGGATTAGACCTAGATTTGATAAATTATTTTTGAGGAGTAAGCTTGGATCTTGGAGGAAAAATATAAGGTTTATAAAAGAATAAGAATGACTTAGGATTCACAAAAAGGTCTATTTGTTATTTATGCATGTTGTTTGTCTATACATGTTCTTAGAATAAGATTGCTTAATAAAATATTGATTGTGGTGTAATGAATTGGTATTATGAAGGCATATGAGCCTTATTTATTATCCATGGCATATAATGATTACTAATACTTAATCTAATATGTTAAAATAAATTATAGAAATAAATAAGGGTAATTTTGGTTTGTAAGGATTACATTAAATCTTTACCTTATTAACTTTATTTATATTTTTATTCATTAAGTCCTAAACTTACTTCTTCATATTTCTATTTGCAAAGTTGAGCTTTGAGCTTTTATCACTTACCTAGAGTTAAATTTATCGGAAGCTCTTTTAGTTGGCTAATAAGAACATAAGTTTTCTTTTTTTTTTTATAAAGATAGTGATTCCAAGCCTTATTTTGTGTAAGTTGAAGGTAAAAAGGACATGAACTACACTTTCGTGAGTTAGTTAGATTAACTTATTCTTAACTTAGGAGGATTATAAACAAATATAACTTCCTTTCAATTATAAATTCTTTTGATAAATGAAATATCCTTCCTTCCCTAAAGTAGTATGCTTTTTACAAGTATAAATTTTGAATAAATGTTTAAGGACATAATAAAATAAATAAATTAAGTAGGTGGGAACTAGACACTTGGTTTTATGCAAGTCATGATAGGGTTAGGTTATAACATTATCCCTTATAACCCTAACCTTGTCCATCCATAATTAACCTTATCCTTTCACAAATAGGTGTATAAATCCTATGCATAACCTACAATATTAGTAGTTAACACTTTTGTCATCATTAATGCAAGTGCAACTTAGAAATACATATATGTATAAATTATTCCAATAATATTTCAAATCTACATTATTCATTCATATTATTCAATGGTGAACCTAGACTTTATTATGAATTCATCACAGGGAAAGAATGAATAACACATTCATAGGTTAAGTAGGCTTTTTTTTACTAAGTTATAACATATGTATAACATAATTAAGCTCAAAAGTTATAATAAATGACTAACATTCCAAACTTATATTATAATCAAGCAAACTTTTATCAAATATTTAGAGGAATTAGATCTTGTTATAAAACCTTTACATTTACAAAATTATAATATATAGCTCTTTGAATTGATTTAGTACATGGGGATTGTTCTTTACCTTAGTTAAATTGATTTACTGAATTCCAATTTAGATTCTATGCAAGGTGAATCTACTTATAATAAAAGATATTACTCTTTGAATTAGATGAATTGATTTAGTAATTAATTAAGTGGACTTTGATTTTGGTTTTACTTGTGATGAATTAACTCATCACTGAAAAATTTATCCTTAATGAATCGATTTAGTAATCAATTCAAGTATGGATATTCATAAAATCTTTTGCATTCTCACTATATCCACACTTAATTACTATAAAAATCCATTCTTTAAGAAGAAAAACATCACTAACCCTATATTTTTAACATTTAATCTTCTAAATTATGGATTTTGCCATAAACAACATTTAACTTGAGATTTTTCTCTAGCATACAAATATGCATGCAAATAGTAAAAATATGGAAAAATTGAACTAGGATTAGATAAAATATTACTTATATTTGTTAGAAGAAAAGATATGGGATGCACTTAGGGTTGATTAAGTTATTCATTGTCAAAATGAAAGGAAAATCCTAGGTTAAGGCATAAAACTATTCAAGCTAAATTTTCCTAACCTTTCCTAACTAAATCATAATTAATCTATAAGAAGTAAAGAGAATCAAATTATTAAATTTCTTAAAAATTCTTACTTTAGCAAATGGAAGATGAAGGAGAGGTGCTCTTAGAAAGGGTTTGTGGTCTTCCTTTGAGAGGAAATAATGGAATAAAAGGAGGAGTTAGGGATTTTAAACAAAATATATAGTAAACCCTTAGGGTAAAATAAGGAAAAGTTTTATATGGCTCTTTAATAATTTCTTATTTAATTTTTTCTTATCTTATAAAACTATAAAATGATACAAAAAGGGAATAACACTAATAACCTCTAACTCACCAAATTCCCTATGGTAATTTAATTAATCTCAATAAGTTTTTATAAGGCATAAATTTGCCCATGTAAAGCCACAATGAGTATATTCATTTTACAACAAAAGTTCTCATAATTAAGAGTTATTCAAGCATTCTTCTTTTTTCTTAAATTATTCATAACTTGTTTTAAAAATTTTAATAAGTTTTCAAAATCCTTAGCAATTAATTTAAGTATCCTTAGGATAATATAGCTCTTAAAGATCCTCTATTCTTCCTTCTAAGTTTTCAAAATACATAATTAATTATTATAATAATTTTTCTATACTTAATCCTATTCGGTGTAACATCAAACCACCCTATTAGTGTTCTAAACCTTCATCTTTAAGGTACTTTGTAAAGTGTTATCTTAATGCTAGTATAGTAACTATTATTGTATGTGAACTTTATATATAGTATGTTTCTCACTTAGTTGCCTTTAAACTCAAGTACACTTGCCTGTAACTTGTGCTCTAAAATCTTAATTGTGCATTTTGTTTAACCATCGATTTGAAGGTGGAAGACAATATCAAAGCCCAATTAGTTCCAATAATTTATTGAAATGATATCAAAAAATAAGATGTGAACTCTAATGCCCTATCTAAAATAGTATCTACTTCTGTCTTGAATTAGTGGAAAAGTTTTCATTTAGGAACTATTATGCATACTAAGTCACTGTATAAGTTATCTTGACCTATAAGAAGTAAGTGGTCTTAGTCAGCCTATCAACTATGACTTAGATGAAGTTATATACATTTGGTATTTTGAGAAGTCTAGTTAATAAGTCTATGGTTATGCTTTACTATTTCCACTTGAGGATATGAAAGGACTAAAGAAGTCTTGTTAGTAACTAATATTCCATTTTTACTTATTAACACATGAGAGATTTTATAGTGTATGATGTTATGCCTTTTTCTATGCTTTCTTACTAAAAAAATTCTTTTAAATTATGATACATCTTATGGGCGATTGGGTGTATGTTGTAAGATGAAATATAAGCTGGGTTTAATAATTCTTTAAAGTATTCCCTTAGGATCTACAATTTTCCATGAACTATAAAAATTTAATGCTCATCTATTAATAACTTTTTTATATTGATGAGAAAAATATTTACTATTTTATTTTCTCCTATTTTATATCTCTTAGTCGATTATATGTGCTTAATTTTATAGAATTAGCCTTGTTTTATAACCTAGGGTTAGTTTTATAATATTATGAATTTATTCAATTAATGTTAGATTTTAATACTATTTCTATTTTTCGCTATATCTTAATCTTTAGATGTCGGATTGAGATGATCTTTGTATTATTAGAAAGCTTAAAGTGAGACCTATAAGTTTTATTTTTGGTTAAGCCCAGGTCAGATGTTTTGGAGGTCATATGTGGCTGAGAAGTTGAAGTCATGCTTTTGTCCTGATTAAGCATGCCTTAATTTTTAGGCCATGTCCAGAGTTATAGAGGTCAAATTAACATTAAACTAGTGCCCAAATTTCCATGACACATAGAGTTACAATTTGATGTTCATAGATTATCCAAATTACTCTGTCCTAGTGGTAAAAAATTGGTTGGAAGTTAGATTTATGAAAATTCATTAATGTAACTATTGGATTTAATTGTCTTATTAAAAATAGGTTTGAGCTCTTAAAAATTAAGAAGGCCTTATTAGTATAATCCTAAGATACTTATAATCCAAATTAGTAGAATTTTAGCTTAATTAGGTCAAATAAATAAGGAAAACTTATTACACTATTTAAACTTTCACACAACACTCAGTAAATAATTTTTTCTTCTTCTTATTTTCCTTTTTGTTCTTCAATGGAAGCTTAAACCTATGGTTGAGTTAAGGATTTTGAAGGCCTTTGCATCTAGATTGTGAGGTTATGAATTATAATATTAATTTTTTTAACTAATTTTTTTCCTTATTTACTTGTGTTAAATTCTTGAGATTACATTTTAGTATAATTGATATTCATCCTTGTGATTTCTATTTCTTTGCTATTTTGATGTTGAATTGTGGTTGGTAAATTATGATTTTACACATAGGGGTAGAGGATTAAGGAATTAATTTGAAAGTTTCTAATTTAATTTCTCCATTCAACTGAATTCTATCTTTAAATCAATTTTGATCTAACATAAGAATTATATCGATTGCTTAATTAGCTAATCTTAATTGATTAAATCTTGGATAGTAATTTAATTTAGAATTCATGGATTATTGTAGGATTTTTGGGTAATCCAAAGTTGAAAAATTAATTAAAAAAATTAAATCCTAATTGATCAATAATTAGTCCAAATTAGAGCTTTCAATTCCTTGAATTTACTATTTTGCTACATTTGTTTTCCTTCTATCTGTTTGCTTTGTGTTTTTATTTTTTTTAATATATTCAATTCAATTTAAATTCACAAAACCCCCTAATTCTCTTATTGCACAATCTTACATTCTACATATAGCATTTTGCATTCATACAACATATTGTATCTATTCTGTTTTGCATCTATTGCATTAGCTTCTTAAGTTTTTATTGCATAATAAATTAGATAGTTGTGTAGATATTATCAGAAATTTAATTAAAAATAATAATATCAAGTGATCATTAGAGGTACGATCTGATTATTTCACTATATTGCATTATCTTATAACAAACCAGTTTTTAACTAATTTTAGAGCATAATGGCATTACAATCACATATCTTGAGTTATTTTTTATTTTATTTAAAATTTCCCTCCAATATTGGTTTTACTTGGATGTAAGGTGGTTATCTTTCTTCAAAGGTTACCAAATTAGCCTTCATTTTTAACAATTCTATTAAATGATTTAACATTGATTGTATGGCCTCCAAAACATTGGTTTTTAATTTAAGATAGTGGATGGAATAATCGTAATTGTTTTTAACATATTTACCTTTCTAGGACGATAGTGGATGAAATAATCGTAATTGTTAAGTAACTCCTTCCATCTTTATTTTCATAAATTTAATTCATTTTATTCAAATATATATATATATACCTTAAACTTTTATAGTCTATAGAGATTTTGTAAGTCTTCTTATGTAAATAATGATGCTAAAATTTTAGCGTAAAAACCATGGCTACTATCTCCAAGCTATGATTAGTTTATTCTACACATGTTTTTTGAAATGGTGCAAGGTATAGGCTATCACCTTTCGATTTTACATTAGGAGACATCCTCATCCTATTTAGGAAGCATCACAAAACACTATATAGTTTCTTATGCTAGATGTAAGGCTAGTACTAGGGCAGTAGAGAGACATGTCTTTAATTTTGGAAACTTTCTTCACATTTTATTATCCACTCAAATGCATTCCTTTTCATATTAACTTAGTGGTTGGTGTTGCAACCTTTGAAGAATATTTCATTAAGCATCAATATCCTACCAAGCTTAAAAAGGCTTTAAACCTCAAGTACCATTAAGGGTTTCAACCAACCTTTTACTATCTATGCCTTTGTAAACCCATTTGAATTCCTTATTAGGAAACTGCATTCCTTAAAAAAACTATGTTATATGTTCAAAACTCATTTTTTGAAAATTTAGCATGCAACTTGTGTTTTTTAAATGTTTATAACATTATTAAAAAATGTTAGATATATTCTTTTTTTTCAAATATATTAAAATTTCAATAATGAATATGATTGCAAAATTATCCAAGAATGATTTAGATACCTTATTCATTAGATTCATAAATGTAGTTGGTGAATTAATAAGGCTAAAAGACATCATTAGGAATTATTATGACTATATTATGTTCTAATATCTTATTCATAGATCAATCTTGGAACAGTATACTTTAACATATGAATGATCAAATAAGTCATTAATTCATAATAAAATGTATCTATTCTTTATGGTCATCTTATTTAACTACTTGTGGTCAATCTAAAGCTTCATTAAATTATCCTTCTTCTTAATGAACAACATAGAAGTTCCTTAAGGTAAAGTGTTGGATAGACAAATCGCTTGTCCTATAATTCTTATAGTTAAAGATGCATAACAAGCGAAGTAGGCTTAAATGACTAAGCCTGCTCGAGCTTACCCATATGGGCCTCGCATTTTTAATGATAAATAAAATTAGCCTTACCTTGCCCTGCAAGCCTACCTATATAATTTACATTTTATAAATTATATTGAATTAAGTTATTGGACTTTCAAGATATTGAATCATTTCTATTATAATTAAAAAAATATATATTTTATATATAAAAATAATGGTTTACGGGTTAACCTGCATAATTTTTAGTTTATAAATTGTATTAAATTAAGTTATTAAGCCTTCAATGTATTATACCATTCCTATTATAATTAAAAATATTATATATATAATAAATGCTTATAAGCTTACCCCTGTACATCTTGGCCTGCATGAGCTCGTCTATTTAAGCTTATAAAAAATATGGGCCTAAAATTTTCAATTCATCCCATGCTTGTATTATTTGTAGGTTACAAGCCATTTTTGCATCCCTACTTATAATTGGTTCTTTAATTCTTTTAATTCAATTAAAGTCATGTAACATAGGGAGATTCATATTCATTTTTTTCTTAAAAAAAAATACCAATTTGAAATTTAACTTCCTAATCAAGTGGGAGTCTCTAAGTAGATCTTAAAGAAATATATCTAGAAATTCCTTAAAAGTACATTTTTTGCCCTTGTTTCTTTCTTGTTATTGGCTTGTATCACCTTTGTCTATGGCATGTAGAGGTGATAAAAAATGTTGAATTAAGTTTAATCAAATTTAACTAGAGCATCTTAAATGATTTGCAATGGTTAGATTTTTGGGAGAAAAATTAGGTCTTGATTAATACTAGGTCATATGACCTTAACTATAACTAACCAACTCTGACCAACTACTAATTAAAAAGAAAAGAGAAACCAACCATTGATGATAAGGCTTCTTCTTTCTTTCATTAAATTTAGATACATTTTTTATAACAAGATTTTTTTAAAAACTATTTATTTAAGATCTTGCTTTTGTAATTTAATTTATATTATGATCATAAGTTTGATGTATAAAATAGAAAACATACATGTGATATGAGAATATCATTTTTGAATTAATGATCTTCCTTGTATAATATATAAAAATATCTTATATAATGCATAATAAACCTATATAAATGACATATCCATTTTAGATTGATTTTTGTAAGTTTTAAAATTAATTATGTTTTTTTACATTTTCATATCTTGTATTTTACATAATATGTGTATTTTTACAATGTGAAAAAAACCAATTATCTCTTTAGTATGTTTTTTTATATTAGTATAAATGAGTTAGGTGAAATAAAATTAAAAAAATTCAAATTCAATTCATTATAGTTAAATTAAAAAATTATCTATGAATTAAAAATCTAGTTAATTAAATTTTAGTATTTTTATGATTTTAAACAAGAAATAGATTTATGCAATAAAGGTTTAGCATAATGTTTACATTTTATAGTATAACTGCTTTTAAAAGTTTAAGTACATAAAGACTCCATATAAAATTAGATACACATGTTTATAGATTTATGATGCATAAATACTTATTCATTTATTCATGTTCTTTTTTTTTAACATAAAAGACAATACATAAAGAAGGAAGAAACAAAACTTACTCATTAAACAAGAAAGACTAAATAACAACCAAAAAAGGAAATATTAGTTAAACACAAAATATAGAATAAGTTAAAAGCAACATAAAATTTCAATGGTTGACTTTGGTTCATGACTTTGAGTTAAAGCTCTAATTAGTAATGAAAGCCTTGAATAATATAATTACCATAATGATGATAAATGGCATTGAAGAAGACAAAGTTGGAGTCATGTAATTGTGTAAAGCCCATATAACATACCATTTGCTTATTAGAGCACTTTATAGGTGTGTGGTGTAGCTTTACTTTAATCCAAAATTATATTTGGTGATACACTCTTAGGGATTTTAAGACAATAGCATCCCTAGCTATTGTATAGGATATTTAAAGATTAAACTTCATTTTTTATTTGAATTGATGCATGACTAAACTTGGCTGATGAATCCCTGTAAAATGCATTTCAATTTCATAGTACACTAACCTAATATTAAGTTTCCAATCCTCATTCTTAGCAAGTGCAAGTAAACTTCCTTGATTAGATGGCAACATGGTAGTCTAGTTTGCTTGATGATCACTTGTTAAAGGTTAAGCTTGGCTACTATATGAAAAGGATCCTTTTATACTTTGCATACAGAATGTACAACATCAATTAGTAGCCAAGTGTTTGCTGCAATGAGGTTATGTAGACTATGACTCATAGTAACCTATCTTACCACAATTATTACAAACTTTTCTCATATTTTTGTTTTTAAACATAACTAGATTGATAGGACTTCTATCATCAAGAGTAAAAACCCAAAATTGCTAAATAGAAATCAATTTCTTGAAATTGTCATAAAACTGATTTTAATTGCACTATTATTGTTGAAAGATTTCCACTTAGTCATAAAGTTCTTCCTTTTAAGATTTAAAGGGTTTTAGTTCATCAACAAGTTCACTTATTCCAGCTTTCAATTGTTTAGTTTATTTTTGCAATATATATATTTGAATTTAACTTTTGCAATATATATTTTTGCAATATATATATTTGAATTTTAACTTTTGAACTTAAGCTTTTAAATTAGTAGCCTATTTGTTTGCAATTTATTCTTTTTCCTTGTATCAAACATCTTTATGATATCTTTTAGCAAGTACTACTATTAAAACATTAATAAATAATGATCTACCATTTTGTGAATGCTTAACAAGATTTGAATTGAAGGTAAGTTCTCACTTTCAAATTGCTTTAATATAAGAATAAATTGAGCATAACATTGTTTGTACCAATACAAATTAGATTGTTAAACTCATAATTCACTAGATACTTCATTTTCTTGCCTTTCTACAATCTTCT
The DNA here is from genome assembly GCA_020226215.1 of Sindora glabra. NCBI lineage: Eukaryota > Viridiplantae > Streptophyta > Magnoliopsida > Fabales > Fabaceae > Sindora > Sindora glabra. The sequence continues at coordinate 73,291,351 of CM035228.1, forward strand.
CTCCATATCATTCTTAGATTTTATAGTTTCTGACAAAAAAATTATTAAAACCTAAGTGATTTGTTTTATTATCCATACTAACAATCGTTAATAAACATTAAAGTAAGAGAAACAATTAAACAATCAGACCTAGAATGCATAATCCAAGCCTTGTATGCCTAAAGTATTGTTCAACATAAGGTTTTGTAACTTATCAGAAGTAAAATAACTTAAAGACAATCCATGTTCTTAAAGTAAAGACTTTTTGAATGATACCCACTATCCATTACTTGCTATTATAACTTATGATTATCCTTTAATTAGTCTATATCTTGAATTTTAGGGGAAAGTAAAAAAAAAGTTCAAAGAAAGAAACGACATAGGTAATACAAGATAACTAATAATGTCACTATTCATAATTCTTAAAAAATAAGCTAATTACATTATAAAATTATAAGAATATAATCTCGAATAATCATAACCACATTTTTTATGATCAACAATCATATTTCCCCTTATTAGATTTATTAAACACATTATTTAACATAATTTAAACTATTCATTGCTCTTTTTCAACCTAAATCATGTCTAAGCTTATGCATGCAAATATAAAATAGTTATAGTTAAAATAAACAAAAATGAGTTATGTTTCAAAATCAACTTACTTCCTTTAACTATAAAACTTGAAACATAATTGATAAGAACAAATAAACTATAAGTTATAACAGATTTCTAAGAACTTTGGCCAATTTTTATTTTATATACTTTCTAATTAAAGGCTTATTTTGATATATGCTTGAATAATAGTATTCTAAAGCAAATGAAACTAGGAAAAAGTCAAAACAAAGTAAATGTAACAATTATTTTTTTAACTTAAAATTCCTTTGCAACCATAAGCAAATAACATGTTCATTAATAAGGATGCAAACTTATCAAGCTAAGCTAAGCACATATATGTTTGAGCTCGAGATAAGTAATAATAAATGAGTGTTAGTTTATGCTCAAACTTATCAAGCCAGAGCTTAATGTAAACACGAACTTAAATGAGCCTTGTTCAAGCTCAAATGAGCTTTATATTATTTAATCAAAATTTTTAATTGAGCTTTCATTATTTAAGCTCAAGCTTGAGCTCTACTTTCTTATGAGCCTAAATGAGCTCATACAAGGTTAAATAAGCTTAAATGAGCCTCAATAAGAGAGTAATTATGAAACACTCACCTTAGCTCAACAAACTAGTCAATGACTTAGACAAAATTCATCAATATTTTGGAATAAAAGCCTTTAACTTTCAAGATGTACCCATAAAGTTTTAATCAATTAAAGAATAACTCAATAGCCTTCTAAATGCTTATAAGATAATTCCCCACTAAACTATAATGCTACAAAAAAAATATCGAGAAGGAGAATATGTTCTTACTTTGCAAATGAATAGTCTATCATGGTAAATAAAAGAGAGCCTACAAGTCATACAACTCTAAAATATTATTTAATAAATCATTCAAAAGGAAAAATTACAATTCTACATAGAAGGAAACAAATAATCAAGAAAAACCAAGAGTATGTACCAATAAACAAGAAAGATTAAAAATTTTCACATGTATTGTACTGAAAATGATAAAAAAAGATATTCATCATACCTTGTAATGATTAATCCAACAAAACAAAGTGAAAACCTTGAAATTAAATGTAATAGAATATAAAAAACATATAAAAAATATGATTGACACCTTAAACCTCTTAGAGAAATGACATAGTGAAGGGAAGGCTTGAGGCATTGTGACATTGTGATGGAAGACTTGAAGGTGTGCAAAGGCAGGGCAAAGTAAAAATCATAGTATACTTAAGATGAAGTCGAAGGTGTGCATTATAGCTTTTAGATTTGGTCTCCAAAAAGGGAAATGGGTTTCTAAGAAACCTAAATGTAAATTAATGTAATAATATTATATTATATTATTTATATTTATATGTAGTTCAAAATAAAAATACATTCTTATAATTGAGCTTATTTAGACTCAGGAATAAATGGAATTAAGTAATATAAAGCTCAGGCTCATCTCATGTGCTAATTAACCTCAACTTATTTAAAATTGAATTTGAATTGAGCTTATTAAAAATTGATCTTAATTCTTTCACAAATAGCTTAACTTGTTTGTACCTTTATTCATTAAGTAAAACCATTTGAATAATTTTTTAATCTTTAAAATTATAGTACCTAAGGTTAAGGAAAAATTCAAATTGTAAAAAGCAGATCAAAATAATATGAAATTAGATAATTATAAAAGTGGTTTAAATTTGCAATCGATTAGCAATGGTTTAAATTTTTTTAAAAAAATTATAATTAAAAGAAATTTAAGAAATTCCTAACTATTACTAATCCACCCCACTCAAAGTGCTTTTTTTATGTTAGAAAAAATCTTTATGTTTTTTTCCCATTATTTTATGAATTTTTTACTACAAATAAATATTACGTAAGATAGTTATATGTTAGTAATGCTTGTAAACTTGTGATAATTATAAGTTAATTTTATTTTAATATTAAACCCTAAGTTGATAATTGATACTTTTAATATTAATAATACATGTGCATGTAATATTTAGTGACTTTATATGAATAGGGTGGCAAACAAATAGACTATACTAAACTGAATTAATTTTTATAAACCTGCTTAAAAAATAGACAAAATTTTGGATAGTTTAGATTGGTTCATGAATTTATGGACTTTAACTATAAGTCTACAAATTGATCTAGTTCAAATTGATTTGTCCAAACTTTAATTTACATAAACTAATCTATATAAACCTTTAATTAAAATGGATCAAATTTTGAGTAATTCAATTAGGGGACTATAGTCTTTTTGATAGCCTTACATCTACCTATGCAATGAACATAAGAACTCTAAATCTATGGTGTAATAATGAACTTAACAGTCTTACAAGGTGACTATTACTCATGCTCAAGTATGTCAATTTATAAATGTCATGTTATCCTTTACTACTATTTAATCAAATGTAGTAAAGCAATAACCAACCTTTAAAAATCAAACGCTTGATGTTTTTATTAAGTTTCATGTATTGTATGAATGAAAAATAATGGAACTACCTCTTATATTTTGACAAGTTAGCTATTTTGATATCATGATTTAGGGGGTCTTAAAATTAAGGAAGTGGTATTTTGGTTTGTCAAAAAATAGTATTTAGTTATACTCGTAAATCTTAGTTCTACAATAGAACTAAAAGTATTTCCTAAAATGGGAATGAAATTGAAGTATGTCCAAACAGATAATGGTCCTAGGTATAAAGATTGATTCAATGGTAAACTTAGGACCTAGAGGTTATAGACATTGGTCATGTGGTGATATAACTAAAATTTTATTTTAAGTATTATTATAAATTAAATATAAAAAATGCAAAGCATGTCAAAAGAGAAATAATCATCATAATAAAAAGAAAGAATACATTTATATAATTATCTCTAGTTCCATTTCAAGTATTGAAATAGTTGAGCAATTAACTTATTATCAATGCTACAAGATTTATCTCCCTTCATATAGTTAACTAAATAGCCTTTTATCAATTCATCTCTTATTCAATTATGTAATTGAATATCACAATGCTATTAAAAAGGAAAAAGATTAATTTGAAAAATAAATTTAAACTATTTATATATATATTAAAAAATTTATTCATAAGACACTCTAAGTAATAATCCTTCAAGAAAATTTTGACTTGTTGCCATACTTTTGCTTTAAATGTTTTTACAAAGGAAAAGATGATGAAAGGCTAAGTAATTCTATATAAAGCTTAATTTGGTAAAGGATTGAGCAATTTCATCATTAGATAACCTTTTTAGTAAAAATATTTATATTTTTTTATTTGACTCATTTATATTAGGTTTTAAGAAAGATTATCCAATGGTGAAAATATTCTATCCCCTAAGAAGTTAAGTTCCTTGTAAAATTATCCTTAAGAGTAATAACCTTTGAAAAATTTTGATTATGGATATGTTTTCTTTTTAAATAATAAATAAAAGTTAGCTTAATTCACTATAAAAAATTATCACTTATGCCATAAATTATGTTATGAAAATTTAAAAATCATAATGATTTCATCTCTTGCTATAGGAATAAAAAAATAAATGTACAAAAAACTAAAAAATTTATATCATTAGAATACTTTATTCATGGCAAAATGTTACTTTTACCATGAATTAAGTTACAAGAACACTTTACCTATAAAAAAATATCACTTGTGCTATAATATAAATAAAAAAAATTTATTTGTAATAAAGTATCACTTGTGCATGATATAATAAGTAGAAAAATTTATCTATGATGAATATAATGTAAAAACAACAAATTGATTGAGTTTCCTTCCTAAAATTTGGAAGGATAAAATAAAATTTGAAAAACTAAATATATAATACCTATTAGTAAAAATGCCTATGCATTTGAAGCGTGACACAGGTAGTATCTTCAAGGAATTATCCAAGTGTCTCATATGAAGCTTGAACTAGCAATTCCTTCATGATTTGACAAACTCATCTATCTTGAAATTGCATGACTAGGATAGGATGCAAGTAGTAAGAAAATAAAATTTAGCAAGTATGAGAAGTATGTTTGTAGAGAAAGTCAATGTAGATATATGTTGTGTAAAATAAGAGGAATCATATACTATTTATAAGTTAAGAAATGTAGCCATTAGAAATATGGCTATTGAAAATATAACCATTGAGAAATAAATATTTAAATAACCATTAGGAAATAAATATAAATAGCCATTGAAAAATAAATGTTCAAATAAATATGTTGATATTTCAAGTTTTACTAGAGCTAAAATTTGATTTCTTAAATAACCATTAAATTTTATAAAATAAAAATTATTTTAATTTTAGTTTTGAAAAAAGGAGCTTAGGCTTGGTCTTGCATATATATTCGTGCACAAGAGGCAAATCCATTATTTTACACTGACTTTGGCCCATTTCATGTGCGCAAGCTTGCCATTTTTTTTCCTTATCACTTTATATAAAAGAAAAGTCTCATATATAAACTTTCTCTTGAGGTTTAACTTATCCAATGTGAGACTTAGTCTTTTGAAATACTATTTAATATATATCAATATTTACAAAAGGCCAATTTGACAAATTTAGTGAGGCAAATATGGTGTAGTCAAATTATTTAAATCTATAGGTGGAATCAGTGATATAATATATATTTAAAAATATTTATTATTGTAATACTAATAATATTAAGTTACTATGTAATAACAAGTATTAAATTCATCATTATAATAATAATTAAATCATATCTTAATAAAATATTTAAGTAAATTATATTAAGGACATGTTATAAATAAAATAGTAAAAAAAAAATCTCATCTTAGTCTCATTAATTTCAATTGTATCAAGTTCATTCCTCACAAATGCTTTGAATTATTTTCATCCCATATAAATAATAATTTCATTAATTTAGTCTATCCATTAGCATTTCTATTAATATGTTAATAACTAGTTAGATGGAAAGAGAAAAATAAGATATGAATAGTATATAATAGATGAAATTAATTTTAACAATCTGTGAAAGATGAAATGATTTAGCTTATATTTATCATAAATAAAAATATGTATTATGAATAAAAAATAAAAAAAATAAATTTATTAAAAAAAATTATATACCATTAATTTGTAATTAATATTTAAATATGCATGATAATTTAAATTTATGATTTATATGGGTATTTATTTCATATAATTCAACCTTTACTCAATGAATTTTTTGAAAATAATAAAAAATTACTTGAAAGATGTAAAAATTTTACTTTTTTCTTGTAATTACTTAATTAACACTAAGTAAAAGAAAATTTTATTACTTTTGAATTTAAATTTATTTTGTATTAATTTGATTATGTATTTTGTAATCATATACATTCAAAAAATAAATAAATATAAGTATATTTTGCAAGTTTTTGTGTGTGTATATTTATGTATAAGGAATTGCTAACATCGATATTCATATGTAGAGGTTAGTAACCTCTACTCTTTCATTTGAATGAAAAAACTACACCTCTAATTTAATAATAATAAAATAGTAAGAGATATTTAAGTAATTTTAATTGAAAGATATTAATTTAAAATATTAAAGTTAGCTCTACTTACTCTTTCTCATCTCTATGATAAATGCTTAAATTAATTGAAATAATTAATGGTAGTGATAAATTAATTATAATATCTCATATTATTTTATTATTATTAAATTAGAAGAATTATGTTTTTATCTAAATGAAAGAGTAGATGTTGCTAACCTTTGCATATGGGTGTGGAAATTAGCATTCTCTCTCTCTCTCTCTCTCTCTCTCTATATATATATATATATATATATATATATATATATATTTATATAATTTTAAATAACTAGTTATAAATTTAAACATTTCATTTGTAAGGTAATATATATTCAAAATGTATATTTAAGGTTTATTGAAAATCAATTTAATACCTTATGCAATTTTAATATGAATTTCATCCATTGAGTATTATTTATATGTTATTTTAGTCATTTTATTTCTATAGTTATCAATCCATTAACAAAAATATTAATAAAGAAATAAAATTTATTAATTTACTATTTATGAGAAACAAAGGATACAAGTAAAATTAATAACAATAAAAATAAGGTTTTAGTCCAATTTTTTTTTCATAAAATAAAATCATAAAAATTTTTTAGTATAAGTGTATTTTTATTATATTTTCATTAGTATTGCATGAGTGTATTTTTAAATTTTCATTTTTATATAATCAATATTGCATCAGTGTATTTTTTTATGAAGTCAACTAATAAATTAAAATTTTGTATAAAATATATTGTATTATAAAACTAAAAAAACAAAGTAGGACGATGGTAAGAATTGATATTCTTTAACTTGGAGATTTAGTTTCAATTCTTTATAAATGCAATTTATAATTTTCAGTTAGATGGAGTTTCGACTGTTTATGCTGGTTTGATGTGGGCCAAAAGTATTAATAGGTTTTAATAGATGAGTAGATTAGATGATAGGCTAGCACTTGATTGAATTAGTTAGACAATCATTTAATTTAGATATATGAAAATTGTTTTAGCTAGATACATTAGTTTTCATATAAATTTTATTCTATATTTTGCCATGATTTTATTCATGATAGTATAACCTATTAGCCATAAATGTATTTTTCTTATCACGTTTATATTTGTGGTTAAAAGGATCCATTAAGCATAGGTGAATCTATGGGGAAAAATTCATATATGCCACGAGACCTTCTTCCTATAACAATATCCTTAAAATATTCACTTGTATCACCACTCCATTCAATTAATATTCTTGTAGCTAAGTAGCACAGTTACAATAATTTCAATCTTGTGCCATAATAATCATGACACAAGTGATAATTTGTTATAATGATTTAAACAATGGATTTGGTCACTTAATATTGGACTTATAGACTTATTAGCAAGTAATAGTGAACCATTTTTTTTGGAAAATTAGTGAGGTTAAATCTTGGAAATGAGTAAGGGTTTTCAAAACCTTATTGATACTTAAGATTGTAAGGCCTAATATCAAAGAATTATTTGAAAAATACAAAGATTTCAAAAGATCAATTGGGTCATTAAAATAGAGCCTAAGTTTTTATGAAAGCTACTTTAAGAAAGGAACTTGAGATTTACACTTTTGAAAAGATTAACTAATTTGTTAAGAGAGGTCCAAAACTACTATAAAACACCTAAAAAAAGGTTTAAAAGGTTAAAAAAGCACCATCACCTTAAAAGACGTCCAAAAAGGATCAAAAGGTCATTTTACTAAAATATAAGGAACCAAGGATCTTCTCCTCCAAAAAAGCCTAAAAGGAATCCGAAAATCTTATCTCTAAAAAGCCCAGAACTGGTCAAAAGACTTTCCTTTAGAAAAGTTCAAAAGTAAAAAAAGACTCCATTTTAAACAAGGCTTAAAAGAAACAAAGATTTGCTTCATACTATTAGATGTGTAAAGGTGTTCATAATAATTGTCTCCTCTCCTCACTTGTGCTTAGAGTTAGATGTATGAAGGAGTTTGTAATAACTACCTCTTTTCCTTACCCATGCTCAAAATCAAACAAGCAAGGATCCTATAATAATTTCTTTCACTCCCTGCCCATGTTAACAGGCCTTAAAAGGGGCTATCTATTTACCCTCAGCTTGTAAAAAAAAAAAGCTATCTATTTTACTTTTGGCACCACTTTTGTTATAAAGGCTTAAATAAATAGTGTTTTATGAAGGTTAAAAGCCAACTAATGGTTATCAAATCCAAGGGTAAGGATTGCTTTGGCTATAGGAATAGAGTAACTTTTTCCCACTTTCTCAAGAATATTTGGATTATATGGTTTAAAAGGATTAGAATGAAAGTCTTGTCGCCACCCATAGGAGAGGTAAACTTATCATGCCTGACCTTTTTTAGTTGTATGCCTTTCATATCACAATAAATGTAAGGCCCTTGTACTTAATAAACCAATAATCGAACTTACCTCCAACTGAATACCCCTAGATTCATTATAAGGAAAACTATTATCACCACTACCATTGTCACTGCTAGAAAATGCCTACTATCTTATGCCATATTATATCTTTTTATCCCCTAAATTCTATACTAGCTTGATCCTTATTCAAAAATCATTATTTTTACAACTTGTATACATGTTTTTTTTTGTATAAACCATCTAGTATTCGAACACCACATTGGGTGCCAACTAATTTGGATTCGAGCCAAGTAGGATCACATTAGGTAGTAATGCTCTCCCAATCGAGTTTTAACGTAGTTGCATTCTCAGGGACTTGAACTTGAAACCTTTGCTTAAGTTAGAACAACTTTGTACCAGTTGATCTACGCACTTAGTGGTAGCTTGTATACATGTTGATCACATTACTTACTATAAATACCCCTTTAGTTACTAAAAAAAAGGAAGGAAAGAGGAGGAAAAAATGAGAACATACTTAGTGAGAAAAGCATTAAGAAATAGAAAAACTAAAAAAAGTCACCTAAGAGATCCTAGAAACCTCTAATTCTCATAGCCTACTCACCTTTTACACCTCAAAACCTTTAAAAGGCTTAAAGAATCCATTAAGTAAAAAATAAGCCATTTTGCAATATTCCTAAAGTCTAGTCGTAAAGTACTTATTTCCTATCCCCCCCTCATAACCACTCTCCTAGGCTTCATTATTGTACTTACATCTTTTAATTAAAAAACCCATAAAACTTTCTCTAAAAAACCCTTTCATATTATATCTTACTAAAAGTTAAAGTCTAAATGTAGGCATTGTTAGCCTTAGCCTCATTTAAAATGAAAATTTTTTATGATAACAAAATATTTTGATTTGCTTAAATATGTTTCAAGAACCCTTATTGCATTAAACCTAAAGTAAAGCTTGAAATTATTAAAACTCTTAATTATGATTATTTTTTTAAGTAGTTTAATTGTAAAAGAGGAAATTAGGTTAAAAAAGAATTTTAGTTTAAATCGGAGAAATTATTTTCAAAGTTCAAGTTTTATGCTGAATTATGGCTTTAAAAAGTTAGTATTATAATTAGGGTAAAAATACTTGATTTGGATGGAAAAATTATTTTTTAAAAAATAATTTAATTATGCTTGAAAATGTTTAAATTTTGTTTGAAAATAATGAGATTAATTTTTTTAAAATGATTTGAGGTTAATAGTGTAAATTTGAAGGGAAGAAGTACTTTATGAAATTCTTTTCCCCTCTAGGATGGCCTTGAGAAGGGCTTTGGGAGCACTTCTTGTGCCCTATTTCAAAAATCTAATTTCCCCCAGGGAATTGTTTCACCAAGCACTTTGCCTATTATAGTAAGTTATCTTAAGTAGGTAAAAGAATTTGTGAAGCACTTCGCTTTTTGAAAATTTGAATTTTTCCAACCATGCAAATCACTTTATGAAGTGATTCCCTATATGCTAACACATTTATAATGGCTTTTTAATATGTATAATGGACATTTAAGGTTCCAACTCCCATATAAGGCCTAGAATCCATTTTTAAACACTAATTATAAGCATTCATTGTTATATTAACATAAATTTATCATCTTTTTACTTTTCACTGACTAAAATCTCTTGAACTTTTAGAATTATATTTCCTTTTCTAGATCTTTATTATATATTCAACTTTTAAAAGCTTGTAAGTTTAAATTTCTTACATTAAACACTCTTTCATTGCATTTAGGGTGAGGTATTCTTAGGTTTTCTAAAAGTGAGGCATTTTTTGGTTAGAATGTGTTTTGGGTGAGTAAACTTAAAAGGATTTGCTTGGAATTAATAAGAACATTGTAAAAAGATTCTTCAAGTGTTTGGATTAAAATTGAAGAGATAATGAATTAACAAAATCTAAGTCAAGTAGGCTTTGTAGTACATGTAATCCTTGGAATGTCGAATCTTCAAGGTTAAACTACTACAAATCATTGTATTTGATCTTCTTAATCCCATATTTTCAATTTTTCTACATAATTTTCTAATATATGTATGATGATGTGTTGAACTAATTAACTTGTCTATTTAAAAATTGATTTCTTTTAAAATTAATTGTTTATCTAATGTTTTTAAATGCTAATTGATTGAAGATTCTTTAAAAAATTGATTTAGATTTTAAAAAGGTGTAAAATTATAAAACCTAATTCATCTTCTTTTAAATGAAATCTTTGGCTACAATTAGTATCCAAGCTTGGCTTTTATGTTAAGATTTTGTGATCTTAAGAGGATTCTATGGATTCAAGTGGTTTTCGCATTTTATTTAAATGTCTTCCATTGAATACAACTCCTAAATTCAATGGATAACATTATACATATTGAAAATAAAAGATGAAGGATTTCTTAGATGCAACTGACATTGATATATGAGAATTAATTGAAAAAGGATACAATCTACTAACCAAAAAAGGAAAATAATTAAGAAATTTTAAAACTAAGAGCTGATTGGAGTTAAAATGACAAAAAGAACATTAACATCACTCTAAGGTTAAATGGATTCTATCTGATTCTTTATGACTTAGTGAATATGAAAGAGTATTCAATTACTTAATCATAAAAGAATTATAGGATGTTTTTAAAGTTGTTCACATAAGAAGCTTACAAGTCAAGGAAAGTAAAATGCACACACTTATTTATCAATATGAATTATCTTGAATGAATAATGGTAAGTCTATTAAGAATATAATGCAAAGATTTGCCATTCTTATTAATCAATTAGGTAATCTTGTTAGGATTTTTATGGATGCGGATAGTTCATAAAATGCTTAGATCATTCATTATTAATTACTAACCAAAAATCAACATGATTAAAGAAGTTATGAAGATTAAGATATCAATATTGCAAGATCTCTTTGGCATCTTAGAAGATCATGAAATGGAACTCAAAAGATATGTCAATGATAATGACAAGAAAAAGAAGTCACTAGCCCTTAAAACTAAAAATATCATTGATGATGAGAGTCATGAGAACAATCTTAGCATTTCATTTAAAGAAGATATAGCCTTTTTTTACTAAGAAATATCAAAGAGCATTGAAAAGAATTGGTGAGAGAAGAAGGACCCCTCATCATAATAAGCATACTAGCAAAGGAAAGGGAAACAACTAAGTAACTCTAACTTGCCATGAATGTAAAAAGTTAGGTCACATTAAATTTGATTATCCCATATTGCTTAAAAGGCAATTAGGGCACAAGAAGATGAAGAATAAGAGCTTACATAAGAAAGACCACCTTAAAACATAATGAGGTATTAATGTTTACTAATGTAATCGAAATGACAAAGACAAAGAGGCACTTCTATATTTGATGGCTTTTAGAGACAATGATGATGAGCTATCTATCATCAATTTTGAAAAATCCTCTAATTTTATGCTTTTTTATCCTTGTGAGGATTTATTTATAGTTAAAAAGAATGTTAAGCTTTCAAGGAAGATTATATCTTTTTTAGAAGAAGATATTTAAAGTTTTAAAAAAATAAAATAATAAATCAATTAAAGAAATTGAAAACTTTAAGAAAGTCTCATAAACTTATACCTTCTATGAAATTTTCAAGCAAAAACTTAAAGAAATAATGGATTAGTAAAAATCTAATTCAAATGGACTTGGAAATGGATGTAATTTTTATAATGTTGAATTCTCAAAATTGAACACTATAAATTATTGCATTTAATCTTCTCAACCCTATCTTTTTAATTTTTCCACACAATTTTCTAATATATGCATGATGGTGTGTTGAATTGATTGACTTGATTGTTTAAAAATTGATTGCTTTTAAGATTAATTCTTTGTCTAGTATTTCCAAGTGCTAGTTGATTGAAAACTCTTTGAAAAATTGATTTTAATTTTAAAATGGTGTAAATTTCTAAAATCCAATTCACTTTCTTTGGTGGAATCTCTAACTACAAGCAAATGCCCTCCCTTAACAATACTTAGGTTTACCCTTAGGCCATTAAAGAAATATTGCTATAATTATGGCATCTTGTTTAAGAAAATTATGCCAAAAACACCTCTACAAAATATGGTTGCAATTAAAGGAAGTTAAATTGCAATGAGTTGATCCTACCTAATCATAACTGCTTAATAAAAATGGTTAAGTGTAGTTAACTTAATGGTTTGCATCTAAATAAAAAATACAAATGGCTATCAAGTTTAATCAGTTATAGGTGTGATTTTACTAACAACTTGTAGTTGAGCTTAATCGAAAGGGCTCTATAAGTTCTATTGTTTTATTGCCAACATACACCAAACTTGTAACTAAACTTTTTCAATAGTAACATGGAAGAAAAAGCTCATCATATAGCTACTAATTGCTAAGAATAATAGGAAAGAGAGCACCGAAATATAACACCACTAGCTCTAAGTAATAAATGTGACAATTGTAGGTTAATTTTATTTTCATATTATATCTTTAATTTGACAATACATACTTTTTATATAAATAATATATGTGCATGTACTATTTGATAACTCTATATGAATAGAAGTGGCAAATGAATATATCGGAGTAAACTGAATTGAATTGATCTACATAAACCTACTTAAAAAATGGATCAAAATTTAGATGATTTAGTTTGGTCCATAAACTTGCAAACTTTAACTATAAGTTCATAGACCAATTCAATTCAAGGACTGGTTCAGTTTTAATCGATTATTTAAATCATGTGGTGACATAATCATTTTATAAAAATTTAAAGCATAACAAAAGTGAAATAATCATTTTAATGAAAAGAAAGATTACATTTTTATAATATCTTCAATGTGGTTTTATATATTGAAATAGTTGAATAATTAATTCATTATCAATGCTATAAGATTCATCTCTCGATATATATAGTTTCCTAATTATCCTTTTATCTATTTATCATATATTTGATTTTATAACCTATTATCATAATGTTATTAAAAAAGATATAAGGTTAATTTAAAAAATAAATTTAAACTATTTCTATATATTAAAAAATTTATTCATAAAACACCTTAAGTGATAATCATTGAAGAAAATTTTAACTTGCAGCCATACTTTGCTCTAAATGTTTCTACGAAGGAAAAGATGATTAAAAGTTAGGTAATCCTATCTGGAGGTTAATCTTATATAGGATTAAGTATTTTTATCATTAGATAGCCTTTTTATTAATAATATTTGTATTTTTTATTTAACTCATTTATATTAAGATTTAAGAAAAAACATCAAATGGTGAAAATATTTTACCTCTAAAAGGTTAAGCTCCTTGTAGAATTATCCTTAAAAGTTATAAGCCTTGAAAAATTCTAATGATAGATAGGTTCTCTATTCAAATGACAATAAAAGTTAGCTTAATTCACTATAACAAATTATTGCTTATGCCACAAAAATTTAAAAATCATAGCAATTTTATCACTTGTCACATGAATAAAAAAATTCAAATAAATGTATACAAAATTAGAAAATTTATATCACAAAAAAACTTTACCTATTACAAAGTGTCATTTGTGCCACAAATTAAGTTATAGGAATATTTTATCCCTAAAAAAATATCGCTTATGCCACAATATAAATAGGAAAACTTTACTTGTGGGAAGATATCCCTTTTATCCCGATGTAATAAGTAAAAAAAAATTACTTACACATGTAAAAAATACTAAATTAATTAAGTTTCCTTCCTAGAATTTGGAAGGATAAAATAAAATTTAGGGATAAATATATACCACCTATGTTACTTCCAAATTTATTTTTTCATTGCTTTAAATCTAAAAGTCCTAAGTTATTTATTTAAAATTAACTTGTAGTATTAAATTATTTCATTTTAACAATATTTGAAATAAAATAATTATTTATACATTTAATTGTTTAATCGTCAACCATTTTATCCCATGATATAACCTAAGCATTTAATTCTTTTCAATAAATATTATAATTTTATTTATTTTTTAACCAATGTAACATCTAAAGTCTCCTTTAATGACCTTTTTAATGTTTCTTTTGCAAAATTAGAAATATATAGAATTTATGAATGTAGAGATTTATAAAATTATTTGTATAAGCTTTAGTTAATGATTTTATTTAAAATTTATAAAATCCTAGGACACTCATTTTATGCTTCTAGATTTATTTAAATTATTATAGAAATTATTGGGAAATAAAAAAAAAGATTGGTAAAATTAGGATGAATGGTTTTGATTTAATTAGAAAAAGGATTTTTTTAATAAAGAATAAGAGGATAGGACTAGTTTCTATTCTAATTATCTTATGCCCACCTTATCCTAACCTTTCCTTTTGAAAAGTATGTTAAATAGGTGGTTGAGATTGCATGGAGTTTGGGTTAAGTTACACCTACTTGTATGGGATAGAAACCTCCACCTCCATTCTTCATATATTTCCTTAAAGCTCTCTTCTCTTTTCACTTTTCTCTTATCTCTTTCTTTCAATCAGCTCTTTCTTCTCCTCTCATTCCATCGGTGGTCTAGCCACTACCTCACAGCATTATCGGCCTTCCTTTTACTTTGACTAGCAATGTGTTGCCAATAATGAGGAATAATTATGAAATGTGTTTGAAATAGTAGCAAACTAAGGCATTTAACCTTCTTTTATCCAGTAAAGATCCATCACATTTAGGTTATTGTTGAACTTAGGGTAGTTTTCTTAAAAGGAGGTCAGTTAATCTGATGTATAAGATTTAATATTTTTGTTTGTTTTAAACCTAAACCCAACAACCCTAACCTAAATACAAACTTCAATTTTTTTGAAAACAATGTTAGAAAAATAAGGAACTTGTGATTCAGTCCATTAGAGTTGTATATTAGAACATATAAGAAGAATTATTAGAAGAAAAATAATTAGTTTAAATGTATTTATAAATTATCCTCGTAGATTGTTGGGTAATTAGTAAAGAAGAAAAGCTTAAATGCTTTGAAATCTTAAAGGGAAATGACATATAGAGGTGAGTGTATACTTTAATTTAAGTTTAATATTTTTGAATATTATATTCCATATAATAGCATATATAAACAAATACTCATATATTTGTGATATCAATATAATTGTGAATGTGACACTTCATTTATATTTATTTGTTGTACTATGTTTGAATCTTAGGGTTCATTAATATATCTTGTAGACTAAAAATCTATTTTAGTCCCTATAAGATTGAATCCTTATTATTTTCATACTTGATTAAAAGTTTGTATCAATTTAATTCTTATAAGATTAAAAATTTTCAAAATTTAATCCTTCTATACATTAATTCAATATTTCATCTCATGTATGGAAAGATTAGAATTTAAAGATTCTTATTTGTATAAAAAATAAATTGATACAAACCTTTAGTTGGGGATAAAATTGATAAAAATTCAATTTTACGTGAACCAAAATAGGTTTTTAGCCATACACACACATACACACACATCTTATGAGTTGTTGATGAATAGACATTATAACCATGCAATAAAAGCATGGCTATGTTGTTATTTACTTTTAGGATTCATATATTCAATGTTTATGTGCAAATAAAGCAGATAATTATTGTGGAATAATAATTGTTGATGAATGAATATTTGTGATCATGTAATTTAGGCATAGTACTACTATTAACTACTCTATGATACATAAATTGAAAAATATATATAAAGTATATAGTTGTTATTAATAGTTGAGGCCATACAATGAAGGCATGGCATTACTGCTTATCATTCTTATCTTAAAAGAAAATAAATTTTATGACATCATTGGGATGGGAAAATGTGATGTACAATGTGAATAAAAATCATTATGTTAATTATGAAATGAAAAAGATGATGACTATGACTTACTTTATGAAATGTGATAAGGAAATGTGAAATACTATGTCTAATTAATTGATAACTATTTATGAAAGGATAAAGCAAAACCTAAAAGGACAAGCTTGAAGTTTGTGAAAGAATAAGATCGGCTTAAAAGTCATAAGGAAATATATTTGCTTTCTTATCTTTTTTTTATATAAATTATGTGATGGTGGTTTTGAATATACTTATGTGAGAACATAAGTATGTTTGCATAATTTTAGCTTTAAGATATTAAGATTATTGAAATATATGATATTGAGTGAGAAGTATAAACTTGCTTAAGAATTTTTATTATTTTATATTTCATATGCATAACCTCACAGGATTTTACTAAATCTCAAGTGTTTTACTTATTGTCCTTCTACATGGAACAGGAATTAGGTTGCTAATTCTTTCATAATCTTTTCTATTTATAAAAATTTTTAGTTAATTGTAGGCGAAAGTATGTGATTGATAAATTTATTTTGTAAGCAAAGGAGTTCAGGTATGGAGCTTGGTAGATTATTCACTTAATGATTATTTTTTTATTTTGGATTATTCTTAATTAATTTTAATTGTAGATTTCAATAGATATACGTTTATCATGTTCTTGTAACTTATTCCTTTAGTTATTTTAATATTTTCAAGATTAAGTTAAACTAATAAGATATGCAGTCCTCATGGAGATTAAAGATATCTTTTTATAAGAATTTGGTAGTTGGAATAAAGTTTAATGTAATTGCATTCATATAAATATTGTGCCATTTTTGTTAAATTTCATACATGGTCCTTAGTAAATGTTTTGAGTTATCTATTTTATATTTTAAACATGTGATCTTCTAAAAGCATTCAGAAATAAAGCGAAATTTGTCCATATATTTGAAAAAAAAATAACGAGTACTAGTTATTAAAAAAATTAAAAAAATTTCGATTGAGTTAAAGTTTGCATGGTTGATAAGGAAGGTTGGGAGGAAGTTACTTGTAAGTAACCTCCTATACTGGTCACTTACTTGAGATTAGGATGTGACAGTCTATAAGGCCTTATTTAGTAGACTTGGTGAGGTAGATATGATGAGAAAAATATTTACTATTTTATTTCTCTTATTTTATGTCTCTTAGTAAGTTACATGTACTTAATTTTATAAAATTAACCTTATTTTATAATTATGGATTAATTTTACAATATTATGAATTTATTCGATTAATGCTAAATTTTGATACTATTTTTATTTTTCGGCTATATCTTGAGTTTTGGATGTTAGATTGAGGCTATCTTTATATTGTTGGAAAGCTTAAAGATAGAACTATAACTTTTATATTTTGACCCAAGCCCGGTTTAGACATTTTGGAGGTCATATGTGGTTGAGAAGTTGAAGTTATATTTTTGTCCTAATTGATTTTGCTTTTATTTTTAGGCCATATCTAGATTTATAGAGGTTTGATTAATATGAAATTAGCACCTAAATTTCCATAAGACATAGGTCTAAAACTTCGATGTTCATGGATTATCCAAATTACTTTGTCTTAGTGGTTAAAAACTAGTTGGAGGTTAGATTTGCAAGACTTCACTAATAGTTAGATTTAATTATCTTGTTAAAAATAAGTTTGGGTTCCTAAAAATTAAGAAGGCCCTATTAGTATAATCTTTAGAGACATACAGTTCAAGTCCAGGGGGTTTTTATCTTAATTATGTTAAATAAATAAGGAGAATTCATTAGACTATTTGAACTTTTAGATAGCACTTAGTAGACAGTTTTCTCTTCTTTTTGTTTTTTCTTTCATTTTTTAATGAAAGCTTAAAACTATGGTTGATTCAAGAAATTTGAGAATTTCTTCAACTGGATTATGAGGTTATGAATTGTAATGTTGATTTTCTTTTACTAATTTTTCTCTTACCCTATTTATTTATGTTGAATTCTTGAAATTATATGTGTTGGATGTTGATATGGTATAATTGATGTTCATTCTTGCAATTTCTAATTTCTTTGCTATTTTGATGTTAAATTTTGGTTGATAAATCACGATTTTACACATACGGGTTAATTTAGAAGTTTTTAATTTAATTCTTAATTTAATTGAAATTTATCTTTAAATCAATTTTAATTTAGCATAGGAATTATAGAGTTTGCTTAATCGACTAACCTTAATTGATCAAATCCTAGATGGTAATTTAGCTTAGATTTCATAAGTTATTGCAGAGGTTTCAAGTAATCTAAGGTTGAAAAATTAATTACAAAAGTCAAATCCTAATTTATCAATAATTAATCTAAACTAGAACTTTCAATTCCTTGAATTGGCTATTTTGCTACATTGGTTTTCCTTCTATCTATTTACTCTATTTTTTACTTTGTTTAATACATTCAGTTCAATTTAAATTCATAAAACCCTTCCAATTCTATTACTACACAATCCTAAATTTTGCATACAACATTTTGCATTCATATAACATATCGCATCTATTCTATTTTGCATCTATTGCAGTAGCTTCTTGTATTTTTTATATAATAAATTAGATAGTTATGTAGATATTGTTAGGAATTCAATTAAAAAAGATAATATCAAGAGATCACTAGAAATATAACCTAATTGTTCCACTATACTGCATTATTTTGTAGCAAATTAATTTTTAACTAATTTTAGTGCATAGTAGCATTGTATATCAAGATACATTATAGTCAAATTGGTTAAATCAATAAGTGGAATTAATGATATTATTATATATATTTATATAAAAATATGTATTATAGTAACATTAATAATATTAAATTATTATGTAATAATAAGTATTACATTTATCATTGTAATATAAAAAAACCTTCATTGAAAAAAATTAAAAATAATAATTATATAAAATCATATTTAAGGATAAAATAGTTTAAAATCCTATTTTGGTCTTTCATTAATTTCACATGTATCAAGTTCATTCTTCATAGATATTTTATATTAATTTAATTCCTTATAAATAATAATTTAATTATTTAGTTTATCTATTAGCATTTATATTAATGGGTTAATGAGTTGATACATGAAAGGATAAAACAAGATATAAATAACATATGAGAGATGAAATTGATATTAAAAATTTATGAGAAATCAAATGATTTAATTTATATTTGTAAGGGACAAAAAATATATTATAAATAAATAATTAATTAAAATTATAATAATGTAAATATACATGATAATTTAAAGTTATGATTTACATGAATATTTATTTTATATAATTCAACTTTTACTAAAAGAATTTTTAGAAAATAAAAAAATTTACTTGAAGGATGTGAAAATTGTATTTTTATCTTTTAATAGCTTTATTAACAACAATTAATCAAAAAACTTTTTATTTTAAAATTAAATTTATTTTATAATAATTTAATTATGTGTATTGTAATCATATACATTAAAAAAATTACACTCAACTATGATTTACAATTTTTTGTGTTTGTGTGTATAAGTATATAATTTTAAATAATTAGTTATAAATTCAAACATTTTATTTGTAAGGCAATATATACTTCAAAATGCATATTTAAAATTTATTGAAAATCAATATAAATTATTATTAATTATTTCTTTTAGTTTTTCTTTTTGCATTAGGTCCCTTATAAATGTAGATTATATCAATTTGATACCTCACATTATTTTAGTATAAATTTCATCAATTACATATTATTTATCTGTCATTTTAAAAACACCTCAAGAAAATATAATTACAACAAAGGGTAGTCAAATTGCCATGAACCAATCCTACCGGACTGTAACTACTTAATAATAAGTTGTTAAGTGTAGTTAAGTTTGTGATTTGTATTAAAATAAAAAAAATACTTATAATTAGCGAGTACAGTCAATTACGAGTATAATTCCACTAGCCATTTGTAATCAATTGAAAGGGCTCTTTTATTTTTTAATCACCAACATACACCAAACCTGTAACTAAACTTTTTCAATAGTAGCATGGAAGAAGAAGCTCATTATACAACATTAATGGCTCTGAGTAACCATATTTATATATTTCCCCATGATTTTCCCACAAATTATATAATCCTTTGACACTAGCATGATTTTGTTGCCTTTATATACTCTGAAAACAAACAACCTTAAAAAATATCTTAAAACACAAACCATGATTTGTCATTACTACACCCTATCTCTTTCCTCTAACCAATGTGGTTTGACTTTGGTCCAAACCAAACAAAAATGAAGTCATTTTAGAACGACTCTTAATCCATCAACTAACCCTTTAAAATCCCATTCGAGGTTGCCAATTCCAAAATCCCATTTCAATATCATTGGTTGCTGAGGTTGGTAATGAATCTTTGTTACAGTCATTTGTCAATAT
This sequence comes from Sindora glabra, assembly GCA_020226215.1. Lineage (NCBI taxonomy): Eukaryota > Viridiplantae > Streptophyta > Magnoliopsida > Fabales > Fabaceae > Sindora > Sindora glabra. The sequence goes on from CM035228.1 coordinate 73,311,977, forward strand.
AGCTAGCTTTTATGATAAAGCTTTTATTGTATTCTTTTTAAAATGTGATTTTCTATGAGTTACTAAATGGGATTGTAATTGGTTTACAAATGGATGACAAAGTGGGTGACATGAACTAAAACAAGAAGAAATTGTGAAATATATCTTATATCTATTGATAAGTGTAGGAAATTCATTTTCAATGTCAAGCTGGAAAAACAAGGAAGGAATGCACCACATAATTCAATCAAATCCGTTCTTAACCAATACAATTCGATTAGATCAATTTAGCTTGATCTAAAGTATGGATCCAATTAGTTTTGATCCAATTTTTTACATAAGTTAGTTTGGTTTGGTTGGTTGAGATTAAAATCCTAACCGAGTGTTACCCACTCTGACAATCTTTTTTTTTCAATTTTCTTTTTTTTCCCCCAAATTCAATCTTTTAATATCCACTCAACTTATTCATCTTTAAGTCATATATTTTCTTTATAGTGTAATACTCTATTTATCTTATATTTTTTTGGGTGTTAAGAAGAGTTAACGGATCTTCTTAACTTCAAAAGTAATACTCTATTTATCTTATATTTTGTTGAGTGTCAAGAAGAGTTAATGGATCTTCTTAACTTTAAAAGTTAACACAAGAGGTAAAACTTTTTTTCACATTTACAATCCAACACACAACTCTCTCTACAATCAATTTCCCTCTCACACATCAAACCATAAATTGGATCCTCATGTCAACCTGCTCTTCGAAGGATTGTTGGACATAAATGTAGTAAACAAGTTTGAATACCAATGCTGGGTGCCATTGGACCTTTTCACCCGACAAGAAAGACAACTTAATGTAAGAGAGCATTCATCATCTAATTCTTCCATTAATTTTTTGACTTAAATGTAATTTTATTTTTTTTTAAATGTGAATTGTGCAATTTTAATCCCTCTAATTTAAAATAACCTAATTTTGTCAATCTAAATATTTAATTGGAACAATTTTTATCCTACAACCAACATTTCATTAATGAGATAACGGAACAGTTGATGTGCCATTTTTTTTCTTTTTCCTTTTTTTCATTACTCTTCATTCGATGTCCTTTTTTTTATCTTCACGAATATCTGCAGAACAGAGCAAATAATCAAGCCATTACACGTCCAGAAGTTTCGTTAATGAACGACACTATAATTATATGGACTTAAGAGTTACACAAAGAAGAGGAAGCTCCAATGGAATGGTCATGCGAGGTGTTAAAAGCAACCAGTTGTTGAAAACAACCAGCAGACCAAGGGGGAAACCTAACTACATACTAATTACATCCCCTTAAATTTGCGGACAGTCTTAACAATACCTTTGCAAATGTCAAATATTCCATTTGCAGATAGTTTGCTCAATCAATCTCCAATGAAGGATACTTTTCCAACCCCTATGAAGATCTCTGTTTCACCGGACTTGGAATCCGAAAGTCCAAGAATGTAGCGTCGGATTCAGGGGAAGACGGAACTGGCAGATGATTCATCTGACAAAGTTAACAATGCTGAAGGCCAAGGCTGTATCTTAGCTTTCTCTGGGTTGCCCTGTTTCTGCGAATTATCTAAGTTTTCACAGATCAAGCGAGTTTGGCATCGATTGAAGAAAGTTGTGGCTTGTAATCGTCAAATTCACCATAGATATGAGTTCCTTAGTGCCGGAGATAAGGAAAATTGAGGCCAGCAAAATCTCCCCTATGATTATAAGTTGCGTTGTCGTAAGCCAAGGTTGCTTCCTCGGCAGTATCGAAAGTTCCAAACCAGAGACAGTTGCGATTCTTGGGGAGTCTGATCTCAACCATCCGCTAAAAGTTAATATTTTTGAAGCAATTATCTAACAAAGATGCTGTTTTTATTATCAGAAGCATAGCTATAAGCCTAAGGACACTGCTTCTCGAAGAACTCCGAGAATTGAGTTGGTGGGCATCCCTCACCCGTGTTGAAATCTCATGTTGAAAGTAATGTCGAATTCTTGCATTAGAGTGGAGTGACTAATTGAAATATTGCCAGACATAATTATGGGTATAACGTTTTCCTCCTTCTTGGCGCAGGTGCAATGGCTTCATTCCTCGCTCCCTTCTGCAGATATGTGTCTGTGAAAAGCAGTGAAGATGAACAAGAGACTACAGGAATGAAGAGTAATGAAAAAAAGGGAAAAATGCCATATCACCCATTCTGCTAAATCATAATCATTATCAGAGTGCTAGCTGTAGGATTAAAATTACTCTAACTAAATATTTAAAATAATTAAAATAGATTATTTTTAATTAAGGAGACCAAAGTCACATAGAGGAATTAAAATTGCATTTAAATTTAATATTTTAGTTCATTCTCGCTGCAAGTATTTAACAATGTAACAAATTTTGGTCACCCAAACATTGATGATTATTTTAGCTTAATCTGTTAAAACATTTGAAACTAAAGTAACGTTTAAGAGGAAGCCTACAAACAACAATGGAGAAAAAGTTATTATTAACGTACAGTATGATAGCACAAACAACAAAACTAATAAATAATTGCAAATTACCATTGAAATAAATACTTCTAATAAAGCAACAAGACGGAGGTAATAAGGATAATTAAAAACACGTAGAAATATATATATATATATATATATATATATATATAGAGAGAGAGAGAGAGAGAGAGAGAGAGAGGGAAGCAAAATTAAAGAAAGTTGGAAAATTTTGATTTAATAATGATAAATTTGAAAATTTTCAATATTGACGTCCGAGGCACCCCAATAGTTGTTGAAGTGGATGACAATAGTGGACAACAAAGGACAATAATGAAGCATTTTTTTTTTTAAATTGTGAAAAATTAACTTCAATAAGAATACCAAGGAAATGATTTTAATTCTATTGTCCATAACATGGGACTATATTCCCAATTAATTGAAAATGAAATCTCTAAGATGAGTAAGCAAATCACATTCATGATTGTATAAACAAATGAAACCAATCAATAAATGAATTTTATGAGCGTATCCCATTGATTATCTCAGTCTTAAGCAGGGAAGGAAGCAATTGATAAAAGAGGCGACACCACATTTTACATCTTGGTGGAGGAAGAAGAAGGTAGGCAGCATTTTTTCTGTTATCGATGGAAGCAAATGACAGAAGAAACATGAAACTAAAACGTTGACATTTTGTTTACTAATTTTAAAGATTCTAAGATAAATTATGTAAATCTAATTTAATTTTTATAAATTTACATCATATCGTGTTATTTGTAAGATGTAAGTTGCGGGAGCAAATATATTAACAACAATTTTTTATAAATAATTATGAATTATATGATAATGTATAATTTTCTTAAATCACTAGGTGAGACAATATTTTGAAGATTAAAGAATCAATGAAATTTTCTTTTATAAAGGTTATTTTCAAAATTTAAATCTTGATTCATTAATAAATAAAGTTCACTTAAAGATAATTATTTTTTACCTAATAAATGTTTTATTGGTAATAAACAATAAATAAAAAATTAATGATAAATTTTAAAACTTTATTATTTAAAGTATTTTTTATACTTTAGAGGATCCCAATTCCTAAACTCAATATATATATATATATACACGACTTGCTTTTTTAAGGTTTTCTTGACAGTATATAGTACAAATGGTTTAATGGTTTAATATCTTAAAAGAGCAAAAATTAAACATAAAATTAATTAAAGATAATAGATTTATTGATTGAGCTAATTCCAAATAATTAATTTAGCTTACAAAATTTAGATAAACTTTTATCTCCATATAATAATTTCTCCATCATAGTCAATTCAAATTCCAAATTTTTAAAAGCCAAACTCCAAATTTCCGAACCCTTTTTTCCAAAAACACAAACTTCAACCAACCACAAAATACGGAGAATAAGAGAAGATTTAGTCGGAGATTAGATTTGCTAGACTAATGCAGTCCTTCCGATTTCGATCCAAGTTTGCTATGCGCATGAATCAAAAGCGGCGCACGCACGTTTGTTGGCTAAGGTTGCTGCTGTCAGCTTCCGTTCTCCGTCTACCAACTCCCTTCTTTCACTTGCAATCACCTTTCCGTCCTCGGCTCCCTTGGAAGAACCTTCCACGCAGTCCCAACATTTATAAAACCTCATGATTCACTCAACTTCAAATTCAACTTTCCCAGTAAAAAAATCCTGTAGAAGACAAGAATTTTTCATTTTTTAATATCATTATTATATATGTTAAAATTCCCGACTGGGATTGCCGACCATTCAGATCATATGCCTTCTTGTCCAATACATTTCATTTTCCATTGTTTTTCAATTCCTCCCACAGTCGCCCCTTTTGATTTAATAATAATTATTATTATTATACCCAAATTTTCTAATTCTCTCTCTCTCTCTTCTCATTTCCAATAAACAAATAATTAAATCCACATGGCTTTGAAATTGAAACTCCCGAGGTTGTATTGGAGCCACCACGACCTTGCTGGTACTTTTCAAAGCACACTTCTCTTTTTGATGTTCTTTACCCTTTCTTGCATTATTATTCCCCAAACAGTGAAAAGTCGTCGCTTTTTTTTTTATCTGAGTTGCGTCCATTATTTACCTGAATAGATTCTGTTTTTGGGTATTGGAAAATGGTGTAAAATTCAGGGCCTTTTCAGTTCGTTTCCACAGAAAAGGTAGGAGCAGGAGGATAGCAGTAATGGCACCAACTGTGAGATTACCAGAAGTTGATGATGAATTGCACAAGATTTTGCAAGCTAAAATGGACCAAGTGCCCAATAGAAGGCGGGCTCGTGAGGCTTTCAAGGATATCCAGCTTGGAATTGACCATATACTATTTAAGGTATCGTTTTGGATGTCTTTTTTTAGACCTGTTTGTGTTAGTAGAGTTGGTGAATCATATCATTTGTTTAGAATTAACCACTGATGGCTTAATATTTGGTGGGTAAGAAGTGGAGATTGAACCACTTACCTTTGGTACTAAAAGATCGGACGCTCTACCAACGGATGGCGCACGCGGTTGTTGCCTAATATTGGGCTAAGAAAATTGTGTTAAGCTTGCACTCTTTTTAGTATTGAGACACTTGTTGGTTTGGTAGATGGCAGTTGGATTTGTTGGGTTTGGTATGGTTGACTTTGTGATTGCAAGTTTGCGGGCCATGAATAATATTAATAGGTACATGGGGACCTCAATGACTGTTAAGATATGTAGAGGGAGAGTTTGAGGTGACTAATCTTGAATAAATGCTATCCAACTGCTCAATAATCTTTAGCAAACTGAAATCCTGATAATTTAGGCTGAGTATTTATTTCGTCTTGAACATTCTGAGATGGGTCCTTTTTTGCAAGTCCCAAATTTCCTGTGTGGGACCTGCAAAGCAAAGAGAGGTCAAAGTTGCCGGAGCTCGAGCTCCGGCAAGTACTCTGGCCAGGTCCGTGCAGGGATGTGAGATTCTTCTGTAGAAAATAGAGAAGAGATGTAGAGATTGAGAAAAGACTTCTTGGTCTGAAAGTCTATCTAAAATGTATGTGCCGAGTTAAATTTATTTGTCCCTTTTCATTTATTTTTCCCTCTGTATGACACTCAACGCAATGATGTGCAATGAAGTTTGTACAATATCTAGTTGACATATACTTTCATATTCATCAATTTACGGACATTTTTACAATCTAGTATTTGGTGTCATCACTTGAGTGACATAGTTAATATATCTGCTATGGTACATGTACTTCCATTTATTGAAGTCTTTCTTTGTTTTAAATGTTGATATTATTTTCTTGCTGCCGGATTGTGTTGCAGACTCCATGTGATGGACTGAAAATGAATGAGGTAAGATCTCTAGACTAATACAGTCATATAAAATTTATATATGTTTCTTTTGAGGAGTTAGTTAGCTTCAAAATGGGCAATAGAATTTAGGTTGGCAATTCCATGTTCTATTTCACTGATATCACCCAATATGTCATGCAACAGTCATATGAGGTGAACTCGAGGGGTCTAGAAATCTTCTCAAAGAGTTGGCTTCCTAAGACATCTAGGCCAAAAGCAGCAGTCTTTTACTGCCATGGTTATGGAGACACTTGCACCTTTTTCTTTGAAGGCAAGTAGATGGTTTAACACTTGGCAGCGACAGGTAACTAGGTTGTGGTAGCTTGCTTAGTCCAATCTTCATATTTTTTGCAGGAATAGCTAGAAAGCTGGCATCATCTGGATATGGAGTTTTTGCAATGGATTATCCAGGATTTGGACTTTCAGAAGGTCTTCATTGCTATATTCCCAGTTTTGACCAGCTAGTTGATGATGTTGTTGAGCATTATTCCAAGATTAGAGGTACCTAAACTTGTTGCCACAAACCTTGCCTTTATCAATTGGCGAGGTGTAGTACTGACAAATTTGTTGAGTAAGGTTCAGTTTTTTCAGAAGGGATTAATATTCCCCCGCCCCTGGTCAACAGTAAATTTGTGTCCTTATGTTCCATGTACATTAGACATAAAGCGTTCTAGGATCCTACTTGTGCTTTTTGTTTTTAGTTTGTTACTCTACTGCAGTACAGTGATATTTTTTCTGAAACTGGTGTAATTGGAAAAACAAATCCGTTATAATTTCCATACTTTTCTTTTCAAGGAAACAATAAAACTTGAATCTTAACAGTCAATTTACGTTTGTAATGTTACATTGAAAACGAATTCAAACCCAATAGAGATTAGAAATACTGTTGATCCAATTTTCGGTTCATTTTATGTCAGCAAATGCAGAGTTCAATTCTCTTCCAAGCTTTCTCTTTGGACAGTCTATGGGTGGTGCTGTGGCTCTGAAGATCCACCTGAAACAACCTAAGGCATGGGATGGTGCCATTCTTGTCGCGCCTATGTGTAAAGTAATTTTTCTGAACCTCAATCTAATTAGAAGTTGTGCTCAGCTTTTCTCAGATCTTCTCTTGACCAGAAAACTTTACGTAGATTGCAGATGACATGGTTCCACCGTGGTTACTCAAGCAGATCCTGATTGGTGTAGCTCATCTTCTTCCAAAGCAAAAGTTAGTTCCACAGAAGGATTTAGCAGAGGCAGCATTCAGAGAGTTGAAGAAGAGAGAACTGGTCTGTACTTGCATTGAATTTCTTCAGTCACAGAAGGCCATGCTCACTCATTTCTCTCCCAAAGTGTTACTCACTGTACACTTGGTAGAATTTGATTTAAACTAACCTCACATATCTAATAACTCTTATCTGTTCAGATTCTGCCAATTGTTAACATAAATGCATTTAATTTCACAAAGTGCATTAATTTATTTTCAAGGATGAATGTTTTACCCTGAAGCTAACTGGGCATAGCAGCACCTTCTTTCTGCCTCTACTTTCAACTGGATTAATGTTCAAATCTATGATTTTACTTGTTTAGCAATCTGTATGGTGACAGTATTTGAAAGTTTTCTAATGTTTCTCTGCAGACAGCTTATAATGTTGTTGCTTATAAGGATAAACCTCGCTTGCGGACTGCTCTAGAAATGCTTAAAATTACTCAAGAAATAGAACAGCGATTGCAAGAAGTATGCTAATCTTTGACTTGTCTGCTTTATGTTCTTAAATATATGAAAAAACATCTCTATGCACCACTCTGCTAGGAATTCTAAAATATTTTGACGGGCTTCTTATGCTTGTCCATGAAAACATGGGACAAATATTCATCTCCATTTTGTAAAATGGAGATTGAAGCAGTGTCCATTTCATCCATGGGACTAAAAATTAAATGAAAAGTGCTATATTTTCCTTTTTGGGTTTATTGAAGCTTTAATGGATTTGGTTAGTAAAAAATTTTATGACAACAATTGAAAGAACTCACAAATCTCAATTCCTTTACTTCTATAAATGATGCGTTTTCTGAAGTTCCAGATGCTTAGAGCCATAGTGAAGTCATGAAATAATCTTGTCACATAGCACATGAGCCTTTCTATCTACTGAACTGGGGCTGACCGTATACAATTGCTGCACAACACTTTGTTGTGCTGCTCCAACTTCTGCCAATATCATAAATAAATATTCTTATTGATCACACTACTTAAGGGCACCCATGCTTATTATAGATCTTGGAGTTCTGATTAAATCTTATTACTTAAGAAAGATTTGGCTTCTTTAGTTGAGCTTAACATTATAGAAATCTTGTTTTAAACCGTGATTCTTATATTGCTTCCTCTATGTATAGCCTTGCAAAAAGATTTACTTCCATACTCTTTCACATGGAGTTGTGTGTTTTTATGAAAAAATTGCAAATTTTTGATATAATTTGCAACTTCTTATTTAAAGTTTGTAACTTTTTCATGTAAGTTGCAAGTGTTTAGGGTATAGGCAACATGAGGAGTCATACTTGCAATAACAAAGATATATAGGGGCTCCATGAAAAAGCTGCAAACTTTTATGATAAAGTTACAAAAATTTTATGAAAAAGTTGTAAGATTTTTTGAAAAACTTGCAAGAAATCGTACCATTGCTCCCTGAAAAGCAAATCCTTAGAAAAAATTGTGCTTCCTTTGTGTATAGCCTTAAAAAAATTGTTACAATTTCTGTTTTCTGGTCGCAATGGCCATGATTGCAGGTGTCTCTGCCCTTGTTAATCCTTCATGGAGAGGCTGACATTGTGACGGATCCTTCTGTGAGCAAGGCCTTGTATGAGAAGGCAAGCAGTTCTGATAAGAGGCTTAAGCTATACAAGGATGCTTATCATTCTCTGCTTGAGGGAGAGCCTGATGAAATAATTCTTCAAGTTTTCAATGACATTGTGTCTTGGCTTGATGAGCACAGCTCAATACATACTTCCTCTTCCTCCTAGTTGTGGTTTATGTCTCCATGTGTCTGTCATTATTGTTGGGAAGAAGGAAAATACATTGTTTTCAGGGAGGGAAAAAGGAAAGTTGTTATTGCATGTGCACATGTATTTAAAGCATCGAGTTTCGAAATAATATTTGTTTGTTTGAGTCAAATGTTGGATTGTTTGTAGGGTTTGTGTTGTTCATATTAGGCCATATATATATATGAGTTATTTTATATACAATGATTATGAGGGTGTTTGGTAAAGAGTTTTTTGGAGAGTTTTTAGTTGATTTAATAGTATTTAATTGTTTGATCGAATTTAACTGTTTGACAAACAGTTTATTCAATTAGTTAATTGACCATCAATCAGTTAATTTAAAAAAGTTAATAAACTCAGCATTTTCAATTAGTTTATTAATAACGGACTTATAAAAATACAAAATTATCTTTAAATAATATATGTATTTTTATTTATATTTTTACTAAAAAAATTAAATAAATTTATTAAATAATAATTATTAATTTCTATAAAGTATTTATGGAATATAATAATTTATTTTTTAAAAAATATAATAGTTTAAGAAATATAATAAATCTTTAATTATATTTTAGATTTATCATATTTTAAGCAAGTATGATTTAAAAAATTATTCAAAAATAAATTATTATATTTCTTAAATATAAATCATATAATAAATATAAAATATTATTAAATTAAAAAATATTTAAATAAATCATAAAATATATATGTGTTTTTATATATTATTTTAAATATAAACAGTTAATAGGAAAGAATTAATTTTATCAAATATTTTCACTTAAATAGTTAATATTATCAGTTGATCAAATCAGTTAATAAAATCAATTATTATCTAACAATTAATTAAAAGAGTTATTCACCCAATTATGTTTGATTTCCTATTTCACCAAAATGTTTAAATTGGACATTTTAGATTTGAATACATTCATAGCAGTATGTGTTGACATCGAGAGCCAAATTTATGTGAAAATAGGATTAGGAGATACTTAATTAGCTATAGGGCATATAGTTATCAATACAAATTGGGATAAATACATAGAGGAATTGTTAGAAAATTAATTATTAAAAAATTCATACATTTATCTCCATCCTTTAAATTTATTTTAACTTTTCTAGCTAACTAAAAAAAGTTTAAATAGGATCACTTGATATTATTACGTTTAGTGCGTTATGGCATTGGGATCCTCTAAAGTACATTTTATACTTTAAAGGGTAAAGTGTCAAAATTCATCATTAATTTTGATTCATAATTTTATAAATAAAAATAAATAAAAAAATTAATGATAAATTTTAGCACTTTATCCTCTAAAGTATTTTTTGCACTTTAGAGGAAAAGTTCTAAAAATACTTTAGAGGAAAAGCGCTTTAGAGGATCCCAATCCATATGTTACGAAGTTTAAATTTAATATATTGTTAATGAAAGATATCATGTTATTAAGTAGTGCAAATTTTCAACAAGAGAGTGTAAAATTTTATGAAATATTTATAAGATGTTATAAAAGAAAAATTACAAAATTTAATGAGTGCTCAAGAGAGTGCCGAAGCAAACCCATGATTCTATCTTTTCTCCTTGAATCTATCTTCTCGTTTGGGAAGCACAGTTTTTCTAGAGTGTGGATTTGTAGGGGTGGGATATAAGGATATTGGATTTTTGTTTTATTCGAAGAAATTATTGTATAGCGAGGAAGAGAACAACGGTTATACATTAAGGCTATGATTGGGGCTTAGTATGAGATAAGGCTGAGGCTATAAGTATATATTATCTTGTCTTAACAAAAGTTTGTTCATGCATCACATAGGATAATCTAATCTAGTTAATTATTTTATCCTCTCAATATAGAGTAGAATTATCATCTCCTTTAGACATAATATGAACCAATAAAATCCAAACAAATTTTCTTATTTTTTACTCTTAATTTTGAATGAGGATATTACAAAATAAAAAAAGAAGTGAATGGCAAATGGTGGGTTGTAAATTAGTGATAGATTATTGATTGTCATTATTTGTTATAATCATTGATGACCATCTATTACCAATTGTTACCGATTATTTTTTGACTATCACCTATTATCATTGATAATTGCTCATGCCAACCACTTACCGCTCATTAATAATTGGTCATTGTTACTTATCACTCATACTCATTCCTTACAATTGCATCACCTGTTGTTATCCAAATAAATAGTTTCTTAATATTATCTATATTATATATATTTGATAACAAGGAATAGAATACTTTACAACATCATCTGCTTGTGTATCAAATTTGAATGGTATTTTATTTTATTGTTTTAAGATTTAAATTTAATTCACTATCAATATAAATTAATTTCATATTTTCATTTATACATGTGTAGCCATGTCTGTCAATAAAAAGTATTAAAATATTCTTACTATTAGTAAAGAATTATTAATTTTTAATGACGTATCGTATATTTATTTTCTGATTGTGTAAATATAGCAAATTAAATTTAAATTCATCATTTCTTTTTATCTGATTTTATATTAACTATCATATTAACTTATCGTATCTTATCCGGCAAATGATTATGTCACAAAAAGGCTCCCCATATCACAAAGGATTTTCTATTTAGTTTTTTTTTTTTTTTGTGAGACTTTAAAAACCCATTGTCATGTAATAGAAAAGTTTGAAGAACTCATGTCCAATTAACATGTAAGTTTAGATTTTTTTTATTATTTTTAAGGCATTTTTTAATAAGAGGATATAGATTAAGGAACATTTAACTATATTGAAAATATGTTTTTTTTAAATATATATACTTTTACCTAATTTATTCTCTAAAATTTGTAAAAAAGTTGACAATGAATTACATAGAAATACATAATTTTTAAAAGTATTATATTTTTTATGCAATTAAATAATCTTTAACAAGTGCCTTCAGTGCAGTGGTTAACAGAACCACAATGATAATGATTGTTTTGTATGCTCTGTTGACACCCACGTCTGTGGAAAAATTAATAAGTGAAGATAGATGACAATCATGGCCGCGATGAGCATATATACCAATAACCTAGGTCTAAGGGTTTGTGAACAAATGCCCACACTGAAAAACTAATAAATGCTTCGTAAATTTTTCTAAAATTAAAAAAGATTTAAAAATAAAAATATTATCTATATTGATAAAAAATTTGAGTATTTTTTAGATATAAACTTTGCTCATTTTGAATTTTGAGTTTTGGATCACAACTATCTTTTTTATCTCATTTTATTTCACATTGCACCGAAACTCTCAAAAAAGTCATAAATATATAGATGACCAAAAAGTGTTACAAGGCATTAAAATGATCATAGAAGAGATTATTTAATGCAGTAATAACCATGCATTATGATGATCATAGAAAATACTATGTAATCGTTGAATTTTGTCCAATTTACGTAAGAGACATTGATGTTATATTGGATGAAGTCGAGAGAAGCGGCTTGAATTAATATAATGCAATTTGATTTGACCTTTTGAATTATTAAAGTTAAATGTTATATTGGTTGGTAATTTACAAAACATAACTGGATCAAATGCATTACAGATGATTCAATGAATAACTCTTCCTCGATTAAATGTGGGGGAGTCTTTCGAAATTCTTCAAATATCTGACTTTTGAGTTTTAGTAGATTTTTAAACTCTCTTACTGAGCTCATGGTTGAACCAATGGAGTTTCCACATGAGTTTGATTATGGCCCTATCGCATGGTTGGAAGAAAGTATAGTTTGAGCTTAACTCCCTTATGGCTCTATAGTTGGTGAAGAATAGTTGCCATGAAGCTCATTCTTTCAGAACTTTGATTGCCTCGATTCATCTTTTCATAAGGCAACCAGGGACAGTAAGAGTTACTCATTGTTATAGGGGAGCCAGCAATAATTGTTGATTGTCTCATGAATATGGCTTATTCTTTGGGTAATATGGATCGTTTGGCGTTTGAGTTTCTGTCCCCTCCTCATTGGCGTATTAGTTTAGTTTTTAGTGACATGATGAAAGTTGTTCTCCTCAAGTGTATTATTGTATCCTAATTAGGTTGTTGTCCGTTCTATCTTAAAATAATAATAACCAAAAAAAAGAAAAAAAAAGGAACATAGTTGTTGATACTTATGCTTATGTGTGTGGCTTTACATATTAAGTTGTTGGAATTGTTACATACACCTTAAACTAAAGAGTTGAAAACAACCAAGCAATTTTGTTGTTCAAAGGAAATTAAAGAGTTATTTTATCTCATAAATTTATTTATCTACCGAAGATTCTTGTAGTTGTAACCATTTAATTACATTATATTCATAACTCTCAAACTTTCATGGTCATTTACATAAGTTACGAGTTATTCCTTTCATTCTTTTTTATCTATCACTTTTTTAAGAAAATTTTTATTTTTTTTTATTTTTTATTTTAGAATTCTAATGAAATATTAAATATTTTTTTTTAAATTTATCATTCTCTTTCGTTAATAAATATTTTATTATTTTACATTATTAGTTAACTTAAATTTATTTTTTTATATTTTTTTATTTTTAATTATCTTAAATTTTGTATATAAAAGATAATTTTATAAAGCTCATTAGAAATAAATAAATTTAACTATTTTTTTAATATGTGTGAAATCGGTTAATAACGATAGATAAATAGAAATAAAGAAAGTATTACATAACTTATTTATTAACTACTAAAACTTTATTTATAACTCTATTTCATTTTTACGTTTTATTAACAACAATGTATTTAATAATTTCATTGATTACATAGTCTCATAATTGCAACGCATGAAGAAGACCAACCAGCTCCCCAAACAAGGTAAGGGCAGTAAAAAATTTCAAAAAACTAAATCAATTTGGATGTCCTTGCAAATTCTGCTAAGATTTTTTTAAATAAAAAATTTGTTCTCAGAAACTTGATAAATAATTAGATAATTGAAAGTGATTATACAGTGTGTTAAAATATTTTACATTGGCCAGTTATTAAGCCGCAAGTCAAATAGGTTGTACAGTAAAACGAAAAACAACCAGCATAGCCATCCAATAAAAATATAAGATAGTGTACAGAAAATGAATTTGAATAATTTCATTTAAAAAGAAAAATAAATACAAAATTTTTATTTATAATGAGACCTAAAATCCTTTTTTATAAATAACGGACTAAAAAAAAAATCTATGGACATATCTCTTCTGACACTAAAGAAAGAAAGAGAGAGAAAAATTATTCTATAGGCAACACAGCAGACAAAACGTGAAGCAAGTGGGAAAAATGAACGCTGCTCCCTTAATTTCGGCTGACTTTCTCAGTTTTCACTTTTCAGTGCCTTTGCCACCCTGTCTCCCACATAAATCCAACACTTTGAGTTAGTGGTTTGCCCTCTTTCCTTCTTTTTGCGTGTCCTTCACTTGCTCCCCTTTCCCTCAGTGGGAATATGGGTCTGTTTCCATCTCTGCATTACGAGAAATACTTGGAAGACATTTGTCAATTTTATTGTTTATACGTTAGTTTCATGGAACTTATATGTATTAAAATTTGTATTTTTTAATCTTTAAGATATTAAAAAATGTAACTACCTTCTTCTTCTTATTTTCTTTTGGGTGATATTTTTTTTTTGGTTGAATAAGAATAAGGATACGAATCATAGTTGTTAAATATTTCTGCTGAGTTATATATATATATATATATATATGAAGCTGCCAATGTTGTTGGCTGTTCTGCTCTGCTCTTGCTTCAGTGATGGCTGTCTCTTCTTTCTCCTGCCATTCTCCAATAGCATTCAAGGTAAAGTTTCTTTTTGTGCTTCCAATCTCATCTGAATCTTTACTTTTCCTTTTTCCTGTTTTACCTTTGGCATTGGACAAATTTCCGATTCTAGGCACATCGAATCATTTAGATAAATTTTAATATTATGAGCATTTTTTTTATCATTTAGGATCTGAACTTCATAGATCTAACGCGTGTTTCTCACAGCTATTTGATATATAATGGCTTTAACAGGAGTTTCCATAACAAAAATTGGTTCTGTTTCATTTTTACCATCTTTAGCCTGTTTTTCTCCAGGGAAATACTCATAACATCATATACACCGTGAGATTTATATCTTTTTCTAATATATTCCTTTTATATGTTATTTGAGAAATATATATAGAAACAACCTAATATTTGTTTTTATATGTAATTTTTATCTAATAACGGAATCTACCTCTCACATAAAATATTATTAATAAGACAAAAGGGGTGCCAGAAAACCTAAATTCATATTTTTGTCTCGAGTCATAGACATTTACAATGAGACGCATGCCCTAATTTGAATTGAACTTGTCCCACATACTTTATCACAAAAATCAATTTGACTCCGATGGTATATGTGTGCATATGTGATCGGAATTGTGGACGGAAAAAGTGTAAAAAACCACTGTTGTAGATTGTGTATCAATTCCCCAGAGTAAATCATTTTTTTTTTTTGGACAAATTAGTATAAATAATTTTGCACACTATATTCACAATCTAGCAATTTTGTGGGGAGCACATTTAAATTTGATATGCTGGCTGAAGATCAATAAACCTGAGTTCATTATGTTATTCTTCGTTAATTTAATATATAATTGTAGCCTCGAGAAATTTTCTCACAATTAAGATTTTATTCTATTTCTTACGTAGATTCATCACTTGGAGAAGACTATAAAACCTTGGGAAACGGTTGGAAAGGGGCAAAAATATACATTTGCAATCATAAGTAATGTTGCTGGGCTTTGCAATCGACAAATTGTGAGAAGCAGAGTCAACTTAAATGGAGACTGGAGTTTCATAGGAGGTTCCAGGGTTATTATGAAACCAAATTTTCAGACATTTGTTCTTAGTAGAAAATGCAGTCAAGTACATTCTTCATGTAATCCATTTTTCCCTTCTAAATTTGACTTTAGATATTCAGTTTGTTTATGACTTTAAATTACGATTACAGCTGCTCTACTCTTCCAAGTTTTTTTCCTTTTAACAATTTCATATTAGCAGAATTCTAAATGATAGTTATAGATGATGTTACCAGAAATCTTACTATAATTCCACAAATGTTTTGAACTATAAAACTGCTAGAGAATCACATTTGCAGCCATTGCAATGCAAATCACTAAAAATTAACATTTTTTTATATACTTTGCTACTCGCAATTTAAAACCGTATGTTTTAGTGTTCAAAATATGTGTCAGGCAGTGCCTGCACAAGAATTTCTTTTATGTAGGTGTAAGTTCGTTTCACCATGTCCCTATAAGCTCATGGATATAAGATGATTAATTTTAGAAATTATTAATTAGTCAGTTTATACAATTTTTTTATGAATATAGAAAAATATTAGTTGTAAGCAATATTTGCTAAATAATCCAATCATGGTACGTACTTTCGGAGAAATTAATATGAAAACATAATCATATTGCTAGTGTAAAGCAGCTTCAATAGCTATATGTAATTTCCCATTTTTAAGGGGTTCAATACAAAATTATTATACAATTTTGTGAAAACATCAAGTTTTCTTTAGGTGGAATTTCACATTATTTCTGGGATATTCAACATGATTTTTGTTGTACAATATTGGTTCCTTATATATTAAATTCTCTAAAGTATATGTTGCAGGGTTAGCAAATTCTGAACTTGCTAGTAATGTATTTACACTGGGAACAGCAGCTGTACTCCCATTCTACACACTCATGGTGGTGGCTCCACACTCTCATCTGGTATGATCCTATTTTACCAAATTCTAGAATTATTGGCATTTCAGTCCTTATGGTTCTTGACTATCTGTCTGGAAAAATTTTTCTATGACTTCTCTTTTATGGGATTTAGGGGTGTGCAATTATTCTCCTTGTTGAAAAAATATGTACTCTGTTTTTCACTCTATAGTTCTAAATTACCTTTTATAAAATTGATTGTTTTTTTAGTCTATCCAATGAGAGTTTCACCCACATGCTCATACATGACTAGAGAAGTATGGTTTTCACAAAAATATTTTTAGTCTTATCGTATTACTAAGATTTCAATATTAATTACTTTCAAATATAATCTTTTAACATCAAAGTTGAATGACTCCAAAACTTTAGCACTCTTAACATTGTAGTTACACTGAATGTTATCTTTGAAATTTTCTCTCTTTACCTAAAATCGTATGTATATATTAAATAATTTGTTACTCCTACAAACACAAAAAAACTAGTACTGAAATATATATATATATATATATATATTTCGAGCTTTCCCACCATAGTCAAGTGTGAAAGTCACACTCTTTTATTTTGTGAGGACAGTGAAATAAGTAATCTTGTTCCTTCTCAATTTTGTGCACATCAAGGTTTGGTTGCATTGTTAATTTACCTTATTGATTTTCAAAATGCAGACCAGAAAATCTATGGAAAGCAGTATACCTTATGTTGCAGTTGGCATTCTATATGCATATCTGTTGTACCTTTCTTGGACTCCCTGAGACAATTCAAATGATTTTTGCCAGTGAATACTTGCTACCAGAGGTGTGTATTCGACATATTCAGTAAAATTTGAGTGCTTTAACTTCTCAAAATAGTTGTATCAAACTTTGATTTGTGCTCTTTGGTTCATGCAGCTTAGTAGTATAGGAAAAATGTTCTCAAGTGAGATGACTTTAGCCTCTGCCTGGATTCACTTGCTGGCTGTAGATCTTTTTGCTGCAAGGTTGTGCTCTTATTTTTTTCCCCTAACTATCTTTCTGTGCATCTTTACTAACTTTTAAGCAAAGCTGCTTGCATATTATCCATCAAACTTATGGATATTGTAGAACCTGAGTTAAACTAACTCTTGTATATTTAAAACATATTTTTTGTCCACATGATGCACGGCTTAGTTTTGCATCTGATGTGGGTGTAAGAATTAAGCATGTGTTTAACATAGAAGAAATTCTTACTTACTCTTGAATTTCTCACTCTTGGAGACGAGAAATATGCTTATAAATGTAGGTGGACTGCACTTATGTAAGACACACATAATTGTGGGCTTCACCTACGCATGAGTCTATTCTCCTCTTGTAGAAGAAGGAATTTTTCTTACTCCAGTGATAGAATAAAACTTCTCTTATGGAAATGTAGCTTGCAGTAATTCAGTTGAAATTATTAACCATCTATTAATATTAAGCCCAGATGAATTATTGTGGGTCTTATATCAATGGATGGAATTTACTACAAACAATTATATTTTTTTAGGTAAATGAGACCAATTTGACTTAAACCATGTTGTGTGTGTATGTGTAATCTTTCTCATATATGTGGGGTCAATCTGACTTAAACCCCGTTATGTCTTTGTGTGTATGTCTGTATGTAGCTTCATCTATTACGTAAGAAAATATTTTTCATATGAAAATATGTTATATTGATAAAAAAAAAATGATATACTGTTTGTATTTATAACTAAAAAATTGATATCTAGAGTTATAATAATAAAAAATAAAAAATATTTTTTAAAAAGAGAAATTTATTTTTCCTAAATTTTTAAACATTAAAAAGATAAAACATTTTTACTCATTTTAATATTTAACTAGCATTTTTCCTCACTTTTTCCTTGATTTCTTCGGTAATTCTTTGAGTAACATAGTTTTGGTGATGAATCCAGGCAGGTTTTTCTTGACGGAGTGGAGAAGGAAATTGAGACTAGGCATTCGGTTTCTCTTTGCTTGTTCTTTTGCCCCATTGGGATTTTAACTCATGTAATCACCAAAGCAATGATCAAAACAAGCCGAAAAGAGAAGCATGGCTGCTAGCAGGAACACATTGATTAGGAGCCAGACAAGGCTTTCACTGCAAGTTGAGGAATATGAAAACCCGGGTTTAAGTGAAATATACATAAAAATCTGATTTGACAGTTTTTTTTCTTTTAATAATCTTCCATAATTGGAGATTCCCTAACATAGACATGTTCAAAGATCAATTTTAAAGGGTCACGAATAATCCGCAAAAAATAGTTCCCCTTGCTTCATGCAAGGATAAAGAAATTGAGCATATTACATGAAACTACCAAATAATGATCCTGTAGAAAGGAAAATAATGACCTCGTAGGTTAATTGCACGGGTTAATCTTCCCAAAGAACAGATAAAACATCAAGAATTATGGAATTCTCTGTCAAATCCAGCAAGATCTGTACTTCTAGTTCCCAGAAGTGGACGATAACAAATCTTCATGATGTACAAATCTACTAACAGGGACTAAAATTAACCACCATTTCTACAACAGGTGCTGCAAATGGAAACTGCTGATGACAAAGTATTAACTGAAGACAGCAAGAGCCTTATGCACCAGCTGAGTGCATCCTGTTCGAGTACTCAATGTGCCTACTAAGAAGGACAATTTTAAGAGGAGAAAAATATAATTAAGGGTCAAATTTGTATGGTCATAATTCGGCCTATCAAATAACAAATACGTGAAAGGATTAGATTCGCTTTATACTGAAAACCATCTCAATTTTTTTTTAGTTTCGATATCCATTGCTATATATTTGAGACACTTCCTATGTATTTGCATATACGGGCGTTGTTACAACATATTGACCTACACTACTTGCATACGTGATTAAGTTTCTTATTAATTTTTATTTTATTTTTAAATACGTTTACGATGTCTCCTTTATGATGCTTCACTATCTATTACCAATGAATTCTGTTACATACTTTCGGAAATACGTAAGGAGTGTATCCCACTGTTCACTCGAAAAAGTGAACGATACTCTCCAAAAACAAAAATGTATAAAGCTCTTCTCATCACGAATTGCAATGCACTCTGCTTTAGTGGACTGTTCGGAAAATGGCGTAGGTACTCTCTCATGCCAGCTTCCTGGGAAAAATATATGGCATCATGCTATAAATATATACGGTGTATTAGAATATCGTTAATATATTATTTTATAATTTATTATGAGAGATTATCAACATAATACATGATTAAACTTAAAAATAATACTATGAAAAATTCAATTTCTAAAAAAAATAAATATTTTTATTATTGAATTATATTTAATATTTTAAAAATTATATTTTTAACTCACTTATTTTAATATTTTAAAAAATAATCTAATATAAAATATTTAATTTTTAAAAAATTAAATTCTTTATAATATTATTTTAATTTTAATATCCTATTGCGGTGCGCTGTAAACTTGAAAGAGATGAGACCATCAAGAAATTTGGCACGAGAATTAAGTTTAAGCAAAGCCAGCAGGGCCCAATAAACTAGGCCTGCACTATTTTTGGGCTCGAATGGCAGAATGGGCTGACGGAGCCATGTTATTGGTCATGACATCCTCAACACCATAAAGCAGGCCCATGGAAACATTTGGTTTTCGTCGAAGAAGTTCATCCTGCCTGACCAAAAAGAAAACGAAGTTAAATTTTCTATTAATTAAATTCAACCATTTGTTTGAGTTGCCTCATCACTTTCTGAACAAGATCAATTTGAATGAACATAAATAGATGAGGTAAATGTAGCCTCATCGCATAATCCACATGCCAATGTGATCTGATGTTATCTGTTGCTTCTAATTAACTACAAAATGGATAGCCATAATACTAATTAGCATATTACAATGTGAGTATGGCTCTTCCTGGGTTTGCCTTTACCACTCCTCAATTAATATGTTTGTTCCTACATCTTTTAGCATAACACTCGATGAGATTTATTAATTTTGAGCATTTTTTAAAAGTTTAAGAGCCTTTTTCTACTGCAACCTTTTTGTAATACAACAAGATGAACCTAAAGTATTTATGATTCAGAATACTTGGAATTTGATTGATGGAGGAAAGGATTTGTTTAGATAAGACAACATAATTATTGTGACAAGTAGAGATAAGCAATTGTTCCGTTATGTAGCTAGTGATAATATATATAAAGTTGAGGCATTAAATTATGATGAAATTCTTTGACTTCTTAATATCAAGGCGTTCAAATAAAAAAATCCTGAAAAAGAATGGATTGAGCTTTTAGAAAGAACAATAAGATACGTCCATGGTAATCTATTAGGACTAAGAATTTTGAGGTCAACACTTTTTGAATTACACCCTAAAGAACAGAAAAGTATATTAGAAAGACTTGAAAAAATGCCTTGCAAAGAAATTCAAGAAGTATTGAGATTGAGTTATAATAGACTTGATTTTGATCATAAAATTTTTTCCTATTCTTGTGTTTTTCCACTTATAAGTGGAATCACTTAATACAATTATCAAAGTGAAAATACTACTCAATGCTTTTGATTTGTCAACTTTTTTCCTTGAAATTTTCTTCCTTTATCCAAAATCTTATGTGTATATATTAAATAGCTTGTCACTCCTATGATCACTAAAGAGTAGTACTAAAATTCTCAATACTACCAACAATATATATACATATATATATATATATTTCGAGTTTCACCATCATAATTAATTATGAAAGTCACACTCTCTTGTTGAATGAGGACAATGAATAAGTAATCTTGTTCCTTCTCAATTTGTGCACCTCAAGGTTTGGTTGCATTGTTAATTTAACTTACTGATTTTCAAGATACAGACCAGAAAAATCAATGGAAAGCAGTATACCTTATGTAGCACTCGGCATTCTATATGTGTATCTGTTGTACCTTTCTTGGACTCCCGAGACAATTCAAATGATTTTTGCTAGTGAATACTGCTACCAGAAGTATGTGTATTCAGTAAAATTTGGGTGCTTTAACATCTCGAAATAGTTGTATCAAGCTGTGATTTTGTGCACTTTAGTTCATGCATCTTAGTAGTATAGGAAAAATGTTCTCAAGTGAGATTACTGTAGCCTCTGCCTGGATTCACTTGCTGGCTGTAGATCTTTTTGCTGCAAGGTTGTCCTCTTATTTTTTTCCCATAACTATCTTTCTGTGCATCTTTACTAACTTTTAAGCAAAGCTGCTTGCATATTATCCATCAAATTTATGCACATTCTCAAATAGATGAGATCAATTTGACTCCAACCATATTATGTATGTTTGTTTATGATCTTTCTTAAATAGATAGGCCTAAGTTGACTTAGATTGTGCTTTGTGTGTGTGTGTGTAAAAGGCTCTGTCCATTTTGTGAAAAAATATTTTTTTATAAGAAAATATCATTTGAATATATATTAATAAAAAAATGATATATTACTTATATTGTTTAAAAAAATAATATCTAGATGGATAATAATAAAAAGCAAATATCATTTAAAAAAATTATTTTTTAAAATTTCTTCATATTTAATATTAAATAAATAAAATATTTTTTTTATCATTTTAATATTCTATAACTATATTTTTACAGAAAATACCTAACTGTCGAAACATACAAAGCTAGATGGCATTTTTCTTTACTCTTTCCTTGATTTCTTCGGTAATTCCGAGTAACATAGTATTGGTGATGAATCCAGGCAGGTTTTTCTTGACGGAGTGGAGAATGAAATTGAGACTAGGCATTCGGTTTCTCTTTGCTTGTTCTTTTGTCCCATTGGGATTCTAACTCATGTAATCACCAAAGCAATGATCAAAACAAGCAGAAAAGGGAAGCATGGCTGCTAGCAGGAACACACATTGATTAGGAGCCAGACAAGGCTTTCACTGCAAGTTGAAGAATATGAAAACCCTGGTTTAAGTGAAAGATACATACAGATTTGATTTGACACTATTTTTTTTTTTTAATAATCTTCCATCATTGGTTGTACTCTCTCAGTTTTCTCCATTAATCTGGCTGAATTCATGGCACAGTAGCATACCAAAAACAGGAAAAAGGAAATATATAAAAGAAGGATAAATTACATTCACCTTCATAAGGTTTAAATTAATTATAGTCACATTCTATGTCAAAAAATATGCACTTATATCCCTTATTTCTGCTGCAAAAGGGACGTGAATATTGGTTTAAAATAGAATTAAAGAGTAGTGTATATTTTTTACAATAAAAGAGTGTAAGTATAATTTGTCCCAGAAAAAAAAAAAACTCAATATAACCCTGCATATTTAGGAAGTTGCACCAATTGATCACAAAGACATAAATAACGACAAACAGTTTTATTATAAAATTACAAATAAATGTGAAAAAACTTGATTAATACAGTTTGAATCTGACATAGAATACAATTGTTTATCTGCAATATTCTAAATATATCATCATGATCTATGTTAATCAACTCAGCTGCTGCAACTCCCAAATCTTCTCACCCTCTCTCTCTCTCTCTCTTATTTTTTTATTTTTTATTTTTACATTAACGGCAAAAATATTTGAATATAAAACTTTCAAAATACTCCGCAATATCTTCTTCATCACTTAACCACCACCTAAACTGAAATCAGCAGGGCTTTGAAACATTGGGTCTGCATTCTATTCACATACAGGTTAAGGAACTCTCCTTTCAAAAATAGGCAGCACTTTCTCATTCAATGAGCATATGCGAGTCAAAGAAGAAGGGGTTCTAGCAAATGCGATATTGTCTATCTATCTTCTTTTGGTCCTTTTTCCCCCCTGTACTTGTAGCCCTGTAAGTATATATCCTCATAGCCTTTCCTCTGATAGCTGTAGCTGGAATGTCATTGCAACAGATTTCGGATTCTTTCATGTTAGTTTTGGTTATGTTAGTTTCATATTGCAAAAATGATACACTGATAGTTGCAACATTTTTGTACGCAACGATACTAAGAAATTTGCCAAAAATTGTCTCTCTCCGAGATAAAACTAAAATAACCAATACTAACACAAAAGAGAATGAGGGAGGAAAAAAGGCTGGAAACAGGAAAGAAGCAAACAAAGAATAACCTGCCCTTTGGAATTCAAATAATTTTGTTTACACAGTAAAAAATATATCAGAGATTCACTAACAGAGACATGTTCAAAGATCAATTTTAC
This sequence comes from Sindora glabra, assembly GCA_020226215.1. NCBI lineage: Eukaryota > Viridiplantae > Streptophyta > Magnoliopsida > Fabales > Fabaceae > Sindora > Sindora glabra. The sequence goes on from CM035228.1 coordinate 73,335,649, forward strand.
AGGGTCACGAATAATCCGCAAAAAATAGTTCCCCTTGCTTCATGCAAGGATAATAAAATTGAGCATATTACATGAAACTACCAACTAATGATCCTGTACAAAGGAAAATAATGATCTTGTAGGTTAATTGCACAGGCTAATCTTCCCAGAGAGCAGATAAAACATCAAGAATTATGGAATTCTCTGTCAAATCCAGCAAGATCTGCGCTTCAAGTTCCCAGAAGTGGAAGATAACAAATCCTCATGTTGTTTAAAACTACTAACTGGGAGTAAAATTAACAACCATTTTTCCAACATGTGCTGCAAATGGAAATTGCTGATGACAAAGTATTAGCCAAAGACAGCAAGAGCCTTATGCATCAACGGAGTGCATCCTGCCCGAGCACCCAATGTGCCTATTAAGAAGGACAATTTTAAGACAAAAAGAATATAAGCATTAAGATATTCAAATCATGCCACGTTCCTCAGGAAAGGCAGATTGGTATATGTTCAGAATTGAAGAGCTGTTTATTAATTTAAGCAAAATTTTCAACTTCTGTCCACCCATCTTTCAGTGGAAAATTGTAAAATAATCTTTTTTGACTAATTTTTTTCAGAATATATTGGTAGAGAAATATATAAAATCTTATCTCAACTTGGGAAAAATCAGTAGCTTCCAAGTCCCAAGGCTATGTCATTGTGGTTAACTCAAATGTAGTTTGATAAGGTTACTGGAAAGCAAGTGATTAAAATATTTTTGCCTACAGTAACATGACAGGCAAAACGATAGTGCTTGCCTTGGTGAATTAATGAAAGACTCCTCCTTTTTTTTTTGGCTATTTTCTTTAAAAGAAATATTCCTCATTTTTCCAAGTCTTCACTTTCTAGTCTAGGTAGCTACTGAGGTTCACTCCTATATTTCCATTTAAACGCAAGGAATCTGTTTTTCTTGATAAAGCTAGAAACTAACAGAAGAGAGGAAGAAGTGATACAGAGCAGAACAATAAGGTATCATTTTTAGCCAGAAGAATTTAAAAAGAAAATTGGGTATCAGCCTTGTCATATGATATAAATAACCATGCTCAACATTGCTGCCAATTAATTGTTCCACAACTAGGATAATAATAATAAAAAGCCTCAGGCCAGACACACAGATACACCCAAAAGTAAACAATTAGAAGAAAGAAACTCAAAATTGACAATTCAAGTTGAATGGTAGAAATGAACATACTTCAAGTAGGAAGTGGGGACATCTTTATTTGCTCTCCCAATTCTCCATTTGGCAAATCTGAATTTCCAAAAGAATCTTTTCTATTGCGCTCCAAAGCAGTTGCTTCATATATCCCTACATGACATCATTACAACCATGATAAACATTTAAGATAACTAAAATTACTGTAGCAAAAATACAACAATAAGGACATGGTATTGATGCACATTATAAGTCCATCACTTCGTATTCAGGCTGTGATCATATCCTATAATAAAATTTACAAAATTGGATGTGAAAATGAGGGTACATTGTAGTTCTGTTCATCCAACAGGGATCATTCATTTACAATTTGTAGCTCAACAATATGAACTTATGCCTATATAAATAACAAATAAATGTTGTTTTCAAGAATGAAAGACAAGTATTGATGAAGGATGTTGATCGTAAATATATACACAGCACATACCAAATCCTAATATTAAGCAGCAAACCACAAAGCCTACAAGAGAAAAATCCATCTCGTAGGCAAGCTCCATCAAGATGATGCATGATCCAGCTACCATCAAATGCCTTGGTGAAGAAAAAACCATGTGCAATCTACAATTAAGAAGGACATTTTAGCTAGATTCAGAAAAATGGAGCACCCTAAGCCTAAGATCATTAAAGTCTCATTTATCTTACCTTATATGATAAACTATTTTCAGGTATAGTTTAAAACTTAACCAGATTAAACTTTTGTGGAGTTTTGATAAATTTATTATACCAGCATAAATTCTAGACAAAAATTATGGTGAATACTATATTAACATGGAACTATAATAATATTATAATGACTAGGAAAAGCATCCAAATATTCATCATGTGCAACACTTTATCTGATAATTTTAATAGTGCAAGAGAAATACGGTAAACAATGAGAACACACCATCTTCGACTCACGTAATCATTAGTTATGGTCAGCCTATATCATGACATACCTCTCCTCAGCTATGCTGTCAGCATAAAATATCAAAACATTTCCGAAGAGAACAGTGCTCAAGAAGGTCCATGTAGAGAATGGCAACTTTCCACTGCTGCTAGAAGGTGATCCCTGAATTGTTCCGAGGGGGAATTAAGACAAGAATCTATACTAAAACAGACTTAAGACCAAAAGTAGAATATTCGAAAGTAGAACTCACAATGATCATGTTCCACATAGCAATAGGAAACATAAAACATGTTGCAGAAGCGATAGTCAAAGCATGGAGACGTCTTTTGAGTTGATTCTGAGAACATAAAGTGTTCAGGGTCAAATGTTAGGATATACATAAAGCATCTTACACCAGCAGTCGTGTTATCACCTTAAGAGAAACACGTCTTGCAATCACCCTTCTCAATGCCGACAATATGCCGGCAAAGATGGGAACCAACATTGCTTTCAATCCTAAAACTTGCTCAGTCTGTGTCTCAGAATCATCTCTATCTTCCCATGGTATCTTTCAGTTAAGTTTCCAAACTTATGGAATGGATGAAAAAGAATGACATTTGACAAATGAGAAATAAGTACAGGGAAAGACACATTAAAACAGTAAACATAATTTAGGATATAGAATGGAGAATATGTTGCTGTTGCCCACCCTTCAGATAGCAGATAAAAAGACGCCAGCATTGCAATTAGGCCACCAATCTGGTCCAAAATAATGTGTTACCAATTTGATCAAAGAAATATGAGATTGATAAGGTTATCCAACAGAAGGACAGAACAGACCCGTCAATCCCTTTATATAATTCATAAACAAAGATCTGTGGATACAAGTGGGACATATTTGTTTTATTATTTATTTGTTTATTTTCCTTTTAGCAAAGAAAAAAATTTAACAACTGGAACATATTTATATCCATGACCAACATCTTGCATGAACAAATGAACGGATGCAAAGAAAACAATAAACAGGACAGCTATTAGGCATTGTCAAACAAATTGCAAAAACAAAAAAACATCGCAACAATTACAAACATAAAGAATCTTATACATTTATTTGATGTATTTGGAGCACAGGTACATTTGTCCAGTACATGTTATGGCATGGCTATCTGAATATGCTACCTTTTTCCACAAATGGCTTCCCCTTCCATACAATACTGCAGAAAGCACTCCAAGGACAGCACCAGAATACTCTGCCAATATTGCTCTACATTAATAAAAGAAACAACAATTACAATTAGTGCATAAGCCACACAGATAACAAAATCCAGTTTGGAATCATAAAACAACATTGATTAATACAAGGTTAAGAGCTTCAAGAAATAGTTATATTATGGTGGTATGTGATTTGAATGTGCTCCAACAAACAGGATAACAAGGCTCCAAAGAACTGAGCTTTTTGCCATGTGGCACTTGGATGCATTTAGTTTTGCTAAAAAATATTAGTTTGAGTTTAAGATTGTTGCCACAATGTGTTCAAATAATATTATTTATGTTTTCCAGAAGAAAATTGCATGTATTATATTTTCAGCATCTTGGTTTATATATGAATCCTTAGCCAAAATAGTTGCCATTGAATCAAAGCTTTGATCCACAAACATTTATATTAAAGTTGATGTATTTTGTAAACCCTGCACTACATAGTCAAATTATCACACAAATTGAAACATCTTATCCAGACTGAATGACTATACTTAAATGAGTATTCTATAAACTGAAATAGATGAATCTTGAAGATAATATTGCACAGCAAGAAACCAACCTAGCTGGTCCACATGATTTCAGCCCCTTTCCCCACAAGATTAGATACAAAGCAGTTATACCACCATTTATTATAGAAGGCACAACCTGAAAAACAATTGGTACTAGTAAATGAACACAAATGCCAGGATAACCTTCATCATGTCTTTTGTTAATTCTCCCATGTATTACATGCAGAAACAAAATTTATTTTACCTGTGTATTAGATAGTGGTCTACCCTTCCAAGGCTTCTGTAAAATTAAAAACAATATGGCTGCTGGAACCAAGCATGAAAACAGGAAAAGAATAACTGAAGCTCCTGTCTGAGTTAAGTAACGGTACAAAGAGTATATTGACCATATTCTCATGAAATTTGCAATGACATGGATGATTTGCAAAGGTGTATGCCTACAAAAAAAGAAAAGGTTCAATAGATTATTAACCACATCATCAACATAATAACTAAAAAGAACAAACATGAGTTTAAAAACTTCAACATAGAACCTCTTCTCCAAGAATCTAATGACAATGAAGAAACTCCATGCATAAAACAAGAAATTCAGTCATGTGCATGGCACAGTAAAAGGCCAATAGCTAAAGTAATAATGTATAGACAAAAGGGACCGCGCACGACACCAATAGAATAATGCTAAATACAATTATTTTGCCTTCTTGTGTGATATAAAGTAACCCCACTTAAATACACTTACTCAGATCCGCCTTTAGCATAGTGACTGACAATTTGTATGTAATGCTAGTTCAATTAGAATTCGATCAATATTACTTTGAGTGATCCACAAAGTAATCCACTAACTAATGGCAACTAATAAGTCGGCACAACAAAATCAATATGATTTTGAGCTGCAAGAATACCCAGCAAACTAACCAGATAGCAAAATCATTTGCTGCCTATCTTAACGCAACAGTGGCACTATAACCAATCGAGAGGACCAAAGAAACATAATTCCACCTTTCAACCTTAGAAGCTGAAGAACTTCTTTAGAAATTCAATTTTTTGTCAAAGGATTTTCACAACTCTTCTTCAATATCCTTAATTTATCTATTCCAATGTCCAAAAATAGTCTCACCAGACGAATTCATTTTCCTTTTCCAATCTAGCAATAGGCTATACCGAAAAAGAAAGGAAGAAGAAACACAGCAAGAAAGAAAATAGGGTTTACCTGAAATGAGTAGACCCTCGATCTTCTGAAATTGAAACTTGGTTTGGGGACATCATCGTTTCGGGAAGTACTAGAAACGTTAAGCCTATATTGTCGATCTTAATGACTGAATTAAAGAAACCTCACTCACAAGATTTTACCATTTCGCTGCCTTGCATTCCAGATTATGCTAAATCATATAATCTGACAGAATCGGGACATTGACGAAGCTGCACCTTGGGAAATCGTAGCGTGTAATAGAGGTTCAGAGTTCAGACAGTCTTACATCTGCAAAGGAGCAAGCCCGTTATCATATGGGCTGCAGATGGGCTAGGGTTTTGGCCCTCGTTCGGTTGAAGAACGTAAACTGCAAATTATATTTTGAATGTTGTATTTTTTTTAACACAAGTGCGAGTTTCATATCTGTAAAATATCTTCAAAATAGTAAATACGTACTCTTTAACCACTCGGTGAAGTTTAGTCGATAAAATCAAACATTTTTAGTAATTTTAGTATTTTCGAGAATATAATTCTCAAATATTTAATTTTTAAAAATATAATATCACTATATTGGTTCAATTAAAATATTTTTAATAATATTATTAAATTCTCAAAAATTTATTTATTTAAAATTGGGTGATACTTGGCAATAGTTACCAATAATAAATATAATAGATTGTAGTGACGATGATAATTAATGATAATAAATGGTAGTTAATGGTGTTCATCGATTCTAAGTGATGGCGAATAATAATTATTAGTAATAAGTAATAATTAATGATGGTTACTAATAATAGACAATGATAAATAATAATTAATAATAGTGGGTAGGGATCAATATTGGTTAATCATAGTAAGTAACGGTAAAATAAAATGATGGTAAGGTTTTAATGGAATAGTAGATAATATTTTATTTATATAAGTAAAACATTCTCATATCACTAAAATATAGGATACTATCAGAATCCATTTTCTGAGTAATCATAACCAACATGAAGACATCATATAAATATCCTCACAAGTCCTTTCTTAACTTTTTTTTACAAAATTTTACTATTTTCTAAAAACACACAGCTCAGGGAAAATTTTATATGGATATTTTTTTTATTAAATACGTATCTTTTAGATTTGGAAATTCCTTTTTGGAAAGCTCTAATAATTTATAAGTGTTCAAGTGGACACATTAAAGAGAAAATTTCGAGAATTTAAGCTACTTTGAAAATTAATGGGTAATTGCAGATGTGTTTGTATGTATTTTTTTATTTTTATTTTTAAAAATTATTCTTAAATGTTATTTTTAAAATTTTTGTCCAAATTCAAGAAAAATAATAAATAAATAATGTTTAGTGAAGCAAATAAGTAAAAATCTTATTTAATTACAAAACTGCTATCAAGAACTAAAAAAAGTTCAAAAAATATCTAAAACTTATTCTTTTTTTATTTTTAAAATAAGAATTTCAAGAATGATTTTTTTAAAAATATATTTTAAAAATATTTTCTCAAATAGAAATTTTTTTTTAAAAATAAAAAATTATTTTTAAAAATAATAAATAAATAAACAAACCTTACATTTTTTAATATCTTTTTTATAGGACATTGTAGTGTATGAGAATTTTGTAAATATGATAGTACCATTTTATGGGTGAGTCCATGAGTTTCCATTTCTTTAAAAAGAAAAGATCTTCTTGTTTGAATACAAATTGAAAACAAACCTATGATGTGTTTTCTTCAAAGATTGTGAAAAATAGCTACACTAGGAAATCATTTTAGAAAATTTAGGATAACTTTTTCTTGATATTTGAATGAAAATCAGTATCATAAAATTTTTACTTCTTCCTTGAGAAAAACCACGATCTTGGTTTTTGCTTAAAGGAAAAACAAAATCGACTTAGAAACTTTAAGAACATGTAGATATTAAAAAAGAAATAAGGTGAAAGTATGATTAAAATCTTTGATTTCATAACATAGGTCAAAAATAGATATAATATAATAAGATTAAGTTAGTAAAAATTCAAAAATTTAATAATAATTATTTAAAATTAAATGACTGTTTTTAAAAGAGTGGGGTTATAATTTACAGAAAATAACTCCTTCAAGATTTTTCTTATGAAAGATTCTACTTAGAAAAACAAAAATCTTTTAAGAAGAATTTTATAACAATAAATTGAGGAAGTTCTTAAATTCACTTTCACTAAAATTTGAAGATTTTTACAGAAAACTATTTCCTTATTTCTCATGATGTTCGTGTCCATGTAATGAGAATCTATCAAGTTTTTTTATTATTGTTAGAAGTTTTACCAAATTTTGAAATCCTTTTTATTTTTGCAAGATATGAATTATGCAAATAGTACCATCGAAATAGCAAATAAATATGGATAAATAAATTGATACAAAACAAGATTTGGATCTTATGATCCGTACATGATTGTTAAGAGTTCATTAGGCTTACCACATGTGCCTTAAATAATTATATTGAACCAAATGAAAATAGTAATAGTGAACATACTATAAAATAGCATATGATTTAACTCATTGTTGGCCGTGATTGCAAGGGCTTAATTAGAGAAAGGGTGGTTCTGTTAAGAAGCTAGTGTAGCACATATGGTGAGGGAAAGGGTATAACTACTGGTGGTTGCCACAGGATGGGCTATGGAATCAAAGTTATTGAGGCCTCACAAAAGGTATATGGGTCACTGGTGGGACCATTGATATTTAGATAATACTAATTTGCATAGTATACATCTAGAAATGAGGGACCACATCGATGGAGACTATATTCATATGATGTAAATAAGCAAGCCTATCTTAAGTAATGCTTAAAGTAAAGTAGAATTCCAAATTAAAAAGACCTTATTGAGTTATATAAGGTCTTTAATAACAATTAGTAATAAATACATGAGCATCCATTTAAGGAAAAAAGGTATCTAAACAAAACTTTTTAACCAATGAGTTAAAAAACTCAATAAATGGCTACTTAACCCTTATTCTAATGGGTTTTAGCCAGAAAATATATGTATATATGTATAAAAGAAAATTTTACTAGAAAATTATAATAATATATTCATGTATTTATTATTATTTTTTATTGAAAGAAAATAAATGGCAATAGGTATATAGGTTATCTATTTATTACTCTCATCATTCTTGTTTCACTTATCACATTCCTTATCCTTCCATCCACAATCATCCTCTAGTATAAAAGAGTCTCGAGTCATAGATTCCTCCACACATTTCAAGATAATATATATCTCTTCAAGTAGTTATAGTGAATACAACCATATACACTTTAAATACTATTTGGAATATTAGGCTAACCATCATAGGCTTTCATTTCATATTAGGGTAAAAATATCATCCTTTTACCATAGTTATCATTTAAATGGTCCAATAAAACTTAAAGTATTTAAGAATCAATTTTATAGAATTTATTAGTTCACATCATATTTAATTTTCCAATCATAGGAAAATTTATCTTAAGCCCATTAAGCTAAATTAAGATCTTGTTTTCTTAATCCAAGTCTATGACTTTCATTCATGTCTACAAATTTCATCTTTCATTTAAAAACAAATATCATAAGGGGTTTTTTATCAACTCTATCTTTTTTTTTCCAAAATAATTTTAATTTCTCAAGTGATCTATTTTGTAAGCCTAAAATTTGTATTTAATGTGCAAAGGCATAAAGGACACTCATGGAATGGCAACTATGTTGCAAGTTCCCATATACTTTTATTAAGTTTAATTTATAAAAATACACCCAAGTGGTCTTATATGCATCTAACTTCTATTAACCTCTAAAGGAGTTAAAATTTTACAATTTGAAAATCGGCATCCTTATGATTAAGGAAGTAAAGCATGAGCTTTCAAGAGCTTATTTAGTTTATCTCTTAATTTTTAACTCATTTTCCCCATAAATACCTACTCTTGGGTCTTCAATTATACTAAGTTAGCATACATTAAAAGACAATGGAGACCCATACGATTTTTGCTTGTTTTTACAAGCTTTTTTATTCATTTTCTCTTTCTTACTTATTTCTTTTTCCATAAACCTTAGTTGAGACCACATGGGAGTTTTTACAAAAAATAAAATTTATAAAAAGAAATATAAGAAAACTCTATTAGATTTTTTATTGTGGACCTATTAATTCAATAATAAAATAAGATGTAAAAGGATTTGGCTTAATATTAAAGTGATTGAATAGTTTAGGTACAATGATAATCTAAGCTAACTAATGTAGTAAGGGTAGTTCTCGATGATAGATTAACCCACTAATATTATTAATATAAATAAATATTGCTACTTTTAAATCTTATGATTGATTTTGAGCACTCCTTATCGGTGTTAGAAAATCTCTCCAATTAAGTTTTCATCTAGGATTGATAAAAGCGATAAATTCTTATTGAAGTTTGTGATTAAGACTGATTATGAATAGTTTATAGCCTGCAAGAAATCTTGATTTCATATTGACATCACAATTGGATTCATCAACTCTTTTACTTATGCAATTAAATGCAATTAGGACTCTTAATAGGACGAATCATGAGGACTAGACTGAATCATTGAAGTTATATCTAGTGGTCTCTAACCTTGACCTGGTGATTAAGGAAGCAAAATCTCAAATTAATGTTGAGTTTACAATAGATCAAAAAAATCATCATGAAAAATGAACTTACTCTAATAAAATGTGTTTGATGGTAATGAAGTACACAATGGACAAAATAATAAGAGAGAGCATTCTTAAAATAACAAATGTAAAAGAGTTCCTAGATTTTGTAGCTAAAAAATATAGGAAGTCTGATAAGGATGAGAATGGATGATATCTTTCATTGCTTAAAAAATTAGTGTGTGATGGTGTCAGTGGGATGAAAAAGCACAACTTAAGATTGGTTAACTATTACAACAAACTAAAAACTATGCAAGTTGATATGTGAGAAAATTGTTTAACTTGACATGTATTAGAGTTCTTCTATCTCAATTTGACATTTTGAAAATATCTAATAATACTCAGAAATTAGAATGGTCTATCAATGAGCTAATTTCAATTATTACACAAGGAAGACATGAAGAAAGGAAAAGCTCAAGTAGTTAATTATACCTCTCATAGCTTACATTTAAATCATAATGGAAAGCCTAACCAAAAAGATAGTAAGGGATATTATAATCATGGAAGGAAGAAAGGTGAAAAAGGTAAATCTAGTGGACAACATCGCTATAAACCTAATAAGACCTGATTTAAGGGCAAATGTTGGTTCTACAAGAAGTATCAGTATAAGAAAGTGAACTATTTAAAATATGAGAAATGAGTTGAGAAGAAAAAGAAAAGTATTCATCTAGCTCTACTCTATTTTAAGTCAAATATTGTTAATGTACCATCAAACTTCTAGTGGTTAGATACTGGTGTGACTATTCATGTGACTAATTATTTTTAGGCACTAACAAATCTGAGGAAACTAAATGAATGAAAGTTAATTGTGAGACTTGAAAATAGAGATAGAGTTGAAGTGGACCACATAGGATCAATAAAGTTAAAGTTAAAGACTGGACATAAACTTTTATAAAATAATGCAGTTTATGTACTTTTTATAAGAAGAAATTTAATTTTAGTTGTTGTTTTGGATTCTATTAGATACTTTTATTATTTTGAAAATGAACAAGTTGAATTATTTTATAAATCTTCTATTATTGGTATTGATTCTATATGTGATGGTTTATATAAAGTTGATTTAGATTTTAATTTTATGAATTCAATAAACTTTGTTATAAATGAGGAAAGATGTCAAATTGATGAAAGATCCTCAATGTTATGACAAAAATGATTAAGATACATCTCTGAAGAAAGAATTCAGAGACTTGTGAAAGAAAAAGTACTTTATGATATAGACTTCTCAGATTTTGAAACTGTTGGTGTGTGTGTGTGTGTGTGTATTTTATGAGCTAATCATAAGATGATTGTAATAACATACAATGTATCATCTTTTATTTTAAGGAATGTAATTATTATATTTTATTTCATTTTAATATTTGCATAATTTATAACTTAATATAATAATTATCTCTCGAATAATTTTACCATTCCTAAAATGTTCATAATTAAGTATCATTGTGAAAGGGATAATAATAGTACATCAAAATTAGCATGTATGGTAACTTATGATTGTGAGTCATGGATATGTAATATCAAGTCAATACATAGGTATATTATTAGTGAATATATGTGTTGGATTGACTCGCTATGAGAATACTACATGAATTATCATGTGTCATTAGTTATTTTCATATGATCACATTACATGTAGTTCTTTAACCTGAAGTCATTACGATTCCCTATATAAAATGTTAGATACTTTGATGTCATCCTATATCACATTCAACTAAGATGACATGTAAGGCATTGATTAGGTGTATCATAAATCATACAGAGGGACGTGAGTGATGTAAATTAGATTTTATTCGTTCTATATGAAAAAGAGTGACATCCTTAGGTCCTTTGATTGAGTGAGACTAAGAAATGCATAGTCATGCTTAAATAGATCAATATATAATATTGATCATTTATTTAAGTTAGTTTACTCAGTATCAAGAAATGTGGATTAAACATTAACAAAGATGACATATTTCATGCTTCTAATTCGATTTGGATATCATTACAAAAGGACTACATTGCAAAATATTATTTATGTATTAGGTAAATATGGAATCATAGATATTCTTACTACTTGGGTGGTAGTAATGTATTGCTAGATGCTATTCACTATTTATAGTCTATAGATAGGTCATTGCCAAAATAGTAAGATCCTATAGGATTACACAAAAGAAATAGTAATGAGATAGTGATTAATTGGACTTTAGTTGGATTAAAATAATATTAATTAAGCCTGTTATTTAGTGCATATGTATATATATTATCAAAGTAATAATATATATTATTCACGAATATATAGTATATTATGTAATATTATCTAATATTAAAGTAATATAAGATAATTATGCTATTTGATATTAAATAATTATATTATAAGATAATATTATTATCTAATAATATTTAATTATCAATATCAAGATAATATTAGATAACTAACAGATAAACCATATCTCTCCTCACTTTCATTTTGATAGGGATAAGGTATTAGTAGTTAAATAAAATTAAGAATGAAGAAGTAGTTTTAATACATGCACTGCCACCAAAAATAACTGAGAGATGCACTAAAACCTTATTTCCTTGTGAGAGAAACATTTTCTAATAGATTTACAAAGGTTAAAAAGTTATCATTCACTCTATATGGATACCATAGAGGTACCATCACTTAACTATGCTTGTGATTCATGATCTGCACTCTAAGAGGTAATTCTTGTATGTAAAATTATTAATCTATATCCTTGTGCATTGTTCTGAGAAAGTTTCATAATTTTTTTAAAAAAATTTAGTTGTGCTTAAGTGTATATGAAATATAACTAGAATATGTGTAAATTACATTAAAGGAAAACTTATAGTTAGAGTTAGAAAGGGTAAGAGAAGTAGAAAAGAGAATGTTTTAGAACTAATCCACACCGACATTAGTAGGTCTATCACACCTAATGCTATGGGTGACTACAAATACTTTATCGCATTCATTGATAATTACTTTAGATTTGGTTAGGTGTATTTACTTAGTGATAAATCACAATCATTAAAAGCCTTTAAGTCATTAAAGGCAGTAGTTGAACTAAAACTATTGATCTATATTCCTATGCATTGTTCTGTTAAGGTTTCATATTTTTTTTAATTTAGCTATGCTTAAGTGTATACAAAGCGTAACTAGAATATATGTAGATTGCATTAAAGGAAAACTTATGGTTAGAGTTAGAAAGGGTAAGAAAAGTAGAAAAGAGAATATTCTGGAACTGATCCACACCAACATTAGTGGACCTATCACACCTAATGCTATGGGTGGCTACAAATATTTCATCATATTCATTAATAATTACTTTAGATTTGGTTAGGTAGATTTGCTTAATGATAAATCATAATCATTAAAAGCCTTTAAGTCATTCAAGGCAGCAAATGAACTAAAATTGGGGAATAGATAAAATACATTAATTTTAATAGAGGTGGTGAGTATTATGGAAGGCATGATGAAATAAAAAAAACCTTAGTCCTTTTGGGAGATGCATATAAGATTGTGGAATTGAAGCAAGTAACACCATGCTTGATACACCAAAGCAAAATAAAATTACAGAAAGGAGGAATAAAACTCTTATGGATATGGTGATATGCATGCTAGCTTATACTTCATTACTAAAATTCTTATGGGGTGATGCATTAAGAATAGTAGCATACATTCTAAATTAAGTTTCTAATAAATCAATCCCTAAGAACTCTTATGAATTATTATATGAGAAGAAGCTTAGTCTAAGGCACTTTTGAGTTTGGGGTTGTAAAGCTAATGTAAAGTTGTGCATTTCATCCACACAAAAATTTGATTTAAAAACTATTAGTGGATACTTCATTAGGTATTATAATGACTCAAGGGGAAGCATATTTTACTATCCAACTTATTCAACTAGAGTAATTGAGTTTGATCAAGCCATCTTCTTTAAAGATGGGTTAAATAATGGGAGCCAAATATCACACATAATGGATTTCTCTAAAAATAGAATAATTATTCCATTAGTATCAATATTGGATGAATCATCTTCTATTACTTTATCAATTGACCCAATACAGCTAATGGCAAAAGAGGTTGAACCAAATGAAGTAAATGAAAAAATTCTATTAAGAAAATCTCATAAAGTTTGCAGATTGACAATTCTTAATATTATCTTATATATCTATAAAAGTATGAATATAATGTTAATGATGATACTAATCTTATAACCTCTCCTTAAGTTATGTCCAGTTTAAACTATTCAGATTGGATGAATGCTATGAAGGATAAGTTAGCTTCAATGCATAAAAATCAAGTGTGAGATTTAGTAAAACTTCCTGCAAGTTATAAGCTGATCGAATATAAATGGGTCTTCAAGACCAAGAAGGGTGCTCGAGATAAAGTTGAAAGGCACAAGGTCAAATTAGTAGCAAAATGCTTACACTCAGAAGGAAGGTATAGACTACAAAGAAACTTTTTCACTAGTTTCAACCAAAGACTTCATTTCATGTCATCATGGCTTTGGTGACTCATTTTGATTTATAGTTGCATTAGATGGATTTTAAAACAACCTTCCTTGAATAGGTGATCTAATAGAGATTATTTATATGAACTAGCCTAAAAGGTTTCTAAGAGAAGGGAAAGGAGCACCTTGTATGTTAGCTTAAAAAATCCATTTGTGGCTTAAAACAAGCTTCCTAGATAGTGGTTACCTCAAGTTTAATGGGGTAGTAAATTATTTTAGGTTTAAAAAGAATGTAGTGGACCAATGTATTTATATATTAATAAGTGTGGGTAGTTTTGTTATTTTGGTACTATACGTGGATGATATTTTCCTTGCAAGCAATGTTATGAACCTAGTTGACTAAGATAAAATGAATGTTATCGAAATATTTTAATATGAAAAAATCTTAGGAAATGCCTCTTATAGTTTTAGGATAAAGATCCATCATGATAGATCCTAGGATTTACTTAGTTTATCTTAGTAGACTTACATTAAGAAAGTACTAAAGAGGTTCAACATGTCAAGCTGTTCTCAAATTTCTACACCCATTTCAAAAGAGGAAATTTTCTCCAAGGTCTTAAGTGTCCTCAAAATGATGTTGAAATAGAAAGAATGAGAAATATTCTATATACGTTGATTATCGATAGCCTGATTTTTGCTCAAGTATGTATATGCCCTGATATAGCTTATGCTACTAGTGTACTAAGGAGATACTTGAGTAATTTTAGTCAGAGACATTGGACTGCTGCAAAAAGAGTTATGAGATACCTACACAGTGTAAAAGATTACATGCTAACCTACAAAAGATTGAAAAATCTTATAGTTACAAGCTACTCAGAATTTAGATTTTGCTAGATGTTTGGATGATCACAAATTACATTAGATACATTTTTATGATGGTAGGAGGAGTTGTATTGTGGAAAAATATTAAATAGTCCTTAACAGCAACCTCTATTATGGAAGCAGAATATGTGGCATGTTACAAGGCTACTTGCACGATTGTATGGTTAAGGAACTTTATAGCTAGTTTTAAGGTTGTTGAAAGCATTTTAAGACCTTTGACCATCTATTATGATAATACTACTATTGTAAACTTTTCTCATAACAATAAAAGTTCTGCCTATATGAAGCATTTTTTATATAAAGTATCAATTTGTACAAGAGAAGGTATGTGAGAATATCACATATATTAAACATATTTCCATAAATCGTATACTTATAGATTCACTAACCAAATGCTTAGTAGCAGGAGTATATCATGATCATGTAATTAGTATTAGATTAGCTAAGTCTTTTAATGTTTTGGGTTAGTGGAAGTATTATAATGTAAATTATGTTTTTCAAGATGTATATAAATGAAATATTCATGTTTTGCCATATATTGTACACATTTTCATTATGACATATTTATAAAAATGTTTAGACCCTATCTCAATAATATGTTGAGAATCATGATTTTCCTTTAACATTTTAGGAGGATGTTTCAACCTAGTATGTAAAGATTTACATATATCATTATAATATTATTATATAAGTATTATTAAGCATAATCTTATTATGTATATCCCTATAAGATATTGTATATAATGAGTGAGGTGTAAGTGTACAATATATGTATTTCATTAATATTCCCTATAAAATACTATTTTTATATTACTGGACATTTATGACATCAATTTAGATCAATGGGTATAAAGATACCATAATTTTCTTTTACATCTTATTGAAGTAGCCACTATTATTAAATTACATATGTTTAAGTAAGAGATTGTTAGATTTTTTATTGTGGACCTATTAATTCAATAATAAAATAAGATGTAAAAAAGTTTGACTCAATATTAAAGTGCTTGAATAGTTTAACCCTAATAGTAATTTAACCTAACTAATGTGGTAATAGGTGGTTCTCAGCAATAGGTCAATCTACTAATGTTATTAATATAAATAAAGGTCGCTATTTCTAAATCTTATGATTAATTTTAAATGCTCCCCATTGATCTCAGAAAGTCTCCCCAATTAAATTCTCATCTAGAATTGATAGAAGTAACATCTCCTTATTAGAGTTTGTGATCAAGACCTAATCATGAATTAGTTCATGGCCTGTAGCAAATCTTGATTTTATATTCATCCTCATAATAGATTCATTAGGTAATAATAAATTATTTTATCTATATTAATATTATTCTTTTCACATAATTCTATTTGAGATATTATTTTTATAAAATTTAATTTTAATAGACTCATGTTTCCATGCCCACTTTTCCTCTTTTAAAAGTATAACAAATTCTTTTTCTATAGCTTTCAAGAGTGGCTCGCAATTTCATATCTTTAAGCTCTTTTTTTATATTTTTTTCACACAACACCAAAAAAAAACTTTAAATTTTTAGAAAAAATATTTTAACTCACCATCATGCATAAATAATACCTTATATATATATATATATATATTTAAAAAAATTAAGAAAAAAGAGGGAGATTTTCACTCATACAAATTTAAAAAAAAAATCTTTGGAAAGCACTTAAAAATCATAAATCATATTTTTCATATAATAAATATAAATAAAAAATTCTTAGAAAACTAAGAAATTAATTTTAATAGTAAAAAAGAGAAAGTTTTTACTTACGAGTGTAGAAATATGATCTTTACTTTGGCCCAAAATAAAATAAAGAAAACTTGAAAAAACTTTTTAATAGTGAAAAAAAAGAGTAGCTTTTGACAAATTTTTGAGAGCATATGGTTTGTGGTCATGCTTGCATAGGCTGGTTTAAAAGAATTAAAATGTATTTGAAATTATTAAGAGAAAGTTAAAGTTCCAAGTGAGAGATATAGTTTTTGTAAAAGTTTCACCTTATGAAAAGAGTGACGAGATTTGAGAGAAAGGGGAAATTAACATCGCATTTCATTAGGCCTTTCCCAATTCTCAAATGTGTTAGAGTAGTAGCCTATTAATTAGAGTTGCTAGATAGTTTACGAAGCCATTAATCTTGTATTCCATATATCCATGCTTAGAAAATATCTGCTAGATGAGTCTTATATCATTTGAGATGGACCACTATAACTTAATCCTAAGCTATCATATGAAAAGTAACTAGTGAAGATCCTAGATTGCCAAGTTTGATAGCTGAGATCTAAAGAGGTTCCTTCCATAAAGGTTCGTTAGGAATATCATAGAGTGAAGGAAGCTAGGTCAGAGTTAAAGTTTAATATGCAACAATGATATCCTTATTTATTTGGTAAGTGGTAAGTTTGACATAGTAATATTTTATACTAACTTTAGAATACTGTGTGTATAAAGAATTGAAAGATGAATTCTTTTGAAGAGGGAAGTATTGTTACGCCTTCCTTAATTATTAATAAATTAGAAATTTTGATGTGAGAAAGAAGAGTTAAACCACCTAATAAATTCAAGTGAATTAAGAATATTATATGTGAAATATAAAATAAAATTAATAAAAGTAAGAATGTGTGAATATGATTCAGGTAAAAATTTTAATAGGAAAGATTTATTAGAATCATAAAGTGTGGAGTTTTGTACTAGTACAAGTGAGTATATAAGTATAAAAGAGGTTTAGGAGCAATTTTTCAAAAATGCCTATGGAGCCTTATTTTTTCCATTTTAGCCCCTAAACCCTATATTCCCTTCATTTCTCTTCACCCATTCAAATTCTTTCATCTTTTTCTAAGAATTTCTTCCACCATTCCTTTAATCAAGTAAATGGACTTTAAATCTTCTTAATTTCTTTATCTAATCAAGGTGAAAACGATGCTTTCATCAAGAATCCTTATCATTTCTTCTTGGTTGATGAAGGATTTAGAGTTTATTTGATTTTGATAATTACTTTAAGTCCTAACTCTAGAAACCATGCATTTTGATATGATTAGGGTTAAAAAATTATCAAACTAGTAATCTAGTATCCTCTTTCATATAAGGTAAATGGATAATCTAACTAAATCTTAAATTTTATAGTTATATAATGATATTAAGGAAGTAGGAGTTATTTTTTTATTTTCCTTAAATTTGATTTGTTTTGACATGATAGAAGTAATGAATAATTGAAGAAAGGTAATGTGATATGTTAGATAAGTATATTGATAATTATATTATGACTTGGTGTTTAGTATATGTGATTAGAAGGTGTTTAGAGTTGAAAGTACAATGAATTTTTTGCAAACAATTAAGATTTTTATATATGAATTGATTCTAAGGGTCTAAAGGTGAAACTAGGTTTCAGAATCAAGTAGCCAATCGATTTTGAGGGTCCAAAGGCTGAAAACTAAGTGGGTGAATTGATTGGTAAATTAGTTCATCAACTTGCAGAATTTTATACTGAACTTTTAAGGGGCATAACTCTTTCATTTTATGTCTATTTTAAACAAGTTACTATTATTTTAAAGCTTAATTGAAGTCTACTTTTAAATGAATTAGTTTCAAATCAAAATCTTATATATATTTTAAGATATCATTAAAATAGTGAAACAAAGGTTAAGAACTCAAAAATTTAGAAAAAGAACTTTTTATGTCTATTTTCAAAAAGATATAACTCTTTCTAAACTAGGTCGATTTAGGTAAATGAGTAGTTTATGGAAAGCTAATTAAATCTACTTTCATATGAAATAAGTTTCATAAATAATGCATTTATAAGTTTTTAAGTTATTCCTAAAATACCACTTATAGGTTAGAACTATAGTTACTATATAGTAACCCATACTCAATTTGTTTTATGTTTTCATGATTATAATGGCCTAACATAGATATTTAATCTCTAAGCACAAAAAATAGAGTGATTTAGTGATAAGTATAATATAAAAGCATGACTTGACTTATCATGAAATGAGAAAGTAGAAGTGGTATGATATAATATGTGTTATATTGACCTTATTACATTACTCATAGGATGAAATATATTGAGAAATGTTTGAGACTGATTACTATGATATGTGTGAATGCTTGTAGCCTATACAAGAGGGTATAATGATGCTGATAGGATATCAGTAATGTACATTAAAATTAAATTGTCATTGTATTGAATAGAGCTTGAGCTTTAGTGTTTAAAATTGCACTATGAATCATGCCATGAGTGGCAATAAAGATGAGAAATGTGATCCGGGGCGATGTTATAAATATTGGATGGAAGAATCCCAGGTGGCATGCTTATGAAAGGTATAAAGCAAACTCTAAATGGATAAGGATAGAAAGTTATGTGAAGGTATAAGATTGACTCGAGAGACAAAAAGTGGATAATTATATTTTATCTATTACTTATTATTTCAAATGAAGATGTGACTTGATTATAGTTATCCTTGAGTGTTCCTATATGAGATATTGAAAAATAAAATGATTATGTATTAATTTCATTGACATTAGTTCTTGGTTTCTAATATGTTTGAATGCGATATAATTAATTAAAGGAGGAATAGTACGATGGGTAAGTTATTGTAAATTATTATTATTCTTATAAATTATTCACTCATTGAGCTTCGGACTCACTCCTTTGTATTTTATTTTACAGATTTCTAGGTTGAGCCTTCGCCTCTACCTTCTCAAAGTTAGAGTTCATGGGAGTTTATTGATAGTATTTTGATAGCATAGATTCACGTACACTAGAATATTTTGAGCCTCTTATTTGTCATAGAATTGGATAGAGGCAACATTGAACTGATTCCTCTTGAATTAATTAGGCTTGCTTATCCTCATTTTGGGAGGACTATAAGGATGCCTAACTTTTTCATCTTTTGTAAAAATCTTATTTAATGTTTTCTTTATGAAATGTTAGATTCTTTATAAATGCATGACATTTGTTATTTTGAATCAAGGTAGTTAATTAGGAATAGGCTAATGAAAATCGAAAAAGGATGATCACTGATTAGATTAGGGTCGTGACAAATATCGTATCATCATTATCTTTTATTCATAGAGCATCATACACATAATTAGCATGTTACATGTTAAGTAAGCTTTTTTTAAGTTATTTATTGTCATTAGTGTGAAAATATATCCTTTGACTCTAAAATTCAGCCAAAAATATATAAATATTATAGAATTTACATATATAAAAAATAACATGTTTCTTAATTTTCTCCTTTACTTAATATGAATATACACTACAACTTCTAGAATTTATGTTTATTAACTTATTATAGACCTTAATCCCTAGAACCTTCCATACTTCATTTATGTTTTTAATATTCATACTTTGATTTTTCATAAATCATAGTATCATACTTTCAATTCTCTCTAATTTAATTGTGGCTTAGAGTTTTTCTTTAAAAGTTCACAATATTAAAGATTTGTTGAAATATAAAGCCATAAATTCAAGACCATGAAAGAAGATTAAGGAAATAAACTAACAAAGAAGGACAATCCAAGAAATAAGAGCTGCTAAAGATTTATATTTCACATTGAGTCTTATTGATAGATTATTTTCTACATTACTTATAAACTCACATCTTTGTAATTTCTATTAGGTTAGGATTGCAACTACCATTACAACTATGAAAACTCTCCCACTAGGTTCTATTAGTATTACATTGCATGTAATAAGTGAGGTAAGAAAGTTAAAGTTGTTAATGGCAAAATCATATGTTTTACTTGCAATAAGAATAAGATAATATTATTACTAAGTATGCAAATTCCAAATTATGATTTTTTTTTCATCAACCAATAACTTTTAATATATCATAACTCCATTACAAATTCCAGTAAGTTAAAAATAACTTTAATTGTTCTATATTAGTATTCTTACCATCTATGAATAATAAGTACAAAGTTCACATTCAAGTTTGTAATCCTATTAGAAAAGTTATCTTTATCCTTTTTGTACATGAAGCTATGCAAATTATAAATTTATTAACAAATTATTTTTTAGCATTATTTAAGAGTAATACACCTTCAACTAATTACTTTTCCTCTTCTTCTAATGTGTTAAACTCTTTATATTCATTAGATTACTTAAAAGTTATTCACTCTTATAAGAGGATGAAGAAGACACTTTTCCAATTGAATTGGATAAATTACTAAAGGAGACTTTTCTTTTCAAATTTGAAATCTTTAATAATAATATTAATAATGACAAAGATGAAAATGATTCCCCAAGTCATATAGTATTGGAAGGTTTATGATGATAAGGCAAGGATAGAAAAATTCAAGGTAAACTCACATGGTATTTCTACACATTTGTTGATTAGCATATTAAATAAGTACTTACCCGTATAATAACATGGGTTTGCCTTGACTAGTAATAGTACATATTTATATTGTGATAATATTAAAGCCATGTAAATGGGTTTTGTGTAAAGTCATAAATTATATATTCCGACCTATTACTTTATTAATATGTTGCTACGTTATTCTTATCTTCCCTTATGATTTAGCTTCATATTGTTATTTTTTTGTCACACAAAGGGCACTATTATAGGAAATGGTGAGTAATGTCATAGTGGTCTTTAACTTAGATGATTGCATTAGGTTGTTTCATAATTTTAAGTTGCTTTTAAATTGATTTTGAATGATATTTCACTATGTGCCTTTCTTTTTATTTTATCGGGTGAG
This sequence comes from Sindora glabra, assembly GCA_020226215.1. Taxonomy (NCBI): domain Eukaryota; kingdom Viridiplantae; phylum Streptophyta; class Magnoliopsida; order Fabales; family Fabaceae; genus Sindora; species Sindora glabra. Next base: position 73,357,381 of record CM035228.1, read on the forward strand.
TTAAACAATAAAAAGAATGCATATTTGCTATATTAACATTAGTGCATTTAGATGTTAAGTTAATATGTGAAGATATTCTTACTACTCCTTGAATTTGTGCCATTTCTATAATGTTAGTTTTCTCTCTGTTGTTTCGTTTTCCAATATTTAAGTATTCTTGGCTACTAATAGTTACATTGTATATTATTGTTTATGTTTATTAAAACTCTAGAACCTCATTTTATTTTGTTACTTATACAGTGTCATAATTATGTTTCTAGGTATTTTGTGTTTACCAAAGTGATTTCACAAAATCCTTTTAATGCATTTGAAATGCAAACTTCTTGATAAATTATAAAGTGCACAAATTTTCAATCCTTACTATTTATTAAAAAAATTGTATGATATAGGCTATTACCTTAGTAAGGCATACTTGTTGATGTTCATAACCTCATACTTTCATATTGCAATTTTCATATCAATCTCAACAACACTGCATGTAGCATTGCAAATATGAAAAAAAGCATTGCAACTTAAATTTTTCCTCCTTTTTGTATTATGTAATTATTTTGATCTTAGTTCCTTTATAACAATTAACGAATTTCCATGGTTATTAAACCTATTAATTATGATGATTTGTATCCTACACTTGAATTAAACTAACCTTTAAATGGAGATTTCTATTGCATGCAAAAAATCAATTCCCTAAACCTGACTATTCTCAACAGCATACCATTTTAGCAACTAATTGCTAAAAATGTAAGTAGTGCTATTCAAGAGATATGAGATAATGAAAACTAATTTCCATATTACAATATTCCATGAGTTTATAATAACATTTATGTTATAACAAGATACACTCTCCCTTATTGAGGATTACATCATTGACATAAGCACACTTGATAATATTGTACTTATCAAAAGCTAAGAAATGATAAGAAGGATGACTGCACACCAATTTCAAAGATATTTTTCCTTTCAATTGTTTGCCAATAAGTTAAGAAAATTAATCAAAACTAAACCATCTAATTGAATATATGTAGTAGGGATATCAAACATATTAGGAATCTCATTCTAATTAAGTATTTTGGTGAAAGTTCTTAATAGCTAACTTGCTATATATCTATTACGGTAGTGTAGAATCAATTTTTATTTTTTGTGTAAAAATCTAATATAGCTCTTGATGTAAAGTTATTTTGCTTGCTAGATAGCAAACAATGAATCTATTCAAGCATTCTACTTCATGTCTAAAATATTACATTATGTTTTAGCTCCAAGTTCTACCTATGTGTGTGTATATATATATATATATAAGAATGCATGATAGATTATATCTAGCTTGCTATTGTAATATATGAACTATAATTCTAAACCATTTTTAACATTTCTTTTTATTTGATTTCAAAATTGTAACAAGTAGACATATAAAGAAAAAATGTGAACTATAGGCAGTTTTATCGAATGTCAATCCTAACATTTTGCATTTACATTGAATGGCATCTTCTAAGAAATAAATACAATGAACTAATGTGTCTGCTCCACCTTGCATTGCATATTCTCATTCATCAAAGCAACTTGATTTGCTTTAAGTGAAAAGTTCATACTATTAATCACCCATCATAGATTGACATGCAATTGTAACTTATGATTAAGCAAGGACTAGCAAATTCATCTTTACAATTTGCAAACACATGATTGAAGGAAAAAGCATCCAAGATGTCTTAATTAATAATCATTTTATGTTTTTGATATATGACCTTAAAATCCCGCAAGTGCACGGGTTAAGTCGAGTTATAGTATAAAAGATTATCATTCTCCACAGGGATTGTAGGTTGAGTACTAACTAAATCTCAAGTAAAACTATCTAGGCGGATCAATTGAGAGTGAGAATCAAGATCAAATGTAAGACAAAGCTTAGCTATAAAAAATAAGGTCTAATTCAATGGAATAAAAGCGTACTCAGCTTAAGGATCCCTTGTACATTTCATTATGGAATGAATATAATTCTCTAACTTAGTTTACTGTTAATTAAGATTGCTGGATTACCAAAATTAAGCTATACCTCATTGCAAGGCTACTAGCTACTAATCAAAAGATTAAGTGCCCAGAATTACTCTAGTAATCACTTATCTAGGTTGCATTAACTTGCTTAGAATCCATTCTTGGACATTTCATTCTGTGCAAAAGAATACAATCAGCTTAATTCCTAAGTCTAATTTATATTCCCAATGATCATGCAAGATCCGATTAATTAATTGGTCATTTCAACCTAGAATCAATTAATCCATAACACAAATCCAATATTCTGGATATATTAGCTTGTTCCAGACAAAACAACAAAATCAAATTATAATTCAACAGTAAATCAAGTTAGATCATATAAAATTCAATTCCATAACTCCATGAACAAGTTCACCCAAGCTGAGTACAAGGGTTTAGTGTGAAAACATTACAAGATTAGAAGAAAATAAGAAAACAGAGAGGGAAGTCAAACAATTCATGAAGATTTACAAATTTCTTGCTTGATTCTTCAATTCCTTGCTTGAATCCACGTTAGATGGTGCCCTTGGTCTCCCCTAGGGTTTCTCCCAGCAGCTCCTCTTGTTAATTCTTGGTTTCTCCTCCTCCCCCTTCTTATTTTCGCGCAAAATTTATATTTGTGATGTACACGGGGTCCAACATGGCCCATGTTGTACCCCGTGTTTCTCAACGAAAGTTGAGCAGCAATGTACACGGGGTAGTATGTTCTTCTCTAAAATGCCCAGTGAAGCCTCGAAGCAATCCAGAAAGAAACACGGCCTTGAACACGGGGTTACCATACCCCGTGTTCTTTGTCAAGCGAACAAATTTGCTTCAATTCTTCACAATTTGAATGGTTTTGCCTCTAGATCCTTTTCTAATGCTCATATGTGTCATTTCAAGACCTGAAAACAAAATATAGAGCATCTAAGTATCCTTTTCAATCAATTTGCACAAAATACTAAGTAAATAAGTGATGAAACACATAGAATTTAGGTGTATTTGTGTATTTATCAATTCTCCCACACTTGAATCTTGCTCGTCCTTGAGCAAGGAAGTAAGAGAATAAGAAAATCTACTCCAATTTTTATTCTCTTCTTTTTTTTTCTCTTTTTTTTATTTTTTTATATATAATCAGGCAATCATTCAACAAATCAAAAATTAGAATCAAGTCATGCCAAGCAACTAAATGAAAATAAAGCAACTAAACAAGTTAATCCTCAGCATAGAAGCAAAAGAGAATAGCCTCATAGGTAAAGTGTTTACTCTCACTCTCAAAACAAGGCTTGTGTTTACTCTCAAGTCAATCAGCTCATGACTTAATGTTACCATATGCTTGTACAAACTCTAATCTCCACTACTATAATGTAAAATGCATGCAAATCAGAGGACTTTATTAGGGAAAAAGGTAAGGATAAGGGAAAGGAACATCATGGGGTGAAAAGTGATAGAACCCTGAGTTTGTAGGAAAAAGACACATTGGTCATGAATTTGACCATTGTCGAGTTCCATTACTCAGCTTAACATAATACCCAACTTCTATCCTTGCTTCAACCTCCATTCTTCTTCTTTTGATTTTCATCATTTTTTTTCTTTTTATACAAATTAATTAGCAAACACAACACATTTTTATTTATTTATTCCCAACAAGCTTTTCTTCTTTTTCTTCTTCCCAAATTATTTATTTGACACCATTTTTTTATGGTGTTTTGTTGTTTTTTTTATATTATTATTTGTTTGATTTTTTTTTAACAGTCAAAGCTACAAACCAACTTATCCAACTAGCAGCACTAAGTAAGGACCTCTAAGTGACAGCCAAACTCATACAATATGTCTAAGTTCCCTCAAACTCTAAAGTTCAAGTTCACTTGGACAGTGGCTTGGGATGTACATGGTATGGCTAGGTTAGAATTAAGGGTCCAAGGCTCAAAGTGGCTAACTAGGGGAAAAGTTTTAGGGAAAATTAAAGAAAAGGATTCAAATAAGCTAAACAAATAAAAGGGTAAAGAAACATGGCCTCATCATTTTTGACATGTAAAATACATAAAATGTAGCCTCAAAAAGAGAAAATGCAAGTTCTAGAGCACAAAGACAAGAGTGATGACATAATCCCTCAAGAAGAAAAATGAGCTTTAATTTCTAATGTGAAAATAGCTCAAAAGGCTCAAATCTCACAAGAGTTAATTATGCTTATTACTCTTAGCTTCAAGCTTTAGATTTTTCTTACTAAGTTGCCAAATATTCATTAAAGAAATAAGGCATGAACCAATCACTTTATTCAATAGATTGCCTTAATTTTTTTTTATTTTTATTTACATAATTTTTTTTTATTTTCATTTTTTTTATATCATTGAAATTGGAGCAAATTTTAGTACTATAAATCAATTAAGCAAGTTCAAGTGCAAAGCATTGCAACACACTGCTCCCCCACACTTAAAATTGGACATTGTCCTCAATGTACAAAATAGTAAATGGGAAAAGAAACAGAGAATAGTTGGGGGAACTGAAACTTCCCTGACATGCGGATTATGGCTGTCCAGTATATCACGGGGAGATCCAGAAGTAGAGACAAGGTAGGAGAGAGAGAGAGAGAAGACTGGTAATCTAAAAGAAAGAAAATGCAATACTAGAAAAGAAATGCTGTTAGTTATTGCAGACATTAATAGTAAAAGTACAAGAAAATAAAAGAGAAATAAGTAATATAATAAAGAGTAAATCAAAGTGCATAGTTAATATATGTACAGACCAATAGAAATAGAAATAGAGGTGAAGAATAAGTAAACAGAAAACAGAATAGCTATGTAAATAATCCAATCTGGGCTACTGAGTAGGAGGATCCTGGTCAGCTGGGGAGGAGGGATGGAAGAGGTGGAACAGGGGCTTGACCATACTCTCGATGTGTTTGGAGCGCCTGTCCAAGTCATCATAGAGTCCCTCGATTCATGTCTGACGCTCGGATATCAGACGGAGCTCAGCTAAGATCTGCTGCTAGCCAGATAGGATGTCCCGGAAGTAGGCGTCGGATGAAACTCTGCCCCCCCACCATTAAAAGCTTGTCCGCCCAAGAACACGGGGTCCAACACGTCCCGTGTTTTACCCCGTGTTTCTCTTTGGAAGGCTCATGTTCAAAAATCTTTATCATTGGTTCAGCCAGTGAGGTACACGGGGTATGACATGGCCCATGTTCTACCCCGTGTTCTGAACACGGGGTTTGACACGGCCTATGTTGTACCCCATGTATCTCACTGGACTGCGATGAAAATCAAAAGTTCTTTTAAAATTGCCAGACAGTGAGGAACACGGGGTAGTACACATCCCATGTTTTACACCGTGTTTCTCACTGGACTGCGTTTTGAGCCCTCTGTGCAAGAAAACAGACAACAAACATGCATTCATGCCTAATCTACCTCAAAGACAGAGTCCACATGCAAAAATGAACATCCTACACCAACACTTCATGACTTAAATTTCTCAACTACTCAGAAACTCAGATTGAAAAGTGGAAAACTAAGAATTAAAAGCAATAAAGCAGAAAAATAAGCTTGGGTTGCCTCCCAAAAAGCGCTTGTTTAAGGTCATAAGCTCGACCCCTGTTTTTATCAGTCTGGAGCTTTCATTATTGGTGGCCCAGCAACATAACGTTTCAATTTCTGGCCATCAAGTGGTGAGCTTGCCTCCAAAAATTCAGCATATTCAGCAACTTTCTCATTTTCAGCAATTTCATCTTTTACTAGACATGCTTCAAGTGGATCTTGAAGGTTCCCCATTAGAGGGCTGTCTTTTACAACGTTGTCTAGCACATCTATCCTGCATATTGAAGCTTTACAAATAGGTAACTTAATTGATTCATTCAAATTAAATTCAACTTTTTCATCTCCAATACATAATGAAAGTTTAACATGTTTAACATCAATTAAAGCACCTGCAGTTGCTAAAAATGGTCTACCTAAAATGATAGGGATTTGAGAATCTTTTTCCATTTCAAGCACAACAAAATCAACTGGTATAAAAAACTTACCAACTTTAATAGGTATATCCTCAAGAAAACCTATTGGATATTTCACTGAACGGTCGGCTAGTTGAAGAGAAACTGTGGTGGGCTTCACCTCCTCAATGTTCAATCTCCTTGCAACTGTTAGTGGCATAAGGCTCACACTCGCTCCTAAGTCACACAATGCCCGATCAATAGGGACATTTCCTATCACACAAGGAATGGAGAAGCCACCTGGGTCCTTTAGCTTAGGAGGTAGCTTATTCTTGATAATGGCACTACACTCCTCAGTTAAAGCTACAATTTCATGCTCCTCTAGCTTCTTCTTGTTTAAGAGAATGTCCTTTAAAAATTTAGCATATGATGACATTTGTGAAAGTGCATCAGTGAAGGGGATATTGATGTATAGCTTCTTCAACACTTCCAAGAACTTTCCAAACTGCTTATCAAGTTTAGCCTTGGCTAGTCTTTGAGGATAAGGGATAGGTGGTTTGTATGGTTTCGGAGGGATATATTTAGATTTTTCTGGTAGTTCCCCTTCTTTCTCTTCAGCATCAATGGGGATTGAGGCCTTTTTGCTTTCTTTTTGCTCTTCCCCCACACTTATTTCTTCTTCACTTTCTTGATTGGCAATTGGATCCTTCAATAACTTTCCACTCCTAAGAGTTATTGCCTTACAATGCTCCCTAGGATTTGATTCAGATTGAGCAGGGAGTTGACCAAAAGCTCTTGAAGAAGATGCAGAAGCTAGTTAAGCTATTTGAGTTTCCAACATCTTTCTATGTATGGCCAATGAATCAACTTTGGAGGACAGTTACCTAATAGAATCCTCCATGGCTCTACCATGCTGTCTAAACTCTTCATTAGTTTTCTCTTGGGAAATAAGAAATTTCTCCAAGAGGCTTTCTAATTTAGCAGTGAAAGAGGTTTGAGCTGGTGGGTTGTATGGTCTTTGGTTTTGTAAACCGGATGGTGGTGGTGGTGGCCTATTGTATGGTTGGTTTTGAGTGTTGTATGGCTGGTTCCTCCATGATGGGTTATAGGTGTTTCCAAATGGTTCATTCGGATTCTTCTGTCCATACCCACTGTTATGCACATAATTCATTTGTTCAGTGAAATCCTACCCCAATGTACAATCAGTTACCATATGACCTATCATGCCACAAATCTCACAAGGTCCTTCAAGACTTCTCCTTCGCATATACAAAGATTTTCTGCAAAATGAATAAGTAACACTCGAACAGAACAAGATAAGAAAGTAATGCTGTAAGAATAAGAAAAATCAGAACAGGATGAATTAAGAAGTAAAAGAAAATAAATTGCCTAGTCTAATTCACTCAAAACTTGCTGTTAATATCAACTAGATACAATCCCCAGCAACGGCGCCAAAAACTTGACCTTAAAATCCCGCAAGTGCGCGGGTTAAGTCGAGTTATAGTGTAAAAGATTATTGTTCTCCACAGGGATTGTAGGTTGAGTACTAACTAAATCTCAAGTAAAATTATCTAGGCGGATCAATTGATAGTGTGAATCAAAAATAAATTGTAAAACAGAGCTTAGCTATCAAAAATAAAGTTTGATTCAATGGAATAAAAGCGTACTCAGCTTAAGGATCCCTCGTACATTTCATTATGGAATGAATATAATTCTCTAACTTGGTTTACTATTAATTAAGATTGCTGGATTACCAAAATTAAGCTATACCTCATTGCAAGGCTATTAACTACTAACTAAAAGATTAAGTGCCCAGAATTACTCTAGTGATCACTTATCTAGGTTGCATTAACTTGCTTAGAATCCATTCTTGGACATTTCATCCTGTGCAAAAGAATACAATCAGCTTAATTCCTAAGTCTAATTTATATTCCCAATGATCATGCAAGATCCGATTAATTAATTGGTCATTTCAACCTAGAATCAATTAATCCATAACACAAATCCAATATTTCGGATATATTGGCTTGTTCCAGACAAAACAGCAAAATCAAATCATAATTCAATAGTAAATCAAGCTATATCATATAAAATTCAGTTCCATAACTCCATGAACAAGTTCACCCAAGCTGAGCACAAGGGTTTAGTATGAAAACATTACAAGATCAGAAGAAAATAAGAAAACAGAGAGGGAAGTCAAACAATTCATGAAGATCTACAAATTTCTTGCTTGATTCTTCAATTCCTTGCTTGAATCCGCATTAGAAGGCGCCTTTAGTGAGTTTGGGTCTCTCTTAGGGCTTCTCCCAACAGCTCTCCTTGTTAATTCTCAATTTTTCCTCCCCTCCTTGTCTCCCCCTTTTCAAAATTTTGCGCAAAACTTATATTGGTGATGTACACGGGGGTCAACACGGCCCGTGTTGAGACCCGTGTTTCTCAGCGAAAGTTGAGCAGCACGAAACACATTGTGCGACACGCCCCGTGTTCTTTTCCAAATTGTCAAGCAGTAATGAACATGGTGTAATACACGGCCCGTGTTGAGACCTGTGTTCTTCAACGAAGACTGATCAGCATGTTACACGGGGTGTGACACTCCCCGTATTTTCCTTAGAAGCGAATGGCAGTAAGATACACGGGGTAGAACACGTCCCGTGTTTAACCCCGTGTTCTTTTCTGAGCAGCCCAGTGAAGCTACGAAGCAATTCAGAATGAAACACGGCCCTAAACACGGGGTTTCCATACCCCGTGTTCTTTGTCAAGTGACCAAATTTGCTTCAATTCTTCACAATTTGAATGGTTTTGCTTCCGGATCCTTTTCTAATGCTCATATGTGTCATTTCAAGACCTGAAAACAAAATATAGAGCATCTAAGTATCCTTTTCAATCAATTTGCACAAAATACTAAGTAAATAAGTGATGAAACACATAGAATTTAGGTGTATTTGTGCACTTATCAATTTTCCCATACTTGAATCTTGCTTGTCCTCAAGCAAGGAAATAAGAGAACAGAAAATCTACTCCAATTTTTATTCTCTTCTTTTTCTTCTTTTCTCTCTTTTTTTTATATATAATCAGGCAATCATTCAACAAATCAAAGATTAGGATCAAGTCATGCCAAGCAACTAAATGAAAATAAAGCAACTAAACAAGTCAATCTTCAGCATAGAAGCAAAAGAGAATAGCCTCACAAAAAGTGTTTACTCTCACTCTCAAAACAAAGCTTGTATTTACTCTCAAGTCAATCAGCTCAAGACTTAATGCTACCATATGCTTGCACAAACTCTAATCTCCACTACTATAATGTAAAATGCATGCAAAATCAGAGGGCTTTATTAGGGAAAAAGGGTAAGGACAGGGGGAAGGAACATCAAAAGGTCAAAAGTGATAGAACCATGAGTTTGAAGGAAAAAGACACATTGGTCATGAATTTGACCATTGTCAAGTTCCATTACTCAGCTTAAAATAACATCTTGCATCAACCCTTGCTTCAACCTCCATTTTTTCTCCTTTTGAATTTCATCATTTTTTTTATACAAATAAATCAGCAAACACAACATTTTTTTTATTATTTATTTATTTTTATTCATTCCCAACAAGCTTTTCTTCCTTTTCTTCTTCCCAAATTATTTATTTGACACCATTTTTTTATGGTGTTTTGTTGTTTTTTTTTATTTTTATTTGTTTGATTTTTTTTAACAAGCTACAAACTAACTTATCCAACTAGCAACACTAAGTAAGGACCTCTAAGTGACAGCTAAACTCATACAATATGTCTCAGTTCCCTCAAACTCTAAGGTTCAAGTTCACTTGGGCAGTGGCTTGGGATGTACATGGTATGGCTAGGCTAGAAATGAGGGTCCAAGGCTCAAAGTGGCTAACTAGGGAAAAAGTTTTAGGAAAAATTAAAGAAAATGATTCAAATAAGCCAAACAAATAAAAGGGTAAAGAAACATGGCCTCATCATTTTTGATATGCAAAATACATAAAATGTAGCCTCAAAAAGAGAAAATGCAAGTTCTAGAGTACAAAGACAAGAGTGATGACATAATCCCTCAAGAAGAAAAATGAGCTTTAATTTCTAATGAGAAAATAGCTCAAAAGGCTCAAATCTCACAAGAGTCAATTATGCTCATTACTCTTAGCTTCAAGCTTTAGATTTTCCTTACTAAGTTGCCAAATATTCATTAAAGAAATAAGGCATGAATCAATCACTTTATTCAATGAATTGCCTTAATTTTTTTTTTACATTTTTTTTTTAAATTTTTTCATATCATTGAAATTGGAGCAAATTTCAGTACTCTAAATCATTCAAGCAAGTTCAAGTGCAAAACATTGCAAAACACTGCTCCCCCACACTTAAAATTGGATATTGTCCTCAATGTACAAAATAGTAAATGAGAAAAGAGATAGAGAATAGTTGGGGGATTGAAACTTCCCTGACATGTGGAGTATGGCTGTCCAGTATATCGCAGGGAGATCCAGAAGCAGAGATAGATTAGGAGAGAGAGAGAGGAGATTGGTAATCTAAAAGAAAGAAAATGCAATACTAGAAAAAAAAATGATGTTAGTTATTACAGATATTAATATCAAGAGTGCAAGAAAATAAAAGAAAAATAGCTAAAATAATATCAAGTAAATGAAAGTGCATAGTCAATATATATACAGACCAGATAAATGGAAATAGAGAGGAGAAATAAGTAAAAAGAAAACAGAATAGCTAAGTAAAAAGGAAAAATAAACAGTAAACAATCCAGGCTACTGAGTAGGAGGGTCCGGGTCAGCTGGAGAAGAGGGGTGGAAAAGCTGGAACAGGGGCTCGACCATGCTTTCAATATATCGAGATCCCCTGTCCAAGTCGTCGTAAAGTCCCTCGATCCTCGTCTGATACTTGGAGATAAGCCGAAGCTCAGCCAGAATCTGCTGCTGACCAGGTAGTATGTCTCTGAAGTAGGCGCCGGATAAAACTCTGCCCCCCACCATTAAAAGCTTGTCCGCCCAAGAACACGGGGTCCGACACGGCCCGTGTTGTACCCCGTGTTTATCTTTGGAAAGCTCATGTTCAAAAATCTTAAGTATTTTATAGTATAAAAGAACACGAAATCTCCCACTGTGGTCGCCAAAAAACTTGACCTTAAAATCCCACAAGTGCATGGGTTAAGTCGAGTTATAGTATAAAAGATTATCGTTCTCCACAGGGATTGTAGGTTGAGTACTAACTAAATCTCAAGTAAAATTATCTAGGCGGATCAATTGATAGTGTGAATCAAAAATAAATTGTAAAACAGAGCTTAGCTATCAAAAATAAAGTTTGATTCAATGGAATAAAAGCGTACTCAGCTTAAGGATCCCTCGTACATTTCATTATGGAATGAATATAATTCTTTAACTTGGTTTACTGTTAATTAAGATTGCTGGATTACCAAAATTAAGCTATACCTCATTGCAAGGCTACTAGCTACTAACCAAAAGATTAAGTGCCCAGAATTACTCTAGTAATCACTTATCTAGGTTGCATTAACTTGCTTAGAATCCATTCTTGGACATTTCATCCTGTGTAAAAGAATACAATCAGCTTAATTCCTAAGTCTAATTTATATTCCCAATGATCATGCAAGATCCGATTAATTAATTGATCATTTTAACCTAGAATCAATTAATCCATAACACAAATTCAATATTCCGGATATATTGGCTTGTTCCAGATAAAACAGCAAAATCAAATCATAATTCAACAGTAAATTAAGCTAGATCATATAAAATTCAGTTCCATAACTCCATGAACAAGTTCACCCAAGCTGAGCACAAGGGTTTAGTGTGAAAATATTACAAGATCAAAAGAAAACAAGAAAACAGAGAGGGAAGTCAAACAATTCATGAAGATCTACAAATTTCTTGCTTGATTCTTCAATTCCTTGCTTGAATCCACATTAGATGGTGCCCTTGGTCTCCCCTAGGGTTTCTCCCAGCAGCTCCTCTTGTTAATTCTTGGTTTCTCCTCCTCCCCCTTCTTGTTTTCGCGCAAAACTTATATTTGTGATGTACACGGGGTCCAACACGGCCCATGTTGTACCCCGTGTTTCTCAGCGAAAGTTAAGCAGCAATGTACACGGGGTAGTACACGACCCATGTTCTACCCCGTGTTCTTCTCTAAAATGCCCAGTGAAGCCTTGAAGCAATCTAGAAAGAAACACGGCCCTGAACACGGGGTTACCATACCCCGTGTTCTTTGTCAAGTGAACAAATTTGCTTCAATTCTTCACAATTTGAATGGTTTTGCCTCTGGATCCTTTTCTAATGCTCATATGTGTCATTTCAAGACTTGAAAACAAAATATAGAGCATCTAAGTATCCTTTTCAATCAATTTGCACAAAATACTAAGTAAATAAGTGATGAAACACATAGAATTTAGGTGTATTTGTGCACTTATCAATATAATACATTAATATTTTCCTAACTATTAATTATATCTCTAATTTTTTTTATTTTTATTCATTAATGAATAGATATTCAAGAAACATAAATGCATTTAATAATTACAAATATTAACTATACATTGCATGTGCTCTAAAATTAGTATCAAATATAAAATAGGTCTTATTTTACTTTATTCATTCCTAATGTTGTTATGTATCTTGGGTAAATATATCCCAATTTTAACTTGAATAAGGTAATCTTGTCCGTAAATCTTTTGGCCTCTCAAATTTTATCTTACATTTGAAGTTTCTCAAATTTGCCATTATTAATGGAGTTAGGGTTATGACTAATTATACTTTTCATTCTCATTAAAATGAAGAAATTTCTTATTGATTATTCAAACACATCTTAGGAGTTACTTTTATTTTTTAATTTTTTATATAATAGTATAAGTGGTAATTCACTTGTAGTATATTTGATATGATACAATAGAATGATATGGAAAATGATAAAAACGAATGGAAAAAAATTGTTTAGTAGATATTACAGAATAAGAATAGTTATTCGCTAAGAAATAACTATTTTGGTATTTCATAATAAAAGTGATAAAATGATGGAATGGTTTTTCAACTTATTTATTTTTCATATTTTTTATATATTTTAATATTATTATTTGTTAATTAATAATAAAATAATATCTTTAATATTTTTTAATTAAAATATTTTGATCATTATATTTTTAATAATACATTTTAAAATAAAATTATTATATTCTTTATAAAAAATTATTTAATATAAATTTTTGGTACGTAAAATTTTTGATTCCTTTATTATATAAAATTTTATGTTAATTATAATTTTAGTAATAAAATTTAAAATATAGTATTTTTTATCATTAATATCGTACATTTTTTTATTTAACATACATTATTATTTTTCTATTTAATGTATATGCTCAATTACAAATTATATATATTTAGTTATAAATAAATAAAAAATAATAATATTATCTTTCATATAAATATAATTTCAATTTTACACTTTTTTATTTTTAAAGATATAATTATTATTGGTACATTTTTTTAATTCCATTTTTGATAATTATTATATTAAACATAATTATAAAATGGAATGCTCATTCCATTTCTAATTATAAGAAATATAATTATGAGATGATCATTTCATTTTATCTTAACAAAATGTAACATTAATGTATACATGAAAGTTTACATGTCTAGATAAGAATTTTATTTTCTGAAGCCAAAACACATGTTTGGATATATTTTTTGTTTTTCAATCTTCAGAAAATTCTTTGAAATTTATTTTTAAAAATTAATTTTACTTTTAAAAATTATTTTTTGGCTCAAGAAAAATAATAAATAAAGGGTGATTGGTGGAAATATTTATTTTAATCATAAAATTATCATCGAGAACAAAGAAATAAATTAAAGAGTGTTTAAAATTTATTTTTAAATTAAAAAGTTTAAAATCATAATTTTTAAATTTAAATTATTAACATTTTTTATTTTTTAAAAAATAAAAAACATTGAAAAGAAAGTAAATAAAATAATCCTAAAAATTGTTCTTTAAGCCGTAAGGAAGCATCCCTTAAATCGTCCTGCCACATTTCTCCAACTGTCGAAGGTACTTCCACCTTATCCTCGACGAGAAACAAAGGGAAGGCACAGGACAACTGCCATCTGTTTCCAGTTTCTATCAATAACAGGGTCTCTAGAGCTGTGAAATCGGTTAAGCTTGAAGCATTTTCTCATCAATGGCTGCTCTCTTTTCTACCTTCCGCACTCAATGCTGTAATCGACACAGAATTTGCTCTTCGAGAATTCACGCAAAGCCCCAAGCTGTCCTTATCAGATCCAACCAAGTGCGGGTTCCCTATTATCTGAAGCAGGGGCAGTCTCGTATTTTCCATAAGCTTTCCTCTGGTCTAAGCATGGAGGTCATCATACAGAAGGGCGTTGCAGACAAGGAGCTAAATAAAAGGAAAGATTATAACTTTGAGTACCCGCCATTGGTGTTTGTTCATGGAAGCTACCATGCAGCTTGGTGCTGGGCCGAACACTGGCTTCCTTTCTTTTCAGCTGCTGGGTATGATTGCTATGCTGTTAGCTTGCTAGGACAGGTTCGCTCTCTCTCTCTCTCTCTCTTTCCCTCCCTACAATCTTCAATTGAGGTTTCGGAAATGTAAGAAAATGAAAAATTTTAATTGTACCAATACTGAATTTATTGCTAAATTGAAGGTGGATGGTAGTTGGTACTTTTAATTCCAATATGATTGGCAATTATATTAGCTTACCGGGTGATTAGGCGAGTATAATGGCTGAATTGAATATGTCTAATGAAGTGATCATTTCAACTAGGAGAATTTCTGCTCTCTTTATGTCACATTTAATCTTTGTTTGTAGGCTGAGTTCTGAAATGGATATGCTAGGTTCTTTTGCAAATCTGTGCCAGACATGTACCTGGCTTTGCTTGTGTAATTTTGTTTCCCCCCTCCCTCATTTCTTAATGAGAAAAATTTCCTATGGAAGGTGTAAATTTATTCAAACATCTGAATTCCCATTTTGTTGAGAAGTGAAATCATCTGAATTACTTCGAGAAGTTTAGACTTTAGGGAGCTTAAATGTTTGGAATAGAATTGAGTTGACTCGAGTTGCCAGCATGTCCATTAACATAGAATGGTGCTTGAGCTCAAATTGTTGTTAAGAGTTCAGCTTGGAGCAAGACTTGGTTTGGCTCGACAAAAATAAGTAAACATTGCAAATTTTAACAGGTTCAAAGCTCAATTTGATCTTAGCTTGGTTTGACTCAAACTCGATTAAAAAGGCTCAATTAAACAATAATGAAAATATATTTTTTAAAAAGTTATAATGTTTAATATGATTATATATAACACCAGATATTATATTTAAAATAGTAAAAATAAATTAAAATTTTAATTATATATTATATTAATAATAATAATTATAAAAAAAACTACAATTGAACTCAAGAAAAAATTATGCTCACTTCATTTAGATAAATGAGCTAACTTTTTTGTTCAAATTCAATATAAATGAGTCACAAGCTGAGTCAAATCGAGCAATTTCTAGGTCGAGTCGAGCAAGTGGCCCAAGTATTCAGCTTTACTGCTACCCCTGCTTAAAAGAACCTGATGAAGTACTCAAATGGTTAGACTCTCCAGAGGGTAGATTGAAAACTATAAGTGGGTAATTATGATTTTTTTCTTTTTAAATCTTTGAAGACCAAAATCTAGGCAAAATTATGCATGTAAACTTTCTTGTTAAATACATGTAGTCTAAAAATTGGCAATATATGTGAGAAGAATCTTACTATAATCATCTGGTAGAATCCTCTATCCTCTGTAAATTTAGAGATGATTGCAAGAGTCTAAAATCAGTTGTAAGAACAAGACATTCCATCCCATTTTTTTATGAAGATTTGGGAAAATTTCTATGCATGTTAACTTGTCCTAGTAACAGCAATAAAATTTGTGTTGGTATGTTTTGCACTTACATTTAGTAAAAATCTTGAATCCTAATTAAGTTATTCCTGTTTTTCATTCTTCAGTATTATTACAGTTTCATTCATAATAAGGCACTTCATTGCATATAGTACATTCAATTTTCACAGCAGTTCAAGCACGCCTTATTTTTCATTTTTGCTTTTACCTAGGTAACCTGGCTTAAACATCATATTGATTCTGTAACACCTGGTTTCTTATCTTCATTCATTGTCAAGCAACAGTTACATTATTCTTCTAGTAATATCAAACTGTTCACTTAAATTTCAGCTATTTTCTTGTTATGTATTCCACTTGGTCAGGGGGAAAGTGATACACCTGCTGCTTCAGTTGCTGGTACCCTTCAGGTATTGTGGCTATCTCTTGCTAGTTAGTATTCATACTTCTTTGAACTTAAACATTTTGTTCTTCATAGGTTTGGGCCAACTTGATGTTGAATGATCCTCTTATATCTTTCTGTTTACTCCTAATGTTGCAGTAGACGCATGCAAGAGATATTGCACACTTCATCCATCAAAATATCAGATCTCCGCCTGTATTGCTTGGGCACTCCTTTGGAGGACTTATTATCCAATACTATGTTGCCAATTTAGGAAATGACCAATTTTTAGGTACCCTCTGCTTCTAGCTTATTCATGATATGCTTGTTGGAGTTAGACCTTTTAGATTCCAGACTTAGACAATGATATAAAACTCTGTTTGCCAGACATTTAACTCAGATTCAGCTGTAGTGATCATCATAATATTATGCCTAATGAAACCCAGACAAATTCTCTTCTTCTTAAAAAACAGTCTCTTGGTGTATCGTTTAATCTTGATCACCTGTGAATCACTTTATATGTGGTCAAGCAAAGTTAGACATTGTGGCATTCTTTATTCTGGCCCTAAATGCTTGAGTTAAAGATTATATGTATATCTTTATGATTTAAGCCTCTTGTATTGTCTTTAAGAACAAATGTTTCTTTTTTTTTTTTTTAATATATATTTTTCTCCCATCATAGAACTCCTGGATCATTTAATTTATACACCTACTTGTGCTGTTTTTAAATATATTGTTTTTGGTGCTTTTGCTAATTCTTGTTGAGTTTGATAATAGAAATAGAAAATTTGTACCCAACGCTTAAAGGAGCTGTCCTTGTCTGCTCTGTGCCTCCGTCTGGCAATAGGTGATTACCTAAACTCTGCTATCTTTATGACTTCCTAGTTCTACGATAAATATACAAACAAATGAAAAGATTAGATTAATTGTCCTTCTTGAAAAATCTTCTTTACCTTTTCTAGTGGGCTAGTCTGGCGGTATCTCTTCTCCAAACCAATTGCTGCTTTTAAGGTATTAAATTTGTCTGAGTAAAATGGTCTTCTTCTGTATTTTCATTTGTTATCTAACATGCAGTACATAGCAGGTGACACGGAGCTTGGCAGCGAAAGCTTTTCAGAGCTCTATTTCTCTTTGTAGGGAGACATTCTTTTCTGCCACAATGGAGGATCATATTGTTCAAAGGTCTGGTTGCAGTGACATTATTCTCATAAGCACTTACTTTGATCGGATAATGACACTTTGTAATATATTATGTAATATGATTCACAACATGTCTAGACGAAAATTTCACTGAGAATTGATTATGGAAATGAGCTAAATCATGTACCACAACCTTAGAAAAATTTACATAATTGATCAACTCATCAATTACTTGCATGAAATTTGTTCAAAGAATTCTGACACCGGCCTTTTTTATGCAATAGTTTCTATTAACATTTTAGAGGTATGATCCCAACATTTGTCATGGAAAACTCTTTTTATCCCCAAAATTACCTTTTTTTTCTTTCAAGCTTAACTAAAGCTGCTAGTGTTTCCCTTTTTTTTTTTCCTTTAAAATCTTTATTTTAGATATCAAGAGCTTATGAAAGAAAGTTCAAGGATGCCGTTATTTGATTTAAGAAAGCTGAATGCATCACTTCCAGTCCCTACAGTGCCAAAAGGTTCCGTTGAAGTTTTAGTTATGGGTGCAGCTGATGACTTCATCGTGGTAAGCTCCATTTTGACGAGGTTGAGTAATTAAGTGTCTTATGATATTTTCCACTTTTTCTCATTACTGCTGTGTGCCTGTCAACATTAGTACCAATATTGCTACTAATGATGGTATTTCCACTACCATCGTACACTATCTTTTAACAAATGTACACGAGAGATTATTAATTAGACTCTAAGTAAATTGTATAAACTGAGCCAATCATTAAATGTCAACTCGTCAACATAGATGAGAGCAAATTACATAAATGAGACTAATGAATATAACTTCTCTATGTTTTATTAGTAATGATGAGTTGTCATTTGCCAATTGGCTCGATCTTGATAACTTGTTATGCTGAGTTTAAATAAAATTGTCTCCTATACACATGCCACATTCTGAGCAAAACTAGTCCCATCTGCCTTAAAATAGATGAAGCAGATGGAATCATTTTGACTCAATTTTGTCATATATGTAATTGTGATTGCAGTTAGTACCAGTTGCATTTTTCTATTTCAACAACACTGAACTGCCTCACCTTTTCAATCTCCTTTCATTGAGCAATTTTTTTATTTTTATGTATTAATTATATAGGATGCTGAGGGTCTTAAAGAAACAGCAAGGTTTTATGGCGTGTCACCGATATGCGTTGAAGGAGTTGCTCATGACATGATGTTGGACATTTCATGGGAGAAAGGTGCTGAAGTTATCCTTTCATGGGTGAATGGTTTAAATAGATAGGACACAACCTGTCGATTTTCCTGCAATACATGCCTCTAGCTCGCCTCAGTTTGCTCGTTCCAAGTAGTTCTTGACTGTGATTTTGTTTCAGTCTTCCAAGTTGTACCCATTATTTAGATGTTGGAATGTTGTCCTGCTGGTGGTTAATTATGTAATATCTCCATTTTCTTTCGCATCAGAATATATTTGTATTTTTGTTAGTCCATTTTCTTTAAACAAGTGGTAAGCCGGGCCTTATAACATAAATTATACAATTAAAATTTATACTATATTTAAAAATTTTAAATATCTAAAAGTCTCCTCTTATATGATTAATTTCATATAAGAGTATCTATTTCATAAGAGAGGATGAGGACCAATAAGATAATATTAAAATAAATTTTAAATTACTTAAATTAAAAATTCTTTTTAATTTTTTTCTCTCTTACATGTCTCATTTTTTTTATAAAATTAGAATTAAATGATTTTTTATATTGATATGTATATTTTAATTTAATATCTTAAAATTTTTATTTGATAATATTAGATAATGTCTGTGATACTTATAAATAGTATATATTATGTTTTAATATTTTTAATGATTTTATATAATATACTTATTTTGTATTCTTAAATTGATTTATTATAACTTTTTTTTATTAATTAATCATATAAATATCTACAGATATATATTAGTGAGTACACATATGAAACATATATATATATATATGCATGTGTACACATCTGAGATATCAATATATGCTTTTATATATGTATATTGGTGAAACATGTAATATTATTGTGTAAATATTTAATTTATATATTATCATATTTTTTAAATATATTATTATTGAAGTATATTTTGATTCAATTATGTAATTCAAATTCATTTAGAATAATTTTATCAATTTGTTATTGCTTTCCTATATTTTAATTAAATTAATTGTTTTTTAAATCTATGCATTCTTTTACTACATGGCAATAAATAAAAAATTGAATAATTTTATATAAACATCTATCTTAAATAATAATAGAACAAACATAATATAATATATTACCTTTCATATAATATTGAGGCCTTATAAATTAATTGATTATTTTAGTGGATAATTAATTGAATTAATTGTTAACTACTGGATGAAAAAATATTAGACATTCTCTCTTCTGAAACCAATGCTTTTGATGGGAAGTTATCCATTTGTGTATTAATAAGATCATTCACTATTTCTTGAAGTTCAATCTCTCCCTCAAATGAACAAATTGTATAAATTAAATAATTATTTATTCATTACAAAAAATAGCAGAAAGAGTATCGTTGTGCATCTTGACTAAAAGGCTATTCCTAAAGGTTTTAACGAATTCTAATTGGAATTTGAGGAAAAGGAATTTGTCTTTCAGAGTTTCAAAAGCGTGTGGAAATACATAAGAAAAAATTGAAATGTATCAATTGGTTTGACTAACTAATAATATTAATTATTTATATAAAGATATTTAGTAAAATTAATTATTTGTATGTAAAATGATATATAAGAATATGTATATGTTTTATAATTTATTTGACCATTATTTTACTTTAATAATATTTTATATATATTATTAGGAATATAATTGTAGATGCAGTAAATATTAAAATTTATTTTTAACTATTTTAATATTAAATTTAAAACTCATTATTTGTCATTTAAAATATTGATAAATTATACAATTTAATTATGAAAAACATATTTTTCATATTTTTTTCTTAATATGTATTATTTTTCAATTTAAAAAATATTATTTGATAAAAGATTAATAATTTATTAATACATTTTGTGTTATTTACTATAAAATGAAACATATATTCTCTTTTTTATACAATTTGATATAAAATCTATGATTATATTCATATGATCTTTTTATTAGTATGTAAAATTTTTAATATAATTTATTATACTTATTTAGTTTTATTTAACAATAAATTATTATAATTTATTATATGTATTAAATTTTCTCTATGAAATAAATAAATATAATTTATTATTTTTATTTATGAGGGATAGAAATGTAAAAAAAATTATAATTATGGGTAAAAATATATTTTTCATACTAAATGCAAATCAATTATTTCAAAAAGCTATTATTCTTGACTTTTTTAAAATGACTGTTTGAAAGTTGATGAACTGAAAAAAAAATATTTGTTAGATATTCAAATTAAGTAATTAACTTAATTAAATAATTAAAAATACTTAACTCAGTAAAAAAAATATTTATCAAACAGTCTTTATGTTATATTATTTGATAGTATTTATATATATTGTACTATATGTTGTGTCAAACAGGCTTAAGAGACAAACATTCTCCCTAGCTTGGATCCAGAACACCGCGGGGAAGGCCCGGGAGTTCCCATCGGTTGTAATTAGATTGAGTTGTGTAAGTTGTATATATTTGTATGTAAAATTAAGTCTAAAAATTCACGTGATTTACAGGGAAGGATGATATCTTACTTGGATTTAATTTAATTTTGACAAAATTATATTGAACTCGTTTGATATTTGATTTAATTATATTGAATATTTCTTATTTTTTAAATATAAATATTTACCTTTGAAATATTTCTATTATTTTGAAGTCTAATGATGTTAAAATTTTAAATTGTAATCTTTCTTTAATGTTGCCCCTTGTGATTAAAGATTAGTTCTCTATATTTTTATATGCAAATATTTTCTTTGAAGAATAAAAATACTATATACAATATTTGTAGATAAAGATATAGGAAAATAATTCTCTAAGGGGTGATATTAGAAAAAAATATTGTAATTAAAAAATTAATATTGTTATATATAAAAGTATATAATTATTTACATATTTAAAAGTTTCTCTCTCCCTTCGTAGCTACTTATGAATATTGCAAATTAAAATTTGAGCCAAATGAATTTTATCTTTTATTAGGAAAATTTATGGCATGAATATGTTTTTTCGTTGAATGCGATACAACATACATTCCAACCTTCCATAAAATCGACCTTTTTGGTCCGTTAATTTTGGATTCTTTATATATATTTTTATTTTGTTATATCATTTTTATAATAAAAGTGATAAGTTACTCAATAAACATATAAAACAGCATAATTTAGGCTCCATCTATTTTGTCAAAAAATATATTTCATAAGAAAATATCACTTATATATGTAATAATGAAGGGATGGTATGCTATTTTTATTGATGATTAGAAAAAATAATATGTAGAAACTTAAAAATGGAAGAAAGTAATTTTTTTTAAATGAAAGAAGTTATTTTTCTCAAACTCCTTATATTTAATATTAAATTAGTAAAATATTTTTTCTATTTTAATATTTTATAATTATGCAAAAATGGTCTTTGACAAAATAAATGGAGCCTTAGTATATGTTTGTGCAACAAATAAGTTAACTTATAATTTATTAACTTAATTAATAAGTTATAAACTATTTTACAAAAATATTTGACATACTAGAAGTTAGTAATTAATAGGTTCTTATTTGATAAATTTTATAAAGTAACTTATATAGTTAGTAGTTTTTGAATTTTTTTTTTCAAAATCTCCCTTCTTCTTTTAATTAAATGGCAAGTTATATCCTATTTATTTAGTAAATAAATATTTAATATTTTTATTTAATTCAACATAAATAAGTAGTAAATAAATAAATAATATTATAAAATATAATTAATTAAATTTAAAATTATTTTACTATCATTTGAAAAATAAATAAAAATAAAAAATATCATAAATTTAATTAATTAAATTTTAGGCAATTATTTTCTTATCTTATTTTAAATATTTTAATTACATTAATATAATTTAGTCTTAAAATAAATGTGAATGAATTTAATTTATTTTTCTATTTATATTAATTATCTTTTTATGTCATTTTATTAATTTTAATTAGTTTAATATATAATTTTATCAAATATTTTTTATATAATCAATTAATTTATTAATTATAAGATTTTAATTATTAATTAATTTATCAATTATCAATTAGCTCATCAGTTATTGATTAATTGCACCAAGATGAAGGAATTTATACTACAAGAATTCGCTTTTATTGATGCATAATTTCATTGAAACTTTATATGGATTAAATCCTTCATCAATGCTAATTTTCACTTAAATTAACGTTTAAGTTTGTTATCTTCAATACCTCTCATTCTCAACGATTTTTTTTTAAGCTTTTTACTTTATGTGAAATTTTATTTTATAATTTTTTTTTATTATGTTTTATGTTTCATTTTTGTTGACATTTTTTTGGATTGTTTTAAGAATGGTAAGTAATCTTTTTTTTTTGTCCTACAAAAAAGATAGAGCATGGTAGCTAGTATCAACTACTTACCCTTAATATTAGATTAGATTTACTCATATATTATAAAATATTTGACTTAAATTATAACTAGTGATTAAAGAGTGAACTCATCACTGTAATCTAACTAAAGTACTAGTAATTTTAGAAGTCTTTTATTTATTCAACAATTATGAATTGATACTTTCTTATATTGAATTTTAATGTATAAAATATTGATTATATTATTTCCTTCTATTTTATGCTTACCAGTATGTTTTATATGCTTAATCTTATGGATTTAGCCTTGTTATTTGTTTAAGTATTGATTTTATGATATTTTTAAATTATTTGGTTAATACTAAATTTTTATATTTTTTATATTTCTAGTCATAACTTGAGTTCTAAATATTAAAATGGGATATTTTTATATCATTGAAAAGTTAAGAGAAAGATCTAAAATATTCATATTTTGACCCGAATCTAGTCCAAACATTTTAAGGGTTGAATATAGTTGTGAAAATGAAGTAGGGGTGTTATTTAGGCTGACTTATTTGCAATTTTTAGAATTTAAATAGAGCTCTAAATGTCCAAATTGGTTCAAACCATTGCTAAAGTTACCTAAAAGCCAGCCTAACATGATTCAAAACTCGCTTTAGTGAAATTATGTAGTTTTGAAGTCTTATAATAGTTAAAAGTTAGATTTGCAAGATTTTACTATAATAACTCTTGTAGTATATTATTTTATAAATTAGGTTTTGGGCTTTTGAAATTAGTAAGACCCATTTTTGGTAACCTTAAGAGGCATATTAACTTGACTCATTAGATTTTGTACCATAAGAAATCAAAATTAAGGGTTTATGCCTCCAAAAGTAAGAAAATATATAATTTTAAACAACTTTTTTCTCTCTTCCAAGTTTCTTCTTTGAATTTATGAAAGGCTAAATTTTATATTGATGCAAGGATTTGAGGCTTAACTTGATTTGAATTATGAGATTTTAATTTATAATGTTGATTATTGTTAATTATTTTTTCTCTTTCTCTAATTCTTTTCTTTGATTTTCTGGATTTGCATGAATTAGGCACAGATTTGATGTAATTTGTGATCATTTATATGATCTATAATTTCTATATAATTTTATATTGAATTTTAATTAGTTAATCATTATTCTTCATGTGAGAATAGAAGATAAGAGAATTTTGGTTTATTCCTTCAATTTAGATGAATTTTATATTTAAATTGATTTAAATTTATTTTTATGAATTATGATGGTTGCTTAATTTTGATAGTTTGAATAATCTAGTATAAAAATTGTGAATCATTACAAGAGTTTTGGATGATTCCAAATTGAGAAATCAATTGCAATTGTCTAATTTATGGTGATTTGTGATTAATCTTCCAAAGAATCCTTAATTTTCTTAGATAATTGTTCTTTGGTAGTTTTTTGTGATAATTCTATGTTATATTTTCAATCTTTCATTTTGTTTAATTTTGAATTAAAATCTCTCTAATTTAGTTATGTTTTGTTTCTTGCATTCAGTATACATATTATTTGCATAATTGCCCTAATTGTACATTCTTAATTTTCATAATTGTTTACATTTATTTCTTCTATTTTTTTTTTTTGCATAAAAGAGTTTAGATAATTCTATAAACATAGTAAATCAATGTAATAAAATTTATTAAGTGGATCAATAGAGGTTTGATTTACAAGTTTTCAGTAAATTTTAGTTCTAATTGGCTTGGATAATTGTGAAACTCATATTTAGTAGTCTTTTTTTTCTAATGTCTTAGGCGGTGTCAATCCAAAAAGATTCTTCTTTCATCTAATGAATTTACCTTTCAAATTTAAATATGTAAATTCATATGGATCGGTCATGTATTCTATTTAATATTGTAGGTTTTTCTTATTATTGATTGTTATTTGTTTATTACTATCTATTGAAGTTGAATTGGATTAATTTTTTATGAATGAAGTGATGTGCCATGTTATATCCAATTATTTAATTTCATTTTATAAATTCATGTATAAAATTTTCTCAAAAGCAAAATCATGTATAACATGTTAGCATTCACACAAAATCGCAATTAATCAAATAATTTGTAGTTTGAAATATGACATTCAAACTTTTTTTTTAAACAATGACAATAAGGATATTGAATTCTAATACTTTTAGCATATTATCCAATCCAAATTTCTACCAAACTATCCCTAACTTATGACATTTGAATTTTTTTTTGGCAGTAAATGAGAGAGATAAAACTCAAAAATAAAGAAAATTAAATAAGAATAAACTTTAAGGGTAATAATCCTACTACTATTAGCTAACAATATGATTTGAAGTTCAGGAGGAGGTTGCATCAAAAATGTAATTTTTGGCTCACTTAAAATATCATGAATTGCCAACTAATTTGCGCCCGCGTGATTAGTTTTAACCACCTAATCTTTGCCAATCAACATTTTAGACTTCTGCACAAGTCCTTGATCTCGCAAATTACCCGACTTTCCATCAAGAAGCGACTCCATCAGTATCTTAGAATCTATCTCCATTATAACGTAATTAAAATTCAACTCTCAAGCCAAAGATAGACCTTCCAAAACTCCTTCTCTTTCAGCAATTGATATATTCATCATAGTATGTCAAATTTTTATAAAAATTCTATAACCACTCCTTTTTGCTATTTTTTAGAAGTCTGCCACACCCCACTTTAAACACTTAAGAATTCACTGTCTCAACTGTATTAATTTTTATTCACTCACCATCAAATATCTAGAGATTTGACTGTCTCAACTGTATTAATTTTTACTCACTCATCATCAAATATCTAGATATGTAAAATGATCTTCAAAATTTATGGGCTTTGTAGGCTACTTATGGCATCTTATGCATGGCTTGTTTTTCATGGGAGTTTGTGCAGATAAACTTGCATGGTAGCGAGTTTTCCCAAGTAAGCCTATCAGTAATTGCAAGTTTTTTTTTTAAGCATATTAGAGACTTTTAATCTAATTTAATTTAGTATTTAATAATCTAATATAATTTTTTAATTTTATTTGATTAACTTATTATAAAAAAATATAATTGACAAATAACAATTTTAAAAAATAGATTTTTTTTTAATTCAATATCCCTTGAAGATTATGTGTCTTCTACCACGTTTAAAATTTAATTTTTGATTTTTGCATATACACTCTTGATGACATAATTATTTATACTATTTTTTTAAAAAAATTAATGCAATCTATTTACAGATTTGATAATTTTTATCCATATTTTTTGTAAGGTTACGTGGGTAAGCCCACAAAAATCTAAGCCGACACGAATTTGATTAATTTAACAGTCTCACCCCACTTTACACCCCTACTTGTTTTTAGGGGTGTAAAGTAATTGCAAGTCTGCATAAAGAAGCTGCTCCTCCTACTTCCTTCAATAACACTAACCAGATGTGGCGCGCAGATGGGGAATCACGGATTGCATGGAGCTGGTCTTCAACCGCATTATGGCGACGTGGACAACGCGGATTTCCCATACTTGAACTTTAATATTAATATATATTGACAAAATTAAAATAAGAAATTTGGTTTTAATTTTAAAATATTTTATTAAAATAAAAATACGTAATTAATCATACTTATATAATAAAGATTTGACTTATCTTTAAGATATATTAATTAAAAATAAGTTGATACTTTTTATACTAAAACTCCGCGAAAATCGTTTTAGATCATAGTAACTTTGTCTTGAAAATATTGCATTTGAACATTAATATCACAACGATAATAGCAAAACTTTTGATATTAACAAAACTTAAATAGAAAAATTTGATGTTAATTTTTATTTTTATTAAAAATAAAATACATGATTAATTAATTGCTTTATTTGTATTATTTAGTGCTATTTTATAAATTTATGCTTAATATGCTAGTATAAAAGCCTTCATACAAAATCGTAATTAATAACATGATTTTTAATTTGAAATAAGACATTTTTTTTACCTTTATTTTGTTAGATAATTGTGGGATATATGAAAGTCATAATTTCTAAAACTAAAAAAATACTCACCTCGACTTGAATGAAGCTTGATTTGGAGTAATACATAAATTATCTTTTCAGATATATACAAAAGAAATTTATAATTTTTAAAATCTTATCAATTTTCAACCGGATAGGGAACCATCAACGACTAATTTTAATTTTAGAAATATAAGATATAAACACAGTAATAATAGTAATTAGTAATTAGTAATATATATTTAATGTAATTAAAGAAAAGTCTGAATTCTTAAAATATTTATAGAATTTGAAAGGTTTTCTCCAACAAACACAACTACTAAATTTGAAAGAACATAAATTTGAAAATCACTTACAGCTTCGTGTAGAACCACGTCCTCAAATTTGAAAATCATCTATTGTTGCAAGTCTGCATAAAGAACCTACTCCTCATACTGCCTTCAATAACATTAACCAGATTTGGCGCACAGATGGGGAATCACGAATTGCATGGAGATGGAGCTGATCTTCAACCGCATCATGGCGACGTGGACAATGCGGATTTCCCATATTTGAACTTTAATATCAATATATATTGACAAAATTAAATAAGGAATTTAGTTTTAATTTTAAAATATTTTATTAAAACAAAAATACGTAATTAATCATACTTATAAAATAAAGATTTGACTTATTTTTAAGATATATTAATTGAAAATAAGTTGATACTTTTTATATTAAAACTTCGCGAAAATCGTTATAGATCATAGTAACTTTAGTTTGAAAATTTTGCATTTGAACATTAATATCACAACGATATTAGCAAAACTTAAATAGATAAATTTGATGTTAATTTGTATTTTTATCAAAAATAAAATATATGATTAATTAATTGCTTTAATTAATACTCTCGTTAAGGTCTTAACTTATTTTAAAATATTTTTATAGGAAATGAAATGTTATGCTATATTTATTTATATTATTTAGTTTTATTTTATAAATTTATGCTTAATATGCTAGTATAAATGCCTTTATACAAAATCGTAATTAATAACATGATTTTTAATTTAAAATTAGGCATTTGTTTAACCTTTAGTTTGTTAGATAATTGTGGGATGAAAGTCATAATTTCTAAAAAAAAAAACTACTCACCTCTACTTGAATGAAGTTTGATTTGGGGTAATACATGAATTATCTTTTCAGGATATATACAAAAAGAAATTTATAATTTTTAAAATCGGATGGATTAGTCAACCGGATAAGATAACATTTATTGGTTCAATCCCTAATTTTAATTTAAAAAATATATAAGATACAAATACAGTAGTGATAGTAATTAGTAATATATATTTAAAGTAATTAAAGAAAAGTCTGAATTCTTAAAATATTTATAGAATTTGAAAGGTTTCCTCGAACGAACACAACTATTAAATTTGAAACAACATAAATTCTCATTTTCAAAAGTTGCAACTTTTAATTTTATTTTAATAGAAATATTTTACATTTCAAAAGACACAGTTTATATCAACATTCACATTTCAAACTCTATTTCAAACAATCATAGCTATAATTCAATTTTTGAAATGAGGATTTATTGTTTTTACAAACAAACTTTGACATGATACTAAGATAGTGTAAAATTATAAAAAAATATTTTTTAAAATTAAATATAAAAATTTCAGAAAAATTAATGCGGTTTATTGATTTTAATTGATTCACACTGGCTTATGCCAATTCCAATTATTTTATATTTATTTTTAATTCAAATGTATTAATCAAAACATTTCACTTGTGGATTAGCTGACTGGCCTAAATTTTAGAATCATGTAAAAATTTGAAAATGGTAGAGTAAAATTTCATTTATTTCACTTGAAAATAGTTTTGTAATGCCTGCAAATACCTGAGAAAAATAGAAAAAGAGTTAGAGAAGAAATTTTGATAGTTATTTTTTGTTTATAATTGAAAAGTTTGAGTTCTCGAAATATTTAGAGTTTGAAATGTTTCCTCCAACAAATACAACTATTAAATTTGAAAGAACAAGAATACATATTTATTTTCAAAAGTCATAACTTTTAAATTAAAAGACATTACTTTACATTTCGAACGATACATCTTTTCATTTCAAAAGACATAATTATACTAACAATCATATTTTAAACTATTATTTTAAATAATCATAAATATTAATTCAACTTTTGAAATGAGGATTTATTATTTTGACAAACAAAGACCGACGTGATATTGAAAACATATTGACAAAATATGTATGAGATTTTTTATTTAAAAAAAAGTTTGATTTTTTATTTTAAAAATATTTCTATTAAAAGAATGAGATATTTGATTAATCCATACTTTTGTATTATAGTCTTCACTTATTTTTTAAGGCATACTAATTAAAAGAAATTATTATTTTTTACATTAAGGCCTTGAAAAGTTTCAATCAGAATTTTTGATGTGCACAATATTATTTATATTATTTTTTCCAAAATTCTAACTCTTAAGGTGTTATGTATGCTTAATTTAGTGAATTTGACCTTATTTTGTGATTGATTCATGATTTTGGAATGTTAGTGAATTATTCGATTAATGCTAGACTTTGACATTGTTCTAGTTTTTTTTATATTTTTTTAATTATAGCTTAAATTCTAAATGTCCAATTAGGGTGATTTTTATGTTATTGAAAAGTTAAGAGAAAACTTTACAACTATCTTCTTTTAGCTAGAACCTATTTTTGGATGTTTGGAAGTTCATATTTGACAAAGAAGAAAATTTAATATTGTTATCTAGTTTGAGCCAACCTCGTTAGTTCGAGAATAAATGGAGCTCCAAGGTCCAAATGATGTTAAACTAGCACTTAAAGCCACCGAAGATCTATCCCAATATATTTCAAGGGTTACTTTAATGAAACTTCATAGTTTTAATGGTTTTACAGTAAATAAAGGATAACCTATGAGATTTTGCTGTAATAAACTCTTGCAGTATTTCGGGCTTTCGTATTAAACAAGGTTCATGCTATTGTGACGTTATGAGGTAGCTCAACCTAGTCCAATTAGGTTTTTCTCCTTTGGTGATCAAATATATTTAGTTTTTGTACCTTTAAAGGTAGCACACTCTCTTTAGATAGCTTTTCCTCTTTTCGAAGTTTTCTTGTAAATTGTCATGAGTGCTTGATTTCTTTTGACATTTCGAGTGATTAACACTTTAATTTATGCTTTGTTTGTTTTATTAGAAAATATTTTCTATAAAATATAGTTATAAACTGTTAAAATAAGGAAAAAATATTTTACTTGTTTAATATTAAATATAAAAAATTTGGAGAAATATTTTATTGGAAAATATTTTAATGAGTGTTTGATTTTTTTTGACATTTCAAGTGATTAACACTCTAATTTATGCTCCGTTTGTTTGATTGGAAAATATTTTCTATAAAATATAATTATAAAATATTGAAGTAAGGGAAAAGCATTTTACTTGTTTAATGTTAAATATGAAGAATTTGGAGAAAGTAACTTCTCTTATTTCAAAAAGGAATTCACTTTTCTTTATTTTTAAGCTTTTAGATATTATTTTTTAAGTTATCAATGTAATTGATATATCATCCCTTCATTAATATATATGTAAATAATATTTTTTTATGAAAAATACTTTCTGACAAAACAAACAGAGCCTTAGTTTGATTTTGAGGCCTTCTTTTTAATTTTACATTTGATTTTATTATCTCTTATTTTTCTATTCTTGTTATGAATAATTGCATAGATAGTTTATTAAACACAATTTGTTTGTTAATTATTTATCATAGTATATACCTAAACAATTCATTGCAATTAATTCTTGCTTGTAAGTTAGATCTAATTGATTGTAATAAGTAGCATTTATGCTTTGTCATTAGTTGTTTAAGAAAAATAGAGAACAAATGTAGCAATTTTCACTTATAAAGTTGTTAGATATGACATTAATATTGCTTTGCATGTTGAAAACTATTATTAATTAGGTTTAGGTGCTTATTTTGGACTGATATTAGTTATAAAAGATTAATTAGGCACTTGTTCTGATTAATCAATATTAGAAACTCAATTACTACTAATTTAGGAATAATTTTTAGTTAAGTAGTTAAATCATTTATAAAATTTATTGAATGTCAATGATAAATCTAAAAATTGAAATGTGATTTCCTTTATACTAAACTTTCATATTTGGGTATTTTCTGTTTTAATTATGATTTTATTTGTTTCATTTAAACTGCATTACATAACTCTTTATTTTTACATTATGCATCCATAGGATTAACTTATATTCTCTTGAGTTCAATTTTGCTACATGTTAAAGTTAAAGCCATTGAAATAAACTTAGGTTCACAAATTGGTCCACAAATCCAAAAAAAAATATGGACTAAGATGTATAAAAAGTGAGTTTGTTTAAATACGAATCTAAAGCAGTCCCATCTAGATCTATAGTCTACGTGGACCAAATTGGATAGTTTGCGGACTAGCCCTTGTTGTTTCTCTCTTTCTTTTTTTTTTGACATTTTCTTTTTCAAATTAAATTAATATACTATATAAATTTTCATTCAATTAATCCAATACTTACTTTCAAACTCAATTCTTTATCTTTCAAATTAACTTAACCTAAATAAAATATTTTTAGGTTAATAATTTTATTTCTAAATTAATAACTTCAAAATTAACTAATTTTTATTATAGTTTATTTGATCTTGAATTGTTGGTGTAGATTAAGAATGCATTAAATATGTAATCTTTAAATTACAATTATTATTTTAAATTTAGAATTATTTTAAAAATTTAAAATCACATTTACAAAAAAGAAAATGTTATGGATTCGATTCATGAATTTGCATCTTATGAACTTTAGAACTTAGACTTTTATTTAAGACATTCATAATTTTTACAAGCTAGATTTGGTTTAGTAGAATTATTAAAATTGGCTAACCCAATAAATAAAAATTATACATCAAAATAGTCTTAGGTTTAACTATATTTTCACCAGGTCAGGCCAGGCTGGGTTGCTATGATATGATTCTTAATTCCTAGTTGATTTTTATTGAGTGATTCCAAGTGAGTTTTACAACATGTTATACTTTATTATTATTATTGCATCAATTGTTTATTTATTGGTAATTTTACATTATAAATTAATTAAAATTAATTATTATTGTGATTATTTTTATTATATTTTATTATCATTATCATTTACAAACTTATTATTATTGGATATAATTAAAATAGTAAGAAAATAAATTAAAATACAATAATTTTTAATATGAAAAACCTCATAACATATATATGAACATATTATTATTTTATTGTACTAACAATGATTAATTTTCTAATTAATATACTTATTTAGTTATGGTAATTACTTTATATAATTTTTTATTGATGTTAAATTTAATTTCTCACATAATTTATGTTATTTTTAATTTTAATGTAATTATTTATTTTTATAAACTTATGTAATATATGTTGATAATATTAAATATATAAATTTATTAATTTTAATATTAAAAATTATATAATATTACTCATATATATAATTTTAATATTATATATATTAAAGTATAATTTTAATATATCAAAATTATAATTATAATTCTAATATATATAAATATACATATAATAATAAATTAATCATATATTATTTGCTAATATTATTAGGTTGATCTAGTAACCCAATGGATTAAGATTTACTAATCTCAATCCTTTTTTATTAGATTGAATCACTATTATTATTTTTCGTATTAGTCTCAATTCCAAACAAAATAAAATTATACTAGTTTTAAGTTAACTTGTAATACCTAATCTGATTTGATAGTTTTATGATCTGATTCGTTTATAATTGGTCTGTGAAAGGATTGAATAGATCTATTTAATGGTTATAGTTAGAACAGGTCTAGCAATCATCAATCTTTACGTTGATAATATGATATTTTAAAATTGATATAAGAATTGACAAAACTTAACGAAAAAATATGATTTTAATTTTAGAATAATTTTATTAGAATTATGAAATTAAATAATCTAAGTAATACTTTCTAAATTAAATATTTTAATTTATTTTAAAAAAATATTATTAAAAAAATGAAATATGTCATGTGATGTTTGTTCTACTTATTTCCATGTCTTAAATTTATGTGAGTAAACTATTCTTTAATCCTTAAAATTTAATGGCACTAAGCATTTGATCCTCAAAATTTTATCATTATCATTATTAATCCTTCAATTATTATTTCACTGCTATTTTTCATCCCTCTATCATTTTTATTTAAAAATAGATGAAAGATCCTATTGATTACTCAAAGACAACATCATTATTTCTCATTGAAACATGATACTCCCATTCTTGTAGCAATTTCAACTTAGTTCTACCTTATTAAGTGATATTGAAAAAGCACAAAAAAAGTATATCAAGGAAATAAGTACATTAACAAGTCAGAAGGAGAGAACCAAGTAATAAAAATGAAGGAGACTTATATAGAGCATACATAATGAATAGGGAAAAAAGCATATCACCAAAATAGAGTCAAAATACAAAATAATGGAAAAATTGGAGAAAGACACCAAAATAAAAGGTCTCACGAGAGATAAAAAGGTTGTGAAAAACAAGTGGGATGAGAAGTATTAATGATTCAAAAAAGGGATGGCAAGGATGTTACACAAAATGACTTTGATCTCTTATTTGTTTAGAAAGATGAATAGACCTACTCTCAATTGAAATAGTGTTATCCTTATGCAAATAGCTTCAATTACCATTTTAGCCTAACTTTTAATTATAATGTGAAATAGATCTTCCATCCAAGTAGATTTTATCCACTTCCAAACAAAAATTCTGACAGACGAATGAAGAGTTTTAGCAAAATGAGAATTAAAGGATTAATAATGATAATGGCAAAAATTTAAAGGCAAAATGCTTAGTGCCATTAAGTTTTAAGGATTAAGTAATAGTCTACTCAATTTATGTTTAATATGTTTGTCATGAATAATTCACACAAAATCATAATTAACCACATTCAAGTGAAGATGGAAAGGAAAGTTCTACAACTCATCATGTTTTCAGTTACTTTTGATTAATATACGAGGGATCACTACTGAAAGTTTGGTTAATAGAAGGCTGAACGCAGCTGATCGCCGCAGACATGGCTTGCAAGAAATGTTTCAGGTGATGAAGGCCGCTGCGACCACTCGAACACACAAGCCAGAATTCATTTTGATAAAATAACAATATAGAATAATGATTATGAATGTTTAAAGCGTACTGTAGCAATTAGCTTGCTTGATCGTCCAATCAGGTGATTACAGTGACCTTCAGAAATTGTCGAAATATTCTAAATCTAGGATAAATTGATCATTTCACCAATTAATGATAATTCTTAATTTTATTTTATTTTATGTGTATCACATTACTCAAATATTTATTAAGTAAATTGATACATGACCTTTTCTTATATATTGATAGCTTTTCCTTTAAAATTTTTATTACACCAATTTAGTTTGGGTCTCATGACACATCACTTGTAGTAATTTAATTAAAAAAAAATTGTAACGTATTAACAATTGATTTATGATTTTTTTCTTATTTTCAAGAATATTATTTTAAAAAAATGTTAAATTCACTTGCTTAGCTAAAAATTAAAAAAATTATCAGTTGATATTTTTAAAAATATTTTTAATCCAATATTTTTTCAATATATTACCATCACCTTTTGTCCTTAATCTTACTATTGATTGATCCACATTTTATCATTAATTGATTAATTTTTATAATGTCAATCACTGAATTTAAGATGTGATAATATTTAATAATTTTTTTAATTTTTAAAAATATATAAATTAACTAAAATATAATATTGTATCATTTTATATTAATATTTTTAGTTTAATTTTTAATTGATATAGCTAATGTAACACATTTAAAAGTATTAAACTTCTTGAGAATGTATAATTTCAAACCAAATCAAGAGGCGGCAACTTAGGTCCTTTTTTTCACCTAATGTTTTGAATTTTTAGTGACAAGAAAGCAGAATTTGTTCCAAAAATTAACGCATTAGAATTTTCAAATAATCTTACAAGAAAGAGAACTTCAAATAAATAATCTCAAGCGTAACAGATTAATCCTGCAGAAACTAGCCGTTACAGAGAGCGGATCACTGTTCCATTCTTCCAAAATTTCCGCCTCTTCTTCAATCCCTAATTCATTGTTACTTATCGATTCACAAAAAACATCACGATTCCCAATTTCGCTCTCGGCTCTGTACCATCTCTCATTCTTTAGGGTTCTCAGAATCCTCTTTTCGAATAGCCAGTGGTTTTGCTGTTTTCCGGCGAGCTTCCGATGGATTTGATCACCATGAACTGTGCAGCAATGACGCCAGCGACAGAAAAACACAAGCTTCGATCAACTAGTCAAAATTCTTCGAAATTCTCCGAGAATTTACATCCCAAGGTATCTAATCTAAACTCCCCTGTTTCAAAATCTGCCAAATCTGCGTCGAAGAACCACGACTCCGTTGCGGATTTGCCTCAGAGAAAGATTCTCCAGAGAAAATTTTTGAAAACAAAGATGAATATGAAGAAAGAAGATGAAGATGCTAAGGTTGCATGCAGCTGCATCAATAATTATTATGACGACCACGCAAAAAACTGCTCTTGTGTGGCTCGTGAGAATCTGAGAGCATCGCAGGACGAATTCTCCAGAAGTTTTGGTTGTAACAATGAAGAAATTGGTGATCAGGATCACGCTAGTGATGAAGCTGAGATTGTGCTTGACGAGATGATTGAAACGAGTTTGATGATTCATGACCTTCGGATTGAAGATGACTATGAAGAAATTAGTAATCTATCAGAAAACATCAATCCGGTTGAGTCGGAGTCGCCAAATCAAAGAGACAGTTCCACATTGAAGCGGAGGAGGGCCAAATTACTCGAAGACGCTAGAAACAGTCTTCCTGAGTGCGGGAGAGTAAAGCATCTAGTGGAAGCCTTCGAGAAGCTTCTTTCTATATCCAAAGCCCAGAAGCAGAAGGAGGCAGAGAAAACTAAGAAGGCAACAAAATGGGCATTGCCAGGGTTGCAATCTTCAAAGGCACCTGAAACTGAGGTTACTTCGTCTGCTTCATTTAGCCTTTCTCAGTCGGACTTGCTTCTGACATCCCAGAACCTTGGCTTGGATCCACAGAATTCAGTTTTTACTTCTTGGGACAGCAGCCGTGGAAGGTTGGTTGGTTTGTGACAAAACTTTGTGTTTGCTGGATTGTAGTAATTGTATTGTGTTTAACGTTTGTTATCTTTCTGCAAACTGCAGTATGTCGGGCAGGATTTCTCATGGAAGTAGGAGAAGCAGCTGGAGAAATGTAAGATTTTTAGATGTACTCTAGGAAGAACTGACATGTCAGATGCTTATTGCATCCACGTGGCTGACATGTATTGGACGATGACATTCCTCCATGCATGACAAATATCTAACCAAAAAAAAATTATTTTTTATAGTTTAGACACACAAAGGACATGCCTTGGAGTGGAACCCATCATAAGTTCTCGGATATGTTCCATTTCATATAAATACAATTTTTTTTTTGAGTAAAGCATCAAATTGGCCTTTGAAAAATACATATTAAATCAGATTTTCTCATTAAGTTGGTTTTACATCATGTAAATAAACAAAATTCTAATTTATACATCAAACTTTAGGGAGAAATCTGAAGTAATATATATATTTCAAGTACCAATTCAGGCGTTTACTCATAGAAGTTTAATGTCTTATTGCATGTAGAAGAGAATCCAGGGTCATAGAAGTTGTCTACGACTACGTATCTTTCTTCAGCATGACACATAATCAAAAGAAAAATGAAATAATGTAGAGCATCGACAAAGACTTTATTATCTTCTATTAATTTTTCAAACTTTTTTTATGCATTATTTATCTTCCTTTTTTTCTCCCCTCATATTTTTATTGTCTTTTGCTTTGCTTCTTTTCTTTTCTTTGTCATGCTTCTATTCTAGTTTTATTACTATGCATACTCAATCTTTTTAAATTTCTTCTAGATTAGGTGTTGAATTTTTGGATTTTGTAGTCTTCATGTCAGCGTTCATCTAACTTGCTGTTATTAAAACAAAACTGAGACTGCAGAGTGATTAATGGTCGTCTGATTGATCAAATAATGATTATTTCATGTGTAATGCATGAGTTTTCAGAGCTTGGAATCATCAAGAACTTCAGGAGGAAACAAGTCGAAAAAGCAGCAGCCAACAGTCACAAGCCAAAAGCCATTCAAGCTAAGAACAGAGGTAAGTAATGAAATTATCATATAAATTTGAGGTTATTTTATTGAATTTAATTAGTAGTAACATTGTAGGAAAGAGGAAAGATGAAAGACGAGCAGTTTATGAAGAAGTTACAAGAGACGTTAATAGAAGAACAGAAGCAGAGAGTGCCCATTGCACAGGGTCTTCCATCCACGACTAATGAGCCAGAGGTAAGTACAAGTTGTAGTTAATCTCCATGTATGTAGTGTAGTAGAAAAAAAGACAAATTACACTCCTCTTCCTGAAAGTTTAGTACAATTATCTTTGCAACATTCTAAACAAGGCGATTTTATATTTTTAGAAATAGAAGGGTGTGCAATTTACTCGAAAAAACCAATTATTAGTAGCACAGATTCTTCTTGTTGCTAATAGCTCACTTATTGATATTTTACTACCGTTTTCAGTGCTTGTTGAAACGGAAATCTCTAGTCAAAGGAAGCACAAGGCCTGTGGATCTGAAGCTTCATAGTGATTTGAGGGCAATTGGTCGTGCTGAGTTTGATCATCAGGTACTACTTTCAGCTATTTGAACTTTTCCATTGTTGGAATTATTAAATGACTGAAATTATGAACAAATAAGAAAAAATGCGAACATTGCATAGTAAAATTATAATAAATTACGTTTATGAAACTACCAACAATTGATTGATTTTGTGGTAGTAGGGTGCTATTGTTCGGGTCCTAAGTTTGACTGTTGGAAAGTACTATTTGGGGAGGGATTTACTGTTACTCTCACTTCAAATTGATATTAGTTTCATATCAAAAGGTGTGGGCATACCAAGGTGCAAATTAAAAAAAAAAAAAAGGTTATGTTTAAGAAACTAAGCACAACTATAATATTACGTGCAAAATTATGATTATGGATCATTGTAAAAAGAAAAAAAATGCATCCATTCTGATTTTATTCTCAATTTACATAATAGTTTATCTCCATGAATAAAGCTATATAGCCCTCATCTTCTGGTTTCATAATCTATTCTTTTTGACATTTTACTTATGCAAAAACACTTTTTACCTCAACACTTCACCTAGATTTTTCTAAATTTAACTATCCATATACATTTCAAGTTATTTATTTACTCTTTCTGTTATATATCAAGTGCAATGCCATTTTAAGCTCATTTCTACATCAGAATGTACATGGCATAAGAATAATGGCATTTTTTTGGGGGTAATGTAAGAATAATGGCTTTTTGCTATTGCCTCTAGTTAGAAATTTTGAATGAGTTTGAGCTTCTGGGGTAGATGTTAAATGTTGAATTCCTAAACGGTTTCAATGTCAAATTGAAGTTACTGCAAGCATGCATATTCTGAGGAAAACTGCAAATTTATAGCAAGAAATTGAAGTATATCTAAATAACTATGAAGGTGGCTGAAAAGATGAACTTGAGGGAGCAATACAGGATGGAGAGGGAAAGACAACAAAAGGTACATGACAATATTTTCTCCATGAATTCATTTTCTTTGTAGTACATTGGTTTTGCCGGAAAACATTTTTAGTGAAAAACTTCTTTCATTCATCTGTATTTATAATTTTTTAATGTTATATAGAGTTTTATGACAAAAAAAAAAAAATAATATGCACCACTCAAACCAAAAGTTGTTTTCTCCTTATTAATCATATGAAATATAAATGACATGAAAATTCTTTACTCATTACGAAAATAAATGAGGATTTTTCTTTATAAATGACGTTTTCTGAAGAAAGAAAAAAAAAACAATTTTTAATGCACGTGTCCCCCATCATTAGTTGGCCGAAGAGGAAGAAATCAGGAGGTTGAGAAAGGAACTCATTCCAAAAGCACAACCAATGCCTTACTTTGACAGACCTTTCATCCCGAGGAGGTAATGCTTATCTTAGTCCTCGTCTCTTTTGGACATTTAAATTCTAGACTAAATATATTTAATTCTATTGCTATTTTCATTTGTATCAATTTAATGTTCAAGTTATTTTATTATACCCAAAAAAATCTTTTTGTTATTTTTCATTTAACTCGTAGCAGAATTGTTATCATGGCAACTAATTTACCAGCAACAAGAGAATGGTAGAATGCTTTTATATATATATTGTTGAAATGCTAACAAATTAGTTACCGTGTTAATAATTTCGTTAATGATTCTCGTGACATACTAATATAGGATTTGATTGAATTAGTTGAATAACTTTGGTACTGTATTGATATTGATATTATAATTATAGTTTTGTGCAAGACTTGATTTGAGTGTAATTGAATAATTTGAATATTTAACTTGGAGAAATTCTTCTATCTACACAATTTGTGTAAATTAAGCCAGTCATTCATAAGTGGAAGAAAAATATATATGACATTCTTCTTAACAATAATATTAACAAGTAAATTTCTGCTTGGCTTAATTTACATAAGCTGTGTAGACATATAATCCATTAAAAAATTTGTCAATAAATTAACACTTAAGTTCTTCAATAAATTGATATTAAATTTTTTGAAAAAATTAAATTACTACAAAGTAGCTCAGTGTGCCAAACTGAATGTTTAGTCTAAATTAATAAATAACAAATTGTTTGTTTTCTTAATTGAAAGGTCAACAAAGCCTCCAACCATACCCAGAGAACCGAAGTTCCATATCCCACAGCATAAGAAGAGCAGGAGCTGTCACCTGTGATGTCATAATTAAGCTGCTGCAACTATCTCATTTGGGCTTGAGATTTGTGAAGGCTTCTCCATATAATTTTGTTGATGCAACTGAACAATGTACAGACTCCATTCTTTTTCTCCCTCCGAAGAAGGGTGCTTAATTTTGAACATGAGCAAGTAACCAACATGGTTGGTTGCAAAATTTTTTATGCCTTTAGTACAATTCGAAAGGCATTGATGTGCGAGTGGAAATTCAAAATGTATCCCCAATTTGGGGATGATTTAGTGTTTGGAGTATAGTTACTGAAAGCATACTATGGGTAAGATGATCCATGCCTTTTCAAATATGTGACGTGTACTAGATTCGGCCTATCAAACACAGAGATCAAACCGAACTAAGTTTATTTACAGAGGCCACTCAAGCATGGCTCTGGTGGCATTTCGTTCCTGCGATTATATATTTCAAGAAATTTTAATATTTTTAGGAATATATTTTTGACAAATTTAATTATTGTAACAATATTATATTTAATTCATTTAGAAATGTTCTTAAGAGAATTACGGATATTTTATTTTAATTAATTTTATATATTTTTAAAATTATTATTAAATTATAAAAAATATCTTTATCGAAAATTTGAATAATCACAGTAGCAATTGGTACTAGAAAGTGATTGACAATGATCATCAATAGTTGGTAGGATAAAAGTTATTAATAATGAAGTACTAGTAATAGGTGATCACTTATCATGGATGTAATCAGATAATGGAATGGTGATTGATGATACTTATCAGAGATGGATGACAACTTATAGAAGTCATTAACAGTAGGGTGATAGTGACGACGATCGCTTATAATAAGTAATGGTTGACAATAATTATTATTAATAAGTAGTAACAGGATGGTGGTAAAATAAGATGTTAATTGCGGTTTTCATGGAAGGGTGAGGAAAATAATTTATAAATTACCCCTTTAATTTTAAGGTGATTGGATTCTATTCCATTCAATTTTAAAAACTTAGAAACCATTCTCTTAAATTTTATAAAAATTGAAATTAATAGTTATCTTTCATTTAATTAACCATTTTACCAATTTATGTAATTTTTTTAAAGAAGAATCAAAACATTATAAAATATTGATTTATTTTGTTATTTTTCAAATAATTATGTTGCACCTTATATACAAGTATTTACTTAAATTTCTTTATATATAATTTAATTTTTATTAATTATATGACAAAAAATTATGAATGCAAAAATAACTAAAAAAATCAATATACATTAATATTTTGATTATTATTTAAAAATTTCATAAAAAAGCATATAATTTGAAAAAATAATTAATTAGGTGGATGATAGGTGTTAATTTCAAAGTTTATAAAGTTTAAGGAAATTATTTTTAAATTTTAAATTTTAAAGGGGCTGATATCCAACTATTACAAATATGAAGAGGGTAAATTTGTATTTTCATGTCATCAAAACATAGGATATTCACCTTTTCCATGGAAAATATTTTGAGGAGATAATAGATTAAAAATAATTTTTGAAAATATGGGAATATTCATATTCTTAGAAACAATTTTTTAAAAAAAATTGAATTAATTATGAGAATTCTACATTCTTTTAAAATATTTTCAAGAATGCAAAAAAGATTTGGTGAATCAAACACTACTTATAATTAACAAAATATGATTTATCACTTATTAGATATAGTATATATTAATAAGTGATTGTAATAGAAGCTAATAAAATGATATATTAATATTAAATTTTGGTTTGCAAACTAATTTATATAGAATTTTGCACAAAAAGAATCGAAAGGTGTCGAGTTTAGTCTGCTCCCATTCATAAGCTTGAGTCTATCTTGACGGTCTCAATGAACACATTGTAGGTTTAATGGAAGGGTAAGTTATCATTGATCTTTCTTTGCTTCATCTTTGGATTGTCTTTAAGGTTAGAGATAATCTTAGTAGTGTTATTTGTACTTCTTTTAGTAGTATATTCGATTAGCACAAAGTCATTCTAGATATTTTTTAGGTTAAAATACTGGATTACGTTTATTTTTACAACCAATTTATCGTTTTACCGTAATTCCGAAACTAATTACTAGAATACGCAGGGCGCCATTCCATTTGGCGTCCGCAAACGCTGGGAGGCGCCATTCAAAGTGGCGTCCTCCCGTTACAAGCGCCTTTGGAAGGCGCCATTTGAAGTGGTGCCCCCACCTTGGAGGTGCCATTCAAAGTGGCGCCCTCCTAGGGGCTGCCATGTTTCAAATTTTGGAATTGGGAGGCGCCTAATGAAATGACGCCTCCCCCCTTTCTTTATATACGACACCCCCTCCCTCCGCACTCCATCATCTCAAAACCCTCCCAAGCCGCTGTTCTTCCCTTCTTTCTTCGTAAATCTTGCAGCAACTCCCCGCAGTTCCTCTCATTCCCACTATTTTATATTTTTTTCATTTACCTGATCATCAACTGTTCTTTCTTTTATGCATTTTATTCGGAGCATTTTCTTCTTTGGAGGCAAGATCTGATCTTCTTTCAACTTTTTCTTAGTTAGTATTTTTATAATTTCTGTATTTATATTATATTTTTTTAAATTAATTATTATGATTTATGATATGAAATGATGATCTAGAATTTAGAAAAAAATTATACAAATTTATATGATCTGTATGATAATTTATAATTTTTACTGGTTAATATTTTGATAATTTTTGTATTTATATTGTAAATAACTTATTTTATGTTGATTAGTTATGATTTATTATGTGAAATGATAATCTAGGATTTAGAAAAGATTTGTACAAATTTTATGTGATATGTGATAGTTTATAATTTTTACTGGTTAGTATTTTATAATTTCTGTATGTATATTATGTATTTCATGTTGATTATTTTGATTTATGATGGGAAATGATAATTTAGGATTTAGAAAAATTTATATAAATTTATGTGATCTGTGATAATTTATAATTTTTACTAGGTAGTATTTTGTATATTTTTTTATATTTATATTATAATTTTTATTTATGTTCATTATTATGATTTATAATGTGAAATGATGATCTAGATTTAGGAAAAATTGAAGCTTTAACATATTTTTTTAGAAAAATTAACATGTTATTAACAATATTTTATTACAATCATTAATTATATTTTTTAATTTATTAAAATATTTTAAGTAATTGAAGCTTTAATGTACATTTTATTAACAAAATAATTAATTTCATATTATATTTAATAGAAAAAAAAATTAGTGATTAAATTAAATATTATTTATATAAATATTTTTAAATTTTTTTATGATAATTTTTAAATATTATATTTTAAATTTAAAATACATCAAATAAGAGTTCTAAAAGGGTTTACAGTTCGTACAGTAATTTATTCTTCATTTCATGCACTTTGCTGAATTTTTTCTTCTTTATTTCTTCAATCATTCTATTAAAAGTTGAAATACAATATATTGAATATATTAATATAATATAATTTCAATATTTTTGACATCAAAATTATTTTTAATGATCAAATATCTTTTTTAAAAAATTCATGTTATGGAAAACGCTAATTGTAAATAACTAACTATATATTTTAGTTTCAATAAAAGTAGTTAAGAATAAAAATTAATTATCTTTTAAATTTATTAATATTTTCTTGATATAAAAGTTCAAACACTATATTTTAAATTGAATATACATCAATAAAATTTTTATATATATTGTTATTTTTATTTGTTTAATATATTATTTTACAAAATATATTTAATTTAGCGTGATTTTTGCATATTTTTTTATACAATAATATCTAATAA
Source organism: Sindora glabra (assembly GCA_020226215.1). Taxonomy (NCBI): domain Eukaryota; kingdom Viridiplantae; phylum Streptophyta; class Magnoliopsida; order Fabales; family Fabaceae; genus Sindora; species Sindora glabra. The sequence continues at coordinate 73,401,021 of CM035228.1, forward strand.
CTTTTATTTAGAGATTAAAGTTATTAAATTATCTAACATATTTTTCTTTCATGCAGAGGTTTTTTTCTGTTTGCTTCTCCGAAATACTTATCGGTTAGTATTTTTATAAATTTTTATGCTTATATTATAATTTTTATTAGTCATGATGAAAATATGTTTATATTAGTAGAAGGAATTTGTTTAGAATGTTATGATATAAATAATATAAAATTTTTTATTTTATAGTTATTGTTATGATTTATGATGTGGAATTATTATTTAAGCTGTGAAGTTATGATTTATAAAAATTTTGTAAAATTTTTATGTACTGTGATAGGTTGTACTATTAAAAGAACAACAAACGAGATAAAGAAAAGGTGTCATAATATAGGTCTTAGGACCTAGGTGAAAGTTATATTTAGAGAATTTTTTCATGTAAAATCTTAATATAGCATAAGAGAGGTACTAAAAAAAAAATTCTAGGATATGTGAATGTAACCAAAAGCCTTTAAAAAATAGGATATTGTTATTGAAAATTTGAACTTTTTTGTATTAAAATAGTAGATATTATAAATGCAAGAATAATAACGTACTTGAAAAAATTTTACTATACATAGGTTTATCCAGGAAGCATTAAAATAAATATAGAGGTATTGCAAAATAAGTATTAGACGAAGTCGATGAATGTAAAAAAGAATTCATGATTGTATTATATTAAAAAATTCAAATAATAATGTGTACATAATTTTGGTTGCTATTTGGTAGTAGGTATGAACGGAGAAAAAAGCCGTAAAAATAAAAAATAGTGTATTAAAAACGTTAACTAATTTAATTAGTATAATTTGTACAAAATAACCAAGAGAAGTGATAATTGAAAGAGATAAATTAAACCATAAATAAGATTATATAGCCAAATATTATATTAGTTTTGGAAAAGAAATAACATTTGCTTGGCCGGAAAAATAATCCTATTATTACGTAGTATTAATAGAATACCTTGTAAAATAGTAATACATCCCATTCATTTTTAATTATAGTATTTAATATTAGTACACTCGTTTATGAGAACAAAATTTGTATATGAGACTATCTGTCAGTTATGGGGGTGCAGTGAGTATTTTACAGCTAAAAGTAAGAAGATAAAGAAAAGTATAATTGCTTTTATATATTCAAATGGTACAATTATTGAGGGATCAATGGGGGTAATGTACGATGGACCTCCCCTAAAGGCATTGAAGTTAAGAGGATGCAGCACTATGGATGTTTTACAGGAGAGAATTCATGCTCGACTGAAGCTTCACGAAGATCAAGCTGTGGGGAAAATTGTTTATAGGTTTCCACAGCATCAAACAGAGGCTCAATTCATGGCATACGAATTGGACGACGATGAAGACTTGGCATGTGCCATTGCAAGCTACGAACAGCATCCAACGATGACAGCAATGGAGTTGTACGCGGAGGTCATCACATCCGAACTGCACGCGGCTAACCTGGGTTCACAAGAAAGAGTTCCAACAACTAGATCACTTATGGTTCCAACGGGTAATGTCAGCACTAGTTGTTCGATGGTGCGGGAATGGCTTCCGTACATGGGTGGAATCGAGTTCCACATTTGGACTACGCCAGGCTATTCCAGAGCCACCGAAGCAGGTGGCGGAGGTCCATTGCCTTCACTTGTCCGGTTGGCATGATAAGGAGTGGTACATCCGCCATCAGCCGTATATTGCACTTTGGGATACTCGGCGAGACTTGTGCGCTATCGCCGAGCTGACGACACGCCTAGTTCTGGGACCACGATCCGATTACATGACATGATACAGAAGGTTACCAGGCGATATATTACACCCGTTGGGGGAGCGCTAGACCTTGTGGTAATATTGCGTGCTAGTTTTCTGTATCTGATTTTCTTTAAATGCATTAGTATTATAACTAACTTTAATGTCAAAAATTTGCACAGGTAGATGAGGTTTCCACACTACAAGACTTCACTACCCTTGAGGAGTAGGTTATATTCACCTTCAATGCGCTTAGATCAGTGACGGAGTCCATCCTTCATGCCATTCAGGAGGTTAATCATGTGATTATTGACTCACATGCGGAGCCATCTCCTCAGGCCCATCATATCCCAGACCCTGCGGAGGGTGACCATGATCAACCTCGCTCTTGCTGACGACGTCGCACTGCTCCAAGACATACATCGCAGGTTGATGTTCCGTCCGCTTTGACAGTGCAACAGATTGCACCTTCGACTGCCCAGGAGACCATGACTATGATGCTTGATGTTACTGCCTCATCTCATGTGTACCCTACTGCACCTGATGATCCTTCATCCTCCACCATGTTCCCGGCTACACTATATGGGCCGTCGTCATCCTAGATGTACCAGTGTCCTCCTGGTGTTCCTTCCTCATTCCAGGCATTTCCACACATACCAAGAGTTTCATCTTCATTCTATGCCTTTCCTTCCGATGATGCTGGTCCATCGCAGCCATATCGTCCTGCATTTGATTAGCATACTCAGGATCAGGGATTAGCACACGGTGGCATGATGACAAACGACTCAGAGCTTGTAGATAGAGGTAGAGGTGGAGGCAAAGTGAGAGCTAGGGATAGAGGCAGAGAGCGGGAGCTGGAGGTAGAGGAGACACAGACACTGGGGATGTGACTCCCGAGCCTGCGCAGAGGGTTAGTAGATACGACCGCCACATTACCGATCTTGGATGTGGGACTGGACATCACTTATGTAGACATTAGATTTCTTTTCTATGTTTATTGTATATTTATGTACATTTATCTTACTACTTTATTGCCAAACATCAACATTTAGGATGATTTTACTACTTTATTGCCAAACATCAACATTCAGGATAATTTTAATTACTACGACATTTTTAATTGTTTGCGTAGGAACAATTATAAATAATAATGAACTTCAAAATCATTGCAATATTCAATTTTTTTTAAAAAATGATGATAAGGATATCTCCCAAGTATAATAATTAACATTATTAATTATCATACTTTCACAACTGTTATAATTATCTACTTTTTTTTTATTTACCATGTGAAAATAAATAAATAATATTAAATTAATTTAATAAATTTTATATTCATAATGTGAAATATATATTTATTTTTTAATTAATTTTTTTCTTATTATTTATTTAAATATCAAAAAATTAATAATATTAATTATAATATTTGAAGGATAAATAACCATCATCCTTATAAATGACATTAAATGCTGTGTTTATTCAATACGTTATGAGTCGAGTTCACCAAACATTTAAGAATAAAAATACGTAGCACAATTGTCAACGTAGATGGGGATGCTGCCCATGTACAGTACCAAAATTCAAGTCTCTTGGGTTCACAGTCGACACGGTCACTGGCTAATTAATTTAGAACTATGAAAACTGAGGGTGCCGTAGGCCAAAGGTGCTATATCGCCTGCCGTCCCTTCCCTTCAGCGCCAACGACGCCATTTCGTCTAGCGTAACTCTGCACGCCATTTGGCGTCTCTCCATCGCTGTGCGTATCTTCTGTGCTTATTTCGATAAAATATTTCGAAGGAACGATAAAACAAATAATAATTTCTTAAAAAATAGTTAATCGGTACTTTTTCCTCTTATTGCCAAAATATTTTATCATTGTGACGAAATAAAAAATAACTAATTCATGTTACAATTTTGATTTCATTACGAAATGAAAAGATTATTGTAACGAAATAATCACATTTTTTTAAATTTTCAGCTATCTTCAACCTCGTCATTTCGCATTTACTTTGTTACAAAATAAAAATAATTTTATTGAGATAAATACAAAGTGACAAGAATATTATTGGAATAAATACAAAATAAGAAAAACATATTTATTTCGTTATATTTCTTTTCATTTTTAACAATCTTCAACTTCGTATATAAAGAATATTATTGAATAATTCAATAAATTTACTTATGTGTAATAACATATTAAATAATTACTTGTAATAATATAATTCCAAACGTTGGAAGTTTATAATTTTGAAATTTGATAAATATTAAATGTCATTGGATCAAATTTTGAGAGACATTAATATAAATTATGTAATTATTCTTTATTGATCCTATATTTTTTAAATAATATTTAATTATTTACTAAATATTTATTATTTTTATTCATTATATTATTATCATTAACTACTTTCTTATTTAATTCCTATAATAAATTTATGTATTAGATATCAAAGTGGAGTTAACATATTTTTATATGACATCAAATATAATTATAAAATGAATAATTTATTTTCAAAAATTTATTTTCAGTCACAATCATATATTATATTTTCAAATGATATCAAAATTAATTTTTTTTGAAAGGAAAAATTGTAAAAAATAGGACCGAGGATGGCGCCTTCAAAGGTTCCTAGAGGCGCCATCCTAGATGGCGCCCTCCCCCCAAATGGCGCCTCCCCCCTCCGTGCGTATTTTGGTAATAAGTTTCAAAAGGACGGTAAAACGGAAATAAGTTCGTAAAAAACGTTAAAATGGTATTTTATCCTATTTTTTATTTACAATTTTGTTCAAAACCTTCGGTTATATTTCATACCCTTCATTATTCACGCGTCAAATTCACAAAATGTAATATTTTACAATGTGTTTGTTCAAGCAATTTTTGAATTGCAATGAGAGGAGGCACATAAAATGGAGCCAAGCACGCATCCTAAATAGGTATAATTGGCCGAGAATTCGAAGGTAGTGATAGTTTGCATCTTTTTTTTTTTTTAAATTATTAAAGACAATTAGATCATTAAAGTACATATTCAATAATCAAAGATCATATCCTAAACGTTGAGAAACACACATTTAAGGGGATATTAAATTAAATTAGATTAAAATTTTTTTCTTTTATAAATTATAATTGATTAATTAAAATTTTTATTTTATATAATAAATTAGTCAAATAAGTATAAAAGAATTATGTCGAATCATTATACATTGAATTAAAAATTAAATTAGATTAAAAAATTTCAAAATAATTTAAAGAATTACTAAAATAATAAAAATAAATTAACCTGCAGAAATTCGAATAAGTTTGCCCGCAATAAAAATGAACTTAGAAAATAAGAACCGGACCACTCATATTCTTAGATTACTCCCAAAGCTTGCAAGCACATGTCCTCATCTAAATAAGAGTTAGCCCTTTTATCTATTATATAATATAATAATGCTATGTGAAAAAAATGGCAGAAATTGCAACAACTAACACCTCATTGCATTAAGCCAGTATCAAAGAGACAAGAATCAATATAGTCATGTCAAAAAAAGCAATATAATTTGTTCACACAAGTGACCACAATCTTACAATCCTGCTTGTTTAATAACTGAGATTTGTATTCATTTTTCATTTTATGAACCTGGTGGGACAAATAAAGATTTTGAACCAAATTTTGATTGGAAAATGGTCCAGAATAGTTTTGTGCTAGCAAAGTAAATCAGGTGGCTTCAAAATGACACTTTAAATTGCATGACAGCGAACTAAAATGTGGCAAAACATATGGAGCAAAGTGTCGCGAATAGAAGGGAATTAGAGTGAACAGAAGGTTATGTGATGACCTTTTCCTCTTTTGAAAATTTTGATTAAGCCATGATTAATTATTTAAAGTCCTTACAATAGAGAATGAATGATAAGGAAAAGTAGAAAAATAAATTATCAAATCATGACTTCCCAATACTCCAAATGGTAAAAAATAGTTTGTAGTGGAGAATTAGCCATACACTCCTAATCTCTTTTCTTCTTTTATTAAAATCTTTAAATAAGAAAAATTATGACATAATATTCCCTTTATTACTTCTCCTCTTCATTCTTCTTCAACATGAGAGTTCCTTAACAAGGTATGAATAGTATCATATGAATACATCAAACTCTTTAGTAGCCAATAATGAAATTGAGAGCGCCTACTTGAAACTACCATTTATCGTATATTTCAATGTTCTTCTTGGGAAAAGGAAGGAAAAGGTGATAGGAGAGGATGGGGGAGGGGGAAGGAAGAGGAAAGAACATAGATGATTAAACTATGATTTTCTTTTCCTTATTTAAATATTTAAAAATACTATTATAGATTTACAATTTTACAATAATCATAGGATAAGTTGATGTCTATATAAATATAATAAAATTTTTGAAATTATTGAAATAAATAAAATGGCAATTATAGACAAAACTCATAGAAACTTAATATGATGGTTAAATTAAATGCTGACAAGTTTTTCTTGTGGTCAATATATTTGAAAATAAAAGTAATATTAAGACATCAATTCTATGTATGTCTAAAGTGAATGTGAAATGTTAGGTTTGAAAAGGCAAAATTTCTCATCAAAATAAAATATTAGTTATTTAAGAAACCATTATCTAAAAAGCATTCCAAAGGTTACTTAAGAACACATAAAACATTAGTTATTTAAGAATTCTTCATCTAAAAGATAATTCAAAGGTCATGTAAAAAGAAGAAAAATATTTATACATCAATTTTATTATTAACTATTATCTAAAAGTGTTTTAGAAATTTCCATAAGAAAGGTAGCAATCACTTATTTGATAAACAACAACGTCTAAGATGTCAATTTTTAATTAATAACTAATATCTATAAGGAATATGGCTTATAATAAGGTGGGTCACATAGGTTTCATCTTTTATTTTTATCTTTCACCTTTTGAAATAAAGATTTTTTTCTTACTTTAGAAGCAAGGCAGTGTTTTGTGCATATGAATATTTCGTTTGGGAATTCAATAATACTACATGTAATAAAAATAAGATTTAAAATTAAATTTTAAATATAAATCAATAGTTATTAATTAAATATAGAATGATAAAATAAATTTGTATAATAAATATAAAAAATTAAAATCAAAATTTTGATCATATATTCAATATATAGCATTTTGTTGGGAATTATTGGAGGTCTGTAAAGGAGGATTAGCTTGGGAATTATAGGAGGTTTCATCAAAATATGCGACGCCTAATAATATAGATTTATGGTTTTACATTATTATTTTGGTAGAGGATGTGACTATTGTATGCACAATTGAATTGAAAAAACAAAAAACTGATATTGGACGCACTTTAACTGCTTGTTTGGCCGTCATGGAGGAGAGGGCAGAAATTTAGATACAAGAGAAAATAAGAAAGAGAGAAAAGCCGATAGAAAGATTTGATGAGACTCATATAAGGTTTTTTTGTCTTCACGGTTGGAGAAAATGATGAAAGAGAAATTCCTACTTTTAATTAATTTTTTCATTTTTCCCTTATAATAAATTGTTATTTTTGTCCATTCAAAATTATAATTATCATTTTAATTTATTAATTTTTTATTTTTATTCAATTAAATAAAAAATTATTTTTTATTTCCTTTCTTCTTAATTTTTTAATTAAGGAAAGAAATATTTTTTTATTTCTTTCTTTTTATTTTCTTTATTTCCCTATTTCTCCTAAAATGATGTCCAAATATATGAACAATCAAACACGTACTCCAATGCATTTTTCATTTCTCTTCAAGGAATATCATTTGCTCATGTAATCTTATCACTTTTGACATTTACATATATGGATTAAATTAATATTTTTGTAGTAGTAAAATATTTTATATTATTAATAAATGAGAAGAAGATATGTTATTAAAAAAATTATAATAATTTTTTTTAAATAATAAATAATTTAATAATTTTTTATTAATATGATGGGTGATGTATAAAATAAATTTATATTAATAGTAAAAATTATATATATATATATATATATATTTATATATAGAATTTAGAATTTTAGAATAATACTGCCTCTTATCTTTCCTGCATTTAAATATTAATAAAGCAGGGCAGCTTTGTTTTGGTTTAAAAAATTTAGGTAATATATGTAAATTGTTTTGGTTTAAAAATTTCAGGTAATTTACGTTTCTGTATATAGTTTATGTTTATAATTACCATCTTTAAAAATAAAGAACAAAATACTGTAAATATTCTTGTATATACATATATTAGTATTTTATTAGAGTAAAAAGATAGCATTAATTTCATTAATATCGTAACTAAGTTAAAAATTATAGGGACATATTGAACTCTTATTACAATCAAATCATATTATAAGACAAAGAGAAAAATAAAAGGAGGTTAAAAGGAATTTTGTTCTCAAATATTTTCTTTTAATAAAAATACTAAAACTTATTCTTAGTACGTAAAGGGTATTTTCGATATTAATTGTTTGATTAACTGGTTGACCAAGAACTAACAGAACTTTAATGGGGCCTTAACAAAAAATTCAATTTGAATTTATGTGTGGTTTGTTTTATAATTAAAGGGAGCGGTAATGTAACTTCTCAAACTAAGGGAAAGGACAGAGCAATTTTGACAAACGGAAGTTAGTGTATTTTTCTTTATTTTAAATTGCTGACATCTTTAACATCATTCCTCACCACACATTTCTTTAGTTTTTTTTAGCATCTTAAGTTCAATTCAAACCTACAACATTATACATGCCTTTTAAATGATTTGTCACGTACGATTAGTTTGGGAAATAGATTTAGTGTGGGTGAATTTCAAAAAGAGATAGATATAATTTTTTTTAAAAAAATTTGAGTTTTAGTAAAAAAAAAGATAGAATTCAAAGTAAAAATTGTATCTTTATTTCTTTAAAAATAATTAAAAAATAAAGGAAAAGGAGATAATCCAAATCTAATACTTTGACTCCAATTTATTACCTTACAACTCCTACAAAACTGTCCTCGTTACCATATAAATAAGAACATAAAGAATTTTCTTGAAAATTAAATTGGAGTTTTTTTTTAATATAGTGATTATTATTGTGACTAGCTTTAACATAAGGTAATTATATATAGTTGATTTTCTCAATTATTTTAATGGTGTGTTTTAGAGTTAGAAGGAAAAGAAAAAGGAAAGGCAATGAAAAAAAAACATAGAGTGAAGGGGATAGGAGGAAAAGGAGTGGTTAAATGATGATTTTCTCCTATTATTTGGATGTTTAGGAAATTTTCTAACTTGAAGAAACACATATAACTAGTATTAGAGGGTTTTAGAGGATTAATCATAAACATTTAATCTATTACCTTCCTTAACCAAAGGTCTCAAATAATGAGAAAGGTACAATATAACCTCCCCCTATCTTTTCTTGTCTCTATCCAAACATAGCAGTAATGGTTTTTATAATGTTAATGCAAAGGTTAAGATTTAGTTTTGATCTTAAATATAAGAACAACTTGAGGCATTTGTGATGTGCAAAATATTTTCTCTATTATGGCTCCTAAGGTGTTACATTACATGTGCTTAATTTAGTAAATTTAGCTTTGTTTAGTAATAGGGTCATAACTTTGGAATATAATTGAATTATTCTATTAGGATTTTGATATTATGTCAAGTTTTCAATATTAACTTACTTCCTAGAGGTATGATTGAGATGATCATTATACACTTAGAAAGTTAAGAAGAAGCCTTACAAACTTTATATTGAGGGTAAAGTCCAACTCATTCATATGGATGTTCGAATTTGGTCATGAAGATAAAATAATGTTGTTGTCTAACCTAACCCACTCTAGGTTTTTGAGTCATAACTAGAGTTCCAAAATTAAAAATGATGCCAAACTAAAGCTAGAAATTAGCTTAGGTCCAGCTTAACAAGTTTTATATTATGAGATTAGTCAAACTATATCATTTTAATGGTCAAATAGTGGTTGAGAATTAACCTACATGATTTTACTATAGTAAACCATTTAAGTGTTTTGATTTGTAAAATATGTTTTGAGTTTCCAAATTAAGTGAAGTCTGCATCATTGTAACCCTAAGCGTCAACCCATCTTACCTCAACAAGGATTTCTTAAGGAGAGATTAGATAATAGATAACTTTTGGTTCTACATAGTTCAAGGGATTGGCATTCTAATTTGATTTAACTTTGAGACCTTACTCTTAATTTTATTTTTAATTTCATTATCTTTTATTTTTCCACTCTAAGGAATGACTGTTTAGACAATTTTCTAATTATGACTAATTTGTTAATTATTTATAATAGTTTACAGCTAAATGATTAATTACAATAAATTTTCACTTGTAAATTAGTTGTGATTGATTGAAATCATTAACAGTTATGAATTTATAATTTGATACTTGAATGAATTATTAGTTGCATAAGAAAAATAGAGGATAAACTGGTTATTTTCGTTTGTAAAATTGTTAACTTGGTCTTAACCTTATTCTAATAACTTACTAATTTGATTTATAGCATTTATTCTAAAATGAATTAGTAGCAAGAGGTTAGTTTGGAGTTTGTTTGAATTAATCAACTTTAGGAGCTCAATTAATGTTGATTTGGGAGTAATTTTTGGTTAAGTACTCAAACTAATGATAAAATCCATTAGGTATCTATGATAAATTTGATAATTGAAGTGTGATTTCTCTTCGAATGGACTTTCATATTTCAATATTACTATTTTTTAATTCTTTTTTATTATTTATTTAAATTACTTTTGAAAAACCATTTATTTTTACATTCTACATTTACAAATTGACTTCTATTCCCTTGAATTTAACCTTCTCACCCTTGCCACATATTAGAGTAAATTTAGTAATTAATTATGGTGTAAGCAACATGCACTAGTCAAACAATTAAATTTTACTAAATATGCAAGCTTTATAAGTATAATAGTAAATAACATATTAAGTATACAAAATGGTTAAAAATGAATATATATTTTAGAAACTTAGCCATACTTAATATGTTAGTTAAGTTATAACTTTTCCTCCTCTTATTTAGATGTTTAAAAACCTTTAAAATTCTTTGAATTGGATGAGTATAAAATAATTAATAGTGGATGATTTTGAAAAATTAACCATAAACCTTCAATCTATTCATCTTTTTAATAAAAGAATTTTAAATAAAGAGAAATTTATAGCCTTTTCTTTCCTTTTTCTTCATTTCACCCATCTAAATATTACATGAAGGTCATTTTCCTTGTTTTATATGGAGAGATTTCATTCTTTTTCTAAGTAAATGAATTAAAAAAAAAACTCCATTAAAATTACATACATAGTATAAGTTTTTTTAGTACAAACATACATACTATGATTGAATTAAAGAAACTCTAACTATTATGGCATTTATAATTAAGTACACACTTGTAATTTAAAAGTGCCAAATCGCACTTATAATTAAGTAGGTGACTTGGTATCATTTAAATAATTTGGGTCAATTAATGATGATATATAAAAGTGTCATCGTATATGAAATGTACAAAAGATATGGAGATTGGAGATCATTTTTATTGTGTTAAATGTAAATAAAACAACAAATGTTAAACACTAACAAGTTGCTCTTGGTGGATTATGGCAACCACTTTTGGGTTCCACTTCTTGTTTTTATATGATTTTATTATTTATTGATTATTATTTAGTTTTGCAAACTACTTTGCACATGTGAATTTTATGAAACATACATAATGCTTGTTATGGCATCCTTCAAGTTTCAATATTTGACTTGGACATAACAAGTCTAGAAATTATTATATTGATATTGTTTAATAACAATTATCTATTTTTAAATGGATGCAATCAAATAACTTTAATCTAATGTCCCTTGAATTTACTACGTGCCTTAAAATTACCTTAGAATTCACCATAATATATATATGAGTAAGGTGTTATATTAAAATTTCAAAAATGATAGACACATCAAATTAACATTGAGAAATCCATTAACATTATTTAAGTATTAATTTTGTAAATTTTACATCAAAATTCAATATCACTATCACTATTTTGCTATGATTTCTCAATAGCATGTTTAATAATTTTTTTGCTCACAATGTAAAATATTGACCCAAAATTGTCACAAAAAGAGTTAGGGGTTACTATTTATTTGAAAAGTTTACCATAAGTTATAAGGTGGTGAGTTAATGGTGAGGACCTTAAATAGTATGATGAAAGTTTTAAATTCAAACTTCTTTACCATTTATATACCAAGATAAGTTTCTCTAAATTAAATTCCTAAAACCTAATTTCTTGAATTTTCACATTTCTCCTCTCATACTAATTTATGTTGTTGTTTGTAATAGTAAATATTTGATTAAAATAAATAAAATCCCCTATTACACTTTATCCTATATGTGAAAGCTCCTTTCTAATTGAAAAGGGTGCAATTTAACACTTAGATTTTCAGAATGGTGTAATTTATCCCTCCATTAGTTTTCCATATAGAATTAATTTCAAGCTAATCACATGATAACTTAACAAATTTTTATTATCAAATATGCCATTACTTGCTCACCCTTTATTCTATCAAATGACTATCAATTTCTCACATATATCATATGGTTTTGGTGTGACTAGTTAGGATTTATCTTAAGTTACATTAATCTTTACATTTTAAAGCTAACTAATTTGTTTACAATGAATTTTAGGGCATTAGTTTCTATTTTCAGGGTAGTTATCCCATGCAACCTCAAATGACATTGTATACATACTGTTTAATTTTTTATTTTGATTTAATATTTTATTTAACATAAAGATAAAATATTATATTATAAGTATTACCATAAATGTCGTAAGATGACATATCTTCACTACAATTTAAGGAAAATTCTATAATATGCCACTAATTAAATGATATACTAGTGTATTGCCAGTTAACCATTGATATATTATTATAAAATGTATAAGATTTGAGTTTAAGAAAAAATAAACTTGATGTGCAATTAGATCTAGTCTGTACTGATATATCACTTATTTACACCACTACTTGATGTGTGGCAAACTACTTAGTTGGTGGTATACCATAGTTTCTCTCATAATTTAATCAAAAATCTTTTTTACTTAATTTTTGGTGATGTAACATTTAATTTGACATTAACTTCACATTTTATTTGATACAAAGTTGCTATAACATCCTAAAGAAGTTTAAAAATGACATAATTGATTTGTTAAACATTAAGTTAGTTCAAGATAATGAATTTATTATTTTAAACATTTCAATTTTGACCTTTAAATAATATTTTATATATAATTCCAAAAAAATGTCTATTTTTCATGAAACTTATTTCATATTAAAATAATCTCAAAGAGCTTTCTATGGACTAGCCATTCACTTAAAATAGTCTAGATATCAAATAATTATAACTTTTACAAGTTAAATTCAAAATTTTAATTTTTCAAAATCTAAATTTTTTTACTTCTATTCATTATTTTAGTGATATCTTAAATAAGATACCAATATAAAACTAATTCCATTTGAAATTAGACTCAATTACTTTTTCAATGATAAATGATTTATAAAATAAGGAAGGTATAAGTTCTTGAATTTATTCCAACATTCTTGTTTTCTAACAATCAATTATTAAAGATATAACAATCAATGGTTAACCTCTAGAAGTAGGAAATTGCTTTGTTTTAAGCAATAATTTACTATTATCCCTTAGAACTTGAATGCTATGGTTTAAATTGGTTTAAATCAGTATTTTAAATACCAAATGGATCACCAAACACTTCTAAACCACTTTAAATTTATTTTCTCTCATTCTTCCTCATCAAACTCTAAACTCTACCCTTCATCTCTCAATATTTTAAGGGATTCTTTGCTTTATTGTGATGCTCCTTGTTGAATATGGTTTGAATAATGGTTTATTGATGTATGTGTGTTATTGAATTACTTAATTAAAGGTTTTATCACACAAAAGCATAGTTATGTGATTTTGGTTGAAGAGAACATTCTTCTCAAATGTGAGTGGAAATTTCTACTCCTTATTAAGATTCTTTTTTTGTATAAAATAATATATGGTATATACTATTCATTTTAAAATTTACTTCATATTGAAATATATCTTGAAATAAATTTCAAGTATATTTGTTTTGATGTAAATTTGACTAAATTATCTATAACTATGAGATATATAATTTATAATTGAAGTTCTACGTAACTAGGTTAAGGGAATAACTAGTGCACCTAATATGGTCCATATGTATGAATAAGGGAGTAAAGAAGGTTGAGCGCGAATGATGATCAACGAGCTTGTTGATTATGAAATGAAAATTGTGCTTGAGAAAGCATAAGAAATGATTAAATTATACTTGAGATAGCATAAGAAATTGTTAAAGTGTGTTTGAGAGGACACACTTAGTATTCCCAATTAAAGTTCATTAAATTCTAACTAAGAGCAATTATGGTTCCTCATAGATATGTAAATGATATAGGATCAAAAGATGGTGGAAAAACTTACAATTCCAAGTTGAATGTTAAAAAAAATGCTTTTAAATATGCGTATGTATATGCTTACATGGACATGTTTTTCCACCCCATGTTTAATGAAAGATGGAAAATCTTTACTCATTGAGTTTTATATTCACCCCATGTTATTTCCTATTTTCAAATCAAGTTACAAATTTTCTCTTCATTAGTCATATTAATCTTTTATATTTTGAGCTTTTAGGATAACCCTTAGCTTGTGGACATCAAAAGTTATAGTAATGTGAGTTTATCAAGATAGGTGATTATTTTATGCATGATTAGTTTAGGTTGCACTACATTATGAAGTGTCTTCAAAATTTTGTTGATACTATGAAGGATGAATTTGTGAATTTTCACTTGAGAAGTGATATGAATGTTTTCAAGAAAATGATTTTATTGTTTTATCTTAAATTATATTTTAAGATTTACATGCATAACATGAAAAATGGATCCCATGGCACTAGATAGCATACTCTAAACTAATTATATTCCTAATTTTAGGGATGTGACGGTAGCATAAACTCATTTATAGTAAAACCAATTTAAGGTAGTATATAGACAAGCTATTCTGAATTTTATATGACTTGCTCATAGAACTTGTAACATTTTACATAAAGTTTACAATTTTTTTATATTGGCATAAGTTATGAAGTGCAATTGTTCACACAGATCTTGCAACATGAACAATGGTGATTACAATATGAAAATCTTACAAACTCTATGAAAAAGTTACAAAATCTTTTAAAAAAATTGAAAGATGTTACAAAAAAGTTGCAAACTTTATGAAAAAATTGTAAAGGTTGTACTCATACTCCCTATTTTAAGGGACTACTATAGAATAGCATTTTTTCAATATATTCTCAAATCTTCACAAAAATTGTAAAATTTGCTGTTATATCATAAAAATCTTGCATATTTATTACAAATTTCATTAAAAATTACAATAAATTCAATAAAATTAATGTCACAAAATATACATAAAATTATGTAATTTTTTCAAAATACTTGCAACTCCCACCATAACTTGTACAAGTTACAACCCATAACATCATGCAAGTTTATCATAAAACATGAAATAAAGTTGTACTTTAAAGAAATTGTAGATTTTATATCACCAGTTGCCAATAAAATGGCATTTTAAATAGTTTCTCACAAGTTATACCATAATTCCCACAAGGCATACTTATAATATATAATCTTATGTAAGTTTATCATAAAATCATGCAATAAAAATAATAAATTATGTAATTTCTGTCTCATATAAAAGTAGTTTGAGATAGTACCAATACCTCCATTTTTAAAGGTAGTACAAAGAAAGACTTTTACCTTCATTACTCTTCATTTTCTTCCATAAATATTTGGAAAATTTATGGTACTAACTTGACATGTTTTGAAGATATATATATGCATTTTAGTTTGTTGTGCCAATTTATATTTAAGTAATAAATTCAATTTTATTTATTTATATATTTAGTTCATAAAGATATTAATAATTAACTATTATTCAAAGATTGTGAAGGAACTCAATACCGCCAAAAGCTTACAACTCCTAAACATTTAATTGCATTAATGAAGAATCCAAAAATGACCTTCCACCTCAAAATGTTGATGACTTTTAATGTTCTATTAGGGTAAAGCAAGAGTGGGCAATGGCAAATGTGGAAAAGAAAATGTGATTAGGCTATCATGTGATAAGTAATGATTAGATGTGTTAGGGATTTTGATTAAAAAATAATGGAAGGAATAAACTACACCATCCTTAAAATTTAAGTGTTAAACTATACCTTTTCATCTATAAAGACTTTTACAAGTAAAGTACAAGAGGGTTATGTGTATTTTAACCTAAATATATTATAATGAACCAAAAGTAAAATTTTGACTTATAAATGAAAACTTATGAAAAGTATAAATTGATAGTACTAAGTTAATATAAAATTTTTGAAATAAATACTATATTGATGTTAAAATATCTTTATTATTAATTTTCCTTCTTTTTTCTAGACACATACAATTACATTGATATACACATATATATAATAATTAAAAATGAATTTTTTTATGTTATGATACTCTCTTTTACTTTTAATAGTAATTATTTCTAATATTTTTAATTATGTTAATTAAGTTTTATTCTTTTTTTGTCACTTATTATAATAGTATCAAATTTTCAAGATACAAACCTTACATACAAGAGATAAAACTAGAACCATTTATAAAAATAAAAAAATTAAAAAAACTAAATAAACACAAGGCTAAACAGACAAGACCTAACAATATCCTAATACATTTGATGATCAATCTTGACACATGAATTGCCATTGACGTTTTGACTTGTATTAGGATGCCTAAAAAATAAGCTTACCATGATAATGATAAATAACATAAAAGTCTAACTAGCATGTAAAAGTTTTGTAAAAGATCATGTTTGTAGTGGAATGCTTAAACACTTTTTGGTGAGTCTTTAATGATTTTGAAAAGGGCTTTTAATTATCTACCATCAAAGTTGAGGAAATAGCATAATCCATGATAGTAGTGTCTGACCTTTGACCCAATTTCATTTGTGATTTGGCTTGATATTAGAGTAAGCTTTAATGTGTAGTTTTTCTTAGAGATGATTCTTGAAACTTAGGATGCACCAACCTAATTTAAGCTTCTATAATATTAATTTATAATATTAATCAATATAATCTAAATATGGACTAAATAATTAACCTAACCCTTTTTTTATTTCTTCAGAGAATTACATTGAAAACCACCTCATTGAGAGTAATGTATTTATAAACCTAATTACTTTTTTTAAGCAAGAGAAACTAAATTATCTAAGTTAGATGACCATGTGTGTGTTTGATAATAAATAAGTTAACTTATAACTTATTGACTTAGTTAATAAAGTATAAGCTAACTTCTAGATATATTTGCTGCATTAGTATATTTGGAAAAATAAGCTCTTATTTAATAAGTTTTGCAAAATAGTTTATAAGTTAGTAACTCTTTAATATTTTTTTTCAAATTTGCCCATCTTCTTTAATTAAATGACAACCAATATCCTGATTATATAAATAAATATTTAATATATTCTTATTAATTCAATATAAATAAATAAATAATAAGTAAATAAATATATGATATTATAAAGTAGAACTAATTAAATTTTGTGTTATCATATTATCATTTGGAAAATAAATAAATAAATAATATGTAATATCATAAGCATAATTAATTAAATTTTAAGTAATTATATTCTTATTTTGAATATTGTAATTGTATTAATATAATTTAATATTAAAATAAATATAAATTAATTTAATTAATATATCTATTTATGTTAATATGTCCTTTTATATTTTTTAGTTAGTTTAATAATTAATTTTATCAAATACATCTAATACAACTAGCTAATTAGTTAACCTATTACTTATTAACTAATTTATTAGTTATTAGCTAATTATACTAAATAGAGCCTATATAGAGTCTGATTACCTTGAAAGCCATGCATTGAGGTTAACTAGACTTCCAAGCGAAAAGAATCCCTTGGGATTTTGGAAGTAAATAGGGCAACATTGGATAATAGAAGTCATGCTTTTGTTAGAGTTAAGATGGAAGCATTATGCTTGAAAATGAACAAACTAACCACAATTAGTACATAATTTCATCACCTTTTCTTTTTTAAAGAGAAGTAACATCGTATGATTAACATTAGTAAGGTTAAACACTGACGTGAGCCTGCAAGTACACGGGTTTGTCGAGTTATAGTATAAAAGATATCGTCTTCACAGGGATTGAGTGTTGAATACTAACTGAATTTCAAGGTAAATTATCTAGGTGTACTAATTGTGATTGTGAATTAAGAGTAAAATGCGAAAAAAAGTTTAGTTATAAAAAAGGAAGCAAATGGAACTAGTATGAATTAAGTAAAGATTTAATTTAGATGGGGTGGAAGTGTACTCAGTTTTAGGGTTTCCTTGTGCTATTCATTATGGAATGAAGATAATTTTCTGGCCCGGTTTACTGTTAATTTAGATTGCTGGATTACCGAAAATAAGTTATACCTCATTGCAAGGCTACTAGCTACTAACCAATAAATAAAGTGCCCAGAATTTCTCTAGTAATCACTCACCTAGGTTGCATTAACAGTGCTTTGAGAATCCAATTTTAGACATTTCATTTTATGCAAAAGAATCCAATTAGCTTAATTCCTAAGTCTAATAGAGATTCCCAATGATTATACAAGGTCTGATTAATTAATTGGTCATTCCAACCTAGAATCAACTAATCCTTTACACAAATCCAATATTCTGAAAGTATTGGGTTGTTGAATTACAAAACAGCATAATCAAATCATAAATCAACAATAAATCAAGTTAGATTATATTAAAATCAAATCCATAAATCCATGAACAAGTCTACCCCAGCTAAGCATTGAGGTTTAGTTACAAAACCAGTAGAATACTAGAAAATAGAGAGGGGAATCAAACTAATTATGATCTACAAATTCCTTGCTTGAATCTTCAATCCTTTGCTTGAATCCAATCCTCCAAGGCTAGCAGTCACCCTCAGTGTCTTTAGGTCTCTCCTATGGTTTGTAATGACGGCTCTTTTTTTAATTTTCAGCTTTCCTCTCTTTTTTAGCAAATTCTCTGTATAAAACTTATACGGGTAAAGTACACGGGGTATGACACGGCCCGTGTCGACCCTCGTATTCTTATATGAAGGGTCAGGCAGTATGGTACATGGGGTCTAACACTCCCTATGTCGACCCCCGTATTCTTTTGCGAGCAGCTTAATGAGGCTTCGAAACACACAAAAAGATACATGGCCATTCACACGGGATTCTCATACCCCATGTTCTTTGTCAGATGAGCGAATTTACTTTGATTCTCCATAATTTGCATGGTTTTGGCTTCGGATCCTTTTCTAATGCTCTAATGAGTCATTTCAAAACCTGAGAATAAAATATTGAGCATTTAAGTACCTTTTTCTAATTAATTTGCATAAAATACTAAATAAATAAGTGATGAAACACATAAAATATAAGTGCAAATGTGCATTTATCAATTCCCCCACACTTGAATCTTGCTCGTCCTCGAGTAAGGAAGTAAGAGAACAAAAATTTACTCCACTTTTCTATTAATATCATCAAGTAATCATTCAGTGAATCAGAAATTAGGATTAAGTCATGCAAGGCAACTAAATTAAAACAAAGCAGCAAAATAAGTCAATCCTTAGCATAAAAGCAAAAGAGAAGAGTCTCACAGGTAAAGTGTTCACTCAACTCTCAAGATATGGCTTGTGTATACTC
This sequence comes from Sindora glabra, assembly GCA_020226215.1. Classification (NCBI taxonomy): domain Eukaryota; kingdom Viridiplantae; phylum Streptophyta; class Magnoliopsida; order Fabales; family Fabaceae; genus Sindora; species Sindora glabra. Next base: position 73,420,557 of record CM035228.1, read on the forward strand.
TCAAATCAATCAGCTCAGGACTTAATGTTACCATATACTTGCAAAAACTTTAGTCTCCACTACTATATTGTAAAATGCATGCAAATCAGAGGATTTTATTAGGAAAAATGATGAGGATAGAGGAAAGGAAGATTAAGGGATGAAAAGTGATAGAGTCAGAGAAAGGAAAAGACACATCGGCCTTAAGTTTGACCACTGTCGAGTTCCATTGCTCAGCTTAGTATATTGCCTTGCTTCTATTCTTTGTCTCAACTTTTTCTATGACAGCAAACAAAACTTTTCTTTCTTTCTTATTTCCCAACAAGCTTTTCTTCTTCTTCTTCCCAAATTATTTATTTAACACCATTTTTTTAAAATTAATAATAAATCAACTTATCCAACTAAGCAGCTCTATGTAAGAACCTCTAAGTGATAGCTAAACTCATTTAATGCGTCTAAGTTCCCTTAAACTCTGAAGTTCAAGTTCACTTAGGAGTGGCTTTGAATGCACATAGGATGGGTTAGGCTTGAAATGAGGGTCCAAGGCTCAAGGTGGCTAATTAAGGGCAAAGCTGAAAATAGTCTAGGGTAAATAAAAAAAGGGATTCAAATAAGCAAAATAAATAAAAAGGGTGAAGAAACATGGCCTCATCATTTTTTACATGCAAAATACATAAAATGTAGCCTCAAAAAGAGCAAATGCAAGTTCTAGAATAAAAAGTCAAGAGTGAGACATAATCCTTTAAGAAAATAAGAATGAGCCTCAAATTCTAATGTGAAAAGTTGCTCAATAGGCTCAAGTCTCACGAGGATCAATTATGCTCATTACTCTTAGCTTCAAGTTTTAAATTTTCCTTATTAAGTTACTAGTTAATCATTAAAAGAGTAAGGCATGAACAAATCCACTTTAGTCAAAAGATTGCCCTAAAAAAATTTAAAAATTTTTACACATCATTGTATTTGGAGTAAATTCCAGTACTCTAAATCAATCAAGCAGATTCAAGTACAATACATTCTAAAAGCTACTCCCTCACACTTAAAATTGGACATTGTCCTCAATGTACAAAAAAAAATAATTGGAAAAGAGATAGAGAAGAGATGGGGGACTGGAACTTGCCTGACAAGTGGAGCGTTGTTCTCAATTACAGAACATGGCTTCTGGGGGATCCACAAGCAAAGAAAGATTAGGAGACAAAGAGGAGACTACTAATGCAAAAAAAAGGAGATGCATTACTGGGATAAAATATGCCGTTAGTTAGTTATTACAGAAATAAATAGTAAAAGTGCAAGAAAATAAAAGAGAAAGAGTTAAAGTAATAAAAATTAAATGAAAGTGCACCATCAATATAAGTACAGACTAAGATAAATGAGAATAGAAAAAAGGAACAAGTAAAAGGGAGAATATATAAGTAAAAGGAAAAAGTAATCTGAGCTATTGAGTAGAAGGATTTGGATTAGCTGGAGAAGAGGAGTGGAAAAGCTTAAAAAAGAGCTCAATCATGCTCTTAATGTGTCTGGATCTCCTATCCAAGTCATCATAGAGGCCCTCAATCTTCGACTGACGCTTAGATACGCATTGAAGCTCAGTCAGAATCTGCTGCTGACCAGATAAGATATCTCGAAAATAAGCCTTAGATGAAACTTTTTCGCCCGCAGAAAATGATGGACCCATATCAGGAGCTACATCAGCATCACCATCATCTGCAAGAAAATCATGCTCATCCTCAGGGGGTGGCTACTGCACAGGCTGGATCCCTATAGCTAGAAGAATGTCCCTACGAAGGGGGGGTCATATGGGATGCTACGGAAAGGGATCCATAAGGTTGATCAAAAAGTCCCAACTGCCTGGCTAGTCTGGTAATGTATGGACCGATAGCAATACTCCCAGCTTGTCTGTTTGATGCCTGAGCTGAAAAGAAGTGTGCAAATACAGCTCCAATGTGGATGAAGACTCTCTATATCATCTTGTATAGGAAGAGGATATCAGCTGTGCTCACTACTCCGTGACTATGCCCTCGACCACTTAAAGTATGACTAAAAATAGAGTGGATGACTCGTCATGCGACTATCCGGAGGCTAGATGCCTTGCTCTTTGTCGGATCATAAGTGCTCCCGGTAGCAATGTTGGACCATACTTGCCACTTTTGGGTCCCATGTGGCAGTCCTATTAGAATATCTTGATACTCAGGGGTGGCTACAAAGTCTTCAGAGTAAATTTCTATATGTATTGATAGTTGGGTCACACTTATAGAATATATGACTTTCCTGAGGTAAAATTGCACTGTATCAGTAGAATCAACAGTGCCGAAGCATCTCTCCAGATAGAAGGTGCTGAGAAACTCCAACATAAGTTCTCCATAAGTAGGCTCTCTAGAGGACCAGCTACCTTCCACAAATGATCAGTCTCTGTGTCTATTAAATGCCTAGATATGGGCATCATCTATGAATTCTAGGAGTTGGGAGGTAGCTGGTCCTCTAAAGGAGGCCCCTTTAGAAGTATTGCCTTTAGAGGTCCTCTTAGCAGCCATCTTCTGTCTTTTTGACATGATCTGCAAGGGAAAACTAGAATGTGAGAGAGAATTTTTAGAGTTTCACTATAAATTGGATAGTTTCAGGTTCAGATAATGTTAATCAGCAGAATTCAAGGTTAGAAATTCAGCAAGCAATTCTAATATCTATCCAATGTCAAAGGAAGTGCAATTCAAAGCTTGATGTCATCAATGCAAGTAAGTGAGCAAATCAAATGAGGTAAATCATGCAATCAGGTTCCCCAGGTAAACATTAAACTCTAAAGGATTTAACTTCAATTAGTAAGATCTAGCCAAAGAAAAATTCTGAGGATATAAACATTCCTATAAGTCCTATCATTCATTAAAGCTCAATAAACACAAGTAATTGCAAATATCTTCAAAGAATTCAAGGGAAAGGCTTTTACCTTGTGAATTTCAGAGAAAAATCCTAAGTTATTGGTTGAAGCCTAAGAGGAACCCAAATCTTGCAATTGGACCAATTAAATCAAAGATTAAATAGTAAAATTACTTCAAATAGCTAAGTAAAACACTTTAATCGGTGTATTTTGAGAAAAGAATGGCTGAAAATGAGTGTAGAAAAAATAGGTCACGTTGGGTGCTGAAAAAGATGAAGGAAAATGGAGGAATTTCGACCATTAAAAGCTCGTCCGCCCAGGAATACGAGGTATGACACGGCTCGTGTTGTACCCTGTGTTCTTCTGCGAATAGGTATTTTGAAGAACAAGTGTACAGAGGGGTTTTCACAAAAATACATGGGATTTGACATACCCCGTGTTTCTCATTGGAAGGCTCTTTGAAGACTTCGCAATAGTCCACGAGGTTTGACACGACCCATGTCGACTCTCATGTTTTTCTCTGGAAGGCTCTTATGTTAAAAAATTCTTATCATTGGTTCAGTCAGTAAGGTACACAATGTTTGACAAGCCCCGTGTTCTACACCGTGTATCTCACTGGAATGCCATTAAATGTAAAAAAAATTTCAATACTAACTGGACAGTGAGGTACACGGAGTTTGACACTCCCCGTGTTCTACACCGTGTATCTCACTGGAATGCATTTTGAGCTTTCTATGCATGAAAATGAACAACAAAAATACATATATGCCTAATTTATCCAGAAACAAAGACCAAGTGCAATAAATAAGTATCTTAAATCAATAACCAATAACTTATATACCTCAAACTAGTTAGAAACTTAAAGAAAAAATGGGAAAAATGAAGATTGATAGCAATAAAAATAGAAAAATTTGCTTAGGTTGCCTCCCAAGAAGTGCTTGTTTAAGGTCATAAGCTCAACCCCTATTTCAATCAGTCTGGAGCTGCCATTATCAATGGCCCGGCAACATAGCGTTTCAATCTCTAGCTATTAACCTTGAATTTGCCAGTGCTCTCACTTCAAATTTCTACAGCTCCAAATGGATATACTTTTTTCACATGAAATGGTTCAGTCCACCTTGTTTTGAGCCTCCCTGGAAAGAGCTTAAATCTGGAACTAAATAACAACACTAAGTCTCCTTCATGGAATTTCCTTCTGAGAATGCGCTTGTCGTGCCAAATCTTTATTCTTTCTTTGTATATTTTGGCATTGTCATAAGCATCATTTCTTAGTTCTTCAAGTTCAAGTAGTTGAAGCTTTCTTTTCTCCCTAACAGATTGCAAATCAAAGTTTAGCAACTTTATTGCCCAATATGCCTTGTGTTCAATCTCTACCGGCAAATGACAATGCTTCCCATAAATAAGCTTAAATGGTGCCATTCCAATGGAAGTCTTAAAAGCAGTCCTGTAGGCCCATAAGACGTCATCCAACTTGAGGGTCTAATTTCTCTTTAATCTAGACACAGTCTTATCTAATATGCTCTTGATTTCTCTATTTGAAAGCTCTATTTGCCCACTGGTTTGTGGGTGATATGGAGTAGAGATCTTATGGGTTACACCATACCCTTTCAAGAGGGATTGAAATTGACTGGCAATGAAGTGAGACACTCCATCACTGATGACTACTCTAGGTATCCCAAATCTAGGAAACAACACCTTCTTGAAGAATCTAACTACAACTTTTGCATCACATGTCCGAGTGGCAATTGCTTCCACCCATTTGGAAACATAATCAACCGCCATAAGTATACATTTGTTACTGCAAGAAGCTGGGAATGGTCCCATGAAATCAATTCCCTAGACATCGAATATTTCAACTTTCAAAATGTTGTTCAAAGGCATCTCGGGCCTTTTTGATATATTACTAACTCTCTAACATTGGTCATATGAAGTGACATAGTGATGAACATCCTTGAATAGAGTTGGCTAATAGAAACCTGCCTGGCCAATCTTTGTAGCTGTTTTTGAGGTGCCGAAGTGTCCTCCATAGGGGGAGGAGTGACAATGGAACAGAATACTAACAATTTCTTCCTAAGGCACACACCTTCTGAACAAGCCATCGGCACATCTTTTATAGAAAAGAGGATCATCCTAAAAATAATGTTTTACCTCTGCTAAGAATTTCTTTTTCTGCTGATATCTTGCATTCGGAGGCAAAACACCACTCACGATGTAATTTACATAGTCGATAAACCATGGGATAGCTGAAGAAGAGACAGTTAATAGATAATCATCTGGAAGGGAATCATTTATTGGCATCTCTTTGTCTACCTCATCTTCTAACTCCTGCTTCAACCTTAAAAGGTGATCAGCCATAACATTCTCGGTACCCTTTTTATCTCTAATTTTCAGATCGAATTCTTGTAACAAAAGAATCCATCTAATTAGGTGAGGCTTAGCTTCTTTCTTACTCAAAAGGTATTTGATTGCTGTATGATCCGTAAAGATTATTACCTTAGAATCCACCAAATAGGATCGAAACTTATCAACTGTATAAACTACTGCAAGAAGTTCCTTCTCGGTTGTAGCATAATTCAATTGAGCCTCATCCAAAGTCTTGCTGGCATAGTATATGGCATGAACCTTCCTATCCTTCCTCTGTTCGAGTACCGCTCCTACTGCATAGTCGTTAGCATTGCATATCACCTCAAATGGTAGATTCCAGTCCGGTGCTTGCATGATTGGGGCAGAAATTTAAGCCTTCTTTAACCTACAAAATGCATCTAAACAATCTTGATTAAAATCAAAGGCAACATCTTTTGCAAGTAGGTTAGTTAAAGGTTTGGTAATTTTAGAGAAATCCTTGATGAAGCGTCGATAGAAACCGGCGTGTCCCAGAAAACTCCTCACTCCCTTTATAGAAGTTGAGGGAGGTAATTTCTCTATGATTTCCACCTTAGCCTTGTCTACCTCAATACCATGTTCTGATACTTGATGACCAAGGACAATCCCTTCTTTTACCATAAAATGGCATTTCTCCCAGTTGAGTACTAAATTTACCTCCTCACATCTCTGCAGCATTTGAGATGAATTAGTCAAACAGTTATAAAAGGAAGTACCATATACAGAAAAATTATCCATAAATACCTCCATGATATTTTCAATAAAATTAGAGAAAATAGCCATCATACAATGTTGAAATGTAGCAGGAGCATTACACAAACCAAAAGGCATTCTCCTATATGCAAAAGTGCCATAAGGACATGTAAATGTGGTTTTTTCTTGATCATTTGGATGTATAGGAATTTGGAAGAAACCAGAATAACCATCCAAGTAATAGAAATGTGAATGATTAGCTATCCTTTCCAAAGTTTGATCAATAAAGGGGAGAGGGAAATGGTCTTTTTGGGTTGCTTTGTTCAATTTTCTATAATCTATACACATCCTCCAACCTGTGACAGTCCTAGTAGGAATTAGTTCATTGTTGTCATTTTTTACTACAGTTAATCCCCTTTTCTTAGGAACAACATGTACCGGACTAACCTACTGACTGTCTGAAATTAGGTAAATTACCCTAGCATCTAGCAACTTCACTATTTCCTTTTTTACAACTTCTTTTATATTTAGATTTAGCCTTCTTTGATGTTCAATGGAGGGCTTACTATCTTCCTCCATCAATATCCTATGCATGCATATTGAAAGACTAATCCCTTTCAAGTAAAAAATTGTGTATCCCAAAGCTTTCCTATACGATCTAAGCTGCCTAAGCAATTTTTCTGTTTCAAGGGCATTTAGATTTGCATTTACTATCACAGGATAAGTGGAGTGGGGTCCTAGATATTCATACTTGAGGGTAGATGGGAGAGGTTTCAATTATACCTTAGGTGGTGTCCGCTTCCTCAATGGAGGGATTTTTAGACTTCATTTCCAATGATTCAATTGCTTCAGGGAGGAAAAGTGGTGGGCTTGCTTCCAAAAATTCTGCATATGCAGCATCTCCTCATTTTCAGCAACTTCATCTGTTACTAGACATGTTTCAATTGGATCTTGAAGGCACCCCATGAGAAGGTTTTCTTTCACAACCTTGTCTAGCACATCAATCCTGCATATTAAATCTTCACAAACAGGTAATTTAATTGATTCATTCAAATTAAACTTAACTTTTTCATCTCCCACAGATAATGAAAGCTTTCCATTTTTGACATCAATCAAAGCACCCACAATGGCCAAAAAAGGTCTACCCAAAATGATAGGGATTTGTGTATCCTCTTCCATTTCAAAGTACAACAAAATCAATTAGGAATGAAAAACTTACCAACCTTGATAGGTATATCCTCAGGTATACATACTGGGTATTTCACTAGAATAGTCTGCTAACTGAAGTGAAACTGTGGTGGGCTTCATTTCTTCTATGTTCAGTCTCTTTGCAACTGACAGTGGCATGAGGCTCATACTTGCTCCCAAATCACACAATGCCCGGTCAATAGGAACATTTCCAATCACACAAAGAATGGAGAAGCCGCTTGGGTCCTTGAGTTTAGGAGGTAGTTTATTCTGGATGATGGCATTACACTCCTCCGTTAGGGTTACAGTCTCACGCTCCTCTAACTTCCTTTTGTTTGAGAGGATGTCCTTCAAGAACTTTGCATATGACAGCATTTGTGAAATTTGTGAAAGAGCATCAGTGAAGGGGATATTGATATACAATTTCTTCAATACTTCCAAGAACTTCCCAAACTACTTGTCAAGTTTAGCCTTTGCTAGTCTTTGAGGATAAGGGATAGGTGGTTTGTATGGTTCTGGAGGGACATACTTTGGCTTTTCAAGTAATTCCCCTTCTTTCACTTCAGCATTATCAGTCACTTCAGCATTATCAGGATTTGAAGCCTTTTTTCCTTGTTTCTGCATTTCTCCCTTAACCATCTCTTCTTCACCTTCTTGAATAGCATTTGGAACTTTCAATAGCTTCCCACTCCTAAGAGTGATTGCCTTACAATGCTCCTTGGGATTTGATTCAAGTTGAACAGGGAGTTAACCAAAAGCTTTAGAAGAAGAAGCAGAAGCTTGTTGAGCTATTTGGGTCTCCAACATTTTTCCATGTGTGGCCAATGAGTTAACTTAGGAAGACAATTGCCTAATGGAGTCCTCCATGGCTCTACCATGCTGCCTAAACTATTTATTAGTTTTCTCGTAGGAAATGAGAAATTTCTCTAAGAGGCCTTCTAATTTAGAAGTAGAAGAGGGTTGAGTTAGTGAGTTGTAGGGTCTTTGGTTTTGAAAATCAGGTAGTGGTGGTCTATTGTGAGTGTTTTGAGTATTGTATAGCTAGTTGGGCTTGTAGGATAGATTTGGGTGGTTCCTCCATGATGGGTTGTAAGTGTTTCCAAAGGGTTCATTCGGATTCTTCTGTCCATACCCACTGTTGTGCACATAATTCACTTGCTCAGTGAAATCCTATCCCAATTTACACTCAGTTGCTATGTGACCTGTTATACCATAAATCTCACAAAGAAGGTCAGTAGCACCTGTAGTATTTACATTATTAACTTGAAATTTATCAAATTTAGCCATAAGTGCATCTACCTTAGCCGATAAATGATTAAAAGCATCTAATTCATACTTACCTGGAGCTTTCCTTGAAGATCCTCTCTTATTTGACCATTGGTAGTGGTTCAAGGCCATGTCCTTAATCAATTCATATGCTTCATCTAACCTTTTGTTCATCAAAGCACCTCCAGCAGCAGCATCCACAATAAGCTTGGTATTATAGCTCAAACCATTGTAGAAAGTGTGAAGAACTAGTCATTTCTCTAGCCCATGATGTAGGCACAACCTCAGAAGTTCTTTATATCCATCCCAAGTGTTAAATAGAGATTCCCCTTCTCTCTAAAAGAATGTGGTGATTTCATTCCCCAATTGAGCAGTCTTGCTTGGAGGAAAATATTGTGACTAGAAAAGCCCTAAGTAGCTCTTCCCATGTGATAATAGATCCTACTGGTAAAGAATGTAACCAAGCCTTTGCTCTATCCCTTAAGAAGAATAGGAAGAGTCTAAGCTTGATGGCATCCACTGCCACACCATTTATCTTGATTGTGTCACAATATTCTAAGAAAATCTGAATGTGGAGGTTAGGATCCTCCATTGGTCTTCCACCAAACTGGTTTTGCTGCACCATAGACAAAAAAGCTGGCTTTAATTCGAAAGTTGTTAGCCTCAACAGTAGGCCTCGTTATACTAGATTGAAGCCCAATTGCGTTAGATGCTGCAAATTCTCTAAGGGACTTGTTATCCATGCCTTCAGTCACTGTTTCAATGTTAATTGACTCTTGGATATGTACTGGTTTTTGCTCTCTTCCTTCTCCTAAGCAGAGTTCTTTCAATCTTCAGATCTAAGTTAAGAATTCCATTCAAGACTTCTCCTTCGCATATACAAAATTTTCTATAAAAAGAGTAGGTAATACTTGAACAGAACAAAATAAGAAAGATATTCTATATAAAAATAAGAAAATTAGAACAAGATGAATTAAGAACTAAAAAAAAATGAATCGCTTAGTCTAATTCACTTAAAAGTTTCTGTTAATATCAACTAGTTTCAATCCCCAACAACGGCGCTAAAAACTTGATGTGAGCCCGCAAGTGCATAGGTTTAGTCAAGTTATAGTATAAAAGCTATCGTCTCCACAGGAATTGAGTGTTGAATACTAACTAAATTTCAAGATAAATTATCTAGGTGTACTAATTGTGATTGTGAATTAAGAGTAAAATATGAAACAAAGTTTAGTTATAAAAAAGGAAGCAAATAGAACTAGTATGAATTAAGTAAAGATTTAATTCAAATGGGGTGGAAATGTACTTAGCTTTAGGATTTCCTTGTGCTATTCATTATGGAATGAAGATAATCTTCTGGCTCGGTTTACTATTAATTTAGATTGCTAGATTACTGAAAATAAGCTATACTTCTTTGCAAGGCTACTAGCTACTAACCAATAAATAAAGTGCCTAGAATTTCTCTAGTAATCACTCACCTAGGTTGCATTAACAGTGCTTTGAGAATCCAATTTTAGATATTTCATCTTGTGCAAAAGAATCCAATTAGCTTAATTCTTAAGTCTAATAGAGATTCCCAATAATTATGCAAGGTTTGATTAATTAATTAGTCATTCCAACTTAGAATCAACTAATCCTTTATACAAATCCAATATTCCGGAAGTATTAGGTTGTTGAATTACAAAACAGCATAATCAAATCATAAATTAACAATAAATCAAGCTAGATTATATTAAAATCAAATCCATAAATCCATGAACAAGTCTACCTCAGCTGAACACTGAGGTTTAGTGTGAGTTCATTACAAAATTAGTAGAAAACTAGAAAATAGAGAGGGGAATCAAACTAGTCATGAAGCTTTACAAATTCCTTGCTTGAATCTTCAATCTTTTGCTTGAATCCAATCCTTCAAGGCTAGCAGTCACCCTCAGTGTCTTTAGGTCTCTCCCAAGGTTTGTACTGACGGCTCTCTTTTTAATTTTCAGCTCTCCTCTCTTTTTCAGCAAATTCTCTGCATAAAACTTATAAGGGTAAAGTATACAGGGTATGACACGGCCCATGTCGACCCCCGTGTTTTTATACGAAGGGTCAGGTAGTATGGTACACGAGGTCTGACACTCCTTGTGTCGACCCCCGTGTTCTTTTTCGAGCAGCTCAGCGAGGCTTCGAAACACACAGAAAGATACACGACCATCTATACGGGGTTCTCATACCCCGTGTTCTTTGTTAGATGAGCCAATTTGCTTTGATTCTCTACAATTTGCATGGTTTTGGCTCCGGATCCTTTTCTAATGCTCTAATGAGTCACTTTAAAACCTGTGAACAAAATATCGAGCATTTAAGTACCTTTTTCTAATTAATTTGCATAAAATACTGAATAAATAAGTGATAAAACACATAAAATATAAGTGCAAATATGCATTTATCAAACACCTTTATCATTCAAAAAATAATTATTTTTTTAGGTGGGCACTAAATGAATTCACTATTATAGAATTACAATTTTAGTTCAATAGGTAAACATTGATAAAAGGTAAAATTGATATCTATATTGATATAGTGACATTTTTAAAATTATTATAATTAATAAGATGATAGTTTGTAAATATACCTGATGCCTATTTTGACATAATAGTATTTTTTAAATTCTTAAGAAATGTATGACGATCATTTTTTACTTAATTGACGTTATAATGTGAGATATTTAAAGATTGTTAAAAAAATAAGAAAAATTTAAGACATTGATTTTAGAAATAATCGACATCTATTAGAATGTAGTAGCAATTTTAAAATTATTAGGAAACTTTACATATCAGTTTTTTAATTAACTAACATCATAATAAAGGTTGCTAGGAAAATGAGGAAATTTAAGACATTAGTTTAAGAATTAACTAACATCTATTTTAATGCGGTGAAATTTTTGAAATTCTTGAAAAATTTAAAATAATAATTTTTTACTTAATTGATGTAATAATCTATGGCATTTAAAGGTTGTTAAAAAAAATGAGAAAACATGAGATGATAATTTTACAATTAACTAACGTGTATTTGGATGTGTTGGTATTTTTGAAATTATTAGAAAACATAAGTCATTAGTTTTTAACTTAACTGATGTTAAAATTAATGACATTTCAATGTTGCTAGGAAAATGAGAAAACATAAATTATCAATTTCAGAATTAATTGATGTTTAAAGGTATTGCAAAAGTCTTGTAAAAACTCTATATATGGTAACATTTTTGTACTATCAATACAACACATCTTTATTTTTTTCCTCATTATCACTCTCACTCTCACTCTCCCTCTCCCTCTTATTTGTTTTCAAGGTTAATCCCTATCTTCATCTAGCTTTCTTTGGAGAACTTTAGATGTCCTATCATCCTTCATTACATGTCAGTGAACTATGAATATTTCTTTTACTAACACTAAGCATGAAATAAATGCTTTAATTTCAGGCCACTAGTTAAAACTATAAGAAGTGTCTTTCTTGCTTTTATTTCTTAGATCTTCATCTTTTTTATTTTTTATTTTTTATGCATGTTTTTTAAGTGATTTTTATTTGTGTTTTCTTTGTATAACTTTTAAGGTTGTATTTGAGTGTTAGATGCTTATTATATATTTGATAAATTGTTGTAGCGTAGATCAAAATTGGGTAAATAATGATTATATTCCAGGTTATTGGTTTAAATAATAAGAGGCTCCTTTCTTGCTTATATTTCTTAGATTTTCACATTTTTATTTTTAAAATTTTTTATGCATGTCTTTTAAGTGAATTTTGTTTTTTTGTATAACTTTTAAGATTATATTTGAGTGTTAGATGCTTATTATATATTTAATAAAATATTATAGCAGAGATAAAAAAATATTTAAACAATGATTACATTCTAGATCACTTATTCAAAACATAAGGTGTGCTTTTCTTGCTTTTATTTATCAAATATTTAACTTTTATTTTTTTACAATTTTTATGAATACTTTTTAAGAAATTTTTATTTGTGTTTTCTTTGTATAACTTTTGAATTTCTATTTAAGTGTTAGATGCTTATTATGTATTTAATAAAATATTTTAGCATAAATTGAAATCAGCCAAACAATGATTTCAAATGGAAAAAAGGTGAAAAGAGTCCATGAAAATAACCGCTTTTCATGATTTTAAGAAGGGAAAAAAATTTCTTTGAAATTTTTGCAGATGGATAAATATCAAAAAGTTAGATGAAATTGGCATAAGGTTTTTTCCAAATGGATAAATGACCATAAAGTTATAACTTTTCAAAATTTTTAACTTCAAATACACATTTTTGATCAAATACAGAATTTATTCAACTTTTCACCATGAATATTTGGACTAGAAAGTGAAAATAGACATTAAAAAAATATTTCACATTAATTTTTTTTACTAAAGACTGATGTAAATTTTGAAAAAATAAAATATTTTGAAAAAAAAAGATATTAATTTTGAAAAACCGATGTGATAACCATTTTTCACATTGGTCACATAAATGATGTGATAATAAAAAAGTATATTATAACACTTGATAAGACATGGGATGAGTATTAGTGAAAAATTGATGTGTAATCCACTAAATTCCTGACATTAATAAACTATTTTGTAGTAATGATTATGATTGCATTTTTATTGGAAGACTGTCACTTGATTGTGAAATTTTGCTTTTTGATATTTTAAAGTGCTTAGTTCATTATCAATTCATTCAACTTAGTGGTTAAATTACTTAAATTGCCTATTTGTTTGTTTATCTTTTCATAATTATAAAAAATGTCTATTTTAATGGATTTTTTTTACTTTTTCTCCATTTTTCATTATTATTCAATTGAATTTTGATTCCAATGTAACATTTTATCAAACACATAATAGTCATTTAAAATGAAAATATAGCCTTAAAAGTAATAAAAATGAAACACAAATAAAAATCTATTAAAAAAATATGCAAAAAAATTAGAAAAATGAAACAAGGAAAGGCAACTTTTCTAAATTTTAAACCAATGGCTTGGAATAGTGCATTTGCTTCATGCTCAATGTTAGTTGCTGGAGTATCAATAGTTCATAGATGTATGATGGAGTGAAATCTAGTGTTTTGTAGAAGTAGGTGGATAGAGATGAAGATTGATCTTAGAAACAAACAAGAGTAAGGGTTATAGCGGTAATAGAAAAACAATAAGATTTACTTTATTTATAGCACAAGACTTTAGATGTTAATTCATTTACAAGAACTAATGTTTAATGTTTAGATATTAGATGTTGATTCATTTGTAGGAATAGATGTTAAAAGTAAATTACATTAATATTTTTTTCTAGAAATCGACATTTAAAGTTTTCCACTTACTTATAAGATTGCCACTAATTGTATAACTTTAAAGGTTGGTTATTTTAGGAACTGATATCTAAAGTGTCATAGGAAGAAAAATGTTATTTTCTTTTTTAAGAATTGACACTTAGCATTTTCCTCATATTTACAAAAATACTATTGCTCTTATGACTTTAGACATTGGTTATTTTAGGAACCACTGTCTATAGTCTCGTGGGGAGAAATAGTTAAATTTTTTTAAGGATCAATGTCCATAGTTTTTCTCATATTTTCAAAAATGTCACCATTCCAACATATATGTTAGTGTTCTTTTTAATTGAAATATATTAGGTGATGTCATTTTCACTTTTTGTTGTAGTGATGCTACAAATCTTGAACTTAAGCTTCCAATTAATAGCCTACTTATTTGTAACATGTCTTCTTTTATAACCAAATGCATTACCATTTTGCTATGGTATCTTTTTTTAATCATATCCATCTTTTTTTCAATCATTTCTACTTTATTACACTTTATTGTAAAGCTTGGTGTCAAAAACCCTTTTAAAGCCTAGTTAGTTTTGTTGGCTTTCTATTGCAAAATCTCCATCCATACAAAATAAGCAATCTTTCAATTAAAATTAAGCAATTTAAATTAAATTTGACAAGCTATGATTTGATTCTCTATATGGTATTTTTTAAGCAATCAGGAACTTGGACTAGGAATAGAGGTTGTGAATAATGAAATTCACCTTTGAGTGTTAAAGCTTTCAGCCATTGACCTTAAAACTAAATCAAAATCAAATTCAAAATTTGTTTATCCATTGGACACTTAGAAGGATTGAAAATTTAAAGGATTAATACTATTAACATATTTAACAAATACATCAAAGAAATTTAAAAATTGAGTGGCATAGACACATGAAAATTGAAACCCCACTATCTTAAACCTTTACTATATAATGATATTATTGTCTAAAATTTCAAACATTTTACTGTGTAAAATTATCTCTATTGGTTTATAACAAATCTTGATATAGAATACGTACTTGTTTTGAAAAAACACATAATTATGTTAGTTATTTAATAAAACCTAACCTGAATATGATACACTTGCTTATTTCTAATAAACAATGTCAATTATTCACTATAAGAAAATCTGGATTTAGTGACAAAAATTAATGATAAAAATTTAACAATGGAATTGCCATTGCAAATTGGTTTTTCTATATGTTGTGATTTTAGCAATGAAATTAGCTATGAGTGTTAGTGTATTCGTTGTTACTTTTTTTAATTTCTTGAATCTACCAACTAAAAACCAAACCCATCAATAATATTTACCAACAAGAATAAAACAATTATTTTCAAATCACTAAGGGATTTAGCGATGAATTTATGCATAAAAATTTAAAATTTTATTTAGTAGTGGAATGATTTTTTTAAAAAAAAAAAATTAGCAATGAAGGTAATATGATTTCTCATTGAAGTCATGGCTAAAAAAATGACCATTTCATTATAAAAATTACTGACAGTTTAACTTATCACTAATTCACTTGCCACATATATATGTATATATATCAAAGCCCAATACCAGATCCCTTATTTCACCCTTTCCTTTTCTCTTCTTTTTCTTCATTCCTTACTACATAATTATGCATGATTTCAGCCTACTGTTTGTGATTCGATGTCATCATTGCCAGTATCTTCCACTTATTGCTACTACACATTTTAATTAGTGAGTTTTCTTGGATTTATTCTATTTTAGTGGTCTTTCAATTTTTCTTTTATTTTTTAGGTTTTAGTTCATTGATTTTTGAATTTCTTAAGTGTTTATTTTATTCTAATAGTGTTAAATTCTTATTTTTGATGTAAAGGTGTTTAGGCTTCTATTTTTATGTTTTTTTATTTTTTATTTTCTTTTTTTTTGGTTTTTTAATTTAATGCTATGTTTTTGTAACTTTGTATAAAGGTCATAAAAAGCTTCTTGTAATTAGTATGTTTTGGATTGATATTTATAGAAATTTCTTTCTCCATGTATTGTAACTAAGAATAATTAGCTTGTTTTGTCTTATTAATGAGAATGGAATACTTTATGTTGTGTGTGGCTATTAGTATTAAGATCCAAAATATGCTTAAAGTGGTTTTTTGAGATAATTTCTTAAGAATAAATAATTTCTTGACATCTCTATTTGTTTAGAGTAGCAAATTCACAATTAGAATTACATTAATTCTTTTTAATTTTGATGTCATGTCAAGTATCAATTGATCCTAAGAAACTTAAACTATTAGAAGAAAGGCTATGAATATTTTTATTATAACATTAAGAGGATATAAAAAAGGAAGAAGTTTTTTTATATATAATAAAATTTGAGGAGCACCTACTACTAGATACAATTATTTTGTCTCATAAAGTGTCACTTAACTATACATATCTGACAATCTAACTTTAACAAGCTATGCTTGTTTAAATTCCATCGTGAATATGACAATGTGTATAATGTTAAGTGCAACTAATATTTTCTTTGTATTTTCCACATTCTTACTTTGGTTTAGATTCTTTTTGTATTTTTTAGACCTTTTTGCATTTAGTTCCATTTTCAATTCATTCATTATTACTTTGCTCAGTCCTTGCTTACTACTAGAAGAAGTTATCTTATCAATACCTAGTATTTTGCACATCTAGAGATGTAGATTCTTTTTATTTGTTTTTTTGTAAAGCAAGTTGCATCTTTGCTAATTTTGGTTATGGTAGAGAAAAGAGCTAGCTTAATATTCTCTTCAATCTACTTGTAGACTACACTAAGTTTTCAATAATATAAAGCTTGTATTGTTAGTCATTAAGTGCAACCTCATTTTTAGAATAACCAAATAAAAAAGAACATATATTATAAAATATGGAAATACTAGTTTTTGGTAATACAACTTCTTCGAGCAGTAGGTAAAGATTAAGGGAAGCAATAATGAAAGAATTGAAAAAGGAACTAAATGCATATGACAAAGAGTATTCAACTTGTTGATTTTGCAATGATGAAGGATAAACTTGTTTGTTCAACTACAAGAACAAAGTTACTTTATGATTATAGTGACACTCCCATTTAAAATTTTTACGTATGATATATATAATTACGTTGTTAGCATCTCCTGAAGGTTTTTCTATTATTTAAAAAAGCTTTGGATTCTCTTCATTTTTCATTAGGATTATTTTTGGTGATTTCAATTCTTTTATGTGATTTGTTATTTTTAGTTTAATTTATATGATTTATTAATATTTACAGAGCACTTAGCTATTCATCAAGGACACCTACCAACATATTCGTTGGTCTAGACCTAAATGATACTAGGATTTGAGTTAAATCTATAAGGTAACTCATAAGTATTGGTTAACATTCAATTAAGTGTTTATATTAATTAATTAAGTAAAATATATTGAATTTCCCTTAAGTTTAACTAAATTACATAGACCTCCTCTATACTTTTTAAACTTACACATTAGTTTAACAAAATAGCTTCAATTAGGAATATACCCTTAATATTTATGAATTTCAATCTTTTTTTCCTTTTATAAATTAATATTATTAAATGAATTTTTTACCCTTAAATTTATATTAAATTTGTGAGAAATTTTTGATATACTTCATTTGTTTTGCTAACTAAAGTGAAAAAGAAAAAGAAGAAGGTTAGGAGTGTGATTAGTGACACCTTAAATAGAAGCTTGCATTAAAGCTATAATGGAAATTTGAAGTAAGTTAGATTTTTTTTGGCACACTTTCTAGGTTTATTAATTGCTTGCTCCACACTTGTGGATGAAAAATGTTTGGATTTATTTTTTCTTAACGTTAAAGAAAGACTAGTTTTATTCATAATGTGTTTATTAATGTCATTAAGGATTGAACTAAGCTATTATTTTTCTTTTACCTTATTTTTAAGGTTGTTAACTCATAAAACTAAGATTATCGCTGAGGAAGTTTAAGGTTTAATCTCTCTAATCCATAAAACAAAGCTCATTTTTTTACAATTTGTAATTTTGTTCCTAAGGATTTAGACATTTGCATAGCAGAAGATACAAACCCGAAAGTTTACCTTGAAGAGCTTGAAAAGTTCTAGGAGATTTTAAGACTAGTTAGGATCTATGTGTAGATGGATATGGATGGGATTTATATATATGATGTAGTGAAGAAATTATCATGCTATCAATACAAGTAAGATAATTGTATTAATCATGTTCATAATGGCTTCCATTGTTTTTTGCTGTTGTTAATACCTTATGTCATATGTGTAATTTTAAATGGAGAAAATTGTTTTAGACATCTTTTTTCATTAAAAGGCTTAGATGAGCTCTCATTTTGTGTTATACATCTTATTGAAATCTATTTACTTGTTCTTTTTGAGCTTATTGATGTTTTATGTGATCTTTTGCTCTTTTGAAGGTAGAAAACTCTTTGTAAGCATACCTATTGCAGTGAATGTGAATTAGGACTTAGCCAACATTATGGAGCTTGCTTGTATACATAGTAATAATATCTAGTTTATTTAAGATTAAGAAAATTCATATTCTTTTTTCTTTTCCATTTAGAACTATTAAAAATGTTGGTATACCTATAGTGATGCTAAACTTTGGTTTTTAACTAAAATTTAATAGAACAAGTATAGTTGATCTTTTAATAAATATGATTCTCTAAGTAATTATGATAGTCATTTTGTACTTGTAATTTGTAGATATAAAGAAAATGTGTTTGAAACTTACCAAAATCCCAAAAGGACTTGCTCTATTGAATAGGGAATATGCAATTATGGTCACTACTATAAAGTAAAAGGTTGGATGCACACTAGTAACATATACAACAAGGTCAATTGTTGCAAATTAAGGTTATGCCTGAAAGTGTGTTTATATTGCATTATTTTGTTCTTACTGATTAGAGGTTTTTTTTTCCTATTCTTCTATTGAATTTTCTTATGTGAATAGGATTTTCTAACATGTTGGTCATTTTAGCTGAGTTCTTATTTTCTTTAGCATTCTTTACAAGAATAGGTTACTTTATTAATTCTAAATATTGATGTATAAATAAAAAATTAATTCAGGAAGTTAGTTTATTGACCTAGTCTTAACTTTATGATAGGACAATATTAGCATTTTAGGATTAATACTTGTTATTTTTACGTTTCATAAGGTTTTAAAACTGGGTTCCAAATCTCTGGCACATTATTTCATTTAGACTTACCTTTTGAAACATACTTGTAAAGCTCAAATGTAAAATATCTTGCTGTTGTTGAAAAATCACTCATCCCTATTGATGTAAAAAAGACCAATTCAAGTGATGGATGGCTCCATTGAAGCTGAATTGAAATGGATAATTGTAGGAGCCTTCGATTTTGTTGACTTTTTACTTTATTTAATTTCAAAATTTTTTTGCTACCTTACTAAAAGAAACTAAAACTATTATTTACAATATTCTTGAATTATTTTATTTAAAAGGATGTAACATGGAAGAATGGAAAAAAGTAATAAAGCATTTTCCTTTTAATAATTGTAGATTTATGCATGGTAATTGGTTAGTCAAAAGTAAGCTCTTCTATTGCTATCTCTCTTTTATTTCTTTCTTTGTCAACTTTGGGGAGGGTGTTTGGGATGTACTCTTATTATGAGTCAAAGTTATCAAATAGGCAAATTTGATCAAGTAATGAGTTACCAAGCTTTACAATACAAAGAATCACTCTATTTGAAATTGAAAATTGAAAATGTAACCTCTTCAATTTTTTTTCAATATTTTAAAGTGATTTTAAAAAATAAAAATATTTTTAAAATAAAGCAAGTATTAAAATAATTTTACAATTTAACATTATTTCAATATTTATGAAAATAATTTTTAAAAATAAAAGACCTAAAATATTTTTTTAAAATAAATATATATATATTTAAACATATCTAATATCATCAAACATTGTGTTTAGCATTAATTTACCTCTTACTCCTATGTAAACCCTTTTAAATAAGTCTAAAGAGTATTTTTAAAATTATAGGGCCAAATCTGATAGCATATGGAGGTTTTAATCAAAAATATTAATGGAACTTTAAATTGAACTTAAGTGTAGTCGGTTCCTTTCAATTTGAGAAATGTTTGTATAAGTTTTGAAAGTACAAGTGAGATTTGCATAATTTAGTAAAACTCCAAGTTAGGTCAAATTATTTTACCATAATTAATTTGTGTTAATTTGTATTATTTAATACTTATATTAAATACTTACAATTATATTTAGTTGAATGTGGTTTTTGGTTGGTTGATGCACTTGCCTATTGTCCCATTAGAGACATAACAAAAGTGATACATTTAACAAATTTTAGAGTCAGCTTCTTCTACACTAGCATCTTCCAAAAGTCAAGAATGTTATCAAGAGAAAAACAATTTATAAAGAAGAGAGAAGAATAGAGTTACGTAAAAATGTTATCAAAAGAGATAATATTTGAGTTCTTATACATATTTATAACATAAGCAACCAAGGAGCTTAATATGGGTTTTATAACTTTGAAAAAATGGTGTAGATAATTGGGTATTTAGAAGTGGTCACATATGGGAGGAAATAAATAGTGATGAAAATTGTTATGGTCTCCTTGAAGTAGTTTCTTGGTTTTTGGTGTTTGATTTATTTTTTCATCCTAGGGCCATTATTAGTGAACCCATATAGTAATATTTACTTTTTCTTATGGATAATTCTCTCAAATCCACCCTATTAAGTTAGCAGTACATAAAAGAAACAGGGTCATCTTTGTCTATTTTGAAATGGTAATTTGGCATGGATTATGGTTGAGAGAAGACAATACCCTAAGAATAGTGACTTGCATCTTAGTAGTAGATGACCAAGTAACATGAACATTAATGCATTATTCGAAAGTTAGCCATTTAAGATTTTTATTTTTATATGTATAGACATTAAACATCATTTTTTATATATATAAGAAATTATTAATTTTATTTTCTTTTTTACATAATATAAATAAAATATCTACATCCAATTTTGTTTTATGAATTAATTTTCTTTCATGAAATTCAACTTGAATCTTTGATTGTTAATAGGGTTTATGTTGGTGTGTGTCCTAGGAGTCAATCATAAGATAATTGTAATAAAGTACATTACATTATGTTTTATTTTAGATAATGTAATTATTATATTTTATTTTATTTTAATATTTTTATAATTTATAACTTAATATAATAATTGTCTCTAGAATAGTTTTACTATTCTTAAAATGTTTATAGTCGAGTATTATTGTGAAAAGGATAACAATAATACATCAAGACTATTATTTATGGTGATTGATGATTATGAATCATAGATATGTGATATTAAGTCAATATATGGATATATTGTTAGTGAACAGATGTACTGGACTAACTAGCTGTAAGAATACTACATGTATTATTATGTGTCATTAGCTATTCTAATGTAACTATAGTGCACATAGTCCTGTAACCTGAAGTTACTACAATTCCTTACATGAGGAGTCACATACTTTGATATCATCCTATGTCACTTTTAATCGGAATAATATGTAAGGTAATGATTGGTGACTGGAATCATGAATATGTGATATTAAGTCAATATATAGGTATATTATTAGTGAACAGATGTACTAGATTGACACACTATGAGAATATTACATGTATTGTCATGTATCATTAGCTATTCTAATGTAACCATAGTGCATATAGTCCTTTAACCTAAAGTCATTATAATTCCCTGCATGAGGAGTCAGACACTTTGATGTTATTCTGTATCACCTTTAATTAGGATGATGTATAGGGCAATGATTGGGTGTGTCATAAATCATGGAAAGGGATGTAAGTGATATAGATGAGATTTTATTCTTACTATATAAAAGAGTGATATCTATAGACTCCTTAATTAAGTGAGACTAAGAAATGCATAACTGTGCTTAAATGGATCAATATGTGATATTGATAATTTATTTAAGTTACTTTGCTCAGTATTAAGAAATATAGATTAAACATTGACGAGGATGACATATTCCATGCCTTTAGTTCAATTTGGATATAATTATAAAAGGAATTTTGTTGCAAAGTGTTGTTCACACATTAGGTAAATATCGAATCATAAATATTTTTACTACTTGGTTGTCAGTGATATATTGTTAGATGCTACTCACCGTCTATGGTCCATAAATAGGTTATTGCCAAAATAATAAAAACCTATAAGATTGCACAAAAGGAGTAAGAATGAAATAGTAATTAATTAGACTAAAATCCTATTAATTGGACCTATTATTTAGTACATATATATTATCAAAGTATTATTATTCATGAAATATATAGTATATTATATGATATTATTTGATATTAATGTAATATAAGATAATTATGTCATTTGATATTAGATAATTATATTATGGAATAATATTATTATCTAATAATATTTAGTTATTAATATAAAAGTAATATTAGATAACTAATGGATAAAGTCTCTCTCTTCTCACTATCACCATGATAGGGATAAGGTTTAAGTGATTAAGTGAAATAAAAAATTAAAGGTAGTTTCCTAGTAGGACTAGGAAAGTGGCATGTTTTAGTTCTATAAAAAGTGAATGAAGGCGTCACTTTGAAATAGATAGATGAACTGTTACTAGAAAAACTGCAATAAAAACCCTAGTCTCGTGTGAGAAGAACATCTTTTAACAGATTTGAGAGGTAGAGAATTCATCATTCACTCTGTGTGGATACCATAGATGTACCATGGTTGATTGTGCTTGTGATTCGTGATCTACACTTCAAAAGGTAATTCTTGTAGGTATAATTCTTAATATATGTCTCTGTGCATTAATTTTAGGAAGATTTCACATAATTATTTTTTTTTAAAAAAATCTACTATGCTTAAGTATATGCAAACCTAATAGTTTAACCTTTATGAAATGTAGGTAGGGTGTTTATTATTTGAATTTCTAGAAAAATAGACAATATATTAGCAAATATATCCCATATTGTGTACATAATATTAGTGACAAAATTAGTAGCAAGATTTTAAAGATGATGCCATTAATTCTGTAAGAACTTCTTAGTTTAGCAATAGAATTACCAACAAATTTTAATTAGTGACTAATTTATCCATTGCAAAATCAAAAGTTAGTGATGGATTTAGCAATGAAAACATCCACCACTAATATGCACTTTAGGGATGAAAATTTCGTCAGTAGATAAAGCAAGTGATGGACAAATACATCTCTAATTCCATCCATCATTTTGCTTTGTTTGTCATTGTCTCGCTAAATTGGTATTGAATGTAATGATAAGACTTAGTGATGGATAATGTAAATCCATTGCTAATTGAGTTACTAACACACTATTTACAGAGGCTTTCTTTTTCATCATTATTTTCATTGCATTTTTTAGCAACAAAATTTCCCTAATTAGCAATGGATTTTTCCACTATTATTTATTATCTTTTTTAGTGATCAAATAATTGAAATCAAAAGGAATACTAAACAATATGCTCAAAATTATATTTAAAGATTAGACATTAGTTATATATAAGAACTGACATCTAAAACTATATTAACAATCAACTAACTTTTGTATTTATGATATTATTGGAAATTGTAAAGACTTACACATTAGTTTTATATAAGAACTTATGTCTAAAAGTGTATACAAAACTATTTTTATTTGCAATGTTATTGAAAATCATAAAAACTTATGATGTCAATTTCTGTTGACTATTGACATGTAAAGTTATATCAACAATCAAGTCATTTAAACTGCATTATAGCACTCACGTGTAAGATTACAATATGATTCTTTCATGTTGAAATTTGAATTTGAAATATGTATGTTTTTAATTATGAAATTATATTTGACAGCGGGATGCCAATAGTTAGTGCATTTTCAAAAGATAATTTTTTTAAAAAAATAATTCTTAATAGGCCATAATTCAAGACCAAAATCTAAACCTATTTTAAAATCAAAGAGATTGATAAAGATTTTAAATTTTAAAATTTAAAATAATATTTATTATTTATTATGATATTTGCATGCCTTTATATGCTTCTTGATATATGGTTTATAGTATAACCTTTTTAGCCTAATATAATTAAAAATATTTTTTGTTGTAATTTTAAAATATAACATGTTTATGATGCTTCTATCTATTATTTTTGGTTTGTACATTCTTTTCTCACTAGCTTTTTTTGAATGTAACTTGAGGTTTCTTCTATGTTATGTTATATAATTCATACATGACATCATTGAAGGAGTTAGAACTACAATAAGGCTATATGAGGATGATTAGGGAAGGTGCTTGGAGAAGTTGCTTCATCCTATGTTGTTTAGTTGATTTTCTCATTAGTTTGAGAGGATTTAGTTAGGGGCATAATATGTCATGTTTAATTTTATGCTTTATTTGATGCATGAGATACATTAGATTGTATGCATGAATAAAGTAATAAAATGGTGAAATCTAAAACAATTAAGTCAATTAAATCACTGGATACAAATGTTAAGTTGATTACAATGTGTGATGCCTTCCACTACTTAGCACTCATCAAGGTATCAATTAGTTTGCTAAAGCAAAATACCTTATTTATCTTAGTGAGATTTGATAGGATAATTGTGAGATTTGAATGCCGATTATTGGGTAAGACTTAACTGGACTATCTTAATAAGATTAAGGACCTAAAAGTATAGAGTTAGTCTTTAATTCATAAGATGGACTAAAACAAATATTGTTTACCTAATTATCCAAGAATTATATATGATGTAACTAGCAAGTATTGCCTACTTAAATAGTAAAATCTTAAATGCTAAACCAAAACTAACTTAAGATTAGGTGAAATATAGACTATAGCCCATTAGAAAATCTTAACAATGTGATTTTTAAATTAATAATGAGAGTTATTAGTTTGAATAAAATAATAGGAGAATTATTTAATAAAAAACCTTATTAAATAACTAAGATTAATACTTATTTTCCATATTTCTATCCTAAATATAAATGATAAATGTATTAAATAACTTATCACTATAATAGGTTCTTAAAAAGGATAAATTAACTAGGATAAACTTATTGGATTGATATAAGAATTTAAGGATAATCCTTAAACTTGAGTGAAAGTTATATGTCTTAGAGGGACTTGTTCCTTAGCTATCTAAAGGTAATGCGCCTCGTGCTAAGAGAAATGCTTACAAGAAATATCATAATGATACTTTGGACATTAGTTGTCTTATGTTAGCTACCACGAACTTTGAACTTCAGAAGTAACATGAGTATATGGATATTTATGACATGCTCAAGTACTTTAAGAAACTATATGAAGGACAAGCTTGACATGAAAGGTATAATATCTTTAAAGCATTATTTTAATGTAAACTGGTAAAAGGAAATCCTGGTGGGCCTTTTGTACTTAAAATGATTAGGTATATTAGGAACCTTAACCATTTGAGTTTTCCATAGTTATACAATCATTGCAATAGAGCTATACTTAATTTATCATCAATTATAACATAAATGAAATTGACAAAACACTACTAGAATTGTTAAGTATGTTAAAAATTGCTAAATAGAATTTTCAAAAGGAAAAACTCAATACCATAATAATGGTTTAGAAAGGCAAGGGTAAAAAGAAGAAGAATTCTAAATCTAAGGGTAAACCCAAGCCCAAGCCCAAGCCCTATACATTGAAACCTAAGGATAGTGTGGCTAAGGAAGGGAAATGCTTCTATTATGGTGAAACTAGGTATCAGAAGATGAATTATAAATTCTACTTGGAAGATCTAAAAAAGAAGAAGCGAAGTGAAACTTCTACTTTATATATTTTTATTATAGAAATTAATATATCTATTTTTATATCTTAGGTATTAGATACTACATGTGAATTTCAAACGAAATAAAACTCTAACTAAAGGCAAAGTGGACTTACCAACTAGCAATGGAACAAAAGTTGCGACTTTAATTGTAGGGATATATTATTTATTTTTACCTACTAGTTTAATTATTGAATTAGAAGATTATTACCTTGTACTTATTATTAGTAAGAACATTATTTTTATTTCTTATTTGGATAAGAAAATGTTTTCACTTATAATAAAGGATAAAAGTTATTCAATATATTTTAATGAAATGCTTTATTATGATGCATAGATGTTTAAGGGACTCTATATTCTAGATTTTGAAATGACAGTCTATAATATAAATACTAAACAATTTAAATCCAATGATCTAAACCCAACCTATCTTTAGAATTGTCACATAGGTCATTTAAACAAAAGGCATATATTTAAGCTTTATAAAGATGAATTCTTGGACTCATTTGATTTTGAATCATATGAGTGTGTGAATCTTGTTTATTAGGCAAGATGATTAAAGCTTTAATCAAGGCTTAAGATAGGTCAAAAAGCTTTATTATTTAATTCAAGGCTTAAATTGATGCTGGGTAAACTCCATTCCTGTTGAAATAAGCCTTTGGTTGTTACTAACATTTTTCTTTATGGGGCAATTGAAATTAAGAGCTTAAGGTTAATAGGTATAGGCTTAAACCATTCTATGAAGGTTTTCAAGAGAAAGTGGTAGAAGTAATAGAGTTGGGTTCTTACTTTATTCTTGATGAGGGAGCCTAAGTTTGATGTCTAACTAAAGACATTAAAGAAAGGCTTTTTGGGAAGCAACCGAAGCTATTATAAATTTGCTTTCTCTTACCCTTCCATTTTATTTACATGTCTTTTATTATTTTTAATGTTATTTTTTATGATATGATATGTTTTGCATAAAGGATAATATAAAATTTAAATATGGAGGGAGACTTTTAAGATTTATTTTATGCTTTGTGATTTCATTCAATGCTTTTTAATGTTTAAAAAAATAAAAAAATTTATTTTTCACTTGTTTTAAAGTCATTTTAAGTCCTTTTTAGTTGCTTTTCATTAATGAAGATTTTGTATTTGCATGAATAGGATTCAATTGAAACTAGATAGGATTCATAACAAGATTGAATTAATGATTGTGTTTCTTAAGATTGATTGATATAGTAATGGATTTTGAATTGATAAATTGAACTTGGAAACATGACTTACCTTATGAGATTTTGAGTCTTATGTTGAAAAATTCATACTATTCTCTTTCCTTCTTATGTGATGTTCTTCCATGATTTAATTTTCTAGAACTTGATTTGAATCTTTTTTAGATTACATTTTGTATATACATGTACAAAAATGATAAAGACATTCTTTCTTTTAAGCTAGAGCTATAAAGTTAACCTTGAAATTTTTATCATTATAAAACTTTTTAAGCTTTTATTACCTCATCTTTGTTAATTAACTTATGAGCATATTTTTTCAATGAAAAATAAATGTCTTTACTTAACCTTAAGGATTAGTAAAACATTTGGATTTTTATGAGATGAGCTCTTAAATAAGTATAGGAGTGTGTGAGTTTATGTGTTGTGAAAAGCCATCAAAGGTTGTTTAGAAAGCAATAAAAAAACAGAAGAAAAACAGAAAGAAAAGTGAAAAAAAAAGAATGAAATTAAAAAAATTGAATTAAAAAAAATAAAAAAGAAAGGAAATGAAAAAACAAAGAAGTTGATAAGTATTTGAATTTGAATTTGAATTTGGCTTGATGTGTTAAGTTATAATTGTTTATAATTTACTCATATATTTTTAATTCAAATACTTTATTAATTTCTTTAGGTTTTAACTTATCACATTCTTATTTTTTCCTTCCCTCTCCTTAGCCCTATTATAACCTAAAATAAAGTCCTTTTGATTTGTGTTATGTATGTAATTTGAGCAGTGAAGATTAAATGATTAGCTTATGATAGAGCAACTTCATGAAAAGAACTTGAGTGAAATACTTATCCTAAATACATATGAGTTAGAAAGTGAATCTTATGAGAATTTATCATCTTAATCTACTCTTTTTGAATGAAGTTACTATGTTAGTTATTTTTAAGTTTTTCAAGATTTTTTTCATGATGTATTATATTTCTTACTGGCTTTTATTTGTCTCTTACTTGTGGATTCGTGATTTTAAAGTTTTTGAAAAGTAAAGTCTTTTATTTCTTAGTTTTGAATGAAGTTGTATCTTGTTCAAGGATGTGCAAGAGTGAATGAAGTTGTATTTTGTTCAAGGACGTGCAAGAGTTTAGTATAGGAAAATTTAATGAGAAAAATATTTATTATTTTATTTTTTACTATTTTATATCTCTTAATGGGTTATACATACTTAATTTCATAGAATTATCCTTATTTTATAATTTGAGGTTAATTTTACAATATTCTAAATTTATTTAGTTAACATTAGATTTTAACATTATTTTTATTTTTCTAGCTATATCTTGAATTCCATATGTTCGATTGATGCAATCATTATATCATTAGAAAGTTTAAAGAGAGATTTACAATTTTTATGTTTTGACCCAAGCCTGGTTTAGATATTTTGAAAGTCATATATGGTTGAGAAGTTGAAGTTGTGTCTTTATTCTAGTTGAGTCTCCCTTTATTTTGAAGCCATATGTAGAGTTATAAAGGTTAGATTAACCTGAAATAAGCACCTAAATTTTCATAAGACACAAGTATATATGGATTACCTAAATTATCTTGTTTTAATGATCTTAAGCTGGTTGGAAATCATACTTGTGGGAGTTCACTTATGTAACTATTAGAGTTAATTATCTTGTTAAAAATAAGTCCGTGTTTCTAAAAATTAAGAAGGCCTAATTATTGTAATCCTAAGAGACATACAATCCAATTCCAATAGGGTTTTAGATTAATTAGGTCAAATAATTATTACTCTCTTTCTTTTGTTTCTTTTTTTATTCTTAATCAATGGAAGTTTAAATTTAAAGTTAATTCAAGGAGTTTGAGGCTCTCCTCTTCTGGATTATGAGATCATAATTGTAATGTTAACTTTCTTTAATTAATTTTTCTCTTTTCCTACTTACTTGTGCTGGATGTTAATTTAGTACAATTAATATTTATCTTTTATGATTTCTAATTTCTTGTTATTTTAATGTTGAATTAGGGTTGGTAAATCATGATTTTACATATAGAGGCAGAGGGTTGATGGATTAACTTGGAGGTTTCTAATTTAATTTCTCAATTCAATCAAATTCTATCATTAAATCAATTTTAATCTAATTTAGGGATTATAACGATTGTTAAATTTAGCTGATCTTAATTGATCAAGTCTTGTATGGTAATTTAGCTTAAGATTTATGAATTATTATAAGGTTTCTAGGTAATTTAAGATTGAAGAATTAATTAGAAAAGTCAAATCTTAATTGATTTATGATTAATCTAAATTAGAGCTTTCAATTCCTTTAATTAGCTATTTTATTACATTGGTTTTCCTTCTTTCTATTCACTTTGTATTTTCATTTTTTTAAAAAATATTTAATTCAATTTAAAATTGCAAAACCCCTATTTTGTGTTCTACATTCTATTACTGCATAATCCTGTTTACAAAATACAACATTTTATATTCATATAGCATATTCTATCAGCATATGACATTCATTCTATTTGCATCTATTGCAATCCATTTTTATATTTATTTTTGCATTCTATTATGCATTTTGTTTTTGCATACTTTTAGTAATTTATAGTAAAAAATAATATCAAGGGATCACTAGGGGTGTGAATTAGTTTATGCCATTTTACTGCATTATTGTAGCAAATTAATTTTTAATATAATTTTAGTGCATTGCAGCATTGCAATCAATTATTCATGGGAGTTTAGGACCCAAGGTGCCACAATCCTAACGTAAAATTTGTCTTTATCATTAAAATCTTTAATACCACTCTTATTGCTCCTTTCCCCTTGCTTATGTAGTTTGGCTTGTAGAGCACTTAGGGTATACTTCTCTAGGCATTTTGCCACTTTGTATGGCTTATAACATAAAAAACATGACAAGGTCTTTAACTTTCTACTGATGTTGGAAGCTTAAGATGATGTTGATCCTTAAAAGTTAGAAGATGATTTGTTATTCTCTTTCCTATTGTTGGATTTGCCTTCTTTGTTTAACTGATTGCTAGTCCCCATTAGGAGAATTCGAGGCACCACCCTGTGAGTTCTTGCTAGAGGAGAAGCTAATGTCGTAGTCATAAAGGTAAGTTCCACAATCACCCTACTTCAATGAAACTGTGGACCCTTTTTTCTTTGAAGTTCTATAGTAACTTCATATGAGAGGCAATCGACAAAGTAGAAGAACTTGTTCTTTTCAAGTCATATCATGGATATCCAACATGATGGTTATAAACTTTTTCATGCAATCTTGAACCAAGCCAATTTGTTGTAACTTTTATAGCTTATGTCTTACTAAATAGTCAATATTCTCGAGGTAAAATTACACTTTCAGTTCTTGTTTTAACTCTTCTTAAGTGTCAATGCGGCACTTACTCACTTGAATTTCTTGATATTTTGTCCTCCATTAAACCTTGACATAATTTGTGAGAAACATTATGGCTCAACTAAGCTTAGACTTCTTAGAATCTATTCTCATGGCCTGAATGTATTGATCTATATTAAATAAGAAATTTCTAAGCTTTTAGGCATCCTTCTCTTCCATATATAGCCTAGGTTCAAGGACTTTCACTCTCTACTTATGCTTTAAGGCACCACCCTCTAGCTTATTGTTACCTAAAACCATCATCATAACCTTTATAGTTGCTATGAGGTCACCCATCACCATCTAAAGAGCTGTTATAACATTCTTTACTTAATTGGAAAGATCCTTGAAAGCATCCTTTAGTTCCCTTTAGGTGTTTTCAATTGCAACAAGCTATTCATTGACTTATGGAGCTTCACTACCCCTTGAGCTATCAACTTCCTTATTTGCTTTGAAAGTCTTAACTTGTCAGTTCAAGAGTTTCCCAATTTTAAGCCCTCTAAAAGAGGTTCAGGGATCTCTTTAGTTTGCATACTTCTTACGATTTTTGCAATTCCTTCAAGATTCCTTTGTGCATTCTTGATTGCTTTGAAGCATTCAACATTCATTATCATCTCAACATGGTGGGTATATTCACAAGCAGAGAAGAATTTATAAGTGTGGTTCAAATCACCCTCTAATACTAAGTGTCATGAACTAGCAACTTAATAATTAGGATATGCGATACTTAAATCTTCACCACTTGAAGAAAAAGTTAGCCAATCAGTTAATACACCATTTAAGCTTAGAATTAAGGAATTAAAGATACAAGCATAGCATAATTAGGGAAACCATGAGCATAGAAGCAACATATTTAGGCAATTAACACACAAAAAGGCAACAATGATGCAAAATATGCAATACGAACAAATCTGAGCAAATGTGGCAAAAAATTGTGAAAATTTAGGATATCATAATTTGAAAAGGGGTTATCTTTATTATTAATATAAAACCTTGTTATAGTATTAGAAGTGTGTAGGATAGACATTAAATCACACACTTGGACCCTTAGACTAGTTTCAAGTGACCATTAAGGCTATTAAGCACTCTCTTTTAAAAAATATTTTGAGTAAAAGTCCCTCTTAAAAAAAGTAGGCATACTTTTTTACTTTTTTTCAAGTTCATCATAAGGCGTTTTCGCCATACTTCAAAATACATCAATGCAAAGATAAAAAATTTCAAGGATCATAATTATGTGCTTTATTATCTGCATTAAATAAGTTATCTTGGTAAAAAATATAAAAAAAAATTAAATAAAAAATTAAAAAAATAATATATAAGTTAGATTGTTCTTAAATTTAAGTTAGAAAACCTCTGCTTGATTTATTGGTAAAGTTTCGTCTTAAACAGGAAATTGTTTCCCTAATCATTTAATTCACAAAACTGATTTGTGATATATAGCCATGTTTTGTTTTACTTTAAACTTTTGACAGTCTACAGCCCCTTCTACAAGGTATGGTTTTTTAAAGCAAGTCAACAAGTAGGAATAAATAAAACTAAATGCATATATAAATTTTGTTTAAAAATAAATAACACTCTGACCAAAGTCATATATGCTTTAGAACTGGTTGAACCAATTCCTCACGGTAGCAGAAACATATCATTGTAAAGCTACATCAGTCATAAATGACAACTATTTCAGTCCACAAAGCAATCGGTTGTCATGTGGGGGCCAATACCTACATTAATTCTATATCAAACGATTTTCGCCTTTGATATTGTTAGCTGCGTGATAACTCTGTAAAATGCTGCCAGACCAACCATTTGAGTTGGAATTATTTTTGCACTTTATCCTTAAACCGAGGTAAAGGTTCCTAACAAATCAATAATTGCCTTGCACCCCCACCCTACTGTCGTCGCCCTTTCATGATTCTGATCAATGTCTCCAGTGATCCGTGATAGTTGTTAATTACGGTCGGCGGCCGCCTCGCTTTGGACGCTTCTTCGACCAACCTTTCCCTTTAAACGAATCGTTTGCCGATCCCCCCCAACCCCTTCCTGCTCAACCATTTCCTTCACAACAAACCAAATTAATGAAAGGTAGGACTTCTCTGCAAATACGAGGCCCTTATCTGCAATAATTTCTTCCCCACAATCATCACGTGCCACCATATGACCTGCTCATGGTGTCACATCACATTAATAACTCCAATTGCCTCCTACCTCATCCACCATTCGGATGGAGACACGTTCGTCGTCGCATCACATGCAGCTCGCTATGCCATAAAAAGAGCCTTTGGACATCGAAAATATTATATGGATATGTGTTTATTTTTATAATTTTAAAAATTATTTTTAAATTATTTTTGAATTAAAAAATTAATATTAAAAAGTGATTATATTATAAATAAAAAATATTTTATTTACTTACAAAATTAATATTTAAAATAAAAAATAAATTTAGAAACTAATTAAAAATTATTTCTATTTTTTTAAATTATATATTTAGAAAATAATTTTTAAAATTAGATTTTAAAAATAACTTAATAAACAAATTTTTTTATTTTAAAAAATAAAAAATAAAAAAATACTTTTAAAAAAAGAAAAACACAGATTCAAATATGATGCTGAAATTTGTGATTTGCTCAGTTGCGGGTAGCTTGGAGTCGCGGTACCCTAAGTCGATTAATTAGTAAACAACCATTTTTTATAATTTTTCTCACCCATAATAATCCACATAATTTGGCCAATCGAACTAACCGATCATGTTTTACTTTAAATTGGTCGAACATCAACGGTTTTCGGATATTAGCTCAGCCTAGTTCTTGAAGCAAATATAAAACTTTTAATTTTCAACTGATCTTAAAATTTTTTAAATACCCTCATTATTATAATATGTATCCTTACTTTTATTAATAAATGAGGATCAATTATCAATTTTTATTACTGAATTTTTAGTTCTTTTAAAGGATAAAAATAAACTAGACCAAATTAGATTTCATCTTAAATAAATCATATTTACTTTGTAAAGCATTAGCTTGAATTTAATTTATTAATCTATATAAAATTAAATTTTGAACATGATGTGATTTATTAAAAAATATGATCTAACTTATTGATTTATTTATAAATTTACTTGTATAAATAATTTTTTGATAAATTAATAGGTAAAGGCTTTCAAAGCCAAACATAGACAAATAATGAAATTAAAATTATAAATATTATTTTGACCGAGTATTAAAATATTATGATATATATCTTTTATAAATGTATATACTATATAGTATCTTATATTATAATTATATCATATACATCTTATTGATTAAATAGGTTGAATTGGTAGGTTTACTAGTCAAGTGTACAAAAAATAAATACAATTTATTTATCTAAATATGCCTAATTATTAGTCTTAGCTTAGTGTATTTAAATAGCAAGGTTAGACAATGTTAGGCCAAAAGTAAACTAAGCTGTTGGATCTAAGCTGTTGGATCTTGATAGATCACCTAACCTATAGCCACCCTAATTTTATAAAATTTTCATATATTAAAATTTGATTTGTCAATTTTTGAAATATTGAAAACCATAAAATTTTATAGTTGGACCTCATCTATCTATTGGATGGAATAAGGATACATATTAAAGATTTACGGTTGGAACACACATAACACATATCCATACTTTATCCAACAAATAAGCTCCAATTGTTAACTTAAGTGATTTCTAATGTTTTAAAAAATTAAAAAAAATTAGATTTTTACTGCATGTAAGTCCTAAAAAATTGAATAAATGTATAATAAAGTTGACAATTAACTTTCATTTATTAACGAAGATAAGGATATGTCACACATGTGTTATAATTGTACTTCCTCTATTTTTTTAATTGTCCTTTCAAAAAAATATATTTATTTTTATCTATGATTTAAAAAACCTTATGAAGTATTAATTAATTTCTTCAATTTTATCATTATTAACGGTGAGAGAACAGTGAAGAGATAGTTAAGGAAACTTATTAATAGAGGTAGATAAATTTTGAAAAGCACAAATAAAATGTTTTCATGTAATCGAAGTTATTTAATACTTTCTTTAAACTTTATACAACAATCTCAAATGACTGATATTAAGAGATAGACGAAGTAATGTTTAAGAATTCCTCCAAGAGCTTCTCATCTTTCTACACCCATTATTCCTGAGTGAGTTGGGCAAGTGAAGATTGCAGAGCTGCGTATACTGCTTGCCAACCATTTTGAGAAGGGTAAATGTTGTCCCAAAACACTGAAAACTGTGGTTTCTCACATATTTTGTATTTCTTTACTCCTTTGTCATCCACACTTCTGCAATAGTAGCCTGTGCTAAGACCTACACAACATGGCTCTAATGGATTCATCAATGTAGAGTTTCCTGTATAATTGGCAATGAAAAAAAACAAAATTGAAGTCATTCATATTTGGATAAACCATTTTTTTATTCATGTGAAATTTACTTTTTCTTACTTTCATTTTTATGAAACATTTTTTTTATCAATTTTATCCCCTTAAAATATTAATTTGTCTGATTTTGTCCCTTACTAGTGTACATATGAGGATGAATTTTTTCAATAACTCCCCTCTAGGAACAGATTGGGCAAACTGATATTTTATAAAAATAAAATTGGCATAAAATATTTCTTAAGAATAAAAGTAAAGAAGAAAATTGAATTTCACATGAATGAAAAAAAGAGTTTATTCCTGCATTAATTTTCATTCAAGGAATAATTTTTTATTTTTGTTTTTAATACTTCAATATATTAACAATTTTCTTTATGATGAAATTGCCCTTGTCTCTCTTCATAAACCCAAATTTAACCTATAAATCCCTAATTCCTTTTTTTTAATAATCATAGGCCTCCTATCTTTCAACTTTTCTTCTTCCCCCTATTTTTTTCTGAAATTCTTCTTCAATCAAGTTAGAGGAAGTGAATCTTCTTCAAAATTTTCATTTAAATAAGGTAAGATTTTCATGACAAGTAGATTCTTCATAATTTTCTTTATATTTAATGGAATTTAAGTATTAAACTCAAAAAGAGGAAATTGAACCTTAATGAAAAATCTTAAGAATTTTGCTTGATTAGGACTAAAAGATAATAAAGCAAATCATTTGAATTCTTTTTTATACTAGGTGAGTGAATATTCTTGCCTTATCTAGAAGATTTTGTTTAGTTTAGGTTTGAGTTTGGGTTTTTATTAAATTATCTTAGCAAATATGATTATTTATGTGTTTCATTTGTATTTAATGTTAGAAGTTACATAAATAAGGCATAATTGATGTGTATTTATGATTTATGTAAGCTAGTAGCATAATAAATGCATTTGGATGAAAATTTTAGCAGATAAATAGTGAAAAATCATGTGGACTACTAAAAACTAAGTTGTAGTTG
This sequence comes from Sindora glabra, assembly GCA_020226215.1. Taxonomy (NCBI): domain Eukaryota; kingdom Viridiplantae; phylum Streptophyta; class Magnoliopsida; order Fabales; family Fabaceae; genus Sindora; species Sindora glabra. The sequence goes on from CM035228.1 coordinate 73,456,003, forward strand.
ATATAGTTGACTATACCCCAAGATATGCATTTTGGGCATGCATAGTTAAATATATAGTTGATTATGAACCAAAGGATTACTTTCTGGGTATTAATAATCAACTACATAGTCACTTACAAGTATCAAAGTTACTCTTTAGACCCTTCTACTCGACTATGATCCCCTAGAGTTATTCTCAAGCCTCCATAGTCAAGTATATAGCCAAATACCCTATGTCCAACTTATGATATCATGAAATATAAGGGGTCAAGATATATTCTAATACTCCTTAATGTTAAATTAAGTTGTTGAGTGATAAATAAGGATTAAATACATGATATGAGGCCACGTAAGAAGGCATGTTAGCATTATGATAAAATGATATTGTTTTTATATGTTTAAGTACTTGAATTATCATGAATGATTAATGTGATTATGTTTTGAAATGTGATATGATTGGAATATTCTTTTTAAATAGCATTGTATTGTGAATTTAAACATATGAATATTGCTATTGAACTAAAGTGACTAAAGTGCTAGTTAAAGTATTTATGCTATTGTGAAAAAGTTACATGTTGAATGAATTTGATGTTAGGGGAGATGATATTTATACTATAGCTCTTATGCACCAAATCCATGTGTCTATTTGTGAAAGATAAGGATGACTTGGAAAGACAAGGTTGGAGTTTGTAAAAGATAAGGTTGAAGGGAGTCATAAGGAGATTTATATACTTTCTTTTTATTCTCTATTAATTAATGTTAATAATTTGCAAATGATTGAAATTATGAAACTATAATCATATATGTGATTGTCTCATAAAGGGATTTTCCCCTTTATGAAATGAGCAAGCACTGGATGAAGAAAAGGTAATAAACAAATAAGTGGTATAATTATGAATGTAACTTGATATAGCGCGTTCATTTCTATTTTCTTGTTATGATAAATTATTCATTAAGTAAACCATCCCGTTTTTTTAGTAAAGGTATGAATGTATGGATATTAGTTATAGTGGAACTTAGTTAATATAAATAAATACATATATGTATTGGTGTATGTAGGCTTTATGGCATATCTTGGTTTGATTATTATTAGTTGCTAATTCATGAATGTTTGCTCACTAAGTTTAAAGAAAAACCTACTTTTTCCTCTTTTTTCATCTTGTCTTCCTTGGGGATCTTTCCCCTTTTGGGTGTACTATTGCAATCAAATAAGATGAAAATAGGCCCGCTTGGAAACTTTGTTATCAAAGTAAGCATTAGAATAGTTAGAACAATCTTGAACAATGTTTTATCAATATAATTTTCATATTTGAATTTTGAAAACTGCACATCCTTGCATATGAATTGATTGTTGTCCATAACAATTCTCTACATTGGTCACGTGCTCTAAGGATGGATCGTGACAAAAGATTACTAAAAATAATCTTACTATATTGGAGTAGTTTGTAGAAATCATATTTTTGAAAACAAATTTAATTAGAAAATTTAATTATTTCAACAACGTCATGCAATCACATGTTGAAAATTCAATACTCATTTGTGGAAGAATATGAAAATTTTTGCAATTTTAGAATTATTGTAAAATCTAGTAAATGGCATGATTCAAAATCTTTAATTTTGGTGTTTTTTTGAGGTTGAAAAATATAAAGCAATTCAAAATCTTTAATTCTGGTATTTTTCAATTTAAATTATTTTTTTGCATGTTTCTCTTCTTTTTATGAATTTTAAGGCTTTCTAGAAATTAAGTTTTAGTATCTAGCTAGCAAGCAAGTTCTTGAAATTAAGTAATCTAATTTCAAGTTTCCATGTGTCAAAATTACTATTTGGTTAATCTTGACTAACCTTAATTTAGAAAAAAACTCCTACTTAGGTTTTGATCATTTTTTTTTTATCATTTTGGACTATTTTGCTCTTAAATTGAACTAAATTATGTTTGTATGCAATGGGAAATAAATCAAGGTTTAAACTTGGATGGCCAACTGAAATTCTTTATCCAAGTGGGCTAAGATCAATTCTTAGATTGGGTTCTTGCTGATCTTTAACCTTGTTGCTCTTTTGGACTTCTTGATAAAAAGTTGTTTATTAAGGCTTTAAAAAAAAAAAAAGCTTTTTGGCTTTGAGATTGTAACGAAAATTTGATTGAAATATTCCTTAGTTAATTTCTTACCCAAATTAAACTGCAATAATTCTATTAGTTCTCTGATTTTATTTATCAGTATTCTAATCAATCGAGTTTTTCAGCAAATATCACAAGATATTAGTTTATAAATTATTGGATTAGTAAATAAACTATAAATTAACTTATTATGTTAAGTACAGCCTTTTCCAACTACATTATTGAGTTTGGTGCAACGCCCAAACACAACTTGAAGGATAAATACGTAGTTTCCAGCGGACAAAGGAAACACCAATTCCTCCATATTTCAATCTGCTGTACCAATGAAGCATTCTGATTTTCTATCCACTCTTCTCCTCGTCTTTCTTCTCGCCATTTTCAAAGGTGAAGAAACTTAATCAACGTTTCGTTAGTTTCGTAAGCTTTGCTTATATTCATGGTGCTGAATTTCAGTCTCCAATTGTGCTATTATTCCACAATCACAATTTTACTTTACGGTAATATTTTTCATAAAAAATATCCATAATTTTTCTAATCGCAAGTAACTGCAATCCATGATTGAAGCTGCAATCTAAAAACATACATGCATTATTACACTACAATTACAATTTGAAACTGCAGTTCATATTCAGTTTTTAATTCAAGTCTCTAATCTTATTATTACTTTACAATTGCAATTTTAATTTGCAATGACGTCACTTTTTGTGCAATTTATCTATAATTTTATTAACTGCAATGTATCATAGGCAGGTCCCCAACTTAAAATTTATTTATTATATCAAATAGCTTGGTTTCCATCGTTAATTTTGCAGAAGTGGAAGGAAATCAATACTTAAATGCGCTGGATGATAATAAGAGCTCGGTGAAGCTCTTTGTTTTTGGGGACTCTTACGTTGACACAGGGAATTTCCCGGAGTCGGGTGCTTTCAAGCAGCCGTATGGAATCACTTTCCCGCGCAAACCTGCGGGCAGGTTCTGCGACGGCCGTGTCCTCACCGATTTTGTCGGTAATGTTTTTCCTTTTATAATTTTCTTTCTTGCCCCTCACATCGTTCTTTGTCGGTGGGATATGGATACAGAATCCATTAAGTGGCCAAAATGGATGTGAAGTAAAGAATTTTTTTTTTTAAAAAAAAACTTATCATATAGTTCTAATCTAAATCAAAATTGCGGTTTTTACAGAATTGCAACTTTGTACGGTACAAATTAACAAGTACCCTTCGGCGAGAAAAATCCCAAAAGAAAGATGCAAAATTTCTTTATTTTTTTAATGGAGAACATAATTTTTATTAGGACAAATTAATCTCCTCTTTTAATGTAAAATTCTCACGCTCCTTCACTTTTAAAAACATATATGTATTGGTCTCTCTTCTATATTTACAGTTACTTCTCTTATCTTTATTTTATACATATATTTACTTCATTACTCTAGAAAAACAAAATAAATGACTGTATAATTTTTTTTTTAGGTAAATGAGAGTACTATTTAAAAAAAATTGAGAAGATGGTATAATTAAATCTCAAAGAATGTCAAAGAAAATTTTCCTTTTTATGAAAAGGAAGGATTTCAAGAAATATGAATTATTTTTTCTACAGAAGTTGAATGCACATGTACCGAAACATAACCTCATATATTGTCCATTGATTTTGAAATATATACGTTTTCTTTTTTTGTGGTCAAAGAGATATACATGTTTTCAAACATCGAACTTTAGTTCCTTTAAATGATGTTTCTAAGAGCAATTTCCTAAGAATTTTTTTTAACAGTTTATATTAGAGAAAGAAAAATTTAAGAAAATTTCATTTTACTTTTAAAAAAGTCAAAATTATTTGCTATGACATATATTAGTAATTAAAAGAAAATGAAAATACACATAAATCCTTTACCATACTTCATGTGCTAAAAACCCCATAATATTTTGAAAGGTACATTAAACTATATATACATGTTGTATAAAAAAACTCCTCCATTATCCTTCTTTTTAAATTCTTAACAGTAGAAAGCCTTTCTATTATTATTATTATTATTAGTTGCACAAAAAACTAATTTTTTAAAAATAAACTTTATGTTCAAAATTAATTTTAAATTAAAATTTGAAAATATAATTTTTACATTTAAAGTTAATATTTAAACAGTATCAAATATAAACTATTATTTTAAATTATTTATTTATAATCAATTAAATTCATCTTATGCGTCATTTACCTCTTGACTAGTTTTTTTCTACCACCGCACAAAACGACATTAAATATTATTTCATCTTATGCGTCATTTACCTCTTGACTAGTTTTTTTCGTGTAGATTTTTTATGAAGTTGCTTTCGTAATAATACTTATAACTTAGAATTACAATCAAAATTTTATATTTAGATAATTTTTTCTAATAGTCTTTTCATGCATATATAAGTAATTTAAAAAATGAAGTATCTAATTATAAAGTAAAAAATGAAATATTTTTTAAAGTTATTTTGTGCCATGCTGGTGAAAAGAATTAATTTTGATTATAATTAATTTAAAAATCTATATAAATTAATGTTTTATATTTAATAATATTAAAGTATTGACTTTGAAAGTAAAAATTGATATTTCTAATTTTTAATTGAAAATCAAATATAAACATAAAATTGATTTTGAAAAGTTAATTTTCGTTTAACCAAACACACTAAAAAATAATAGTAGAAAGATATCTTTCTACCATTAAGAATTTGAAAGGATAAATGATGGATGAGGATTTTGAGCCTAATTTCTATGATTCAAATGTTTGACAACACCTCTTAAAAATATCGCAAACTATTTTTACATGAAGAATAGTAGCAGAGAGCTCTGTATATTTTAATATAAAAAAATGATTTAGAATTTATACAAAAACTGTGGCAAGAATTAAAAAATATATATAAATTAGTAATAATTTACTTCATTGATTTTTCTGACCCTTAGTTTACCCACCCGCAGCTTCATTTTTAAGAATAGAGCCCCCGCTGCCTTCAAGATTGCAGAAGTTGGTAGACAAATCAAAACTAATTTATGGGATGAACTTTGCCCATGGAGGAACTGGCATTTTCGACACTGTTTTTGGAGGACCAAACATGACAACCCAGATAGACACATTTCAAGAGGCAATCGAAAATGAAGTCTACACCAAACACGACCTTGAATCCTCCGTTGCTCTTGTCAATGCTGCTGGCAACGATTATCAGAGTTTTGTTGCCAAGCATGGGAGCATGTCGGTGAGCGGTTTAGCTAATTGCATCCGTCTATCTGTCTCTCACAGCTCCCTAGTGTTTGTTGCTTGTTTGCTTTGTTTTGTTGTGGAATTTTGACTAATTAGAAGTTTGTGAAGCATGGATTAAATTATACTCACTATCTCTTCTATTTTTTTTTAAAAAATATATTGACTTTCTTTTTTTATATGTATTTATCCTTTTTTTTCTTCTATTTTAAACCTACATTTACCTCTTTTTTACCTTATAAATCTTTTTTGGATACATCTTATCCTAGAAAGATAAAGAAAGTATATATATATATATATATATATATATATATATATATATATATATATATATATATATATATATATATATATATATATATATATAAATAATAAAAGATGTATGAGTATAATTATATTAAACTTTAACAGTAGGGACAAAACCACAAAAAAAAAAAAAAATTGAGCTAGGGCCACATACAATTACAAATTTGAAAAATAAATACAACTATATTTTGTAACTTTTGTTCGATAAGTAATCTTTCCATAAAAAAATATTAAATTTCAAATTTTTTTTGTGATGCAACATTTTTTTAATAAAACTTGTAACTTTTTATTCCTATTACATGTGAAGACTATACAAATTGTGAAAAAAATTACAAAAATTGTATGTATAATTTAAAGAAGTTTAAATTATGAAATATAAGTATTCAAAATTCAAAAGAAAATTGATAAAAATCTATAAATTTTATGTATGAATTAAAAATATTCAAGTATTGTAAATTGTTAATGATATTATTTATAAGAAAAATTTTAAATTCGATCAGTTATCAATGTAAAATTTTTTACATTATTAATAAATGAAAAATAAAATATTATTAAAAGTTAATAATTTTTACTAATAATAAATGTATTTTTATGATTTTTATTATAATAATAATAATATATGAATAAATTATAGTATCAAATTGATCTATACTGATAATAAATTAAATTTAAACATTAATAAAAAAATTATAAAATCACGTTACATAATATTTTATTTTGAATTTCTATTTAGGGGATCAGTTTAATATTTTAGAAGTGACCAGTATACAACACATATAAATATCTAATATTACATTGAATCTTGACCCCCAACGATCAACGTGGTTTCATCTTTTAAAAAAAAGGTTAGCAAAATTTACGCTAATTTTAAATTGCGAATGAGAACCATTATATGTTGTACTGCTATTGTTGTGCCCTCCGGAATGGTAGTTACCGAATTTTATCATATTTGTTCCTAATTTTACTAATCACAAGTAATAACAGCCACAATTATATAGGAGTAATTTAAAATTATGTATGTATGTATGAAATTTCCCTCGAGACATGAAAAAATAGTTTGGAATTTTTTTGTGATATTAATTAAATAAATAAATATAATATTTAATTTTTATTTATAAATTTTTTTATTATTATATTATTTAAATTTTATAATTAATATTATTAGCTTTTTATTTTTTATAATTATTTATTCATTAAAATAAATATATATTTGACTAAGGTAAAATTTAGTGATTAATTTTAATATTTTTATTTATTTTAACATTGTAAATGAATGAAAAAATGAATAATTATAATAAAAATTAAAATTAAAATTAATAATACTAATTATAAAAATCAAGAAATGTAATATTTAAATTTTTTATAGATAATAGATTAAATGTTATGTTTATTCTAAGTAAATATATGTTGCAATAGTACATGATATATATATATATATATATATATATATATATATATAGAGAGAGAGAGAGAGAGAGAGAGAGAGAGAGAGAATCCAATATATGCACTACAGATATAAATATAAATTACTGTGCTTAAATACGAGAAATATCATATGTTGCAGACCAAAATTCGTAATTATTATTATAATTATTTATTATTTCATTCACTTATAATATTTTAAAAAATAAAAATATTAAAATTAATAATTAAACCTCACCTTAATAATATTAAATTTATACTTGCTTTTTTATTATATTTTTTTTTACCATTTGTTGTAGTATTATAAGTGAATGAAGAAATAAATAATTATAATAAAAATAAAATAAAGAGATTAATTGTACTATTTATGAATTTTAATGAATATAATAATAATCACCTTTATAAACGAGGGAGGTGAAAGATATTTTTCATTAAAAAATTTCATTTCTTCACATTTAAATGAAAGAGTCCTATATATTTTTATAGTTTGTGATTATAAAATATGTTATCCGGAGGAGTTATAGTTTCTTTTAAAAAAGAAAAAAATATTTTTTATTAAATTTTTTATATTTAATATTAAATATTTAAATTATTTTTATTATTTTAATATTTTATAACTATATTTTAAAGATATTTTTTGTGAAAGACAAACTATTATTTTTACTCTTCTATAAAAATAAAAAATTTAATTGCTAGAACAACTAGCTAATTGTAACCATGTTTATATATGATAATATTTACGTTTGTTTTGAACTTCTAACCTATTTTTCTTTTAATATAGGATGTAGCTGCTTTCACGGCGTCTCTTATAAACCAACTTTCAATCAATCTAAGGCGCATCCATAGCCTGGGAGTAAGGAAAATAGCAGTGGCGTTATCCCTGCCTTTGGGATGTCTGCCAGCAGAATCTGCAGCCAATTCATATGAGAAGTGCTTGGAGTCTGCAAATTTGGTGGCCGACAATCACAGCCAAATGCTTCTCCAAACTGTCCAAAACATGAACCGTGAAATGGGAAACCAAGTTTTCGTAACGTTGGATCTCTACAACGTTTTCCTGTCCGTCATTGGTTCCATCCAGAAAAATTATGCTGGTAATGTTTTCTGTCGCTTAAACGTAATTAAAAAAAAGTACGGAAAGAAAAGAGGTAGAATGAAAATATATGAAAAAGAATGTTTTTACTTATTGTTTCGAGTATATAGAAAATATAAAAAGAAAAATGATAAAAAATTACTTTTTATTTAATTTAAATTAAAAGTAAAAAAGAATAAAAAATAATATGTTAATTGATAAAATTACTTCTATTATAAGTCAATAAAATTGTCTAGTAAATTTTCTAAATTAATGACAATTTTGAAATTGCAAAAATTTTTAGCCATATTTTACACCCATTTGGTGGAAAATTTTTTATTTTCCGAATTATTTCTTCAATTTGAATACGAAAATATTTTATTTTCAATATTTTATTTTCACATATTTTATTTCTGCTTTTTATAAATCCAAAAAAATACATGTTTGGAAGTATTGCAGCAGATGAAAATAAAATTGTCTGCAATATATTAAGATTCTGTTTGATTTCGTTCGGAATTTTTCTTTTTTTTTTGGGGGGGGGGGGTTTCTCAAAATCTCACTTGTAAAACATGAAAAACAATATTTTAATACGGTAAGTTAAAGCATTCATTTTGAAATCGCACTCCTAAAAGAACGACTTTTGGGACACAATTCTGCATATTTGACATTACCGAAGTTATGAAAAAGATCACCATATTTGAGTATAAATTTGACTAAGTCGGCACTTAAGACTTTTCATATTATCACTTGATCAAAAGATGATGTCATAGAAAAATAAGAGTAAATAATTTTTTACCAACAAAATCAAATTTTAATGGTTTTTTAATAATATGAAAATATATAGATAAAGGGTGTAGAACTTTACATTGTCAAAAAAAAAAAAAAAAGCATCCAAAAATTTTTATGAACAATAAGAAACCTTTAATTTTTTAAAAAAAAATGTAAATTAATCCTTTTAATTTTGAAGTAGTTGTATTTAACATTGGAAATTATTAATTTTTGTAATTAACTCCTAAACTCATAAGTGATAAATTATATTCAATATTCATCTTGTGAGTAATTTGAGGATACAAACATAAGTGTTTTAATGCAAAACTTTGTGAACAAATAAATATAGTGTGAGGATTTTGTTTGTGACTCCAATTTTGGATCAGTCTGACTGATATATAATTTTTTTAAATTTTTTCAAATAATGTTTCATTAGATGAGTGGATGATAGATTAATAGTATAAACAATTCACGTAGTTAAAGTAATTCTCCTTTTCAATTTGAACTCACAAATAACTCAAAACAACCTTTTGATATTTTTATTCCTTGTTCTATGCAATAACTTTCAGAAAACCTTTTTGGAAATACTCCTCCCAAAGGCATTTTTTCCCCTCTTCTTTTATTCTATGAGACAACTAATTTTAAGAACCACTGGCATTATTTGAGTCAACTTTTCTATCAAATTGTCAGAAAGGAAGCTATAAATTCATTTAGTAAATAAAATTAAAAATTCATAGAAAAATTTTGTGCCACCTTCTCTAGTAACTTTACCCCAAAGAAATTATATAATTATGTATTTTATATTTATCCTTATAGTCATGTTCATTGCCACAATTTATGGAAAATATTCGTTAGTTATTAAATAAAAATGTAATTTTAGAAAATACTTTCTAACACAAAATTGTTAATATATTGAAGTATTAAAAACAAAAATAAAAAATTGTTCCTCGAATGAAAATTAATGCAGGAATAAACTCTTTTTTTCATTTATGCGAAATTCAATTTTCTTCTTTACTTTTATTCTTAAGAAATATTTTATGCCAATTTTATTTTTATAAAATATTAGTTTGCCCAATCTGTTTCTAGAGGGGAGATATTGAAAAAATTCATCCTCATATGTACACTAGTTAGGGGGATAAAATTGATAAAAAAAATGCTTCATAAAATGAAAGTAGGAAAAAGTAAATTTCACATGAATAAAAAAATGGTTTATCCAAATATGAATGACTTCAATTTTGTTTTTTTTCATTTCCAATTATACAGGAAACTCTACATTGATGAATCCATTAGAGCCATGTTGTGTAGGTCTTAGCACAGGCTACTATTGCGGAAGTGTGGATGACAAAGGTATAAAGAAATACAAAATATGTGAGAAACCACAGTTTTCAGTGTTTTGGGACAACATTCACCCTTCTCAAAATGGTTGGCAAGCAGTATATGCAGCTCTGCAATCTTCACTTGCCCAACTCACTCAGGAATAATGGGTGTAGAAAGATGAGAAGCTCTTGGAGGAATTCTTAAACATTACTTCGTCTATCTCTTAATATCAGTCATTTGAGATTGTTGTATAAAGTTTAAAGAAAGTATTAAATAACTTCGATAACATGAAAACATTTTATTTGTGCTTTTCAAAATTTATCTACCTCTATTAATAAGTTTCCTTAACTATCTCTTCACTGTTCTCTCACCATTAATAATGATAAAATTGAAGAAATTAATTAATACTTCATAAGGTTTTTTAAATCATAGATAAAAATAAATATATTTTTTTGAAAGGACAATTAAAAAAATAGAGGAAGTACAATTATAACATGTGTGACATATCCTTATCTTCGTTAATAAATGAAAGTTAATTGTCAACTTTATTATACATTTATTCAATTTTTTAGGACTTACATGCAGTAAAAATCTAATTTTTTTTTAATTTTTTAAAACATTAGAAATCACTTAAGTTAACAATTGGAGCTTATTTGTTGGATAAAGTATGGATATGTGTTATGTGTGTTCCAACTGTAAATCTGTAATATGTATCCTTATTCCATCCAATAGATAGATGAGGTCCAACTATAAAATTTTATGGTTTTCAATATTTCAAAAATTGACAAATCAAAATTCTAATATGTGAAAATTTTATAAAATTAGGGTGGATATAGGCTAGGTGATCTATCAAGATCCAACAGCTTAGTTTACTTTTGGCCTAACATTGTCTAACCTTGCTATTTAAATACACTAAGCTAAGACTAATAATTAGGCATATTTAGATAAATAAATTATATTTATTTTTTGTACACTTGACTAGTAAACCTACCAATTCAACCTATTTAATCAATAAGATGTATACGATATAATTATAATATAAGATATTATATAGTATATACATTTATAAAAGATATATATCATAATATTTTAATACTCGGTCAAAATAATATTTATAATTCTAATTTCATTATTTGTCTATGTTTGGCTTTGAAAGCCTTTACCTACTAATTTATCAAAAAATTATTTATACAAGTAAATTTATAAATAAATTAATAAGTTAGATCATATTTTTTAATAAATCACATCATGTTCAAAATTTAATTTTATATAGATTAATAAATTAAATTCAAGCTAATGCTTTACAAAGTAAACATGATTTATTTAAGATGAAATCTAATTTGATCTAGTTTATTTTTATCCTTTCAAAGAACTAAAAATTCAATAATAAAAATTGATAATTGATCCTCATTTATTAATAAAAGTAAGGATACATATTATAATAATGAGGGTATTTAAAAAATTTTAAGATCAGTTGAAAATTAAAAGTTTTATATTTGCTTCAAGAACTAGGCTGTGCTAATATCCGAAAACCGTTGATGTTCGACCAATTTAAAGTAAAACACGATCGGTTAGTTCGATTTTCCAAATTATGTGGATTATCATGGGTGAGAAAAATTATAAAAAATGGTTGTTTACTAATTAATCGACTTAGGGTACCGCGATTCCAAACTACCCGCAACTGAGCAAATCACAAATTTCAGCATCATATTTGAATCTGTGTTTTTCTATTTTTAAAAGTATTTTTTTTATTTTTTAAAATAAAAAAATTTGTTTATTAAGTTATTTTTAAAATCTAATTTTAAAAATTATTTTCTAAATATATAATTTTAAAAAAATAGAAATAATTTTTAGTTAGTTTCTAAATTTATTTTTTATTTTAAATATTAATTTTGCAAGCAAATAAAATATTTTTTATTTATAATATAATCACTTTTTAATATTAAATTTTTAATTCAAAAATAATTTAAAAATAATTTTTAAAATTATAAAAATAAAAATATATCCGTATAACATTTTCGATGTCCAAAGGCTCTTTTTATGGCATAACGAGCTGCATGTGATAATCTTACCTTATTTAAATGAAAATTTTGAAGAAGATTCACTTCCTCTAACTTGATTAAAGAAGAATTTCAAAAAAAAATAGGGGGAAGAAGAAAAGTTGAAAGATAGGAGGCCTAGGATTATTAAAAAAAAGGAATTAGGGATTTATGAGGTTAAATTTGGGTTTATGAAGAGAGACAAGGGCAATTTCATCATTTTGTCATAAATCTCTTTTATATTCACATTCTTACTTCTAACCACTTTTAACATTTAATTCTTTTATTCAAAGCACTTGTCTTTAATTAATCCTTCAAGTTTCCTTTTTTAAGCCTAACTCAAACTATTTATTCCTATTTACTTTAAAATTCCATTTAAAACTCATTTAACTAATTAATTTTCTTTCCTTAAAATGCCATTCACATTTTCCTTATCAAAATTTATTCATACCACACAAAATCTCTATTTTGAATTTTTTCCATAATAATTAGTTAATCTTTCCTTTCAAAGCATGAGATTCTAAAATTCTATAAAAGATATAAAAGGTAAATGAATGATTAAAACTTTAGATTCTTGGGGTGTAATAATACTTCCCTTTAAAAAAATTTATCCTTGAATTCTAAGGGTACCTTCATGTAGAATTGTTTTAATTCAGCTTGCATGTAGAACTCATATCTAACACTAATCCTCCAAACTTATACACAATCTATTCGCTCTTAATGATAAGGTATTTTCCTTAATCTACTTAGTTTATATTTCTAAACTTCCCCATAGTCAACTTACATTACCAAAGAAAAGTTTTTAAAATCGGATGTTTAGATGATTTTATATTAGATCATGATCAACATTTTATCGAGTGTCTTAGTAAATATTTTATGACATTAGTTATAAAGCCATTATGAAAAAGGAAATAACGTCGGTTCTCATAATAAAAAAATCCTTATCATTTCTTCTTGGACAAACTACTTGGTAACTAATGCAAAGTTAAAGATATTAATTTTTAATAAGTAACTAACGTGAAATATTTGCCAAATATTTTTTGAAATAAGTTTTTGACTTCTTTGCTAGAATATTTATAGTCAAAATTGAATAAACTTAGCATTTCATGCAAAAATATGTATTTTTAACTAAAAATTTTGAAAGGTCATAATTTTATACTTGGTTGTTCATTTAGGAAAAAATTCATATTAATTTCATATAACTTTTCGGAATCCTTTTCATGGATTTTTCCTATTTTTTCTTCATCTTTTATTGTTGTACAACCACTTCAGTTTCAACTGTAACATTTTGTTAAACACATAATTAGTATCTAACTTTAATATACAAAATCAAAAGTTATATAAAGGCAAAACAAATAAAAATATATGAAAAAAACCTATGCAAAAAATTATAAAAATAGAAAAGAAAATTTAAGATAAATAGACTAGAAAAGGCACATATTATGCTTTGAATTAGTGTAAAATTTGCTTTGTGCTTAACATTGGTAGCTTATTGGTGCATAGCAATGGATGGAGGAACATCTTAAAGTTTTATAGAGAGAGCTATGTGAAAATGTAGATTGAGCTTAAAAACAAATAAGAAGAAGAGTAAGAGTAATAATAGTGAAAAGAATAAGATGTGCTTTATTATAGTACAAAAATATCATCGTGTTAAGGGTTATTATTAAACTTCAATATCTTTAAATGTCAGTTATTTCTAAAATCAATGTCATAAGTTTCTTTGTTTTCTTAACAACCTTTAAACATCATATATTTTAACATCAATTATGTAAAAAAAAACTATGTCTTTTATTTCCTAATAATTTCAAAAATATCATTGCATCTAAATAGATATTAATTAATTTTGAACTGACATTTTAAGTTTTCTTATTTTCTTAGCAACCTTTAAATATTATATGTTATGATGTCAATCAAGTAAAAACTGATATTTTAAGTTTCCTCATAATTTCAAAAATGCCATAACATCCAAATTGACATTAATTAGTTCTAAAATCGGCATCTTAAGTTTTCTCTTTTTTTTAAACAACATTGAAATACTATACATTACAATGTCAATTAAGTAAAAAATATTATCTTAAGTTTTCTAACAATTGTAAAAATTTCACCATGTCTAAATAGATATTAGTTAATTATAAAAGTAATATTTTAAGTTTCTTTATTTTTCTAGCATCCTTTAAATGTTATAACTTATGATATTGGTTAAATAAAAAAATCATCATTTTAAGTTTCTCAAGAATTTAAAAAATGTTATCGTATTTAAAAAGACATTATTTGTATTTACTAACCGTTATCTTATTAATCTTAATAATTTCAAAAATGTCATTATGTGAATATAAACATCATGTTGCCTTCTATCGACATCTATTTACTGACATAAAATTGTAATTTTATAGTAGTACTATTCACCACTTTTTTTACTACTCTCTAGTCATTTTACACATCTTTATTTTCTTAGCAACCTTTAAATATTATATATTATAATGTTAGTTAAGTAAAAAATTGATATTTTAAATTTTCTTATAATTTCAAAAATGCCATAACATCCAATCTAACATTAGTTAATTGTAAAATTGACATCTTAAGTTTCTTCATTTTCTCAGCAACATTTAAATGTCATACTTTATAATATCAATTAAGTAAAAAAATTGTCATCTTAAGTTTTCTAATAATTTTAAAAATAACTATTTTCATATAAGTCTCAAAAATTTTAAAAATACCACCATTTCAATATTAACATTATGTTGCCTTCTACTGACATCTATCCACTAGCATAAAATTATAATTTTATAGTAGTGCTATTTACCACTTTCATTACTACTTTTTAGTCATTCTACACATCTTATTATTACCTTTACTTCAATATTATCAATATAGAGCTCATATATTAAGCAATTAACCTTAATATCTATTGATGATAGGGTTGATAACTTAAATGCATAATAGCAAATTTAATACCAAGTTAGTCATGCATGACCATTATTGTCATCACATAGTCATTAAATTTAGCATAGTACTAGCATTCCTAGACTCAGTATAATAATCTAACCTCTAAAATATAAATATTGAAAGGATCACTAATTTATATTTTTTTTCAACTTGAAACCAAATATGTATTCTTATATTTATATTTTCTTTCAACTTAAAACCAAATATGTATTCTTATATTAGGTTCTTTTGACAAGATTAAGTATACTCATTAATCTTCCCAAAAGGCTAAGCCTAATTAAACACTCATATGAAAGAATATATAACCCCTCAAACACCCCTAAGCACATAAATACTAAGGACAAGAATCATAAATTATTTCTAATTTAGTGACAGGTATATTGATTCTTGACATCCTATGGACAACAAGGAAAAAATTAGAGTCAATTAGCATAATAACACAATCCTGATTATTTATTTACCTATTCAGTCTTAGAGAAATACCACTATATTATCATTAGGGTTCATAAAGGAGCTAAAACCTTCTTACTAACTACTTGTTTATACAACCCAAGCCGTAAATACATTTAATTAAAAGAGTCATCAAGGATTCTTTTCGACAGTAACTATTTTGCATTTTAATATGGTCATAAACTTTATCATAATACGCTCAGGTGCAACTTTGCCTATTATTGCATATTTTTTAAGTAATTTATACACATCCAAGCTCAGTTATTATAACATATATAAATATAAGCTTTAGCACAAATTGCACTTTCCTATATGCAAATGCCATTAATTTCTAATTCATATGCAACTTCTATAATCTCACATCATGTCCCAATATGGACATACACACATCAAAAGGTGACATTAATAAAATCTAAATGTTGTTTTCATACATTTATTCATCTACATGTTTCAATACACATGATAATTACTAACATAGGCAATTAAGTTCATTGATTTATATAAATTTATTTCCTAAGTATAAATTACCTTATGTGACAAGTAGTGCAAAATGATCCCAAAACTAAATCAAATTCTTATTTACAAAGAGAGAAAATCCCCTAAAGTTATTACTTTGAACATTTGTAAGAAATTTTAACCTTTTAAAATTATTTTTCTAACATGTTATAAGATCATAGTCTTTCTCATATTAATATGGATCTCACTTTTAAGTTTTGTAATATAAATGTATAAATCAATGGGTCATATATAATCATAATAGTTACAAATCTAGAATTAAATTATTAGCTTCTACAACAAATTTATACTTCTTAACATTGCATAAAATTTAAGAATTAAGGTTTTATTTATAGGGTTTTAAGTTTAAACAAGTTACACTATAAAATTCTAATCCATATCTAATTAATTCCACCATTATGTGTCATTTTGGTAAAATGATCACATCTCATATGAATCCACTTAGACCCGAGCTAGAAGAATATTTATGATACTCAGCGTCTAGTCTATGACAACAAAGATTCATTAGTTGTACAACACTATCCAATGTTATCCTTTTAATGAAAGCTTTAAAGGCTAAACCTTTCAATTCTACAATTTTTTTTGCTTAAATTATAATACAACTATGCCTAAATTATTTAACTTTAAGCATATCCTTAAATCCTTTATAAATTTCCATGTCTCACTAAGTTCAAACACCAATTACTCAATTCCTTTTCTCCAATTAATTTTATTACATTTGTACTTAATAGACATCTCATCACTTTACTTATTCATTTCAAACAAAATAATTAGATTACATCTACTTCAAGTTTGTCATAACTAATTAACTCATATTTCATCTAATTCTTATGTATCTTTGATATGAAACCTTTTAATTCTTATATCACTTACTTGAACGTTATCTTATAGTCTTTTCCTAATTTCTACCTACATTTTCTTGAAATGTAGGATCTTTATCATCTTATAGAAATGTTCCTCAGCTTATGTATCTATTTAAAAATAAATTGCTTAAATCTTTGTACCCTGTTAGCACATCCTCCAATCTCATGTGACACTTATAAACTAAATGAGTAAGTCATAATAATGACAACACCTAATTAAACACTTTATATTTCAAACTTTATAATACAAATGCTCACTTCTTATACTTACAAATATATATAAAGTTATGTGCAGTCCATTAATTTGAATATAAGATAGGAACCTAAGGTTTCAAGTTTTACTCAACATAATAGAATTAAATTATATCTAACCCTTTTCCTATATGATCACAAACAAAAGCCATAAGTGATTTATAATTATAAACAAGGCATAAGATTTGAATATTAGGGCTTTTCATCATTTTAGTGCCACATCACATTAAATCACTTTTTATAGCTCTTTTTCTTATACATGTATAGTTAATTTTACTAACTCTTTCATCCCTACTTCTCATCTTCATTATTATCCAATTTCATTCAATATAAATAAATATATACAACATCCTTTAGATTTATAAACCCTATAGTGGCAAATGGAAATAGAGTCATAATTGACTATATAATTGGCTACAAATGTTCAAAAAATAACATTGGTACCTATAATCAACTATTTAGTTAACTACATAAACCCAGAAAGTAACTTTATCTAAGCATAATTAGTTATGTAGTTAACTATGTCTACCTAGAAGGTAATGCCAAATGCTTCCCCTTATTTCCTTGAGGCTTATTACTATAAAAAAAGCCATTTAATATTGACTATTTAACAAATTCTATATCAGTTGCTGTATGATGTATATACCAATATCATTGTATATTTAGTACATTCAATGTTAATTCTCAAATTGACGTTAAATACCCATGACAACATTAGTTTTATTTTTGAACAATGAAATTGATTTGTTTAGTAATAGTATATTGTTTAATAATTGAAATATGACATCAATTTTTTAATGTAGTAACCAACATTGATAATTGATTTTTCATAGCCTTAATTTCATTTAAGACATTGGTTTTTTTAAATAATTGACATTAAATATGTAATAGGATGACATGTTTATAAAATAGTCGACATTATTTACTAATTTTTAAATATCTTAAATAATTCTTTTAAATCTTACTACTTTTAAAGTAATACCAAACCTAATTATAGAATCCAATAACTTATATTACTATATAAACAATAATAATAGTATTCAAGTCCTATCTCAATGTCTTCATAATCAAGATAAATATCTAAATACAAGAAATTTGAAAAAGATAAAGAATAATACATTTATTTGGCTTTGAAAAGTAGAAGACATATAATACATAGATGTTGCAAAAGTAAAAAATAATACCTCTAAATGTTGAGACGAAACTTATATTGTCTTTGAAACATGGCTAGTGATAAAAATACCTACAAATTCAACTGTGGTAAAACAAAAGCACAAAGATATCAAATTTATGTTGTAGGTGAAACATTAATACAATATGCATCTATTAAAGTGAAATTTATTACTTAACTTATACCATTAAACATGAATGGTATGATGTATTGTTTAAATTACTCATATCATCCTGACACTTTCTATAAAAATACATATTAATTTACTTTTGTAAGAAAAAAATCTACTATCTTTTCTTCACGAGACTCACATTAACCAAAATCCTAAATAATGAAATTAAACTTGAATCAATATAATACATAACACATAAATGTTCTTAATTAGGTTTAAAAAAGAAATGAGGCATTCAAATAGACTTTAGTGTTGAGAAAGAGATGCTAACAAAAGAGAACAAACAATTGAACTTAAGGAAAAATGATCTTATGTGTGAAGAAATTATAATAGACTTTGTTGGGCTCTTTTTATAATATATCTATGGTTTGTTTGGTGTTCAATATAAGCTTCAATTTCAACTCTCACTTTTATTTTCACAAAGTTTTAAAGAGAGAAAATCAATATTGTTTAAAGTTATAAACTAAAATCATCATATTTAGCCTAAACTCTTCCAAGCTAATTTTATATTAAAATCAATATAGAATTTTGATTTATTGCATATCAAAATGCCAGGTACAACAATAATGTATATCAAAATAAAATTAATTTAATTATATATATCATATACATTAGAATTTACAATTTACATATATATAATCAGTATCCAAGACATAACTTATAATAAGTGAAATTAGTGGCATTAAAATTCTT
This sequence comes from Sindora glabra, assembly GCA_020226215.1. Lineage (NCBI taxonomy): Eukaryota > Viridiplantae > Streptophyta > Magnoliopsida > Fabales > Fabaceae > Sindora > Sindora glabra. The sequence goes on from CM035228.1 coordinate 73,475,311, forward strand.
GCATTTTATTATACAACTAAATAGAACAATAATAAATTGAATGTAGGTAAAACAAATGAGAAAGAAGATAAACTAACACAAAAATGTATTTTTCTATTTTATTTATTTCTATGTCATTCTATGAACAATGAAGTTTTTATTTACAATAAACATACATGACATCCTTATATATATCCTTATATATATTAAAAGGAAAAGTAGTTATCCTCTGCTTATAATTTTTTCATATTATTTGATGGCTTCTAAGGTCCTTAATTTTATTAATTTTATATTTATTAACCTTAAAATACTTAATTACTTCATTTATTATAAGCCTTTAACGGTTCCTATTTTTCAGTACAAAAATGGCCATACTTCTTATTTTAGGTGTATCAAAGATTGACGCAATAGAGCAAGCAACATGTCGATTTTCACATTGAAACATAAGGAGTGTTAGAAGCTCATAGCAAATGAAGCAATCTAGCATAAGTACTAATTTATCATCACTTTGCAACCCATCTTTGCATTTTCTTAACATTCCTAAATGTGTTTATTGATATAAGAGGTGTAAAACAATCATCTTTGAAATTCATTAATAGAGAAGGCTTTTGAAAAGAAGGGTGTAGATTGCAGTATTTCACATTACTTGCACTATTGAAAAGATCCTCTAATCAATCAAAAGTCCTTTCAATGATTTGCATTGGGACTTTCAGTAATAAAGATAAAGACTCTAGAAAAGCATTGGAAGGATTCTTGTCTAAAATCTTTCTAAATGCTTCATAAAATTCTTATTTTCATTACCAAAGTGTAAGTATAAATCCCTATAAGAAACTATCGAAGGATTCAGGACTTCCAAATAGCTTAGTAAAGGTAAATACTGAGGAAAACTTTATTTATAGGTTAAGAGCAAATCATTAGACATCATATAAACTATTGATAAATCGTCATGATAATTGAAATAACTATATAGCCATTAGTTTACCTTTAAACTTCAATTATTTTTTTAAATTAATATGGTATTTCAAAACCACACTAAATTTTAATAAATCACCATCATTATTTAAGCTAATTTTTTTATATAAATGCATCATAACATTTTTCTAAAAATAACTTACATAAAAATTACACTAGATCATTAATACAATTTATAGCATAATCATTATGTAACTCTAAATTAAAATTAATACAGTTTAAAATATAATATTTTTCCTAGGTTAAAGAGAGATTTAATTTGTTTTCCTCATGTTGAAATACTCTACAATATTATGTAAACATTAGCTATGTATTTCTTGTAGTATTTGGTGAAATATGAGGATAACACATTTATTGATGCTGCATATCTATAACTTTGAATTTTATAATTATGGCAATCACATCAAATCATGAATATTATCTACCACCTAAACTATTTTAGGAGAAAAGATAACTATGGTTTGATAGAATGCTCAATTTTGTAAAATTCAATGCTTTTTTGAATAGAAAAATGCAAAGTACCTTTATCAACTCCAAGGTGGTCGCATTTTATTTTCATAAATTTTAGAAACTTGCAAATTAAACTCTTTAACTATATAAAACTTGCATTTAACCCCCTAATATTTATTAAATTAATTATTTTATTAAATTACATATTTTTTTTTTAGTTTTTAGACATGAATCATGATATTATGGTATGTTGATTCATTACATCATTTTGTGCATATAATTTCTATGTTATATAATTAATAACAAATTAAATTAGATAAATATAATTTTAATTAAATACTTGAAAATGAGTTGTTAAATTATGTGTAAAAAATGATGTAATAAAATAACATACAATGAAAGTGTGATTCTTATTGAAAAAGTCAATAAAAATATCATATAATTTAATAAAATAGTTAACTAAGTTAATATTAATTACAAGTTTTATTTAGTTAAAGAGTTTAATTTGTAAGTTTTCAAAGTTTACAAGGATAAAATGCAACCACTTTAAAGATTGTGGGGATATTTTGTATTTTATTCTTTCTTAAATATGTAGCGAAAATGAATGTATTATCCTCTTATTTTACTTAAATAAAAGATGGAGTAAAAGAAAAAAATTATGGACAGAATGAAAATCAATATATAGTAGTTATTAAACAAAAATTGACATGCTTAAGTTTTAATAATTTCTTAATACACGTTATTTTATAATATTTAGTATTTATTATAGGTTGATAAATATTTATTACAAGTTAATTAACCATTTATGTGCTTTTAGACATTGCTTATAATTTAAAATTGATGTTTTTTAGCTAATTTTTTTATTAAAAATATAACTTCTACATTTGGATATTTTTTTAACAATAATCTATATAAAAAATACACTAGATTATCAACATATCCATCTATGCCACACATTCTTATCTTGAAGAATAAGCATTTTGTCATTCATATTTAATGAGATATAATGTTTATAACCATAACCATATTAAAAAAAAGTAATGGTAATTGTCTTCATGGCATCCTCAAAATAGTTCCTTGCTTTCATGTCAATGGCAACCATATTTTATCTTTAGTTTCCTACTTTCATGTCCATCATAACTATATTTTATTATTGGTCCCTTACTCTCATGTCCATCATAAATGATGGAAAATTGACATAAATTGTGATTGAGACAGGATAATAGCCTAGAAGCAATGACTTGCATCTTAGTGGTTAATAATTAAGCAACATCGATCGTGTATTATCCTCATATACCATCTAAATAAAAAAATGAAGTAAAAAATAAAGTGAAAAAGAAATTATGAAGTGAATACCTAAATTAAAAATGAAGTGAAAAAGAAAAGGAAATTAAGAATGCAATTTATAGGCAATATATGAAATTTCATGTCGATTATTAACAAATAATCAATATCTTAAAAATGAATTTTTTTATACTGATGTCAATTATTTGAAAAATTGACATTGTAAATGTTTGCCTCGTGAATGTCATAGTGTGTTTCAAATGAGTAAATGATTGAAATATAAATAGGAGGACAATTTGTATTCACATGTTGTGTTCATGTCCTATCAACAATTAGCAACAACTTGAATAAACTTAATCCAAACCCAACCCGAATAATAATTATGTCATGCTAGATTAACATGTTTATTAAATGTATCATGTTAACCTTTTTAACATGTTTAATGATTTCAATTAACAAAATTTATATTATGAAATCATTTATTAAATTTAATTGCTTATTAATTTTCATAAAAAATATTTTTAATGATTACATATAACTACTTATAATTTAATTATTAATTATTTCTAAAATAATATTTTTAAAAATTTAATATAAATTCTTAACAAGTTGGTATGAATGTTAAACTATTTACAATTCTAACCTAACTAATTTATTATTTATATTAAATAGGTCAACTTATTTACAATCCGAACCTAGATAAGCTCAACCTAAATCCGTGTAAGGGTTTCATGTTTATATTGAGTTATCATATTATCTCAAAAATTGCCACCTTTAAATATAAATAATTTTTACAATTTCTAATAACTCCATAAATATAAACATTAACTGGTTGTTGATAACCATTAAACATCAAATTTTAAGTACAGCTAATGTCTAAAATACTATTGTTTGTAAATATTATCAATAATTGCTATTAACATTCCTTTATACACTAGTTTATCACATAACTGTCGTATTAGGTTTTCCTATGCCAGACCCTCCATCTCCCATTGGAAAATAAGGTTTTATAATGTTAACTTGTTGTTCTAATTAACATGGTAAGTTACACTTATTTTTCAAAAACATCATCATGCCATTATAGATGTTAATTTTCACATTAATTAATATAAATAGGGTAATGTTAAGGGGAAAATATGTAATAGTGGATCTACCTTTATCCCTAGATTTACTGACCATTTAAGCTTATTCACGTATTACTACATGGATACCAACCTAGTATTAAACCATCATAAATCATGAGGTTGACCCAAGTTATGACATAGTCAAACATCCAGCTAATATAGCTCTTTAGACAAGACTATATGACCTATATAATTTGAAGAAATAATGTACTACCTTAACTATTTTTTTGCCATGTTAATGCTTATCTCTAAGCATGATTCTCACTTTCTAAGATCTCACTTTTCCTAACTGAAGTTTCACATCTTATTATGTTATGAAATTCCAATCCTATCAAACTTTCTTTATAAAAAAGAATCACACTTAATATCTTATACATAATAGATTTCTTTTTAGCTTAATCCTAATAACATTAGATGACCAAGACACTTAATACACCTTGCAATCTTGTAACTTCCCTATTTATGTTTACATTTTTACTTTCTTTAACTTTTTACTCTCTATTACCCAGGTTATAAACTTATAATCTATCAATTCTAACAATCAATCAAAACATATTTCAACATTAGAGGGTCATAGTACACATCCCCACTTACTCATGCCTATAATATCTAAATTTTCCTATATTCATGTCTGTGCCAAGTTTCTACCTAATTTATTAATAAGTTAAAGTAATCTAATTCATTTATGAATAAATCAAAATTCTCACATTACAATTGCCTTTCCTTGGAGTTTACAATTTAATCTAATGATTCTTATATATGAAATGCGTATAAATTTATTTAGTCAATATATTGTTTAATTCAATCTTGCTTGTCTCAAGATCTTAACACCTTTAGGTTAGTTTAATGTTTGACCCTCTCCCTATAAGTTATGTCTAACTTAGCCTACAAGCATTTTATGTTAATGATAACTTATACCACTACTAAGTATCAAACTAATTGCAAAGCATGGACAACCCACTAGTTATGTGGAAATAGGATTGCAAAATAGATTTATATACAAGCAAGATATATATCTTATATCTATTTAAGAAGCCTTCTTAAGGCACAAGTATGCAAAAAATTATTAAACATTTAATTCCTTTATTGAATCATATTATCAATTCATGCCTTTTTTTGCTAGATCAATCATAATAGATACTTATAGTAAAGGTTATTAAGAAATTGAAAAAATATAATAAACTTAAGAATAGAAAGGTACATTCATGAATGAAAGTTATCCATTGAGATTTTAACATATAAAAGGTAAATGACAAGTCAATCCATGCTTCTATTTAATAGTTATGGACCTACTATCGAGGCTTATCACTTTTATTATTTTCACTTAAAACACTTGGAAATTTCAACTTCATGATTTTAAACAAAATGCACCACTATGTCCTAGACCATACTCTAATACCAAATTTGTAATGACCTATCCCTATGACACATGATTAGCATAAGGAGTTGCTATGGATGATAGCCTATCAGCTTTTCTTAAAATTTAACTAATGCATCATATCATGTGTAAGTATGTTATGCTTTCAAGGGTGTGCAGTTTTCAAAATTCAAATGCTAAATTATATTGATAAAACATTATGCAAGATAGTTCTAACTATTCTAATACTTACCTTGATGCCAAAGTTCTTGAGCAAGCCCATATTTATCCCATCTATAGGTAGTTGGACACCTAAAAAGGAAAAATACCTAAGGAAGACTAGATAGAAAAAGGAAAGGAATGAATTTCATGAGTAAACATTTATAAATCGATAAATAATGAAGATTAAATCAAGATATACCATAAATATTATATACATTAATACTTACATATACTTATTTATATCAATTAGGCTCCACTAGAACTATTTAACAACCATACATTTGTATCTTTACCAAGGAGAAAATGATGGTTTCCTTAATGAATAATTTGTTCTAACAAGAAAATTGAAATGGAACCGCACTATATTACGCTACATTCATAAGCATTAGCCTATTTTATAAAGGGGAAATCCTTTTATAAAGCAATAAGATATATGTTTACAAATTTCATAATTTCAATCATCGCATATTATCAACATTAATTAATAAAGAATAAAAGGAAAGAATACTATCCTTGTGACCCTTTTTAACCTAATCCCTCCCAAATTCTAACCATATCCCTCCAAGTCATCATTATCCTTTACAAATAACCACATGAATTCGGTGCATGAAAGCCACAGTATAAATATTATCTCCTCAAACATCATCAAATTCATTCAACATGTAACTTTTTCATAATAGCATAAATGCCTCAACTAGCACTTCAATCATTTTAGTTCAATAAAAACATTCACATGTTTAAACTTATATTACAGTTCTGTGTATAAAGTGTATGCCAATCATATCACATTTCAAAATATAATCACATTACTCATTCATGATAACTTAAGTACTTAAACATACAAACATAATATCTTATTGTCAAAATGATGCCATGCCTTCTTGCATGACCTTACATCATGTATTCAATATTTATTTATCACTTAATAACTTAATTTAACATTATAAAGCATTAGAATATATTTTGACCTTTTATATTTCATGATATCATAAGTTGAATATAACATATTTGATTATATACTTGACGATAGGAGCTTCAAGAATAACTCTGAGGGACCACAATTGTAGTAGAATAAAGAGGTATAAAGAACAACTCTAATGCTTGCAGTATCTAGAAAGAAGCTTTTTAAGCTTGTATTCAATTATTAGTTAATTAAGCTTGCCTACAATGCATGTTTTAAGGCAAAGTTGACTACACCTTGGTTTCCAATAAATTCCTTACAATTTTTCATTATTCATTCACAATAGATTTTCATTCAAATGCATTTATCATATTAATAACTTAAACTAAATTATAAATACACATCAATGATGCCTCATTTATGCTATTTCTAACATTAAATCCAAACCAAACACATAAATCATTACATTTTCTCATACAAATAAATGAAAGCCTATACTTAAACTTAACCAAATAAAACTATCTCAATCTTCTAGATAAGGCTTGAATGTTAACTCACTTAGTATGAAGAAGGATTCAAAAGGTTTTTTATCTTTTTCCCTTAATCAACTAAAATTCTAAGGGTTCTTTATTAGGATTCAATTTCCCTCTTTTGAGTTTAATACTTAAATTCCTTCAAATTTAAAGAATACTATGATATTAATCTAATTGCCATAAAGATCTTACCTTATTTAAATAAACAATTTGAAGATTATTTACTCTCCTTTAACTTGATTAAAGAAGAATTTGATAAGAAATGATATAGAAAAAAAGAGTTGTGAGAGAGAAAGGTTAAGGTTATGAAAAAGAGGAATCAGGGATTTTTGGGCTAAATTTTAGGTATATTAAGGGATAGGGGCATTTTCATCTTTTTGTCCTAAATCTCTTCCATACTTAACTATCTTTTCAAGTTTCCTTTTCTAAGTCCAACTTAAAAAGTTTATTCCTATTTACCTCAAAGTTTCATTTAGAACTCATTTAATTAATTAATTCTCTTTCCTCAATAAGTTATTGACATTTTCCCTTTTGAAAGTTATTGATTTCACATAAAATCTTCATTTTTAATTTTTTCCATAATAATTAATTAATTAATCTTTACTTTCACAACATAAAATTGTAAAATTTTAAGGAGGATATAAAAAGTAAATGAATAATTAAAAAATTAAACTCTAGAAGTGTAACATTATTCTAAGGAATTTATATGCTTATTATTAATATGGAAATAAGCATACATGGTCTCTAATAAATCTTAGAGTAAATATTAAGATTTGTAAGGAGTAAGTAAAAGAAGAAGAAGAAGAATTAGTTATACTATTCTTAGTGTGTATATATGTTTCTACAATGCTTCATGAGCTTAGAAATGGTGAAAATGGTGTTGAGTTTTAGTCACACAAATAGATAAAAGAAAGAACTTGTTTTTGAAAAAATATAGGATGGAAGCAATAAGTAGTAGGTCTATCCATGCTCTATGAAAACTTGTAAGTTATTCCACTAGAGGTGCACGAATGCACAGGGGAAAAATAAGGAAAATACCTTGCATAAAATTATAATAATTAAGTGTAAATATAGATATTTAAATAATAATATATGTTCAAAAAATTTTTATGATCATTCAAATTTAAATAAACTCCATGGACTTATTTTGAACCTAATGACCTTTTAAGACCTTGAGTATAGGATTAGGATGAAATTTTCCTTCGAGTTAGTTATAGACTATTTAGAATTGAATCTATCGAATTTTTAGACTCTTGGACTTGTACAAAGACTTTGAAATTTGATTTTAAACATTTAATTAAGCTTGTTTTGGATATGAAACAAAATAGCATGGCATAAGTGGTATTTAAACTATACTATAATTATGTGACATGTGAGGCCTTGTGATGGCTGTGATTCCATGATACTCTTGCCTTATAAGCACATTGTTATGTGATTGTAAGGAACTTGGCTTGGCACCCAATCATTTTTCTTTTAAGATGAAAAAAAAGCCATTGTTATTTGTTGGAGGGAAAATGGTAAAGGAGAGAAGGATAAGTTCGAAGGGAGCTAAAAAGTGATAACTCATATACCATTTACCATTTATTTTCTTAAAGGAAAGTATTTTTATTAATTTTCTAATTTTTTTAGTAAATATTCAATTTTCATAATTTTATAAGTATTTCTTTCTACACACATTTTACTAGTCAAAACAAATATGGGTTTAGTTACTTTTATCTAAGTTTTATAGTTATTGTGTTATTTGGTTAATTTATAGAAACCCCTCCACTAAATGAACCTAGCATTTAATCCTTTGAACTTAATTGCTAATTGTATCACTAAATCACATTGTACTCAAATTTGCTTTTAAAAATTACAAGTGCAGATCTTTCTATTGGTGGACCTTTTTTGTCCACAATACATTGCTTTTGTGAGACTAATTCCTTTAGGATGGCTTCCTTCCACCTTAAATCCAAATTCCATGAACATTGAGAATTTGACATAGGCAAGTAGAGATCCATCTAGGCCACCTCCTCCTAATTAGCAATTTCCACCTAGATTTTGATTTTTTTGCATATTCTATTTGTTTTTTTTTCTAATATGTTACAATATTGCCCATGTATAACTTACATATCAGTATACTAATATCTTCATATTATATACGTATGTATAGAGATAGAAGGTTTGGAATAATCTATGTAACAATATTTCTAACTATAACAACCTAATAAGTTTTAAAATCATATCATATGATCATGTGTACTATAAAAAAATATGGAAAAAGTTATATGCAAATTTTTTAGATTTTAGCAACATTAATTTTACAAATTTTCTTAATTTGTTATTAAGAAAACTATCATAAAGATTTCTATTTTCTTTGAAGCATATTCCACAAGAAAATTTTTGGAGGAATCATTTTCCATAAATTATAACTCCATTATTTAAAATAAGCAATTATTCAATTTTTAAATATTTATCATTAAAATATTTGAGTTTTACTAACCTAGTCCAATTTTATGGTTTAATGTTCCTTTATAAAAATCAAAGATTTCAATCATCTCTACCCTACAGAACTCATAATTTTTATTAAAAAGAGATTAAGAAAGAATATAAATTATACTTTCATCTATTTTAAAATTTATGCCTTTAAAGTTTTTGGAATCAATTAAATCTTCCTCCAAACAAATTGAGCTTACTATTTTTATTAAGGAAGAAGTAGAATTTTCATGGTATTGATTTTGGTTCAAATATTAAGAAGAGTTTCTACCCTAATTTTTCTTTAAAAAAAATCTAGCATGAGTATTTTTAGAATCTTCAAAGAAAATATGCCTTGCATTTGTTTTTAGAAATTATTTTTAGATAACTCTTATGAAAGCCTATCCTTTCCAAAGGACAGTGGAGACTTATAGGTAATTTTCAAAAAAAAAATGGTACTATTACATTTACAAATTTCATACAACATAATATCTTTTAGAATGGTTTTTTAGCTGAGGTTTTCTCAAGTGTAGTTGCCTATATAGTTTCCAAATCAACTCAAATTCTTAGTGATATTTATTTCATAGATTGTGATCATTTGATCACTTGACTGAAGTTTTCCAAAGTTATTTTTAAACACAAAGTATGTTATAAAAAATTTACTAATAAAAACCTCCCCAAGTCTTGTGTTTTTAAGAAAACAATAAATATTTGTAAAAGAAAGTCAAGTAAGGCTTGTGAAGATGTTTGTATGATGTCTTTATGCCATAGATATCCTCAAATTAGTCACAATTGGCTAACAAACATAGTCACAACATTGGTATCAACATGATTTTGAATTACTATGCAAAATAGGAACCTTAAGAATTTTTTTAAAAGAATTTAACAATACATATATTTCTTGATTAGTAGTTAGCATGAAAAAGGAACATTAACAAAGAACGTCCAAAAAAACCATGTATGAAGCAAAATTAATATTTTTCTAATACCTATTATCTTATAAGATTATAGCTAGAAGAAAAAGGTATACTACGACATATTTGAAAGATTTTGAGAATGTTGAATCTACTAATTTGCATGTAAGCAGTAAACATGTCAAAAGGTTAAGTAGGAGGCCCAACTTAAAAAAAATACAAGGTTTGTGTGCTTTTTTATATGGAGTGAATATTTATTGAGCTTTTCCTTCATGACTTAATTAACATTTGAGCTAAGTCAGGTGAAAATAATATCAAACGGGTTGGCTTGACTTGATTTGATTATCTAAATTCATTTTCATTATTATAATTATATATTATAAAAATAATTATATTTTATTATTTTTAATACTAAAAATACTTAATTAGATATAACTAAATATTTTATATATTTAAATATCTTATTATCTTTTTAAATGTATATTTTTATATAAAAAACTTATCTTTACTTAAAATAATGATAAAAATAAAAGTAATCAAACTTTTTAAGCCAAGCCTTAAGCCATGTGTAATTTTAATCGAGTTAACTCAAGTCAAAATTTTTGAAAACTAAATGCAACGAGCTCCAGCTCGAATCATTACATTTCATGCAATTATACAAGAAAAGCCAAGACCAAAACTTGACAACTTGTCCTATGAATACCTTTAGTAAATAATGAACAGAGAAAGAATGAACAGCAAAAAATATTAGCTTTGGTTGCAACTTTACAACAAACTATATAAAAGGCTAGTATAAGCAATAGCTTAAAACCAAAACCAATCTGTATATAAGGATGAAAATCAGTGCAATCACCTCTCTAGGAGCACTAAAAGATAAGTTACAAACAATGCATGAGTTTTTAAAACTTTAACCTTAATTGTATAAAAACATTAATCTTATGGTAAGTCCATATCAATTCTTTGACTAGATTGAAAAGATTGGCAAAATTTTAGGATGTGCTAATACCATGATAGTAGAGTTAGTTACGTCACCACCCAATCCCAATTGTGACTAGCATGGATCTCGATATAAGGCTTAACCTCTTTTTTTAAAAAAAAAACTCTAATCTATTTAAGGGAATTTTCCAAATTTTCAAGAGGACTCAAAATGCATATTAAATTTTTATGAAGAAAATGGATAGAGTCTTCCCTATTTTTAGATATTTCCTAAGAGCCACATGCTTTATAATACAAAATCTATAATATTTTTAGAACGACAGTATCCATAACATACACAATGTCATACAATTTCAAATTTATACACATACAACAATTTAACACATTACCTAAATCAACAAATCTCTATTTGAATGCTAATTCTAATCCCAACTATCAAATCTTTTAGCAAGACAATCTTAATCCTCCATAAATGCTAAAAGGCTTGAATCTTAACCTGAAGACAATTGGAAATAAAATGGAGTGAGTTATAAGAACTCAATGATCATACATTTACCATTATTTTGTAGGAGATTAATTTTATAATTAATATTCATGGGTTAATCATGTACTAATATTAAAATATTTAACCAACCCACTTTCCTAATTTCCTAAAACATGTGAAGCCATGCCTCGAAATAGAAATTCTCCTACACATCTCTTAACTATGTATCTCATATCATAAATTATAAAAATATTAAATACCTATTAATATATAACATCGATATCATATCACATACAACTCATTTCAAGTAATTGTTACATTCATAAATAGTCATTAAAGTTCAATCACAAAAAAATCATTGCAAACACATCAAATCTTTGTGATCACATTAAACAGTAATATCTAATCACAAGCAAAGTCCTAATATATCATAATCTTTGATAGTGAGCATACATATGTCCATATTTGAGTTTCCAAGATAAGTTCATATCCTTCACAAGCTATTTGCTAGGAATTCCCTATCTACCTTTCACATCATCATTCTATCACCGTTTATAGTTTTCAATGCCATCATTGTCATGATCCACAAATAGTAGGCACAAAAGAGCTCAACTCTCACATCATGCTCATTTGTAAGACCTTCAATGCACAACAACTAACTCATCATGGAGTAATATCAAGCATACCATAATATTTATATATGTATAATAATGCCATCATGTTCACCCACATAACTATAACATATAGATATCATAGAAACTCAATTACAATTCAACATTAGGTAGAAACATCACTGTCATGCTTTCATTTTGCACTCTATTCCATTTACTTTTATTCAAATAGTTAGTTACACATATACCTCAGCATTAAATTTACATACAAATATATATACATAAATATAATATCTATACTTCCAATAAGAAAAATACAATTCACATTCATTATAATATTAACCTATGGTGAGATTTATACTCCCTAGAAAGGCAAGTTCATAACAAGAGCTTAGAGCAGTTCATTTCGTCCTTCTTTTGTCCTCCTAATTCACCATTTATAATAATAATAATAATAATAATAATAATAATAATAATAATAATAATAATAATAATACTAGTATTATGAATGCAAGAATATTATTTATTTTTCTTTTCAAGCATTACAAATTAAATTTCCAAATTATAATATGATTGTCTCTTTCATGATTGGTTTCTTGTAATTCTTAATGTAGGCTTATATAATCAACCACTATGCTTTAAGGATCTATTTAAATCAACTTTAAACATCAAAATGTTAACTTTTATGATATAAGTACACTCTAAGTGTAATATTCCGAAGCCTTAACTCATCATTTTATTAGTGTTACCTTAATAAGGTGAAATGAGGGTTTCTAATCCAAATATGCAACAATTGAAATACTAAAAATTTATATTGTAAAAATGTCATATTCATATCATTCTAACATTTTACAACATAAAAATCGTATTTTTCTCATATGTTATCATATATCCCAAATATGCATAAAAGTAGATTTTCCAAATAAATTTTTAAATTATCTAAAATTATAAAATATAGCATCTTAGAAATATTGCAAGCATGATACCTCAGCTTTCCATAACATAAAATTATTATTTTTCAATAACATTGCTAGAAATTTATAATGCACATAAAAATGGATTCTCTTTGAATGTTACATGAATCTCTTATAATAATAGAAAAAAATACTCCACCTGTATTTCAAACATTCTACTTTAGTATCCTATATCATAAAAATTCTATATTTATTTTTTGGTATGCATCATCTTGTATGTCAAAATACACATAAATGGGTTTTTTAGATCTTGCAAGAATTTGTCATAATAAATCATATAATACTCTTTATATATTTTAATTATTATATTTTAGTATTTTATAATATAAAAATTATATTTTTCATTTGCACCATTCTGTATGTTAAAACACATATAATTAATTTTTTCTTCAGATCACCCAACATAGCAAAAATTAAGGGAAGCTTGAGGTGTATAAAATCTCACCACCATCTAAAAGGTATATTATTAGCTCACTAATGCTGGAAGATAATGGCTCTTGTCAGAAAATGTTGCAAGTAATTTTGGAATCCCACAATCACTTATACTACAAATTAGAATCCCTTTTGCACCTTGAGCTCATTGTAGCTAGAAGAAAGTACATCGAAAGCTCAAAAGATAACAAATGGCCAGAAATCATGCACTGTTGATGGATTCCAACTCCCCTGCACGCTACTGCTTGAAGCTTCTCCATACTAATACACCTTATGATTGTCGGACAATAGCTCATGAATGACTAGTAGCACACAACATGAGGGTTCTCTAGTTGACTAGATGCAACACAAAATAAGGGAGGAGGAGGACGTTACCAAAAGAAGAAAAAAGGGGAAAAAGAAAAAGAAAAAGAAAAATAGGAGAGAGAGAAAGGTTGAGCAGTACTGGTCCAAGAAAGAGAAAAGAGAGCTCGAGAAAAAAAAATACTAATGAAAAAAGTAGGAACAAAAAAAAGGAGGGGATGTCCAAGAAAAGCAACCAAAAAAATAAAGAAGATTTAAGGTTTTCTTCTATGTGCTGTAGTGTATTATAAACCTTTTTTCTAAATAAATTTCAACCATTTATTCTTATGATAAAAAAATCTTAGATTTTTATTCCTTTTTTTTAAAAAAAAATTAAATTTGTTAGAACTCTTGTTAAAATTCCTAAAATAAGTATCTCTAACTTTCATAACTTTTAAAAATAATCTATTTATTTCAAATATTTATAAGGAAACCATTTTATTAAATCATGAACACTTTTTGTTTATCATATATACCCTGTAGAAGTTAACATAATAGACTGTGATGTAATACTGCATATGGACTAGTAATCTAAGTGTCATGTTTATGTTGACTATTATCACAATATAATTATGTATTAGCTTGAAAAAGACATGACATATGTGTTTCAAGGGGAAAAATAGTGATAGTACCTAGTTTTATGTTGTGCATGAAAATTCAAAAGCTATTATGAAAGGTTTCATAGCATGGGTTATGAAAGTAAGTGAAGCGAAGAAAGAAGATGAAAGAATTAGTGAAGTAACAATAGTCAATGAATTCAAGGACATTTTTCTTGAAGAATTACCAAGATTACCATAAGATCATAAGATCAAATTCATTATTGACATGATGCCTAGTATTGAACTCATATCCATTCCATTATATCAAATAACATTTGTTATGTTAAAAAAGTTAAAAGTCAAATTGCAAGATTTGATAGACAAATGATTCATACAACCTAACACTTCCTTATAGAGAATGCCATTACTATTTTTTAAAGAATGAGATCAAATTAATATGATTGTGCATTAACTATCGGTAGCTAAATAAAGTCATAATAAAGAATCGATACTTATTGCTAAGGGTAGATGTTTTATTCAATCATTTACAAGGAGAACATTACTTCTCAAAGATTGATTTATGATCAAGCTATCTTCAACTAAAGATCTACAAGGAGAATATTCTAAAGATGGAATTTCACACTTATTATGGACACTATAAGTTTTTTATGATGTCATTTAGTTTAATAAATGTGGCAGCAATATTCATAGATTTAATGAATCGAGTTTTAAAATCATTCTTAGATAAGTTCATCATTATATTCACTTATGATATTTTGGTATATTCTAAAAGTATAAAGGAACATGTGCAACACTTACAGATCACTTTGTAGAAATTATGAGAACATTAACTATATATAAAATTTTCAAAGTATGAGTTCTAGATGACTAAAGTTCATTTCTTAAGAAACATAGCATCTTAAGAAGAATTCAAGTAGATCTTTAAAAGGTTAAAGTAGTAGTCAAATGGCCAAAACCATCAATAGTGATAGAATCTAAAGTTTTCTTAAGGTAGTAGGATATTGATATCATTTTGTAAATGATTTCTCAAAGATTGCAACATCCTTAACTAAGTTAACTTGTAAAAAAGCAAGGTTCATATAGATTGATAAACGTAAAAAAAAGTTTCCAAAAAATTGAAATAATTTTTAACAATAGCTTTAGTATTAATATTATTGTTAAGGACAAAGGAGAACACAATGTATCATAAATTTGGTTTAGGATATGTGCTAATGTAACAAGGAAAAGTCATAGTCTATGCTTCTCGATAATTAAAGAAGCATGAAGAGGATTGTCCTTGGAGATGGCTACAATAATAGTTGCATTAAAAATATAGAGGCATTATCTCTATGGAGCAATTTATGAAATTTATATAAATCATAAAAGCTTAAAGTATATTTTTTTACCAAATAAATAAAAATTTGTGGCAAATGAAATGGGTGAAATTAGACAAAGATTATGATTATTCTATTCATTATCATCTAAGTAAAAGCAAATATGGTAACAAATGCGTAAAGTTGAAAAATTCCAAGGAAAAAAGCCAATACAAAAAGAGAAGAAAAAAAGGAAGAAGTAGAAATAGGGCAAAAAGTAATGTTATCCTATATACTATTACACTCTACCCTTATTGAATAAATCAAAGAAGAACAATTAAAAGATTCTAAGTAAGAGCACATTAAGTAGAAGGCAATGGGAAAAAGTGAAATTTGTCTAGGGATAGATGAAAAAGGAATAATTAAGAAGAAAAATTGATTATGGGTTCTAGAAGTAATGCAAAAGGAAGTAATAAAAAAAGCCCATGTATCATCATATACCATGTACCTTAATGCAATGAAAATGTATCAAGACCTAAAGTACAATTAGTAATTAGGAGGAATGAAGAAAGATATGATGGAGTATGTGATTAAGTGTCTAACTTGCCAATAGGTTAAGTCAAAGCATGAATGATTTACTAAACTTCATCATAGTATTTATATCCTTGAATGGAAGTAAGGGAGCATCACTATGAACTTCATAATGGCACTGCCAAGAACCAATGAAGGCTATGATTCTGTATGGATCATCATAGATTGCCTTATAATGTTAGGAAATTCAAGGTTACATTATATGCAAATGCAGCAAAAATTTTAAAATTTTAATTAATTTAAATTTCCTTTTTGAATGACCACTCATGCAATTAATCCAATTCATAAACATATAATTAGGGAAAAAATTACGTTTTTCTAGTTGTATTTGTTTTAGAACTTTAATTGAAATGCCTAAGTATGCATCCTCTACCATTCCATCACACCTTGGTGCTAGCAATGATTAGTGGCAATTATAAAGAGAAAAGGAAAAGAGAGAATAATTTTTTGTAATTAGCTTAACACATAAGCACACATATTTTTATGGCTAATATGTTATTATTAAGGTTTTTATAACTTTTGTGAACCTCATTTTATAATCATATTATGACTTGCCTATTGGAATCCTAAAAGTATTTTTTTAAGGATCCTAATCAAAATAAGTCAGATATCACATCCAAAAATTACCTAACAAACAAATAAATAATTTATTTATTGACAAAATATTTTCCTAATGAAATAAATTAATAAATAAACTTTTTATTTATTATTTATTTCTAAAAAATATTAATAAAATAAATAAGTAAATAACTTTTTATTTATATTTATTTCTTTTATTCAATTAACTATCTTTTGTTGAATTATTATTTATCTCATAATTAAATTATTCTCTCTAAATATATAAATGTGGATACATCTGATCTTATGTATATAAACCCTGAAGCTTATCATTAAACTAGTAATAGGTCATGATTAATTTAAAACTTGTTAATCTAATATTTAGAATTAATATCATTTACTCTAAATTTCAAAATTCATAATTAACGTCTACCAATAAGTCATGAACTTGTTAATGTGAATTCTAGAAATGAACCTTTCAGTTACAATTACTATACAATACAATTCTTTTGTAATATGATGTCCTGATTGAACTTAGGGCATCGTAATTAGTCAAAATCTTAGTTATTCAATTACTATATATCTATTCTAGAATTCATGACTTATTGTGTGAAACTTTAAACTATTTTTTTGATTTCACCCCACCTTGGCTAATGATTTCCAAGGCATGATTCATAAGATAACATAACATATTATTTTGTCTTTATGAAAAGTGATGAATTCCTTATTGACATTCACAAATCTTTATATATGGTAAGGTTATACCTAATAAATGTCCTTTGGATGACTTCTAAGAATTAGGATAGTATTAGAGTATAACATACTATATGTAAGATTATCATGATGTCTCAGGTTAATAGATTAAGTCTACACTATTGCGACATAAAAATTTCAATTCAACTTATCTATATAGGAATTCTTAAATGGGTTAGCTTAATGAACTCATTAATCTAATAAACACTTACATATATGCACTTGTGTCACCACACCGATGTCCATGAAACGAGACATCCTCCTACTTAAACATGCATCACACGTACTAGTATATCTAAGCCATTAATGTCCATTCCTAATAACTTTATGGCTAAGAGCATTTTAAGATATAGGCTGGTAAGAAATATGTTTCATGATAGTTATCTCTTTGCACGGCCATGTTACATAAATAATAATTAAATGATTGATAAACAAAGATAAAATGCCTCTTTATTAATAATTGATTGAATGAAAAAATTTACAATAAGTGTCCTATTATATCACATGTAACTGGCTTGTAAGGCACAACTCTAATAATGAAGATAGCACATTTTCTACCTATAAGGATGACTTATATAACATTTCAATATCCTCACCTATTTTTAGATCAGATAGTGCCATTACATAAAGAACTAACCATAATAATTGCCAATTATGGTACATAATTCATATCACAATCATGGCAATCATTTAAAAAGGCAATGGGGATATAATTATACTTCAGTATAACATTTCACCCATAAATAGACAAACAATCAAAATGAATAATCCAAACTTTAGAAGACATGCTACGAGCTTACCCTATAAAATTTAAAGGAGGTTAGGATAAGCATTTGCTGTTGATTGTGCTTACTTATAATAACAATTATCAAACAACCATTTAGATGGCTCTATTTGAAGTTTTGTATGAAAGAAAGTGTAGGCTCCAATAAGATGGTTTAATCTTAGAGAGGCCAAGCTAATTGGAACTAATTTGGTTAAAAATGCCATTAAGAAGGTTTAAGTTATCAAAGAAAAGTTATAAGTAGCTTAAGATCGATAAAAATTGTATACCAATATTCATTAACTTAAACTGGACTTTCAAATAAGCAAAAAATATTTTTAAAGTTATCATTAATGAAAGATAAAATATAGTTCAATAAAAAGGGAAAATCTACACCTAGGTATATCAAACCTTTCAAAACTACAAAATGAATAGGAAATGTGGCATATTAATTAAATTACACAATAGCATGAAATTTTATAAACTTGGTTTTTGATGCCTTATGTTATAGAAGTGCATTCCATATAAGTTACATGTGTTTAAGGATGAACAAATTCAATTTGATCAAAAATTGAACTATGAAGAATGCCTTATCAAAATGTTAGATAGTCAAGTCAAAAAGCTTCAACATGAGGAAGTTCTGACTTAAGAATTAGAAATAGTAATGCAAGATATGCACCTTGAGTTATTTAGTAAGACTCAATTTTAATTCTATAAGTTATCTTAGCCCACTTAGACAAAAATATAATTTTATCTCAATCCAAGGGTAAAATGATCCAAATAGGCAAAAAAGGGTCAAAACTTAAGTAGGAATCTTCTCTAGTATATTAGGGTTAGTTAAGATTAACCAAATGGTAATTTAACACATAAAACCATAAAATAAGACTATTTGGTTAGAAAAACTTACTCACCAATTGGATTTTAGAATTTAGTTTGTTAAAAACCTTAAGATTTATGAGAAGAAGAAAAAAGTGTAGAAAATGAATTTTAAATTGAAGAACTTCAAAATTAAAGATTTTCATTATGTTTTTCAACTTCAAAAAAATATAAAGAAGTTAAGAAAATCCTAAGTGAACTTTTACATGATTTGGGAGAATTACTTGACTTTACGATAATTTTAAAAATTGCAAAAAAAATTTAAACCATCAAAAAATAATCTCTAAATTCTAAAAAAATGTGATTCTATGGTTTTTTAAAACAATTTAATTTTTAAATTAAATTTAGTTTCAAAATTCATGAAATTTCCTTTAATTTTTTAAAATTTTCCAATTTATGTCTCTAAGTAGCTGATTTTATGCTAAATTAAAGTATTTTTAACCTACTACATTTATTAAATCTTAAGTACCATGAAAGTTAAACACTTTGACCCTAATTGGACATATATGATTATGCATTCTAACCTTAGAAGTAGAAAGTTCAAGTACACTTTCAAAACTTTCCTTGATTACTTTACTCATTTATATGAAATGCATATCAATTTTTTTCCACATGATAAAATCTAACTAAAGGACTTAACCTACCATATCTCTTTAGTTTACCTTGCCAAAATTTATTACAAAATGACTAGCTACATCCCTAACTAGCACTCCATTAAAAGAAGCCAAAAGAAAAGCTTTCTTGACTAACCTTTCATTTGTTTTATCCCAAAGCTCTTTAAACTTCATAAAAGCCCTTTTCATTTCTATCTTTTGTAAACTCCACAATTCCAATTCTAGTCTCCTTCTCCTTTTCAAGCCATTCCTCATTTCCAAAAGGGAAAATACAACTTTTTTTTATACTTGGCACTTTCCAACACCTTGAATTATCAAACTACTATAAGAAAACACCAAAATCACTCTTTTTTACTACCAAATACTTTAAAAAATGTATTTATTTTGTAATAATTTATTTGCAATGATTGCAATTGATCAACACTATTTGAATATTATAATGACAATTTATTAACTGCAACAATTCATAGAAATAGGATTGTTATTTATGATGTTTCAATAATGAATGCAACTAAAAATTAAAAACTATTTATACAAACACATAGGACACTCTATTAAAACTTAAAAGAAGGAGTTATATCATAACTTATAAAATAAAAAAAATCTAGCTACTAGTTCAAAACTTGGAACATTATCACTACTTTCAAATAAAAGTTTTATGACTTTTATCCACCGATTGAATTTTCCTTATCTAGGTCTCTCAACTCAGATAATTATGGCCAGTACTATGCCTCCTCCCTTAATCACTTGTGCATTGGACAAACACACTTCTTGCATTGTTCCATCATCGATCCAAGCAAGATTCTTGGTGTCTTTTAATTAGCTTTCATCTCTTTTGGAATGAAGTCAAGGTTTGAATTTACCATCCTACCTCTATTATTTTTTATTTTCATCTCTTCATTCCCTCTCGATTTCAAATAGTTGTAATTGGTGATATTACTATTTTCTTAGTTCTCTCCTATGTTCTCTATTTCTTTTAAATTTTATATTTGGTTTATTGTGATTGCATTTGTTTGATAATTTGCTTCAATAATGTATGTGTACTAATTTGCTAGTTTAAATATTTTAAGATTCTGTTAATTATTATTTGTGATTATAGACTATAATCTTTCCTAACCATGTGTGGATTATTAACTTCAATATTGTAATTCATGTTTTGTTGAATTTGCCTTCATAATGTCATATTTTGTGGACTATGTTAGTTCTTTTTTTTAATCTTCTTTGGTTTTGATTAGTGAAAGTTGTATTACCATTTGGATCCAAGTGTGTTGAATTTTTATTTTAAATGGATTGTTATAGGCTTTGGAAATTAATGGTAGCATGATTGCTAAGAAAAATTATGCTCAAAATATCTCGTACTCCAATACCAAGGCAGTTACCCTTATTTTGTAGAAAGAGATAGTGAAAGTGACAAACTCTTTGAGCCATATGATTCTATAAGTTTTATAAATGACACAGATGGAGAAGATAACACATAAAATGTTTTATGAAGCACAACACTCCTGCCTGTAAGTTCTATGATGCTTAGGAAGGTAATTTAGTTAGCTTTTTTTCTTGTTATTTCTATTCAATTGTGCATTATGTCCATAAATAAACATATACACACATATTTTATTATAGTGAGTGGTTCATATAGGATAGAGAACTATGTTTCTTATCATTACTTCATTTTATAATTGTCTTTTTTCCCCATATTTTCTAATGCCATTGATTATGAGGGTTGCCATATACATCACTTATGAAAAAAAATGTTATTTTCCCATGGATATTGCATGTAGCAATTGGATTAGAGAAGAAGGGTTAATTTATCTAACTAAGTGTTTTACTTAGAAATATTATAATGTCATAACTAGCTTGCAAGGTCCTTTTATTCCTATGGAGTTATTTTCTGAAGTAGAGAGTGGGACTTAAATTTTCCCACTTGATGTTGAAGTTAAATTGCATGATATAAGGCTAAGTTTATTAGTGGAGATAAAGAAGCAAAAGCAAACTGAAGAATCACTTAATGACACGTGAAGCCAATGAGAGAGTATTAGATAAAGATTATTGCTTGCAGGAATATTCCTTATTTCAGAGCTTATATTTGTTATTGAAGGCAATGAATTAAGTTCTAATCCTGTAGAAGAGCTATGTTAATAAATTTGCATTACTAGTTTTGTATCGAATGCCATTGGAAAAAGAACTACCAAGGCTAATGTAGAATTGGAGATAAAAGCTCAATTAATGGTGAAGAACTTTAAGATTGCTTAATTGCTCGACTATTAGAACATCTCCACTTCTATGAGATTGTAAATTAAGAAATGTCTTAAGGAATGAAGAAGTAGTAGGTGAGAATCATAAATTGATTTTCTTCATATCTATGGTCTACTACTCTGTTGTTCAAGTCAACTTACTAAAAAAAACACATTTTTTCTTTAACCATCTCTGTATAAAAGTCATTGTACACATGGCTTGAAGCATGAATGCTTTTTTTTTTTTACAAGCAGTATAATTGTTTAATGTTAGTTTTAACCTACAAGACCACATTATATGTGCACAATGGCATACAAGTGTTATGTCTTATTCTCTACCTCATGTTAAGTTCCTAGTTTATGTGTATTGCATTTTCCCCTATCTCATTATTTTCTTTGCCATGTTTTATAGAGCTAGCACAATGAAAGAGACAAAGAAGGAATAGGAAGTGGAAATAGGTTTGGGATTAATAGCTATGGCAATTAACCTTGGTACTACAACTAATTGGAGTTCATAGGTAATGTTTTGAGCTTAATAGTGGTATTGGATGGTATATTTTGTTGAGTTCATATGTTTGGGACAATCTATTGATCTTTTTTTTTCCTTTTGAAGAAAAAAACTAGTGAGAACCTTAATTTCTATACATATTTGCAAAGTCATGGATGGAAGTATACAAAATGATATGCATATGGCCAAACTTGTAAGGGTTACTAAATGATTATGAAATTATATTAATGAAAGTACATTTTTGAATTTTTGTCAGTTTATATGTAGTATATAATTGATATGTTTTTTGGCATTATATTTTTATTTGCTTGATTTAAAAAGAAGCATGAAAATTGTATATGTAAAAAATTAATTAAAATATTAGTGGCAATTAAAAAATCTATTATTAAAAGTAAAAAATTTTATCACAAAATTGGGAAGGTTACAACTTCTATTAAGTTAAAATTAACAAAATATAGTGACGATTGTAACTGTTGCTAAATTAAAAGTCATAACCCTACTAATGTAAAAATTAAACTTTCAATAATTAATTAACGATTGTTGTAACACATACTAAATTAAAAGTTACAACTCTTGCTAAGCTAAAATTAATCAAATTTACAACTAATTAGTGACAATTATAATCCCTACTAAAATGAAAATTAAACTTTTTACAATAGATTATGTAATCCCCTAATTTAAATATAAAATATAAATTTTGATATTTGTGAATAATTATTTATTTGGTTAATTTATGGTTTTAAATTTATTTTCTAAATTAAAGGTTTTGAAAAAATGATATTTATGAGAATTATTTATTTTTATGATTATTATCAATATAAGATTAGATTAAAATCATTTTATAAAATTTTTTTCATAAGTTGGAAATAATAATTATGAGTATAAATTTTTATGAATTAATTGTAGATATTTGATAAATTTATTTTGGAAATTAAGGGAGATAAATTATTTTGAGATTTTTACTTGTATCAAATTATTATAAATATATACATATTGAGGAAAAATTAGAAATGATGGATTTGGAATTTTAAATAAGTTTTATGAAATGCGGGTTCTTACTTAAATGGAGGGTCAAGATTAATCTGCATAAAATAATGGCTAAGATTTTTATAAGAAAATGGACACATAATAAGGTGGCAAATATAAAGGTATCAAAATGAATTGGGTTTAACGGGTTGGTTTGGAACTGATATAATTTTACCTGACCTGGAATTGGAACTAGTACGGATAACAAATAGTGACCCGACCTGGTAAGGGATTGGGATTGGGATTGGGATTGAAATTGGTTAGCCCAATCTGATAAGGGATTGGGATCGGTAAGTGTTAACTCATTGGGTTATTGAGTTAATCCGTTAATCTAATAATAGTAGTAAGTAATAAAGAATTAATTTATTATTATATGTTTAATTTTCATATAAATATTAAAATAATAATTTTGGTATACAAAAATTATACTTTAATATATATATATATATATATATATATATTAATAATATATATATATAATATTATCAATATATATTATATGAGTTTATCAAAATAGATAATTATATTAAAATTTAAATTAGTACTTTAATATTAAAATTTTAATTTATTTAAAAATTTTAAATAAATAATTTTGATATTAATTTTAAATATATTATATACATATAATATAATATATTGTTATTTATTTTTTATTATTATATAAAAATTAGTATAATTATTTTTTATTAATATATTATTTATAAAATTATATATTTATATATTTGATAATATATAAATTATTAAATATATTTATTTTTATATATAATACTTTGAACTTGATCAATATATATTTATTTTATTAAAACTATGATTTTAATATAATTAATTAATTTTTATTATATATTTAATTTTTATATAGATATTAAAATAATAATTTTAGTATATTAAAAATATACTTTACTATATATAATATTAAAATTATATATATAATTAATATTAAATAATTTTTAATATTAAAATAAATAAATTTATATATCTAATATTATAAATATATATATTATATAAGTTTTTCAAAATAAATAATTGTATTAAAATTTGAATTATTACTTTAATAATAAAATTTTGAATTATTTAAAAAATTTAAATAAATAATTTTGATATTAATTTTAAATATATTATACACATATATAATATAATACATTATTATTTATTTTTTATTATTATATATAAATTATTATAATTATTTTTATTAATATATTAATTATAAAACTATTTATTTATATATATTTGATAATATAAATTTCTTAAATATATTTATTTTTACATATAATACTTTGAATTTGATCAATATGTATTTAATAATATATATTTATTTTCATATATAATATATATAATAAAATTTTAAATGATAATAATAAAATATAATTATATTTAATAAATAATAATAAATTTTAATTAATTAATGATATAAAATTGATAATAAATGATTAATTAATATAATAATAAAATATAACGACTTATAAAAATTAGTCTGAACCCGTCTTGTAAATATCTAACTGAGATTGGGACTAAAATTGGAATTGGGAATAATACTATAATAATTTAATTTAGTCCCAAACTGATAAAAAGTAATTCAACTTGAAATTGATATAATGTATAATTTTTATCCATTAAATTAATTTAATAAAATTGAATTAATCCGTTCTGATATTATTTTATTTTTATTTTTCTTAAAAGCCCATTTATTTGTCTCGGTTTCCGCATTCTCCCTTTAACTTTTCTGCTTTCCCCTCTCCAGTATTTTCCCTTTCTCTTACTAAAAAATAAAAAAAAAGAATCTGCTTCTTCTCTTTCTCTTTCTAAAAGCTTCCCCACCGACTTCCCTTCTGTCCTTCTTCTTCCCGTCACCGACCTTTCTCTCTCACTTTCCTCTTTTATTTTATCTTCCTGGTTGTTTCTTTCAAGCTCACGGCTTCTCTCTTTTCTCTGCACTCTCCCTCACTTCCGCGTACCTACTGTTGTCATGGCTGGCATTTTTCGCTGCTCGCGTTGGCCATACCAGCACGGTAGGTAGTTTTCACTGGTTGCTTTGTTGCCCATGTAAACCCCGGGAAACGTCTGAGGAGGGATGGTAGGGCGGGATTGGTAGGCCCCCTGCATTCAGCAACAGTGAGTTGCTTGATCTCTTCTGCGTGCTCCTCTCAACTCCAGTAATTCAGGGGTGCGAGCAGCTACATCTTCAGGCGTTCGGTGACAGCTCCAGGTAGGCGAGCTTAGAGAAGCTCCTTCAGGTGGTGTTGAGTAAATTTAGAGCATAAAATTCTAATTTTTCACTCATTCATAACTCCGGTTTTGACGCTATTTTAATTTTCTTGAAGTTGTATGGGAAATATAAGAGAAATCATGCTTAGAGTCATTGAGATAGTATGATTAAAGATTAAACAAAGGTTTAAAGAAGAATTTATGATTGGATACTATAACTTTTAAGGGCGGAAAAAAAGAAAAAGACGGCAGGATGCACAAATTATCCTTTGGGAAGGAAAATGACACCTTAAGTTAAGTACTTGACTGTTAAAAATATTTTTTTTGATAATATGACGGGTTGAATTGTTTGATAGATGGGAACATAGATCATTACGTTACAGATTATAAAATTAGTGGATAGGTTATCTTAAGGAGTAAAATAAGTTTCTTATTCTTAAGAATCAAATCTAGTAAGTTGTTAATCCAGTTGGCAAAGTTATGCTAAAAATATGCATTAGTTGATAAGTTGCAACACACCTTAGCTGTACACATATATGTATGGATTAGTTTAGATTTGTGTTTGTAATTTGGATCTCTATAGAGGTTGGAAATGTAAAATATTATACTAGAATTGTTCATTGTTTGCTAGATTGTTCAAAGTATTAATTGTGAACTTTACATATTAAGAATTGATGATTCTATAGTTTGATTTGTACAAGCTATTATATATGAGAATCTCTAACATTTTGATAATAAGATTGAAAATAAAAGAAAATGATAATCCAAGATGGATAAGTGACATCGTTTAATTATCAATTAATATTGAAAAATATAAGTACCTTTTGTGGAATGCTATTGTATTATAATTGGAATATAGATTTGTAATATGTAAAAAGAAAATAAGTAATATGTATATAATTATAATTATCGTATATTGACAAATAGGAAGAAATGAAAGGTGAAAATATGAAGTGGATGTGGAACTTTGAAGAGTGGATGAACAATTTCAAGTGAGTATATATCTTATTTTTTTATTTTAATAAAAAATAATTTAGATATTATGAATTGTATTTTTCCTATTGATAACACCGATTTTATATTTACATTGATATCTATATATATTTATATATAAACTCAATTTTTTTTATATAAGAGTAGTTAGTTATTAAGTGATTGCTAGTTGGTCAAAGTGCATGATGGAGGTATGATAATGTTATTAATGATTGCTAAATATTTATAGTTGAATTGTTTATCATTTGTATGCTAGAAATGATAATGTGAAATGTGATTTAAGCTCTCATATATATACTATTTATGCATTCTACCATGAATGGTATTCAAAATTATAAATTATGTTAGAGCAATGATACTAAGAATTGTGAATTATATTGGAATGATATTTTGAAAGTTGGATAGAAAATTCTTAGCTAACAATTATGAAGAATATAATATTGATCCGAGAGTTAGATTGAAAATTCCCGATGAGTAATTAAGAAAGCATAGAAATGACTTCAAAATGAGAAATTGTTACATGCATGGTTGCTATAATTACATGCGTGATATGATGTGATATCAAAAATTATTTGTGATTAATTACTGTTGTTTGACTTAATGTGATTGTAAGAATCTATTTGTGTTTAGCCTTAATGACCATTTAAAATTGTGATATTGGGTTATGAATATTGTGTGCTATCAAATAATAGAAATCATTATGATTTATGTTGGAAGATATAAGATTCAAGTTGTGTAGGTGAATATTTCTTCCAAAACTTGGTTTCACACATTCAAGAACTGAAAAAGTTTGGATTAAACTTCTCTCCCTAATTAAACTCTTAACTATCCTAAAATCATTTAATATAATGAATTAAGATCTAATAATGGAAGATATATGCTCACTGAATTTTCATAATTCACTTTGTTTTATTTTCAATGTTTTCAAGTTAAGATTTTAAGCCTTATTGCATTTATGGAGGATCAGAGCTACCTTATAAAAAGATTTAATAGTTGGGATTCTAGTTAAATTAATAATAGAATTTGAAAATAAAAATGGTATTGATTCAACATTTGATGTGTTGAATCGTTTATGTATATATAAATTTGAAACTGTGCTACATTGTATTGTGTATATGTTGATTTTGTCGTTTTGGAATAAATACAGGTGTTGTATTTTAAGACGTATGACCTTCAGGAAGTGTCCAAAAATAAGGGAGATTCTATCTATTTTTTTATAAAAAATTTTAAATGAATTTTTAAAGTCCCCTTGAAATTTTGAAATCCCTATTAAGCAATCAAAGTAAAAATGGTTAAGACTTGTAGAAACTAGCAATAAGATTTACGTCGGTCACGATTAGTATTGGATCGTGATAGATTAACAAAGGTTATAATCTTTGCTAAATTGAATAAAATAAGAAAAATTTTATGTTGATTTAATGATGGTTATAAAATTGCTATAAGTTAAAAACAAAAATTAACTTTGTGATTCTTATATTAGGAATTAATAAATTTATCGTAAAAGTGTATTACAATTGTTACTTCTATAATAGTTATAGAAATTGTTGCAAACCACTTTGTAAGGTCTAAAACCTCGCAAAATATTGCCTATAAGTGTCACAAATATAGCTCATTTTTTGTAGTGAAAAACTCATGGTTTCCTCTTACATTAACACCTATGGTGTTTTTTTTATGCTTTCTTCTTATTTTCATTTCATGTTTTTTTTAAAATAAAAAAGGGTTTTTAACCATTTTGATTCAAAATCATGTTTTTACTAAGAAAGTATTACTTCATGAAAATTTTTAGGTTTCTAGCTATATCTCAAGCATTCCACAAGTTGTTACTTACTCTCTTTTTTGCTTTTTGAGTTTTTATTAGAGAAAAATGTGATGAGAAATATATTTTTATATGATTATGAATCAAATGATGATTGTGAAATTATCTAATAAGGTTTAAGCACTTGAACATTTTAGATCACATAAATGTTGTGAGAAACTTGTCAAGTATAATTAGAGTATTTTTAGTAACTATACTATGGAATTTATATGCTTATTACTAATATAAAAATAAACATATATAATCTCTAATAAATCATAGAGTAAATTCTAAGATTTGAAGGCATTTAGTAAGAACAAGAAGAACTAGTTATGCTATATTCGACTATGTATGTACATGTATTTCTAGCATGATTTAGGAGCTTAAAAATGATGAAAATAGTGTTATAAGTCTTAACCACACTTATGGATTAGAAAATGAAATTATTTATGAGAAAATATGGGAAAAAGGCAATTTGTAATAGGCTTACCCTTGAGCTGCCTCTATGGAAACCCCTGAGGTTTTCCCTTAGAGACTCACAAGTATACTAAGGAAAACTGGGGAAAATATTTTGTAAAAATTATAATAATGAAATGTAAATATGGATATTTGAGTTATAATAAATGTTTTGAAATTTTTTGTTAACATTTAAGCTTAAATAAATTTCATTAGCCTATTTTGAACCTTATGACCTTTTTGGATCTTGCATATGGAATATAGATAAAATTTACCCTTAACTTAGTTATGGACTATTTGAACTTGAACCTATGGACTTTATAAAATTTTGGACTATGTACAAGGACTTTGAAACTTGATTTTAAGCATTTAATTTAGCTTATTTTGGATATAAAACAAAATGGCATAAAATAAGTAGTATTTAAGCTACACCATAATTATATGACATGTAAGGCCTTATAATGGCCATGATTTTATGATATTCTTGCCTTGTGAGCACACTAGCATGTGATTATAGGGAAGTTGGTCCAATGCCCTATCATTTTCCTACTAAGAAAAAGAGGCATGGTTAGTAGTTGGATGAAAAAGTGTAGAGGAGAGAAGGATAATGTTGAAAGAAGTCAAAATGTGGTAACTCATATATCATTTGCCATTTGCTTTTCCAAAGGAAGATATTTCATTAATTTTCTAATTTTTTGTAGTAAATATTCAATTTTCATAATTTTAGAAGTATTTCTTTCTACATATATTTTACTGGTCAATAACTAACTAGAATAAGGGTTCGGTGGCTTTTTATTGAGTTTTATACTCACTATGTATTGTTTGGTTATTTTACAAATACTCCTCCACCAAATGGACCTATAATTAATCCTCTAATCCTAATTGCTAATTGTATCACTAAATTATATTGTATTGAATTTGGCTTATATAATTTAGATGTGTAGATCTCTCTGCTAGTGAACTCTTTTGGTCCATAATATACCTAATCAATAGAGTGTAAGCCAAATTACTCTTAAAACTTAATTTGGTGTGTAATTCTAAGGGTTTATAAACCTAATATTGTCTAAGGTTGGTTTATATGGGGCCATAAGGGCTAGAACCTATGCATATTAAGACTATATCACACTATTTAACTAAATTATGATTTTCTACATGTTGTACTTGTTTTCACTAATATGTTACAATATTGCCTATGCATAACTTATGTATCACTATACTAATATCTTGATAATATATATACATATATATATATATATATATATATATATATATATAGCATAAGGTTTGCAATAATCTACATAACAATATTTCTAATTGCAATAAACTAATAAATTTTGGAACCTTATCATATGATCACTTACTTTTTCAATGCAATATGTGCCAAAATTATTAACCCAAAGGATTCGGATAAGTTATAGCAGGATGTTGTTGTTATATTATGTCAACTTAAGATGTACTTTTCACTTTCATTCTTTGATATTATGGTGCATTTAGTTGTGCATTTGGTAAAAAAGATATCACTTCAAGGATTAATTTACTTAAGATGGATGTACACATTTGAGTGATATAGAAAGATCCTAAAAGGGTATGTGCGTAACTTGAACAAGCCTGAAAGATGTACTGTTGAAAGGTACATTGCTAGAGAGGTTGCATGGTTTGAGAAAATTTTTCTAAATTGTATTTTTAAGCTTATTTGTTTTTTTATATATGATAATAGGGCTAGAAATAGGTTAGGCTAAGTTAGAATTTACCATAAATAGGTTCAGTCTACTTTATAAATTATTAACCTAAGCCTAATCTATTAGCTTATATAAGACTAAAATTTAGGTTCAATTTAACTTATTTGAAAATCCTAGCTTAGCCTATTGACTTGTTTAAAAGCTTACTTATATAATTAAATCTTTAAATAGGCTATTAGTGAAAGGCTTTCAACTTAAAAAATAAATCAATAATTAAATTAAGTTTATATTTATAATTTTATGCATTATAATTATATTAATATTATAAAATCTCATAATAACTTCTCTTAAATATTTAGGCAATATTCCTTGAATGGCAATCGGTAGAAGTTATAGCATCAAAGCAAAATGATCATGAGATTGCAAAAAGACTAATTTTATATCTTTTTTATAAAAATAAAGCTTTTGATATTGTAAAAATAGCCTAAGGGCACTTTAACCCTATGTAAAAACTTAAAGAAACTTGATTTCTACTTCCTAGACATGGTATGACAAACCAAAGGCAAATATGAATATTATTTCTTTCTTTCTAGTGCTATTTCCTCCCGTGTAGCTATCTCTTGCAAGTTTATCTTAGCTTTAACTCTATCCATTCTCTTACCTAACATGGTTAAAAGTGTTTTAACTAGACTATCACATATAATTTTTTTCCATGTATGACATCAATGTTATATTTAAGAAATAAATTTTTCTAATATAGAAGACCAAAAAATATAGACCTTTTATTCCATAAAATGTTGCCATTTCTAGTTGCATTAGGTTTTTTAAAAATGATGTCAATATTTTTCACCATTTTATAAACCTCCACCCTAGTTAGGGGTTTTAGAGCCATTGTTTCCTCCAATAAATTATTGAAAACTTTTCTTAGCCGTTTATAGTTATAGAAAAGAATAAGAAATCTTGTCTAATTAAGGTACATTGTATTCTTCCAATGCTTAAGTTAATAAGAGCACATGCTATTTTCTTAAATAAGGCAAGCTTTACGCCTTTTAACGCTATACCCCAACAAGTTTTCAAAAGTTAGAAAGTTATTGATTTTGTAAAAGAGCATGAGATGTAATTAGAAAGTGCAATGACCATAATTTGCATATAATTAATTATTAGTGCTTAGAATTTTTCCTTTTTTTATAATAAAGAAATTCATAAATGTTTTTAACAAGAATAAGCCTTTCAAAATGAAGGAATAAGACTTCTATACTAAAATAACTAGAAGCTTTATCAAACTAAGGCCAGAGTTTAGCTTTACAAGCCATGTACAAAAATAAGATTCATATATCCTAGCTCTACATTAATGTAAACTATCTGTCAAAGTGACAATTTGCTAGGAACTAGGGAACTTTAACTTAGCTAGGTACTCATTCCAAACCTTGTAATACTACTAACATTGGTTCAACTCCATGAATAAGATGTAGCAAAAATGGATACAGATGATCCCCTAAGGCTCGATGATGTGAATGAGCATGGTGTCATCAAATATCAGCATCTTCATGATCCAATTGACTACCTAATATTTTTAAACATTCTAGTAAGTTATAAAAACTTAATAAGCAAAGCACACACACATAAAAAAGCATCATATATTCATTTATATATATAAAATAAGATATTTCAAAACATAACAAATTAATAGTAGTGATAATATGCAATGTATAAATAATATGACTAACATATGTAAGCATAATGCCATAATAGATTCATGGTTATGCAAAATGCATCATATTTTAGGTTCACAACTTATTTCACCTTTTAGACCTCCACCCTTGTTATTACATTGCCAACCATTTAAGAATTATGTCATCTTTATTTCCACATTGCCACCTACTCCTTAATATTTATATAGCATGTTTTCCTATGAAAATCATAAATGATGTCATTTCATATAGTGGTAAGCAGTCTTTAATAATGAACCATGCCAACTCATATGGTGGCCTCCTTGCATCTCATATAATGCCTCTAGTTATATATGCAATCATTCATAAGATATTTAATGAAAATGTATGCATGCTTTCATATATATTCTTAAATCTTGATCTTTCTTACCTAAGCACATCAATCATGACTATGATATATTGGCTTATGCATTCAAATAGCAAGATATATCAATCATAGAATACTATAGGCATATTTGTAAAGAAATCAAGCACCCAACTCTCTTCTAAGGTCATGACTCTCACAATTTTCCTCTAGGGAGTTCCTCATCATTTCATAATTATCAATTGCTTAATTCAAAGTTAGGATCATAAGAATACTTAACTCTCGATGCTTTCATGCCATGACATTTCATAGAAAGGTCCAAACTTGTTAGAAGTTTACTTATATTCTTATTTTGTCAAATAAAAGATTTATACATCACAAATAAGTTCAAATATAATATTGTTACAAAAAATTCTTTTATTTTAAAAGGCTAAAAAGTTTAAATGAGTATTTTCCTTAACTAATGTTTGACAATATTCTAAAATTTTCATTCAATTCCTTATTCCACCTAAATTGTTGTAATATTACTATCCATGATATTATTACATGGTAAGAGTCTCAAAACTCAATTTAATTGAAATTTTAAGGCTTTATAGGACTGTAAACTTAAGGTGGCCAAATCACCCTTCCTCTTTTAACCAAATATTTTTTTTCTCATTTTTCATTTTTCTAACTATTCTTGCTTATTTATAAATTATAGACCTCTTTAATTTAGGGGTTTAACAAACTCAATTAAAAGTTTTCTTAATCATAATTCTTAGTTATCCTTAAGTTACCATTTAATTCCTTATCTTGGCAAATCTCTCATATCATTACTATCCCTAATTTTATTGTATGTTAAGAGCCCTAAAACTAATTCAGTGGAAATTTTAACATGCATTTAGGGGCAAAACCCCCAAGTAGTCAAAAGCACCCCTATTGTGATCCTCATACACTTACACTTGTTCTTATTCTTTCTATAAAGAACAACATTATTCCTACAAAATTCATGATTAACTAAATTAGGATCTTATTACACATACGTTCATATGTGCAATTTGGTTTCCCTTAACTATAACTTTTTATTTCATATTCTAACTTTATGTCCAACTTTTCTTATTTCATTACTTCCACATTGCTCATTTATTTGACCATAAACCCATTTCTTTGCATGATTTTTCTCCATTCATCTCTTTTTACCTATGAGTCTTACCTCACTTTATCAAGAGATTTCCTTAAAGTTTTTACATGATCGTTTATTCAAACAACTCACAAAATTATCTTTTTATATTTAGATTGAATTAGTCAAACCCTTATTACTTATTTCTTCCAAAAAATTTTCTTGTAACTATTGCTAAGAACCTTAACACAACTTATAACAAGCTTGGTCTTTTAAGAAAGGATACTTTAGAAATGTAAAAATCAATAATAGAACACAATGCCTATTAGACTTGTATTCAAGAACTATTTTAATTTTCATGATCAACCTTAAGTTTTAGTTAAGATCACTTACTTGTGAGAAGTTAAAACTCCTTGTTCTAGCTATGGGAAGCATTAAGCTTATAAAAGAGGACAAAGAGATGGATGAAAAATAGTCTTTGCATTTTTTAATAAATGTTATTGTGTAGGATGAACAAAAAGTGCTAAATGTTTTCCTTAGTTTTTTAAGCTAAAAGGTTAGTTTTTTAAGCTAAAAAGATAGGTACTAATAAGCCTGATTCCTACTTAGCCATATGCCTTGGTTGGTTTTGAGCTCCCTTATCTCTTTATGTAAGATTTATTTCACCAAATGGCAATTTCCTAACATGTAATGGAAAAAAAGCAATGATAATATCTCCTAACCTTGCAAGTTTATGTTACATTGGGTAAAAATTTAGGTTCCATTGGCTAATTAGGAATGACCCCATTCACACACTCCCTTAAAAAAGATCGAATGGACCATTCATTTGAATGATCTTTCCATGCTGTACACACTACACCAAGTTTAGCTCAATATTCTTATTGTGTCCTATTAGTTTAGTAGCATAATTATTAATACATAAAATATGTATCCTATCATTAATTTTTATGATTTCCAATTCATCCATGCATAACTTATTCATACACACCATGCTTATATACAAGCAAAATGATTGGCATACATACACATTCACTCACATTTTCAATTTCTTGTATATTACCTATTAGAAAAATTCAAGTATCTATTAATGTGTAAAGAATTTCTGCTAGAAATTTATATACAAGAAATCCCTATATGTTAGCTTTCATTTTATTATTTTTGAAGTGGACTAATGTAAACCAAGTTATGGTTTAATATTGTGCTAGCCCTTCCCTAAAGGATGTGGTTTAGTGAGAATTATTAGCTTAGAGTCACTTATGAAATTTTTAAACATTATAGCCTTGGATTTACTTTTCACTAGTTTTGGCCATTTGTTGATGAGATTATCCTAAGCAATGTTACAACTTAAAATTACATTAATAAGTCAGAATGGCCATGCCCAGAATTTTTCTTTGCTTTAGAAAAGTCCTAGTATTGTTTGGCTAGGTAATAATTTATTAAATTTATAGGAATGGTAACATTGAATGTTCATTTTTTAAAATTTTTTTATAGTTCATCAATCAGGAACCTTAATCTTAGGTTATGGCCAAAATACCATTGATTGTTCAAATTTTATGCTATTATAACAATTTAACTATTTTACCCCTTAGTTTATTTCATCCTCTCCTCCTCATATGACTTATTTTATGGCTATTATAAGTCACATACCCTCACTTATACACTCTTATTTATGTGTGTGCCTTATTTCATCTTAATATTTAGGATCATTATAGAAACACTGTTGACAATATGCATCAAACATTGATAAACATTCTTTCCACATAAGTCTCAAGTCTTAAATAAGTGATGCCAAGAGAACATCTATATTATTTCCCAATTGCTTGGACCTCAATATCAATTATGTTAAGATTATTTATTTCTATTTTAAACGTAACAAAAAGGAGAGATTATAAATCACCAACATCACAAACCATCTGCTATATTTGTTGCTTATGATATCATGAGGATTTATTCCATTAGTATGTAGTGCAAGTCTAAGATTTCTTGCTTCTTTATTAAACTCAAATAATAATAATTCAATCATTTATCATTAAGAAGAGTCCATTGATTGACGAAGCTTTCCATCATAAATCATCTACTCCACATGTCACATTAAGTTTTTGGCATCTCTTGCATTAGCAAACATATGTTTAAACCTTGATATTATACGAAGATATCATGTCACCTTAATCAGATCCCTTTCCTTAATGTTGTGATCATGCTTTTTCAACTTCTAATAGGATGCTCCACATTCTGGAAATGTATACAATGTTTTGTACTTCTTTTGATACAATATACAATCATTAGGATAGGCATAAATCTTCATATACTTTATACCTATTAGGCATATGATCTTCTTTGCATCATAAGCATGAGCTGATGATATATTACCTTTAGGAAACATGTCAATAATTATAATAATGCCATGAAATTATTATCACATTTCCAATTTCCTACTTAACATGGTAAATAAATATATGAATTTAGTGCAACTTGGAGATAATGAATTCTTTGCATCACTTAACAAGCTATCAAAGACTTATGGATACTTAATAAAATTACCTATAATATCATGAACCATATCCTTTAAATGATCATTAAAGCCATTAACTTTATGATTAGTAGATATATTTCCTAGTTTATTTTTGTCGTGTTATATCCATCACCTATACCTAGAATTAATGCCTTTTCTAAGTAGATAATCTCGTACTTACTTAACCATCACCCTCTTTACACAATAGCATTTAGAGATAAGGAGAAATATAGGGGCATAACTAAAATCTTCTTTCTCTTGAATAACTACAAATTTGATGAACTTATTAACCCTATTTTTATATTCAACATTATACCAATCAGCATGCATCCATCTTGGCTCCATGAATAGCCAATCTAGTAAGTACCATACATATAATAATAGTAACCAAACCTTATATTATTATAAACTACACATATTTTCAAGTATATACTTAATACCTAAACCCATTCATACTTTTATATTCATGAATAATACAACCAAAATCATCCAAGGCTAAACATTTTCCAAGCACATACCTAAACTAAAATAATTTTATACATTTATAGAGGCAATCTTTTATGTGTAATTTATTTCATGCCTAAAGGTTATGATGCATATTGTTAAGCTAATAAGAGTCAAAAACTTTTTGAAGTAATGTCATAACCTTAACTTTAATCATCTTAAGTTGAAGATATTAAGATAGAGCATAAGTAAACAAAACCACAAATCTACATAAAAAATATTAAGACACATACAAAATGAAAATCTCAAGATATTTGATAGATGTACCTTATTTGTATAGAAATGTTGATGAGCAACTTACACTTTGTGATTTTATTAGAGTTCTAATATGTTGTAAGATAAAGCTTTGTGTTGGAGAAATCTTGATTTAATAAATGATGCCTAGTGTTTTCAACTTGTATTTTGCTTTTTTGCCAATGTTTTGTAATTTTTTTTTACACTTTGCTTGTTGATAAACCACATTAGCTACAAACATGGTTTTATGATAATACTCATTGTCTACATAAATGCAATGTCATTCTATTAAATAAAATTTAACGTCTATTGTATATTAGAAACCATTATGATAATACTTTTAGACATTAGTTATTTGTATAGAATCGACACCTTTTAATTGGAGAATACTTCCCAAATCATTTTATAGTGATCACCAATTTTTTTTCCAACTTATATAATTTGATGCCATTTTTGAATTGATAATTTTTTTATACAAATTCATATTACTCCATATAACAACTATGACATAGGTTATTTATAATAACACCAAATTCATTTCTTTGTGCAAACCAACATAAGTTCATATTACCATTTTTCTTAATATACAAATACGAATATTAATCGATTGAATGTGAATTTATAAAAATATGACAAAAGAAACATCCGATTAAGAAAATATATTATGCATTTTTATTAATTTCTATACATTATTATATCAACAAATACAATAAGCAATCTTACATAGTAATATAACATAAATAAAAAACATAAGATTATGTATTATTTCACCCTCATTACTAATTCTTGTCAAATCAAAGTAGGAAATTCATTAACAAGATTCTTTAAATATGTTAGATGAAAATGTGGGGGAGGTGTCATCCCATTCCACATAAACAATAGAATTGCATAATAAAAGTTAAGGCATCACTAAGATGTTTCAAATGGAAAGTGACAAAGAAATTTATAAGAAGTATTGAAAAACTTAAGTGCCGATTATGAACAAACAACTAATGTCATAAGTTTGTTCTTTTTCCAAAGAAATAATAATTGCCATACCTTTAGATGTTGATCGAGTCCAAAATTGACAAGATAAAATTTTACATTTCATAGAAAGACACTTGAAATGCTTTTTAAATGATGATTTTGTAAATCACCAATGTCTTAAGTTTTTACATACATTGATTAAACCCTAAAATAATGTGCTAAAGGTTAACATTTACTTCACAGAGACTTTTGAAATATCTTTAGACATTGCTTTTATTAACAACCAATACCTTATTTTGTAATCATACTACAAATTGATGTAGAATAGTTATTTATGTTTTAATTTCTTCTATATGATATGCTTTATAAACCAAATAAGCAAACTTATGGTAAAAACTACAATTATTATTAAACAATTATTAATAAAGTACAATTAAGTAAAAAAAGAGATAAATAATTTGGCAAATTAATTCTAACATTTTATTTCCTTTCAAATCATTACATTTATATATAGTCCATAAAACAACCTACACAAAAGCTACAATAAATCATCAATACACATTTACAATAAAATTACTATGTAACTAAGTTCACACCTTAATCATATCAAAATCACTGCCCTTGTGAATTCTTTAGTGTTGAAGAAAGGTGAGTTTCTCTCAATTAGAACCTAATAATCTCTTAATAATGTTGAAGAAGATGATGACTAGAAGTGTTCTATAGCTTTTTGCAAATATAATCCTCACTTAAAAATTCTTTGAATTGATAAGAAGCATCTTATCCAAGATTTAAATGCCTTTTAAATTTATATTGGATAGGGTGTTTCCTATCAATTCAAGGCAATTTCAAAAATAAATGAGTTGTGATCAAATTTCACCTAAATATAAAAAATGAATGTGAGTAAAATTTATAGGCACTATGAAATACAATGGACGTCAATTATTAATATAAGACCGACATCATATGCATCACCCTTTCAAAGTGAGCAAGCAGTTACCATACTTTTTGAAATTAGTTAAGTCTAAAACCAATATATGAAAGTTTTACCTTTCATAACTTAAGGTGTTAGATGCCTTTTAGATGACAATAACTGATGTACTAAGCTTTTGTGCTTTTCTGTTAGAATGGAAAAGCCTCTCTTTAGATATTGGTTACTTCAATAATCAACGTTGCAAATTTCCCACTAAAACAAAAAAAATGTCACCATGTTATTACAAATGTTGATCATAATTAATGACCATCATCTTAAATTTTTAATATAATTTTAAAAATATTACCAAATTAATATAAATAATAGTTTTAATGGTAACTAATGTATATCTTCTGATACCTATAAATAATTTTGTAATAGTGAATGAAAATTTTTATTTTTTATTAAGATACAAATACTTGTATCAATACAATTTC
The DNA here is from genome assembly GCA_020226215.1 of Sindora glabra. Taxonomy (NCBI): domain Eukaryota; kingdom Viridiplantae; phylum Streptophyta; class Magnoliopsida; order Fabales; family Fabaceae; genus Sindora; species Sindora glabra. Next base: position 73,514,933 of record CM035228.1, read on the forward strand.
AAATGATGTGATAGTCAATAGCCCACATATAAGTTGATTGTGCATTTTTTAAGGCATATAAAACAATAAAATTGTATTAGATACACATATAGGATGATTGAACACTTTTAAGGCATGATTTGAGAAGACAAGAATAAGCAAATATGTTGAAAAAAGTGATTTATCCACAAATAAATAAGAAGAAAAAAAATCCAAACCTAAAAAAATACACAATTAACTTATATATGGGCCATTAGCCACCATGTCATTTAAGAAAGGGCCATATCAACATCTTCTATCTATTTTTGGATGGATAGAAAATAGAGGGACCTAATTTCAACTTTTACAAAAATGAGAGAATAGCATTGTTCAAATTAAAAGGAAAGGGATCAAACTAAAACTTTTAGCGAAATTGAGGACAAAAAATTTTTCAACAAGAATTTGGTTGAGGAATTTATCAATGATTCAAGGGAATTTCTTGGATATATTTTAAGAAATTTTCTCCTCAACTTAAAAAAATTAGATGATGCCTATACAACATTTTACAATTAACTACTATGTTAAACACCTCTAAAGGTGTCACAACTTATTTTTTGGTTAATCATGATCGATGTGAAAACATCACATAAACATCCTCACAAGCCTTACTTAACTTTCTTCAACAAATCTTTGTTGTTTTCTTAAAAAAACGCAAGACTCAGGGAGGCTTTCTATCAGTAAATCTTTTTCATAACATGCTTTGTGTTTAGAAATAAGATTGGAAAACTTTATTCAAGTGATCAAATATTATAACCTACAAGAGAAAAATCACTAAGGATTTAAGCCAATTTGAAAACCATATAAGCAACTACACTTAAGACAACATCAATTTGAAAACTTTTCTATAAAACATTATAGTGTATGAAATTTCTATAAATGTAATAGTACCATTTCTATTGAAAAATTCATAAATATCCATACTCCTTTGGAAAGGATTGGTTTTCTTAAGAGTTGTTTGAAAATAATTTTTGAAAAGAGATGCAAGGTGTATTTTCTTTGAAGATTGTGAAAATAATGATATTAGAAAATCTTTTTTGGAAAACTTTAAATAAAACTTCCTCTTAATATTTGAATGAAAACCAGTATCATAAAGTTTTTTTCTTCCTTAATAAAAATTATAAGTTTGACTTGCTAAGAGGAAGGTGTAACTGATCTAAAAAACTTGGAAGACAAATAAATTTTAAAATAAATGAGAGTGTAATTTATATTCTTTGTTGATTTTTCTTTAATAAAATTCATGAGTTCCATAGGATAGAAATGATTGAAATCTCTAAACTTTACAAAGGTACATTAAACCATAAAATAGATATAATAGAATAGGGTTAGGTTAATAAAACTTAGATATTTTAATAATGTATATATAAATAAATAAAATTTTATATTTTTATAACTATTTATTGTTTCCTTTCTCATATTGTTCTTAATTTACTTTCTCTAATATTTATTTTCAATTTTGAATCACTCTCTTTTATTATAAATAAAACATATAAGTCATTTGAAAAATGACATAAAATTAACTCTTTGTTTATTTAAAATGTTAAAAAAAAACTCTTTTCTAGTTATCATCTTTCATCTAAACTTTCCAAGATTTTGATGTTACAATGAAAAATAAAGAAACGAGGTCATTATTTTTCTTCAAATTGACATCCATATAATATGACATTAGCTATGTATAATAACCGATGTATTAAATTAGATTTTTCATATTTAGACATAGATTGTTCTGTAATAAAAAAATAAAGCAACTATGTTAGATTTTTATAATAACCTACAATGAACTTGTGTTTTTTTCTCTAATTTAAAACATTAATTTTTTATTTAAAATTGAGAAGGAAAATAGTTAAGATAAGATTTGTTAATTAACCAACTTGTTATACTTAAATGTTAATAATATGTCAAATATTAAATGTTGTTTTTAATATACAACCAAGGTGAAAAATGAAACAATGTTGATTTGATCTTTAAATAATTATCAAAAATGAAGGTGGGAGTCAAAATTGATAGGAATCTCTACCTTGGTGTCAAAGTGCAATGTGCAAAATGAAAGTATCTTCCTCATAAGATTCATTATGCCTTAAAGAGATATTCTAACCAAAGATTAGTAAAATTCACATCCAACTTGTAGTTCATCCCCTAGCTAATTGAAGCCTTTTTCTCATTATTAAGGTGCATTCGAATGTTTTATTTTTCCTCTAAACCAATGAAGAACATTTTAATATTTGTGATTATGTACTTTTGTATTTGTTTGAATTCCATATATCTGATTTCCTTTTAAGGGTTTTAATGGTGTAAGTACTGATATATGCCAACCAACTTCATTAAAAATCTCTTATTTTTCACATGTTAGTTTATTTTTAGATGTGTGCATATTTATTATGTATTTATTGCATTTTTAATTTAGATTGGGTAGTTATAAATTATAAATGGATGTCTGCTCATCAAATAAGTCCTTAATATGCTGAAGGGATTGATATGTTTATTAGATTTGCTATAAGTAAAGAAAAGCATTGGTAATAAGCTCATTTTGTATTCTTGTGTGAAATGTGTTTATATTAGGATGCTCAATCTAGTAAAGATAAAAGAGCATCTATTTTTCAATAACATTAACTAAAGGTATATGCAATGGATATGGTATGGGGAATATAAGTTATCTATTTCATCTCATACATATGGAGGAAAGAAAATCTATGAGGGTAATAACATAGATATGTGAATAGATGATTAGTTAAAAGACATGGTGCATAAAGTTGAAGATAATTTCACTCAGTACTCACATATCCTTCATAACTTGTTAAGTGATACAGAGATGCTTTTATATTCAATTTACACTAAATTGACATGATTATCTATTATGCTAAAATTGTTTAACTTAAAAGTGGAGAATGGTTAAAGTGAAAGAAGTTTCATGACATTACTACAACTATTGAAAGAAATGTTTCTTGAATGGAATAAGTTGTTAGATCATACTTATAAGGATAAAAAGGTCATATGCCCAATAGGTATGAAGTACAAAAAGATATATGTTTATTCTAATGATTACATACTATACCAAAAGGAGCACATAACTTCAAAAAAGTGTCCAAAATGTAAGATATCATGTTATGAATTGAAGAAAAATGCTGACATCAATAGTAAAAGGGCTTTGGCTAATATGTTATGATATTTTCTAATAATACTAAGGTTGAAATAAATGCTTTCTAATGAAAGGGATGCTAAAAAATTAACATGGCATATAAACTAGATGTCGTTCCATGGCAAGCTTTGGCATCCAACTAATTATCTTCAATAATGGATAGTTAATTCATTATTCCTTACATTTGCTCATGAGCCAAAAAACCTTAAGGTTACACTTTATACTAATGGAATAAATCATTATAGTAACACAAGTAATAAACATAGCATATGGCCTATTTTGTTAGTGATCTATAATCTCCCCTTAGTTATGCATGAATTAAAAATACATTATGTTGTTCTTGTTAATTTTGAGCCCTAAACAATCATGAAATGATATAGATGTCTACTTCACACCACTTATTGAGGATCTAAAGATGATATGGGAAGATAGTGTCTCAATCTTTGATGCATATCAACATGAGTCTCTTATTTTGCATATGATACTCCTTTTTTTACAATTAATAACTTTCAAGCATACTATAACTTCTCTGGCTATAACATGAAAATTCATAAAGCATGTTTCATTTATGAAAATAATACTTGTTTTTCTTAACTGAAGCATAAGAAGAAGATGATGAATTTCACTCATTAAAGATTTTTGTCTCATAGCTATTGATATCGTAAGCTATGGAAGGTTTTCAATGTGTCATTAAAATAAATACTGACTCTAACTCCTTTAATTGGAGATCTAGTTTATGAATTAGTTAAAAATGTTAGTTTTATTGTTGGCAAACTTTACAAGCCAATAAGTGGAAAGATCTCGTGGAAGAAGAGATACATATTCTTTGATCTTTCATACTAGAAAAAGTTTCTTGTAAGATATAACATTGATGTCATGCACATGGAAAAAAATATTTCTCACAATCTTATTGAAATACTATTAAACGTACAGGGAAAGAGCAAGGCTAGAGTCAAAACTAGGTTAGAATTGGTTAAAACATTTATTTGGAAAGAACAAGGACCATAAAAAAGGAGTTAACATATGTATCTTCCATTAGCTTGTCATACTTTATCTAAAAAATAGAAAACAGGTTTCTATTGAGTGTTTATTGGGTGTTAAGGTGCCACAGGATTATTCTTCAAACATTAAAATTCTTGTCTCAATAAAAAAAACTTAAAGCTAATTGATTTGAAGTTTCATGATTGTCATGCTCTAATGTAGTAACTATTGCCAATCACTACTCAATTAATCTTATCAAAATATATTAAACAGGCTATCACTAGACTTTGTTTCTTCTTCAATGCAATATATAGTAAGGTCGTTAGCCCTGAAATGTTAGATGACTTGCAAAAAGAAGTGGTTGTTACATTATGTTAGCTTAAAGTGTATTTCCCACCTTTATTCTTTGACATCATCATGCATTTGGTTGTCTTTTTGGTGAGAAAGGTAAAACTATATGGATTGATTTACTTAAGGTGGATTTACCATTTTGAGTGGTATATGAAAATCCTAAGGTATGTAAAAAATTGACATCAACCAAAAGGATACATTATTGGAGGCTACATTGTTAAAGAAATGAATAAGTTCTATAGTGACTACTTGTCAAATATAGAAGCTATCAAAATCCCAAGTCTTGTCACATGGAAAGAATTATAAGTAAAGACACATTAGGATCCTAAGTACAAAGCATAGGTAGTGAAATATGTATGTAGGCCCACCTTCATATTCTGCACAATAGTGATAAGGTTTAACCTTACATGGATAAGCATATGACTCTTGAAAGGGAATTAAATCATGGAAGGAATGATCAATGGGTCTAAAATGAACACATTCGATCATTCTTCAATTAGTTCTAGTGTCGAGTTTGTTTTCGGATGATCCAAAGACTGAATGTTGTTTTTAAGACTATCAGATGGCTAGCATAGGGACCATGCATAAAAGTTATCCCTTTTCATGGAAATGACATCAGTGGGTATTCTTTCTATACAAAATGTTAAGATAATAAGAGCAGTATGGAAAATAGTAAGGTTACTTTAATGGCTTAGGTGATGCATGTGAGTACTTCCAAATATAGGAACCTTATCTACACTAATATGTCAAATTATATGGTCATTAAAGATATTTGGGAGCTTGATTACATTATATTGAAAGTTTCTAAGTTTTGATGTATATAAGTTAAGAATAAAAATCACATGTAGGTTAGTGAGTTAGGATTCACTTTAATAAATCTTAATAAGGAAGGTCACAAGGCAAAGCCATTCATAATGGCACCTAGGAAAAAATAAATTTTTTATGTCATAAACCTATCCAATAAAAAATAGTGTGTAGTTTTACCGAGGAAGAAACAGATTATCAGTAATAGGGATAAGGAAGACATGGGTGATGATATTAAGGAGAGTCCTCCTTTCTTAATATGAATGCCTTTGATGGATGACAAAGGTAATATGGAGGAGTTTAATAAGCAAGGTGATCATGTTGAAGGGATAGGTTAAAGATCCTTAAACATGTTAAGAAAGATTGAAGGTAACTAAGTTGATATTTCTCAAGCTCATATTGTAGGTATAGTATGTAACATTTATGAATTATTAGTCTCTAATACTTATATATTCTAATCCTTTAAATTTATGCAGTTTTTAAATGTAACTATAATTGTCTTGGCATCTAGTAGTGAGAATAGTGCTCCCTAACTCAACAAACAACACATGATACCACTAAAATTTAATGGCATAAATCAGATAATAAATTTATCTTAAATAGAAGCATATAATATTAATGTTGTATGTACAACATTAATTCTAATGTGCTTATACCTTTTCTTTACTACAACATATTATATATATAATATGTAGCATTTTTAAATTATTAGTTTCTAATATATATATTCTAATCCTCTAAATTTATACAAGTTTTAAATGTAACCATAATAATCTTGGCACTTCATAGTGAGAATGGTGCTCCCTAACTCAAGAAACAACACATGATACCATTAAAATTTAATGGCATAAACTAGGTAATAAGTTTATCTTCAATAGAAGCATATAGTATTAATCTTGTATTTACAACATCAATTTTAATGTACTTATGCCTTTTCTTTGCTATAATAGGTTGTTGGGATCAAGAGTCAAACAAATATAATGTAAATTAACCGATCACAACTAAAGGATCCATGCAAAACGTTAGATTAGAATAAGGATTTGGTCAATACCTTTTTTATGATTCAAGGACTCATTCGTTAATCACCTTTTTAACTTCCTTTTGGCTGAAAACTCTAAAACATCCACACGAACCAGCAAATCACCAGTGAACGTCCACAACCACAGATTGGAATTTTCCTCCTTTACCTTGTAGTGCTAGCTACGCCTCTTCAAGGGTTATGCTCAATGAGGGCTACTAGGGTTTTAATGTGCTTTGGGATGCATGAATAATCTATATTATTACCCAACAAACTTATTTAAAAAGGTGCATAGAAAATCCTAACTAATTAGGCTTTGTTCCATGTATAATTATAGGTTTATAATTAGACCTTATAATTAAAATATGGAATTTCTATATATTAGACCCAAATAATTTAGTCCATCAATTTTAAATCCATTAAGTTCTAAGTGTGTGACCCTACAGACTCTCATTACATTAGCAATGATCATAAATCATATTAATGATTATAAATAATAAGTAGTGCCTAGCAACACATCATTGTTACCTAAAGTAATGAAAAATCAATAATTTGACTAAACCTATATATGTGATCATCATTTATGACTTTTTGTCCTAGACATCTAGGTTGAGCACAAGGCATAGACCATGTCATTCTTGTATAGCCCAATTCAAAGGTTTCTTAATTTTTAAGTAAGTTGATTAAAGCAAATATAATTGACATCTCATGTCAATTCATTTGAGCATGGCCATGTATTTTTCAGCTTTACTTGATTAAGGAGTCCACAGATGTCACTTCTATTATATAGAAGGGACAACTTCTATCTTGATCGCACAAATGCCTCTACATGATATGTGACATATCCAATAACTACCCTTACATTTACTTAACCATAAGTGACATAGGATAATATCAAGATATGAAACTCACATGCAAGAAACCTTGGCGATCTTAGGTTAAAGGATCATATTAATGATGTCACTCATAACACTTATATAACAATCCATGTAGTGTTCTTAAGATGGGTCGGTCTAGTATATAGGTTCTCTAACTTATACTCATGTTTAGACTTAATATTTCATACAAGTCACTACACATGCTAATCTTAACATATTAAAGTAACTCAATCCACAATGATATATGACTAGAGATATTTAAGAATATAATTATTCTAAGATTATTATTATAATTAAATATATTATGTAGACAATATATTTATAAATATGATAATTGAAATTGTCATTAAAATAACATGATTCAAATATACAATCATTCATATAATTAGTTTTAGGGCATATACACCAACATAAGTTTCAATAGGATTTCTATCAATGAGTATGTCATTGGAAGAAAATGTAACTTTCTTTTTTGACATTTAAAGGTATTATTTCCAATTTTTGCAATAATATATCTTCAATTAGTTGGACACAATTAATGTATGAAATTATTGTTATTAGGTATTTATTGCATGTACAACATCAATTTTCATGAGCTTGTGCCTTTGCTTTGCTATAATAGGTTTCAAAAGATTTCTATCAATGAATATATCATTAGAAGATAATGTAACTCCTTCTTTAATATTTAAAAGTATTATTTCTAATTTTTGCAACATGTACATAATATATGTCTTCAATTATTTGGACAACAATTAATGGATGAAATTGTTGTCATTAAGTGTTTATTGTATTTAGGGTATTATTTTTTACAAAGAAGATATTAAGATAGCACTTGGATATTATTGTCTATAATAATACTACTTATAAAATAATATAGTTGCTAGATTTTGTAATTAGGTTGGATATTATTTTTTGATGCAGTTAGGTTTAGGTGAATTCTACCAAATAAAAAAAATAAATCATGTCTGTTATTCTAAAAGGTTGTCATCCTATATTGATACCACACATCAATTACTTAATACAAATGAACATATTATGTAAAATTTAAGATATGAAAGAAAGCTAATTTTTAATGGTGATTTATGAATCGACATCTTATATATAACTATATTGGTTATTAAAATAGGAAATGACATTGTAATATATTTTTCCTATTAATTATTATTGTTTTTTAATGTTGGTCATAAAATCAATATGTGATTTAAATGATTCAAAAATATCAAATATTAAACATGTTAGTTTTTCTATAAAAAAATATGGATATTGTTACAATTTTTTAAATTAATCTAGAAATCAGTATTGAATAAATTAGACATACAACATCACTTGTATGTATATTGATGAATAACTAACATCAAATGAGTTAAATAATTGACATTGTTTGGAAATTCTATAATAGTCTAATATAATTGTTGTAATTTTAATGGAGAATTCTTGGCAAACACATAAGGAACTTTACTTAAATTTTCTTTACTTTTGTTTTCTCCAACTTTAAAACCTTGGAAATTGAATCTTTGAATTATACAAATCCTAGAACTAACTCCATCATCTACTTAATTAACTATTTTATTAAATTTTATATTTTTATTTATATTTTAAATAAAAATCACAATATTATTATATGTTAGTTTATCTGATTTATTTGCATATAATTTTTATATTATATTATTAATAGAAATTAATGTAAATATAAAGAATTTTAATTAAATACTTGAAAATGAGTTGTGAAATTATATGTGAAAAATTATATGAAAAACCAATATACAATAACATTGTAATTCTTGCTTAAAATAATTATGAAAAAATTATGTGACTTGATAAAATAGTTAATTAAATTAAGGATGATGGTTAATTTCAAGTTTTATATAATTTAAAGGTTTGAATTCTTTGATTTAGAAGTAAGTAATAGGGGATAAAGTCCAATCACCTCACATTTAAAGTGAGCATTTTGCATTTTTTTTCTTGTTTTTAATAGCAAGAATAGCTTGTCATTTAACACACACACACAACCTATTAAGTTTAAACTTCAAACCCAAGACACTAAAAAGGGAAAAAAAAGATAAAATTTAGGTAAAACTCCTTAAGCGTTTGTCAAAAAATTGTCTAATCATATTACAACATGTATGTTAATAACCATAATAAAGAAATAATTATTACATTGATCATTATTTAAATTATTGATATTAATTAAATAGAATAATTAACACACAAGTTGTGACTTGATTGGACACCTTTTAATAATCACTTAAATAGCTTTACGTAAGTTTTTTCCCTATATTAATACAATTCTTAACTATTTGTCAAATTATATTCTTTAATGCAACAAACCAAAAATCAAATAATTTAGATATAGAGAAAACATAATAATTAGTCCCTCATTTATAATGATAATGACTTTAAATCCCTAAAATTTTATAACTATCATTATTAGTCCCTTACTTTTACTTTTGTTAAAATTATCCATTATTCTATTTATTTGTAACTAAAATAAATGAAAAATATTAAAGTTAATTATTAAGTCTTCCTTAATATGCCAAATACATACTTATTTTTTAATTATATTATTTTTTCAACATTTATTTTCATGTTATAAGTAAGAATAGGGATAAATAATTATAACAAAAGTAAAAATAAGATATATATAGTGCTAGTTATGAGATTTAAGAAATATAATAGTCACTATCTTTATAAATAAAGGATTAACTATTGTTTTTACTATTAAATATAACATATCTAGAACTTAGAAAATAAAAAAATTAATTTCCTCTAAGATATTCTATTGGAATTTGGAAACTTTCTATTTCTTTTTTCTAAAAAATCGAAATGTAACTTTAATATATATATATATATATATATATATATATATATATATATATAATTTTTATATTAAAGTGGTTAGAGTTAATAAAAATTTTGTAAGCCTAAAATATGAGAAGTTTTTCTTTTTCTAAAGATAAAGGAAATTGATAAAAAATTAACAATAGCAAGGTCATATTTATTATGATTTTAACCCTTTCTCTTTTTCCTTCATGTTATGCAATAGAATGTTTGGTTTAGTTACATCTACCACCCAAAGAGTGAACCCATCATGAAAGCCTAACCAATATGTTAACAGTCCCAAAGATCTTTTATTCTTTTATTGGCTTAACAATGAGAGCATTTAGAACATCACAATGCACTAGAGGATCTTGTTAATAACCTCACAAAATTGGCATCAGCTACTTTAAAACTTCATTCATTATTATAATTTAGCTTTATCTTGTGCCATCCTTTAGTCTCCTCAAAGAAGGCTTCATTTTCAAAAGCATCCCTTATTCAATGAAATTCCCATGCATTTGCATTTATATTGTCAACTTTTCTCCAAGTCACCTGTGCCCATCATGTAATAACATCAATATTTTTGTTCTATAATATATGAAAGTAACACTTTTATTTCACAAAGAAAAACACTTTTAAACTTTTTAAAAAAAGTTTAATCATGAAACTATTGCCCATAATTATTTTTGTAACCTATATGCATGGTATAATTTGATTTAGATTTGACTACATCACAAAATGCATTTCGTCTCTAAAAATATGCATGGAAGTTGAGAAGTTATACTAATAACCTTTTAATTTCAAGAAAATTTTACAAGACATAATTCATATTCATTTATAATCAATTCTTTCAAAATTAATTATTTATAATTAATTATGTTGAAAAATAATTCTCTTAATATTATGCTAGTGCACCATTTCTACTAAAAGTTTATTGGTTGCATTAAATTATCATTTAGTTCCCATAGAAATTAAGTTCCCACAAGAAGTTATGCTTTACATAAATTAAATTCTTTTGTAAATTTCTTGACAAGTTTTTAAATTTTTTTGTTAATAATAATGGAATTAAGCTTTTGTAGGAAGTTTTTCTTACTTGAAGGAAATATGTTACAGATAAAACTTCATAGAAGTCCTATTTCTCCATTTTGCCAATTTTTTTATCAACCAAAAAATATACCCATTTTCTATTGCTTAAGAATTTATACTTTTCACATCACTTACTACTAACCAAGTGACTCCTAAGTGTATTTAAATTGTGCGCACTAATAAAAAAAGACACATCATTAAGCAAAAGAGAGATAATACATTGAAATGTAATATTAAAAAAAATCTATTCCTTATCTCATTGGTTTCATGCATATGAGTAAGGCTCCATTTGTTTTGGTGGAGAATTTTTTTTGTAGGAATATTATTATAAATTGTTAAGATAGTGAAATATATTCTAAATACTCCATGCTAAATGTAGGGAATTATGGAAGATAACTTTCTTCTTTTCAATTTCCCTTTTTTCCAAAGAGAAAATTATTTTCCTCCATTATAATGACTCTAAGTATCATTTTTTAGTAATAAAATATGATGATAATATGTCACTCCTTTTTCTATATGGGAACATATGAGTTTTTTTATGAAAAATATCTTCTAAAAAATAAATAAACCCTAAATGCAGCTAATAAAATAAAGAATTTCTCCACAACTAGGTTAAGTAGGAATTAGTTAAATTCAATTACCTCTTTATTCCCTAATATTGGTGCTATAAAAAGGTTAGCTTCACTTTTGAGACTAGGTCCCATGCTTCCACCAATAGCATATTGTACCCATCCTTGGTATAAATTATTGGCAACATGTGCATACCCATGGCGGATCCTACAACATTTGTGATCAATGAGACAACTTAACAATCCATGAATAATTTAAAAAATTGCCAATAAAATGTTAATTTATAAGATATAAACTTAGAATTTTTTTATTTCATCTGAAGAAAAATTAATATTTCAACACCTATTCTATGTGTATATAAAAGAGAGAAATACATAAAATATATTGATAAAATTTGGCATAAAAAATCATGGATCCTTATATATAAGAACTCTTTCTTTTTCTCTTTAAAACTAAAGAAAATTTAAAAGGTAAAAAAAAGTAAGGATCAATCATGATCATGATAATCGTAAATGTTATCTAGTAATGATAGATCTTGACTAAAAATTTAAAGGTTCAAAGAATAAAATAATTTGGGGCTAAGTGATTTATGTAATTTATTTTCTAGAATTTTTTACATAATTATATAATACTAATTCATAGTTTTAAAATTTGGTGGCAAGACCCCTTTAGTTCCTACTATTCTTTACCCTTGTCATCTACTAAATGTGGTATATTAAACAAGTTTAAAGCTCTACCTTTCATGAAAAGGCTAACAAGCTTGGCCTATTTAATAAACAATAGGGTTATTATCAATTACCATTAACAATAGTTTATTTAGAAGGGAATATAGAACAAATGTAAAGATAAAAATGTGGACTTAACTTTAACTTTTTAATTAATTATGTTTTTCTCCTTAAGAATTAATAGAACAAAGAAATTTGAGATCATGAAATGTAACAACATACCTTGGCATGCATTGGTTACAATTAGGCCTAAAATGGTTATAGACAACTATGACCTTCATCTTTTGGTCTCTAATGTAGCCATCATCATGTCCAAGAAGCATAACCTTATCTTGGTCTCTAAACCAATTATTAAAGATAGTTACATTAGTAGAACCATAAGTGACATTAAGGAATCCATCTTGACAATTGTAAAAGGTATTATGGTCAATCCAAACTTTAGATGTTGTAACCAATCTAATTGCATCTCCATCTACATGGCCTAGAGGAATTACCTTCCCCTCGTGACCTATCATTGTTCCAGAGGATTGAGGCTTGCAATGATGCATATGAAGACCATGAATGATTATGTTAGTAGCCTTGCAACAAGGAACAAGAAATACGTTACATAATAATATTAGAAGCTAGACTTACATCATTTTTGCAAAAGAGATAGTAAAATTATTGAAAAGTTATAAGTTTTTATATAATTTTAATGTAAAAATTATAAAATTTATAACTTTTTATATAAAAACCTATGACTTTTTTTTAATAAAAAGCTATAAGTATGTATGTATTTTGCATGCAATGATATGTAAAAAGTTAGAATAAATCTTTTTAAAAAAATCTTTAGGTTTCTAGGAAGAGTTACAAGATTTTATATAAAATACTATAAGTTCTAATGAAGATGTTACAAAAAGTACATATTACTATGACTTTTTCAAAAGCATACTGAGGCATAAACTAATATTTAATCATTCATAAATCTTATCCTACCAATTTGGGCCTTTTTTATTTAAAAAGTTTTTTGACAATATCAAATGATAAAAGATGTAATTACCTTAAAAATAAGCAAACATGCATTATCAGTAATGTGAACATTGACACCTCTTCCATCAATAGTAGTGAAGCTACTAATAAAAAGGGGTCTCTTAAGCTTAATGTACCTATCTCTTTGGAATATGATCCATACTTTGCCTTGAATCATCGATGCTCCATATCTTAAAGTCCCAGGTTTAAGGTTTATTAGGTCATCACTACAATCAATAACCTTATAATGAAAAAGGTTTTTTCCAATATTATTGGTCATTTTTCCTGTATCTAATAGAGCAAGTTACCAGTGTCAGTTGATGTCTTCTCCATTTTGGATTCAATCTCCAACATTTATCAATCACATTCATTTTCAAACCATTTACCTTAGATTGCTTGGCAAAACTAAGATTTGGAGCAAAAGAAAGTGAAAATTAAAAATGCCAAAATAAAGTGGCATAGGCAGACTTTCATGTTTGAAAAGGACATGATTAAGATATTTTATTCTTAATGAAGTAATTTTTTTTCAAAAGGAGACAAGGTTGAAGGAAAGATTGCTTTCTTTAGATTAAAAAAATATAAGGAATTTTAAAGGTTTGCATTGGTTAGTGAAGTTAAGAATTTCATTGAATTTGTTATGTTAAGTTGTGGCTAAAAGAAACATTACTTGTAAATGGCCATGAATAGAAGAGGGAAGTTACATGTTGTTATGGTTCTTCATCTCTAACTTGTTATTTTTGCATTTTAGCCAAGAAAGAAAGCTATCAAGAGATTTAGTGTTTGAATAGTGAAATATTAAATGCTCAATCAAAATTTTCCTTTTTTATTACATTTAAAACTCTAGGCCAAGGCAACCTATTCCCAAAAGGAGGTGAATTAGATAATTTGAAAATTTTCACAATTTTTTCTTAAATAAATTACATTGCTTTCCCCTATAGTTTATCGAAATTACACTAACTTCTCCTCTAGTTATAAAAGCTACACTGCCATCCCTTAAAATCAAATTAGGTGCTACACTAACTCTAGTTAACAGTGACACAATTAATTTCCATTTGGACAATAAAATGTCATTAAATTTGACCACATAATTGCAAAAATACCCCAATTAGTTTAGTATCTAATATTCAAGAATTTAAGTTGAGATCTAAAATTTTGAAAATTTCTACTTCAAGCACCAATTATCTATGATTTTATTGAGAAAATTGGCAGTTTGAATCCAAACTCAAACTTAATCTACCTTTTACTTGGTTCATTTTTGCAACTTAGTTATAATTAATTGATAGGAAGCATACCTATACAATTTGATGCTTTGAAAAAGCTTAGTGTTCTTGCTTTATAGTTAGACCATCTAACTTAGGCTATCTTATTAGTTTATGTGATTTGGTGATGTTCAAGAGATTAGATTTAAGCTCTAATAGTTTCTTTGGTTCCATTCCCACAAAGGCACCTTCTATGCAAGTTTTAGATGTTCACAACAACGCTCTTTCTAGAAATGTACCTCCTTTTGGTATTGATGATGAAGTTTTAGTGCAAATTTGATATTTTTATTCTTTTCCATTCTCTCATGAATCTATTTTACTTCACACAAATTTGGTCTTTTAATCCTATCTCTCGATCTTAGATCTCGACCATATATTTGTTCTTTAGATTTGTTTTTCTTTAACTCTAAAAAACCATTCCCACACTAACAAAAATATACAACAAACATTAAAGGATTAACTTGTATGTTCCTATTGATCGAGCAATTTCAAACTTTGATAGAAAATTGATATCGATTAAAAGTATTTTCCCTTCTGCAATTGCATCTATGTATTCATATAGACTAAGCAATCAATGATATTTATTAAAGTTAATTTCTAAATTTATATTAATTTTGAAGGATTTTTTTGAATTATTTTTTAATAAGAAAGATGGAGTTTTGTCCTATTTGGATTTATAGATAGAATAATCATAGCCAAGACATGAATGGAGAAAGAAATGAATAATTTAAAGAAAGTGTGTGCATGTGTGCATGTGTGCATATGTGCATGACAAAAATAGGTAGAAAAAGGTAGGAAACTATTAGATATTAGAATAGTTTAATATTGACTAAATATTAGAATTTTTAAAGAACATTCCTAATAGAAACTATTAAATTAAGGTAATATGTAGGTCTTGAAATTAAAAAGAAGGTTTGTGTAATTTTAGTAAACTACTAGAAGGGATAGTGTATTTTACCCTTTTCTATATTCTTTTAAGAAAAATATTGACTTTAGAAACCCATAGGATGGTTTTAATTTAAACAAACCTTAGAAAGATTAATGAAGTTGTTTTCTCTTAAAATATAAGAATTCAAAGCAATTAACCTAAAAAACTTATTTAACTATGCATATAAAAAGAATCAATAAGCATATGCATAGATAGATATCTCTTCTGACCATTCAATCATCTAAGCATCAAGATAAACATTGAAGCTCACACAATATATTTAATAAATTTCATCAACAAAAGCAAAGCATATATTTAAATGAAAAAAGGAAAAGGTTTGAGAGATCGCTAGTATAGAATAATTGATTAACATTAACTATTTAGTAGATTACACATTGGGCTTTGGTTGAATGACTAACCAATGTAAAAAAGAAAAATAATGTCAATTTCTCTATAACAAAATCATCATTGCTTTATTATGAACATGCAACCCGATCACTAGTAAAGAGTCAAAAACGTCAATTGATACTAAATAACCATCACTGAAAATTGAACTTCCATATTGATTTATTTTCTGATCCAAAGTGGAATGTTGTATACACCACATTAATTTTATTAAATAGCTAATATTGTATTATCTTCCTTAAAAAAATTGTTCCTTTTTATCCACCTACCCTATTTTTTATGTTATTTTCATTCTGTATGGCATCCCTATTCTTCTAATGTGGTGATAGCAATTATAATCTCTTCTATATAATACTAGTCAATGAAAGGTTCTTTAGTCAATTGGACAAATGAACAAAAAAAGTCAAATGATTATCCCTAAAAGTTAAAGAGTTCAAAAAAGTGAAGTCATTTTTGTCATTATTGTTTTCTTAGCTATTATCATGCCTTTACATGTTACAACCAATATTTAACTAATTAAGCTCATTTTAATCAAGCTCAATATTTAGGTGCTCTATGTTATTACATTATAAATAATTATCAACATCAAGTTATTGCTCTTGATTGCCATCAACTAAATGGTGCTTAATTTCATGCTACTAATTTTCATTTCCTTGATGATCATGCTTATGCTTCTACATCCATAATCTTGAGTTAATTGAACAAGGGGAACATTAGTGGGAGTTGTCAATGTTTTGTTTGTTGTAGGTAGTTAAGATTGGCTTAACGATGTTTTTAGCACATGGTCTAAAGTTTTATTAGTGGTCAAGGTCTTTAATTAAAATTTGTTGAGTTTCTTTATTTAGGATTTTAGAAGTTGAATCAATACCTAAATGAAAGTTTGCATGTACCCTCTTGGATTTGGTTAAAGAAACATTTTGAAGTTAGTTGACAACTTACAATATAGATGATATTAAGTAAAGAAATAAAAGAAGATATAGAAAATTGAAAAGTTAAAAAAATTACCTCAATAGGTTTAGTAGTTGAGCATATCTTAGCTAAGTCTATGCTAGAACTTAAGGAGTAAAAGGCAGGCTCAAAATGTTAACCAAAGCTACAATAAAAAAAAAAACATGTCAAACAATTAATCTCTTTTACTTAATCCTTTTCAGCTAAGAGAGTGGTGTTTTTTTTTTTAGGTTGGTTGCCTACTATAGTCAACTTGCTCTTTTTAGATATTAGATGTTTTCTTTTTCAAGTTTGAAGTTATACTGAATCTTCCTTAAGGAACATTTCATTAACCTTTGGATGCTTTTTCTTTGAAAGTTCAACCTACTATGAAGCATGACCAGCTTCAGTCATTGTCCTCAGAATATAAACTAAAGGTATAACCAAACATTTAACTAACAAAGAAATTAAAGTCTAAGTTAGTCAATAATAACATTACATCTTGAAGTGAAAATGTAAAAAGTTCGCCTAATAGTTGACCAATCGAGGCTTAAGGTAAAGTTTTGGCTAACCTAGCTATATGACTAGAAAGATAAGGAAATAAATGTGTAGTAGTCACTCTATGGGTCATTTATTTGATTTTTCTAATTTTGATTATTTGCTTAAGTTAAAAGGCATTAGGTAAAGGTACAAGTTTGGGTTAAAGTAAAGGCTTAATTAAAGCTAATTTGGAGCTAGGATCCTTTATGAAAGCATTAAAGAACATTTTTTAGAAGGCATTATTCTTGAGCTTCTTTTTTATTTTTTAAGGCCTCATTAGCTTCTTGAAAGGAATAATTTATGTATTTAAAATCATATTCAACTTTGTAATACTTTTCAAAGGCAACAATCTCATTATAATGTATACTACTATTTTCTTCAGAGCCTTTATTATTTGCATAAAAGAAATATGATTTAATTTTTAATTAATTGTAATCTTAAAAGATTTATTAATATGGCTAAGCCACTAATCCCTAAATGTGTAGGTGTAGGCATCACAAGGAAAGTAGTTATACAGTTGAGTTCATCAAAAGTAAATATTTTTCTCATTTTCAAAGTCTATCCTTAAAAATCTTTATTGATAGGTTCAAAGACATAACCTTTCATAAGACTAAATTGATGAGCCAAAGTGTTTGGTAAAAACTTATAAGCTAACTAAAATAGTCATATGGTAAGCCAATTAAAACTAACAAAGGATAGAGAAATTTTAACCAGATTTGGACACCATTAAGGTTAACTAGATTAAAGGCAATTTAAATTATTTGGCACCCCTAACATAAAAGAAGAAAAGAAGTAGCCTCTTAAAGGGATAGTTAGTTGAATAAATATAAAAAGGCAAAAAGAAGTAATCAAACAATTCCCTAGGAGACTTTGATTTATGTTCCCATTTAAGCTTTTTTCTAACTAGTTCAATATCTTTTACCATTAATTTAAGTAAAGACTTCTTAGGTAAATCAAAATCTTCCTAGAAAATCATTGTAACCTAAAGTTGGAAAACCAAAATGGACCTCCCAAATTTTAAAAGTTTTATTTTATTTTAAATATTTAGTAGTTCAATTAACATTTTTGAAAATATATGCCAACACTAAAGGCACTAAGGCTACTTATTGACCTTCATGAAGGAGTAACACGATGAAAAAAAAAAAGGAATCTAATATAAATGTTTACATAACTAGAATGTTAAAAATGCAATATGTTTGGCATCACTAATAGTCAAACCATCTATTCCTCTAAAAGTGTCAATAAAAGTACTATAAGCCAAATTTCTTGATATGGTTGGTACAAAAATTTCATGCAAGTTAGTTAAAGGAACTGGAAAAAGAGGTATAATTTCATTGATTAGACCAAGCCTAATAATAGTTGAAACTTCAAAAATAGAAGGACCTATCATACCATAGAGGGTGTGAAGAGAGTTAATTGAAGATAACTAACAAGAAATAACAATGTCTAACAAGGAAGGATTAGCTCTAATAGAAAACCTAGAGATCTAAATAGCTTCAAGAGTACTAAGAGATTTCTAGAGTTCACCCTTTTCTTACTACACATAATCAAGCTAAGAAACATAATTTACTACAGCACTAACTAAAGGATAAATCAAGGACCTAAAGGTTTTGTTATCTTTGTCAATATAAGGAAAAGTAGGAATTGAAGTCTTAGTGAATAAAGGACTAGAGCTTAAAAGAGGAGTAGAATTATCAAAAAAGGAAGATAGTTGTCCTAGATAGAATCATGGAGGTTCACCTTCATCTATAGTGAAATTAGAGGAATGAAAAAGTACTTAGAGCTTTAAGATCTTAGAGTTCTACAAATTTAGATTAGTGACTGTAACCAAAGCCGAGCAATATATTTGAAGAACTAGCCTATACAACTATGCTAAAAACTATGAGGGAAAAAGATACATAGTAATGAAGATGAGAGAAATTTGTAATTTTAAGGATGCAAAAGTGGCAAGTGAAGGCAATTCAAGCCTTTTAAAAAGTGTAATCCCTATAATCATTAATAACACTTTAAAAAGATAATGATGAGACTGGTTAAGTGCAGTGCATATACACCATAAAAAATTTTATAAGTTATAAAATCAAATGATAGCTAAAACCAAAAGATGTGATGATTAGATCAGTATAAGGAACACTCCTCCAAAAGCCACATATGTTGATTGAAAAGTTAGTAAGATACTTAGTAAGTGGAAAGGAAGGGTCAATTTAGTAGAATGATGTTGTCTAGATGAATGCCTTTCAAGATTCTTCTAAGGGTTTTGAGCACAATTATTAGTTGAAATTGTTGTAACAACCATATGTCCATTTGACCCATGTTGGTAACACATACACTTTTCTTAAATAAATTTGGCACATTACAGGAGTTGAAAAATGGAAACATGAGATATTTTAGTTCCTCGTTGACTACACGATCAAAGAAACTAAACTAGAAAGCCTTTATTAG
The DNA here is from genome assembly GCA_020226215.1 of Sindora glabra. Lineage (NCBI taxonomy): Eukaryota > Viridiplantae > Streptophyta > Magnoliopsida > Fabales > Fabaceae > Sindora > Sindora glabra. The sequence continues at coordinate 73,534,820 of CM035228.1, forward strand.
ACCTTAGTTGAAATTTTTCAACAAAAAAGGAGTAAATGGTTGAAGTTAAGTAGGAGTATTCAACCAAAAATCTCTTTAGGCTAAAAAAAGTGGCATTGTTCAAGGAGAAGGATAATTAGCTACAAAAGAATTCATCCTAGTAAGTCAAATATATGCAACTTTAGGAAGACCCAAGAAAAGGGGGTGGTCAAAGTAATAGATAGTGAACCATGAAAGTGGTTAAAGACGTATGTAAATATGTCATATTTATGCCTAACGACTCCTTCGAAAAATAAACAGCTACTCTCTAGACATATAGCTGTTTGATCATCATAGTATAAATATGACAAAGGCAATGATAGTAAGACCTTTTACCAATTTAATTATAGAAAGCATATACCTAACACACTCTTAAGTTTAACTTTTGTAGAACTTTGCTGTTAGTTTTTTAATTAATTTTATTGCAATTTCATGTAATTTTTCACCAATCCTTTGAATGTGACCAAGGACTGAGTTTTCAAAGTGCACTTTCTTTTAATTATATGTACTTGTCCATAAGGATTCTACAAAGATTATATTGTGGATTACATGTGAATTACCTTATTTATGGGCACCCTTTTGTATCTTTGTTACTTATTTGCATAATTAAGCACTTTTTATTCTTCTTGCTTACTATTTCTTTTGCATTATATTGAACATACTCGTAATTCCACCAATAAACCAAAAAGAATCTATTATCTAAGTTCAAACTACTATTCAAATTTTGATCAAAATAATGTTTCATAAATAATTTCTTTAAGTAGATGGAAGATTAATGATTATTGATTACATAATTTTTTTTAAAAAAATAAGAATATTATTAGTAATATTAACAATAAGGATTTTTCATAATAATATAAATATTTGAAGAAAGAATTATATTATAATATCAAAATTTTCTATCATAAATTTTGTGAATACCTACTTATAAAATCATTTATGAATTGACTCTAATAAATAATCTTTATAGCTCTATTGAAGGACAAATCTACTCTTGCAACTTTATGAGGGCAATTGCTCCTATAGAAAGAAAAATTATACATGCATGCACGTATCCACGTGCGCACACACACACACACACACACACACACACACACACACACACACACACACACACACACATATATATATATATATATATATATATATATATATATATATATATATATATATATATATATATTAATTGTAGTTATTGCCATCACATCTTATATGAGATTACGCTCATAATTTCATTTTTAAGTTAATTAAAAAGAAAATTTTTGCTTTAAATAAAAGTAAAAATATTTAAAATTTCACTTGTTACATATATTAAGGCTATATTTAGCGCATATAACTTATAAGTTAACTTATAATTGATAGTCAATTATATTAGAAATATTTAACAAAATTAATTATTGACCTAATTGAAAAATATAAAATGATATAAAAAGATATGTTAATATAATTAAATATATTAACTAAATTATATTATATTTATTCTAAGATCAAGTTATACTAATACACTTAATATATTTAAAAATAATAATTACCTAAAATTTAATAAATTATATTTTTACATTTTATATTTATTTAAGTACAAGTTATTTATTTATTTGCTATTCAAGACATGAATATAATTACTTAAAGTATACTTAATATATATTGTTAATCAATTTAAAAAAGCATGATCAATTTAGAAAAAAAAATTGACAACCTATAAACTATTAATTATAAGTTAGCCAACGCAATTAGAATTTATTTTTTTCAATAGGTTAATATGTTAAACATCTTTATAGGCTAACTTATGGACCTGTTTCATATAACAAATAAACTAACTTATAATTTATTGACATCTAAAAATATTTTGTATACTAATTTATTAAAAAAATAAGTTATGATTTAATAAAATACATTGAGTAATTCATAGCTTATAAGTTTATGAACTTTCAAATTTTTTTCAAATTTATATTTTTTCATTAATTTACAAGACATACCCTTAATAGATAATTATATTCTTATTTTAAACAAATAAAAATTAATTAATCAAGTCAATAAATATATATAATATTATAAATTTTATAAAATGATTAATAAATAAATATGTGATGTCAAAAATTATGATTAATTACATTTCAAAAAATTATATTCTTATCCTAAACCCTATGTAAATAAAAATAGCAAGTAAATAAATGTATGATATCATAAATTATAATTAATTTGATTGTTTCTAATTATATCCTTATTTTAAAATATAAAAATGTAAAATTATGCACATAAATAAATATATAATTTCATAAAATACAATAAATTATATCTTAAGTAATTATATTTTTTAAAAATAATAATTAAATAAAAATTATATAAGTAAATAAATATAGAAGTTCATAAAATATAATTAATTAAAATTTTGGTAATTATATTTTTATTTTGAACATCTTGATTATATTAATATAATTTGATCTTAAAAAATAAATTAATTTAATTTATATATCTATTTATATTAACATGTCTTTTTATATTATTTTATACTTTTAGTTAGTTCAATAATTAATTTTATAAAATATTTATATAATCAGATAACTTAACAACGAATAATTATTTTATCAGTTATTAACTAACTTATCAGTTATTTGTATGAAATAGAACCTATAGTTTATTGATTATAAATTAGCTTATTTTTAGTATTAAATACAACCCAATAATTATAAATTATATATCGAAATTTAAAATAATATTTTAATTTTTTAAAATATTTAATTCTTTCATAATAATTTAATATTTTATTTTTTTTCACATATATATTGCCCCACAAACAAAAATGCTTGGATTTGCCACTAACTATATCACTAATTTCAACGTTAATTAAATAATTTTTCATTTTGTGAAATTTCATGAGTATAAGATGGATTTTTTTAGAAAACAAAAGTTTTTATTATTGTACAAATTAAGTTTCAAGTGTATAAGTTTATTATCCTCAACAATTATTCTGCATCTTTATGTAGAGTTTGCTATAATAATTTTTGAAGATTCAACAAACTCTTTCATTTTAATTGTACGATCCAACTAGAAGTAGGTAATAAGAAAATATATAATCAAGCAAGAGATGATTAATAAGAATATATGAAAATGAGAGAACAAGGACAGTAATACAAAGAAAGAAAGAAAGAAAGTTCTTTTTAGAAATGATCAAAATGTTTTGAAGTTATGAGTTTTTATAAGAGGAAAATATAGTGATTACAAAGTTGCCATTATAAAATAACAATTGAAAATTAGCCCTTTAAAAAAATAGCTATTGGAAAGTACTTGTTAGAAATTAGACATTGGAAAATGACCATAAAAAAATAGCAATTGAAAATTCTTAAATAAATAAAATTTCATAATAAAATAAAATAATATTATATTCTTAAACATAATTTAAATTTGAAATCAATTTATAAAATTGAATTTGGGCCAAGTTTCATGAGAGACTCTAGTGCAAAACGGCATATCCAACTTTTATATTTAGTTTAGCTTAACTCATTTCGCAAATCCAATACATATTTACTTGTTTATTATCTCATAGATGAGATCTTATATATAAACTCTTTTGTAAAGCTTGATTCAAATGAAGTAGGACTTCATATTATATTAAAACTTTTGAAATACTCTTTATTTATACAATAGTCAAAGGGTGGCAATTTGTGTTCAAATATTGGGTTTGTGTCACATCAAAAACTAATAATAATTCGAATAAACTTAACTCAAACCTGGCCTAAATAATAATTATGTTATGTTAGGTCAACCTGTTTAATAAATGTGTCAAAGTAGATTAACCTATCTAACTCATTTAAAAATTTCAATTAGCAAAATTTATATTATAAAATAATTTATTAAATTTAATTACTTATCATTTTTCATAAAAATATATATTTAATCATTAATAAAAATATTTTTTTAAACGGCACAAAAAAATCAACACTTATGCCATAGTTAAAATTGTGGCACAAGATTAAAATTTTTGTAATTGTGCAATCTAGCCACAAAAATACCAGTAAAATGGTTGTATAACACAAGTAAGCATGGCAAAGAAATTGCCACGAGAAAAAAGATCTTGTAATATAAGTAATTTTTTTTACCATGAGTTCACTTTTAACTAATAGATTCTTCTAATCATGAATATAAATATAACAAGAAAGGTACATTCGTGACTAGTAACTCATATTGCCACAAATAAAATCGTGAAAAAAAACATAAAATAAAATAAGTATAAAAACTAATATAATTAGTTAAATTAATTTTTATATATCCAAATTAAATTGATTATCTAACCAATTTAATCAAGTTTATTCTATCATTTTATTTACACATCTACTGAAATCTATTAATACTTTTAACCTAATCACGTTAGAATAAATCATTGAAATTTTATCGATTTAGAAATTGCAAATTGCATTTACAAGAAATCAAACATGAATGTTCAAGTTAAGGAATGCTATGCCTTACCATTGTGTTAATTTACTTTCTTAATATTATAATATGATATGATTTATATAAAGTTTTAATTAACCGATTAACTTTAAAAATAAAACTACACTCATATGATACTAATTATATAATAATAAAATATTACATAAATATATATAAAATAAAAATACAATAATACTAAAATATTTTATAATTTTATTTTAAAAATTATTTTTTATAAATTAAATTCTCATTTATTTTATTACTAATTCTACTTATATCAAATTTATCCTTTACAAATATCTTATACCAATTTTATCTCTCATAAATAATTAATTAGTTTATTTTATTATTTTATTAATATTTTTCATTAATTATTATTAATTGAGTTATTACAAAATTAAATAAAATTTTTACATCTTTCAGGTAATTTTTTATTATTTTTTGAAATTTCTTCAATAAAGATTGAATTATATGAAATAAATATCTATACAAATCATAACTTTGAACTATGTGTATATTTAAATTTTAATTATTAAAAATTATTTACTTTTAATTTTTTATTTATAATATATATTTTTATCATTCACAAACATAAGTTAAATCATTCAAACTTTTATAATTTTTTAGGATAATTTCATCTGTCATGTGTTATTTATATTTAATTTTTATTCTTCCATTCATCAAATCATTAACCTATCAATAATATTGTAAATGAATAGACCAAATTAATTAAATTATTATTTAAAAGGAAAGAAATTAATACAAAATATCTGTAAGAAATAAATTGATACAACTAAAATTAATAAGAGATGAAAATAAAAATTTATACTATTATATATATATATATATATATATATATATATATATATATATATCACTCTCCTAAATATAATTTACTTAAAATTTTATAATATAATAATTTAATTATTATTAATTATACATAATTTTACATAGTTATTATTTTTAATTTTTAATTAAATTTTTATTTATATGACAGTGATGAATATAAAATTTATTATTACATATTTCTATAATAAAACTTATCTCACAAATTATAATATTTATATATGATATAATGATTTTAATATTTTCATAATATATAAATCTTCTTTATTAACATATTTTTTAAGAATAATATGATGTAATAAAAAATAAATTTTTTATAATATTTTATATCTTGAATGATTTTTTTATTTAACTAATATTTTAAAAATTGGACTGAATAATGGATTAAAAAATATTTGTATATGTATGTATTATATAAATGTATATGTTAATCCTATTAATTTTTAATTTTATTATGTATAGAATTTAAATTTATTGAATAATTATATAATACAATCTTTAATATATTATAATATTTATTTTTTAATTTATATTAATTTTATTATATAAATTTAATTGATGAAAAGTTAAATAATTATTTATTATTTATTAAAAATTATTACAATCTAATAAATATAAAATTTGGTACACATGTAAAGAAAAAATACTTAGAGCTTTATAATTGAACTCTTTCTTACATATCTTAAGATTTGGAGTTAAACTCCTATTTCAATTATTTTAATAAAAGTACATAACTATAAAATTTATGAGTAGTTCTATATTTTTACATATATTTTATGAATCAACTAATTGAAAGTATTATGTTTTACATCTTTTTTATTTTGATTGATTGGAGTTAATCATTTGATCAATTGATGAATTAATTATTTGATAAATACTTATAATATATAAATATTTATATTTTTTTATTGTCTACTATATTGTAGTATTTCACACTTATTACAAATAATATTTTTTATATGTATAGTCACTAAAATGATGTATTTGATTATGATTTTATTCATAAAATTAATTTGTGGCATAAGTTATACTTTGTTATAAATAAATTTTTCTAACTTATAAGATAAAATAAGTGATACTTTATCGCAAAAAATGCATACTTGTAATTTAATTTATGGCATAAGTAATACTTTACCATAGGAAATATATTCTCATAACTTAAGTTTATGGCACAAATAATATTTTGAAACGAGTAAAGTTTTCTATAGCACAAGTAATACTTTACCACGAGGAATATATTCCTGTAACTTAATTTATGGTACAAGTGATATTTTTCCATGAATAAAATTTTCCATAACATAACCATAACATAAGTGATATTTTGCTACGAAAATTATATTCCTGTAACTTAGTTCATGGCACAAGTAATATTTTGTCACAAGTAAAGTTTTTTTGTAGCATAAATTTTTTAGTTTTTTGGATATTTGTTTGAATTTTTTTGTTCTTGTGGAAAAAGGTAAAATTGCCACAATTTTTTAATTTTTGTGGCATAATTCATGGCACAAGTGTTAATTTGTTATAGTAAAAATTTTTATTACCATATATTAAAGTATGTATTTTATATTTTTATATATATAATTATTTATAATTTAATTATTAATTATTTCTCAAATAATATTTTTAAAATTGTAATATAAATTCTTAAACAAGTTAGTATGTCAATTTATTTACAACTCTAAATTGATCCATTTTTTATTTGTATTAAACAAGTTAACCTATTTATGTCTTAAACTTATGTAAAAACTTCATGTTCGTGTCGAGTTATTATACCATGTTAAAAATTATCACCTTACAACAATCCCCCATATATTTAAAAAAGCTTTAAAAGAAAAGAAAGATTTTAAAAAGAATTTGTTAAGTTCTTACATAAGTGTTAATCATCTATTTGGTGTCTTTTGGGATATAAACCAAATCTAGAAAGAGTGAGACATAACCTATAGAGTTATTACTGAAGCATATAGCTTTTATGAACCATCGATCTTTTGTTATAAGTTAGCGACCTCACTAATCAATTTACACTTGTAAAATATTTTCTTATGCAACAGAGTTTTGCATTAATAAGCCAAACATGCACTTGGTAGTTCATGATTGCTTTGGAAACCTTGTTGGGATCTCATAAAATGGCCCTATCCCATACTTATATAGGTGATTTCATCAAGTATACATTGCAATTAACACCATGCATAAGGGCTATGGAATTTGTAGGAACTCAGCTCATTCTTACTTATAGTTTGCAATTTGAAGTGCAAATCATATGCTCCATACAAGGCACTTACAAATGAAATTTAGTGCTTTTAAAACTAACATTAACTTGTTATTACTCATATGAACCTACTTCATTCAAGATCATTAATCAAATAGGTTAGGTTACCATTAATGTTAATTTAATATGTCTTATTACCCCTTAATGTTTATTTATTTCCTTCTTAAGAAGGTTGCTTTCTTAAAAAGGTCTCATTAAATGATTTAGCTAATTCAACATAATTAATGAAAATTCAATTCAATTTTCAATGGTTACCTCAAAGTATCATTTTTTAGTCAAATATTTTAAGTTTTAGCATTGAAAATTTAATTCTTTACAATGGTTATTATTACTTGGACAACTATAATACATATATACCAAGGTCATTAATTTCATACCCAATACATATATGTTAAAAGGTTTAATAACCACCCCACCTCATTTTTAACCATTTCTAAAATCATAAATTTGACTTTATAGCAGAATTAATAATGAAGATTTCCTTGGGCAACTTTATGCTAGAATTAATAGTGAATATTTCCTTGGATAATTTTCTAAGTATCCATCACTAAAGATATGCACAAAATTGTTAATGGATTTTTTTCATTTGAATTAAAGATTCAATTATCATCTGTGTATTTTTTATACAATGAAAAATCCACTAAAAGATATCATTATTCTTGATACCTCCTCACAAAGTTTTATTAATATGAGTTAATCTATCTAATAATTATATTTTATGCATTAGACTTCTCAATAATCTAAGCACAAATAAACTAATTAATAAAAATACATTTTATATTAATAAATGGATAATGCACATAAATATTACCTGATGATGCCAAACTTTAATAGAAAATGCATACTCTTATGATAACATTATATCATTCTTACATCCCTTATATCTTCATAACAATGTTTGGAAATTAAGGAAATCTAGAATGTACTATAAAATAGTACAAAGTAAAGCCATATAAAGTGTTACATCTATAAAATATAAAATATTTTGCATGAAGAATATTAAATTATTATAATAAAATATAAGATAAAAATTTTATGTAAATTAATTAAGAAAGGAATATTGTGAAATATTAAAGGTTAAATATGATTAGATGTAAGTATGGGAGTATAGGGAAAGACTTAGCATCCTTTTTCCAAATTTTCCCATAGCCATATTTCCTTTTGTTTCCTTATAATTAGCCCATATTCCTATTTCCTCCACTAAAAAACATATCTTTTCCTCCTCACCATCATTTTCTTCTTCTTTTCATCCTCCACTCCTTAACCAAGCAAAAGGCATTAATCTTCATTAATCTCATCTACTATTCAATTTAATCAACGTAAGGCCCCAAACCTCAATTCTTGAAATATTTTTCCTCTATTTTTCTTTAGGATTAAAGTGATTTAAGGTCTTACTTCAAAGAAAGAATTTTGAAGCCCTAATTACTAACTTTTAGTTTTTTAAGGACCAAGATAAAGCAAACTAAAATTTCTCTCATTCAATATTTCCTCTATATAAAGTGAGTAAACATTCTAACTAAATCTTGAATGATTTAAAAATAATTAATGTTGGCTTTCTTTTATTCTCTTAAATCTTGAAAGAATATTTTTATTGAACTTATTGGTTTAATTTCTTATTGGATCTAGCTTTTATAATGTTATCATGGATGAATATGGTGAAATATTTAAGTAATTTAGCCTTAAAGATGAGTTACAAGTAATTTTTTCATAAATGAATAGTACTTTATCAAAGAATTTTACAAAAACTATGGGATAATCATTTATGTCCCTAAAATTAGCTTTCTAAATAGATATAATTGATTACACATTCAATTATACCTTAATAAAATTTACTTTTTTGAGTCCTATAATTGATTATGCATGAGAGTCCTACTTTCTGGAAAGGCATAATTCATTGTGTGCTAGAAAGGCCTACCCTCTAAACTTATATTATCAATTATGCCCCTATAAAGTCGCTTTCTAGAATTGTTCAATTAATTACATAATCAATTACAATATATAGGGTGTCAAAGTGTGTAGTTTGTTCCATAATGATAATTGAGGCTATTATGCATTAAATGATGTTAAGTAAATGATGTAAAGACATGCAAAAGGCATGATGATATTAAGATATACAACTGGTCTTATGACTTGATTTATTTTACAATGATTCATTTGAATTATATTATTGAATATAAGAATTAAGATAAGGGCAAATTGATTATACTTGTAATTTGAAAGCTAGATCTAGTATATGCTAAGGGATAAGGATATGTTATGCCCTAAATATTTTAAAATTTTATTTTAATTATTTATTTGACAAATTCATACACTTATTAATAATTAGGAAAATACTGTGAATAGGTTTCAGGTAAGTAAATAATTATAGAAAATGAAACTTTATTTTGAAATTAGGATGTGAAATTACAATTGAGTAAAGGTATATGAAGGAGATTTAAGATTTCATTTTCCTAAATTACCTTTAAGAGACCCCAATATTATAAAAATGCCCTTATGGACAATAAAAATCCTAAATTATCTTTTTCTCCCTAATTCTTGCAAACAATCGAACCTCCCTCTTCTTACACTTCTCTTTATCTTCAATCTTCATCTTTAACATGTTTTTAGCTAGCAATCCTTAAAAAACACAAGGGAAATTTACAACACTTCTTACATTTAAGTTAATTCCTTTATTTTTAAAACTAAGAACTTATTAATTCCTCTAATTATAGATTAGGCAAAGAAAAGTGACAAGAATAACATTTTGATTCTTAGGTTGAATTGCACAAGTTGAATGCCCATCCAGCTTTCCATCACCTCCATATAAGATTCAGTAAATACATGATCTATTTAATTTGTTAATTTACAAAGATTCACTTTGGAAATCCAATTATAAATGGTTTTTATAAGAATTTGATAAGTTGAACTTAAATTCTTATTGGTAGAATAGATTAGATATTATTAAAGTTAGGAAATGATGATAAGTGAAAATTTAGAGAATCAAGAAGTTAAGATAAGTGGCAATTATCCCTTGTTCCTTTGAGTTTTCTCATGAAAGATAAAGAATATTATAATATATGCTATTACATGGGTTAAGTTAATTTATGATGCTATATGATTCAGTTTTGACATTATATAAATATTAATATAATGATATGATGTTGGTATTTTAGTACCAAGATTGCTTGGACAGAATCCACTTGGCTTCCATAAGAGATGATAATAAGGTTTTTGTTGAATTTGGAAATAAAACCTTCAAGGGAGGACAATAGTATATTTTCTATTACTCTTTAGACTCAAGGATTAGAAATTACTAAAATTTTAATTGCTGGTATTTTAATGTTATAAGCAGTGGGTAGATATGGAAAGAATTGGGAAGTTTTGAAAAACTTTAGAGATATGAAAAGCGAAATTTTATAGACTTTAGTTACAAAAGTTCAAAATAGAACTCTGAGTTCTGTGTTTTGAAATTTGGTGTTGTTTATATAATAATTTGATTGAGAAAAATTAAAGCAATTAATGTTCTTTGATTATTAATATGTTAGTAGGCTATTATAAAAATTTGGTGGCAATTGAAATTGATTTGAACACTAAAAGGACTCTTTTTTTTCAACAACTTCAAACTACTTAGATTTGGTAACTCTATGTTTTTTGTTCTATATGAATAGTACCAACATGATGTTCTTATGAAATAATTGAAGTTTTCCATCATTTAACATGTTGATGATGTTATATAAAAATTTAGTGATGACTAAAATGATTTAAATATTGAAAAGAAACTTTTATTGCAACTCTTCATATGCTATCCTATTTTGAAATTCATGATTTTGGTACTGTGTTAACAATAACCAGGAATAAGAAAATTGTAAGAAAATTGATGTTTGATGATTTTTAATATATTAAAAGCATTAGATAAAATTTTGGTAAAAAATTGAATTGATTTAAAAGTGTAAAAGGCACCAAACCATAAGAGTATTTATGCTACCCAATAAGTTAAATGTTTGATACTTCTCATTAAGAAATGTTACAAGTAATTAAAATTTATGATACATTTGATGATGTTTGAGCTATGACTGATAGCCATTCAAAAGAGTTAAGTGTTGTTATTATCTTAAATGGAATAGTTGTATATCAACCTTGGACATGGTGATATGTGATGATGAAATTAAATACACGAGAATGGCAAACTATGCTAACAAAACTCTTATGGTATAGTTAGTATTTTAATCATATCCAATAAAATAAGTAATTGATGCATATAGCTGGCATTTTATCATTACTTTTCCTAGATATGATATGTAAAGGGAAATATACATCCTTCGTAAAGAAGCAGAGGTGTGGTAAGAGTTAGAGGGATAAGGTAGTGGCCTTATGCCTAGAGTGATGGGAGATAAGGTTGAACTAAAAATATAAGATAGAACTTATGTACTAACTATAGCTATTCTTTTTAACAAACTTTAAGAGTGACAAATTGGCCATTTTGTTACCAAATATTATAAGCTTCAATCATTTATTATACATTATTATATATATATTAGATCTTTTATGGTGAAAAATCCCTAGAAAAAGGAAAATAGTAGTCATTCACAAAATATTTTAATACTTACAATCTTTCTATTGAATTTTACTTGTAGATTCTAAACTTAGATCCCATAAAGATGACTAACACCTATGTGAGAACTTTCCTCTCACTTTGGGGGAAACCTTCCATATAATATTTTATGGTGTCCTAGTTAGGAATTTTATCTTCTGATAGTATTTATGTACAAAGTTACATTTTCAAAAATTTTATACTTGGTATAAATATCTTTAATATATGTAAATTATGTTTTGAACTTCCTTATGGACATGTAAGCAATGCTATATTCTATAAATGCTTATTCATATTCTTAGTAGAGTTAAGAAAGTAAATGAGTTAGAAATGTCTTAAAGGCTTGTGAGGATAGCTGGTTAGTATATTAATACTAGTCAGGTATTTTTATAATAGTCATGATATTTGAGAATTAGGTCATAATAGAGTTGGTATTTATTTTTATTGAAATGCTAAAAAGAAAATTTTGGAATTTGGTTGGAGATTTGCAAGAATTTTGGAAAATTTCCAAGTTATATTCAAGTATGGTACTCAAATACCACTATAGAATAAGCATTATTCGAGTACTATGCTCAAATGCCTCGTAGAAGCTTTACTTTTGAATAGGAATATTTGGGTGTAGTAATCAATTATGGCCATCTTGGAAGTGTAATCAACTACCATAGTCAAGTATTATGAAAAGATTTGCCTTCTACCACTAGATATTTGACTATAATAGTCAAATATGAGCTTCAAGAAGCCTTCTTTTGACTATTATAATCAAGTATTCTAATGATTTATTTATTTAGTAAAACACTTATGAAGGAATTATATGATATTTAGCATGACATGTAACTGTGCAATATGTTTTTAGTTATTATAAATGAACTCATTTCTTATTAAGATGTTGAATTCTAAATAGTAATGTGTCTATATATATAGTTATACATTGATATTGTTTAGTATTGTCATATATGATAATGTGTTATTACATTATTTTAAATTTTGATTATTTTAGAAAATGTACCTAAAATGGAATTGTGTGTAATGTGATGAAAAATCCCTATTAAGGGACATATTACTAGTTGAAATTATAAAATGAAGGAATTGTTATTCTAAAGGGACAATGTGAGTTTATTGCTTTTAGTTATTATGAAAATAAAGGGATTTTATTGTACCTAAAAGGATAAGGTTAGGAAAATGAAAGGATTGTTATTGTAAAAAGAGACACAAAGTGGATTAAATGTGTGTTATCTTTTATTTTCATATCAATTATCATATATCTTCTTAAGTAAGTTATGTTGCTTTGTGACATTAAGAGATAACATGTAAGAATAATTGAAGATTGCTATATTTCTAAATTTGACTAATTTTAAATGTTTATGTGTGATTATTTACTTTGAATTAAGTAGATTATCCACTTACTAAGACAAAGCCTCATTGTTTTTATTTTAATGTTTTATAGATACTCAAGTCAAAGTGCTCTATCCACCACCAAATGTTCAAAAGTAGTGTTCTTCATGATAATGTGTACAAGAAACCATAATAGTAAACACATGGGATTAAAGATAATTTTAGGATTTATAAATAGTTTCAATGTACTATCTTATATATATATATATATATATATATATATATATATATATATATATATATATATATATATATATATATATAATATAATTTTAAAAAACTAATGAAATTATTTTGAAAATGTTCATATAGTAAGTTTGTGTTAAGATCACTTTCTCATAATACTAACGTTAATTTCCATTTTAGGCTTATGGCAATTAAGAAACTGGTTTCATGTCAATCATGGCTTGGCAAGCCGTGACATGATGACTTAAAGATAAGATGTTTACTTATTAAGCCCCTACTTACCCTTTCTTATTTAATATTGCAAATTCTTATACTAAGGTGACTCTACCACCATTATAACAAGGATAGGTCCTTCAAGTTTCCCTTGTCATTGTTATAAGCAACAATAAGATAGTTTGTTTGTAGATAAGTACATCTCTTGGGCTTTTTTTATAAAAGTTAATAGTTGGATAAAGATACTTTTGTTTATAAAAACTAGTTAAATTAGCTTATCCTTGAAATTATTAAGGATCATAAGTAAGCCTCACTTCTTTTATATTATAGAAATTGAAACAATAATTATTTTTTTTAATTTCTAATATCAATCTTTTTTTTGCTTAAAAAGTGAACTTCATTACATAACTTATAAACTATCTACAAGTCATTGTTACAAGCATTCTTAAAAGGAGGAATTTCATGAATAGAATCTACCTCACTCTTTATAACCTTGTGCACCCATTTAGCCCCTTCATGAGCTATAGAGTTAGCATTCATACTAATCTAAACTAACGTAATAGATATCATGGACATTTAGTATTGTATCTATAACTAAATGACAATTACTCTTTATAATGATTATAGTAAATAGCATATCTTGATCAACTTAGCAGACTTTGAAGATTAATTATGCCTCTGCCTCCTCTAGGCAATTAAAGGTCAATTTTTCAAACTAGAATCCTTCCACTTGAGCTAGTTTATCCCTCCTCAATATTGCAATCACTACAATGTCATTTTTCCAAGAGGCACATATATTGAGCTTAAGGCATTCCATAGGTATCCATGTTGATGGAACTTGTATTAGTATAGAAGATATATGAGTCTTTCTGCTTAACTCCACTTACAAATCATTTTTTGCCAAAATTGCTGAAGCTTCAGAATTTAATAGTTTTCCATTAAACACTAAATCATTAAATGCTTCCCACACTTAATGGGTAACTAAAGCTGCTCCAACAACCACTTTGATATCAACTTCCAATGGTGCGAAGAAAAGAATGAGCCTATCATCCGTCTATAAAACAGAATCTAGAAAAATTAAACAATCTAGGAAAAGAATATTATGAATATGGATACCAAGAATCTAAAATTATAATAGTTAAGTAATTCACATGTGGTCATCATATGTAGTTCATCCTCCTGCTCAAGTTGGCACAAAAGGCAATTAACATCTTATAAGTTTGCAAAACATTGGATATTGAACCTAATGGGGACTACACCTTTCATGAATCTCTAGTAAGTGACTTGTAGTCTATAATGGATTTCCAAACTCCATAGTTTATGCTATCATTATACATCTTGTTCAAAATAGTGTCTTTAATTACAAGTATGATAAATTAAACTAGCTGTGAATTCTCCCGAGGTTTCCAAAATCCATTTTAATTCATCTTCACCTGAAATTGGAACCTTAAGTTGAATTATGTAATCAATGTACTCCTTAATAAATATACTGCATAACATTTTGATATTCCAAATTTTTGTTCGTAGCAACTAGATTAGAAATGGTTAAATTTATAAGCACTATGCCATTCTCTTTGATAGTAAGTCTAAGGTAATGATAATGTAAGAGCCATGGTACTTGATCCACTATCTTCAAGAACCCACTTCTTATAATATAACAAGCTCTATGAATTAATGTTGTGATGCCTTCCAAAATGGATATCACTGCCCAAGATTTATCCTTAAAACTCAGCTAATATGCATTATGGTTCGTTAAATAAGGTCCCACTTCTACATTTAAAGGTAGGCTAATAAGACATGTTAACATGTTAGTCTTTACATTTCGCTAGATTGTTTTATGCGTAGATGAGTTAAACACTAGGGATGCGACACATGTTACCAACAGATCCTGCAAAGCAAGGTGTTTATCAACATTTGAATTAAACAAGGTAACATCTAAGTTAAAAAAAATATGATAACAGATCCACTATTGAAAGGTATTTATGTTTAAAATTAGAAACCCACATCTTATCTTTTTGATTTATTATCTGCCATGGCAATTTTGATTAAAGTGATAAATTAATTTCTTTAAATTTTTTGAAACCCATACCTTCTTGTTTCCTTGGTACACAAAGGGTGTCCAAGGCCAAAGGTGTTAAATAATAAATTTTATTTTCTCTAAAATTCCACTAGAATTTTCAGAAAAAAGCTTCTAATGATAAACATATGTCTTTAGGACCTTCATAGTATATATAGGCAATGTTTGAATCATTAATCTGATTAGTATAGCTTTTCCAACCTATGATAGAGTGCATTGTTTCTGCCTTACCAATTGTTGTTGCACTTATTCGAATCAGATAACGAAAATCTTTTGTTTTATGTTTAGTAAGAAACATGAGTATACCTAGTTATTTATCCTTTGCATCTATTCGTGCTAATTGTAAAAATTCTTGAATGGTTAAATGTTCTCTTCTCTATATGTTTAGGGAGAAAAATATACCTGATTTATTGAAATTAACTTTTTGACGAGACCACTTTTAATACTGAGAAATACATTACTTTAATCCCTTTGTCTCCTTCAAATTCACCTTTAAGAATATTATAGCATCATTTATAAACATTAGGTGTGAAACTAGCTAACTACTCCTAACTATCTTTATACCATGTATAATATTGTCTTGTTTAGCATTACCTAATAATCTTATGAATACTTCTGAAATAATAATGAATAAGTAAAGAGCTAACGGATCACCTTGGCGAATACCTCTAGTAGGTGAAATACTTCCAAAGGTGTTTCCATTTAGTAATATTTAAGAAACATTGAAGGATCCAATGGATCTGCTAGTCATGAAAGCTGAATAATTGGACAAGTTTCCTTATAAACCTCCATTCCACTTTATTGTAAGCCTTTTGTATATCTAGTTTCACACCCATTAATCCTTTTCTACCTTTCTTCTTCTTAATAGTATGGATAATTTCTTGAGCCATTAATCTATTCTCTAAAATCCATCTCCCCAAAACAAGTGTGGATTGAGTTAGAGAAGTTATCTTTGTCAAGGAGTGTCTCATTCTATTGGCTATGATCTTAGAAATTACTTTGTGAAGGAAATTACACAAGCTAATAGGACAATAATCATTAAATGTTTTGGCATGATTAGTTTTTGGAATGATTAATATGAAAGATTTATTAATTTCTTTAAGTAAATAACTATAACAAAAAAATATTTACACCACCTCTATAGTTGCTAGTCGAACTATCTCCCAATTTTCCTTATAGAATAATCCCAGCATCCCATCTGGTCTTGGGGCCTTCATAGAATCCATCTTCTTTATAGCCAACCAAATTTCTTCAGCTCTTAGAATAGGGCACATAGCCTCATTTTCTTCATTAGTTATCACTGGTTAAATTAACTCTGATAATCCTTGTGTAATCTCAAGTTCTAATGACTGAAATAGTTCTTTGAAATTAGTAACGAAATAATTCCTAATGTCTTCTCTTTGGATGAATCATTCATTATTGTCCATTCTAATTCGCACTATATTGTTGTGTTTCCTTCAAATTATTATAGAAATATGATAAAAGCAAGAATTTGTATCATTATCCTTTAAGTAAAGTTCCTTAGATTTTTGTCAGCCAAACGCTTTCCTATTGCTTAATCTACTCATCAATTTGCCATTGAACATATTTTAGAGCTTGTGAATTTCCCAATGAAGGACTCGTATTCTTAGTCCCCCAACTCCATATACAAAGCTACTAATCAAGGTTAGCAATATCCAAATACTTCATGGTTCCATTTTTGGAGTCTCTCCTTAACAATTTTGAGTTTTTTTATCATTTTATATTGGGTGGATCTTTAGATATCGGTATTCCAAGCTTCATGTATGACCTCCTTACAAATGTTATTTCTTAATCAAGTTGCAAAAAATCTAAATGGATAAGGCAAATTGTCATTATCTCCTAATATATTTAGCAATATTAGGTTATGATTGAATTGTCCACTTTTTAGAATTGTAATTGTGCCATGAGGATACTAAATTCACCATAATGGACAACAGATACATCTATCCAACACTTCTCTGATATGAGCCTCCTTACTCTTCTATTAAACCAAATAAAATTATGACTCTGACTGGGAATATCTATGCCACCAATGGATTGTACAAAATAAGAAAAAGTAGTATAAATGATATGACATCTAATTTCCTGTCTCCACATAAAAGCCAAACCTCTTCTACCTTGGGACGACACTGCTTCCGCATAATTGAATCCAATCTTGGTTGCTATCCTTTGTACCATGACCTTATTCATTTTTGTCTCACATAGAAATATGCTATAAGGCTGTGTTCTCCTATTAAAGGCTTCGAGAGAACTTATTGTCGAGGCATTATTAATTCCTAACAGTTCCAACTTAAGAGTTTCATGGCTCCGATGAAGGTTTGATAAGGCCCACCTTCTTGACCATTATTGGAACGTTCTCTACATTACTGAGGTCTTCGCGCTGTCCCTGTAACACCATGAGCCCTCTAGCTTGATTTCTAAGTCGAGTCACGCCGAATCTATCCTTATGTCTAATCTTGATGTCATTAGTTGTATGTGTGTTGCTTATAGTGAACTGTTCCGCGGTAGAGTCTTCTCCTGCTGCATCACTGTTTTCTTTGGATTGCTTTCCTCCGTAATAACTATGTCAACATTAGCTTTGCGTTTTTTCTAGCCTTGCCAATCAGGAGAGATCATATTACTTTCACAGATAGTAGTGGAGTTTGCTTCATCTCGATTCTAGTCCGATCTCTCATCACTTTGCTATCTCGCCATAGTCTTAGTTAGTGTAGACCCATCCTCCAACTCAGTGTCTTATAGACCAGAAGCCATTTCCTGGTTTGAAACATTAAGTCTCTCCGCACCTAGGTTGGCCCTCTCAGACGTACATGGTTCTTTGGTTGTGTTCAGTTGTCTGTATTGCGTGGATAACTATTTCATTAACCATGGCCTTCCCTATTTCATATCTGTTGTCGGAGCCCCTATTTTCCATACTGAAACTCCACCCCATAGGAACCGGTGTGTTTACTATCAACCAAGGTCCCCATCGCTTATGGCGATCCATCTCCAAAAAGGTGGTTCTTGGTTGTGAGCATACTGTTCATGGTCGATCAACCCACACCCAAAGCAAAAACGATGAAGACGTTCATAACGTAAAATCACCCACTTTCTATCTTTATCTTTTCTCGGTAGCCAGAACCCCGTTTATAATGCCTTCTTTAGAGGCCATGTTCTTCAAAACCGTAGATATGGCTGCTGCAAACTGCCTTCTTGAAACATATTATCAAATTCCAGTGTTTTACCTAATTTAGCTGCAATTCTACAGGCACTATCCTTAGACATAAATTAAAGTGGGAAACTATGGGCTTGAATCCAAACATCCAAATGAGTGAACTACACTTCATTTATGGTTGAGCTAGGATACCAGTGCTGCAAGACTACAATTCTCCCAAGAATGTTCCAAGGTCCTTCTCTGAGTACACGTTTCATTTATTCCCCATCGTTAATAGTAACCACAAATCTGTTGACTCATAAATGCATGAATTTCATCTCATCACAAAAATTCCAGGCTTGCTATAACATCTGTTTAACCATGTTCCTATTATGTATTTTGGTTCCTAAAATCCATGCTACCAATGAAAAACACTGGTTTTCCTACGTCTGGGTCTGTGGTTCCAACCGAATTTCATCATCCTCATCAAAATCTGTTGTCTTTGGCCCCCTGTAGGGCGCTGCCATCTCCCACCTTTGCAACGATGCCTTCATTATACGACAGCCACCTACTCTTTGCTATTAATTGCTTCCTACTCTTAAACTAAAATCTCTCTTCACTTGCAAAGAAAAACTGCTCTCACGTTAGAGAGAAAAAACCCATTCATCTTAAGGTGGCTTTTTTGCCATAGCCTCCTTAGAGTCTTCTCTAGTGTCAATCTTAATGCTAGCCATCTAGGCTGTATTTTATTTGCTCATTTATTGGGCATGACTAGGTTAGACTAGCGGAACACAATAGAATGAGTTCCACACTGGTCTGGGCTGAGGTAGGGTTGTGACATAAAGTGTACACAAGAGTTCTCAAAAAATTTTCATATAAAATTATTCTTTTCTTAATTATAAGATTTTTAGCAGTCAAATATTGTCTCTAAAAAATTGTTTCATGTTACATATTATGAAAGTCACTTGGCCAAATGATCTTATAAATAGATTTTTAGAATCTTACAACTTTACTTGGAAAACTCACAAGCCTTACGCATCTTATAAGAATTTCACAAACTCTTATGTCATAATAGAAATTTATTTCATATGAGGCCGTTCAAAATGCAGCATTTTCACACAAAAAATTACTTATTTGTGAATACAAAATATTCACAATTGAAGCACTTTCCATAAAGTTTCACCATAATATTTATTTATTAGTAGATGCAACATGTTTTCACAAACCATTTTTTCTCACAAATATTTGTGTTAAAAATACTATATGAGCTTAATCATAAATGATCCACAAATTACAAATTGAATTTTTCTTCTTCCCATAAATATACCTAAAAACATTTCACAATATATACCATAATTTAATAAAATATATAAATTGGACTTTTACTCAAAAAACTTTCTTTTCTCTTATCATTATTACGAACAATTATAATTAAATGTGGATATCTATAATTTATGTGCATATTTTATCCTCCTTTTATGGTCAATTATTATTTTCCCATTATGGTCAATTATGAAATTCAATTTTCTTTATAAATCATTAGTATGAAATTATAACCAATAACCAATCTGTTCTATAAATATGGGATTGTAAAAATCATTTTATGTACAATTAAATCAAATTATTCTACTCCTCTTATAATTCTTCTATATATATTTTATTTTTTTAGTATTGAGTTAAGCATTTTTATAACATGTTATTAGCATATACTCCCTCCATTCCTTTTTATGTATTGCATTTTAAAGAAAAATTTTATTCTTTTTTATCTATTACTTTAAAATTTTAATGAAGTATTAAATATTCTTTTTTCAAATCTATCTTTCTCTTTCATTGATAAATATTTTATTATTCTACACTATTAGTCAACTTACATTTATTTCTTAATATTTTTCTCTCTATTTTCAACTATCTTAAATTTTGTGCATAAAGGGTAATATTGTAAAGTTCATTAAAAATAAATAAATTTAACTATTTTTTCAATATGTGTGAAATCGATTAATGGCAACAAATAAATAAGAACGAAGGGAGTAACAAATTTCTAAATGTAAGTTATTTCATTTAATTTCATTACTTCATATTTTCCTATTTACAAAATACAATACATAACTTATCTATATTTGAATAAAAAAATCAATGCATGAGTGACAAGGAAATCATAAAGACTCTAATTAATTTTCAATGAAAGTTTTGCCACCTAAAAGTGTGCAACCTATTGTTGTTTTTAATATTTTTGCCTTATTTTTTTCTTGCTTTTCTAGGTTTTGTATGTTATTATTCTAAAAGTAAAATAGAGATGAAATATTACATCTAAACCTCTAGAAATCTAAAGTTTAGGCATTTCTTATTCCACTAAACTTTATGAAACATTTTATGTTTTGAAATTTATAAAATTTTTCAGTAACAAAGGGTTTTCTTTACTAATTCTTTTTTACTTATTTTCTTCTTCTTCTTCTTTTTGATTTTCTTTTCCTTCTTTCACTTTTTCATTTTTTATTTTCTTCCTCTTCTTTTTTTTATAATTATTTTTTATTCTTTTTATTTTTCTTCTTTTTTAATCAAATCTAGAAATTAAAATAGATAATTTCTCACAATACACACACATACCCTCCTCACTCTTATTCAAAAACTTATCTCATAAAAATTTCAAATGCTCTAATAATCCCTAAAATTTTGTTAAAAAATATGTTCACGAGCTTATCAACAAATAAATGGTAATTAGGTTCAAAGGGGCTCAACAAAGATAAAATTTGAAGGTTAACTAGTTAACTCTAACTCAAATAAAAAATATCTTTATCCTTTTTGCGCATACATATGCAAAAGTAATCTCAAAAAGATTTAAAGTAAATTCTAGAAAAACAAATTCTAAGGAAGAAAATCACATAAAAAGGAAAAAGAATAACATTAGTACTTAAGATAAAGCTTAAAATCTCATAAGGAAACTTATATTACTAAATTCAATCTATCAATTCAAAATCTATCACTACATCAATCAATTTCAAAAAGTAAAATAATTCATTCATTCATGTTATAAACCCTATTTAACTTCAATTAAGTCTTACTCATGAAAAATGCAAGATTTCTATCAATGAAACGTAATTAAAATGACTTAAAGAGACTTAAAAATAAGTGAAAAGCACTCTTTTTTAAAAAAAAAGCTAATTTTGTTTTAAAAAAACGTAAAATACTATTAAAAATATGAAGACTTAAAGGAAAATATAAAAGAAATCCTAAAATTCTATTCCTCACACTTAAAAAATTTATATTATCTTTAATGTAAAACATATCATTAACATCAAGAAAGATAAAGGACAAGTAAAATAAAAGTGAAAGAAGAGAAAGAGAAAATTTGAAAACTTAAGTTACAGCCAAAGAAGTGCCTTTTTCTAACATCTTTGGATAGACATGACTCTAATTTCTTTAATCAAGCTTCAATTCATGAGGTATTATCTCAACTAATTCCAATGAAGCACATTTCAAATAATCATGTAGGAATTTCACTTTCAAAATTAGTACATCCATCAACTTTTGCTAAGTAACAATGTTAGATTATTCTTTCTTTTTAAATCAATGTCATCCTATATTATGAAATCAATTGAGTTAATTGAAAAAATAAAACGAATTTTAGAAAGAAGTTTCATAATCTTAAGAATATTGACTTTGTTAATCATTCCATCAAACTCTATAGTGGATGTGCCATTAAACACATAAGATTCTTCTTTCACTTGTTTATTCTCCATTAATCTCCTTTTGGAGTATATTGACTTCCATTTTTTGAATAACAAGATTTTCAGCCTTTTCTTTCAAGTTTTCAATTTATCGAATCTACTTAGGATAGGTTACGGACTTCAATTTCTTCCTCACTTCTTAACGACATGTCACTAGCATTTTCTTCTAATTTGCTTATTTTAGTGACAAGCTAGTTGATTTATGTCCCGAATCTAAGAATACTGGCTTTTTTATTTTATTGAAATTTTAAGATTTTTTTAGCCATATCCTTAATAATTTCTTCAAGTTCCATTATTAAAGTCTGAGATTGATATATTGGTAGATATTCTTAGGAGGGGATTGATATTATTAATGACTTACTTGGTAACCATAACTAAGAATTGAATGATTTTACTAACTTAGGTTATAGGACTTGTAATATAAAGTATAATAATAATGAGGTTGACTTAGAAATCTTCCCACACATATTTGAGTGTCTTTAAATTAGAATACATCTAATTGACCAACAAAACAAGTAAATTTAAAGAGTTATTGTTTAGTTTTATTTGCAAGCATCTTATCAAAATTATTATAGAAAGGTTTTTTTTAATTTTTAACTATTTAATTTATAGAAGTTCCTCACACTTTATGGATCTAAATTCAAGTCAAAATCATAGGAGGAAATATTTATACACTAAGAGGAACAAGAATTGAAGGAAAATTAAAAAAAAGAAAATACAAAAAATAAAAAATACTAAAAAATAAAAAATAGTATAACTAATTTTTTTGGCCAAAAAAAGGCAAGCACAATGACTAAAGCCCTTAATCTTGCTTAGAATGCTAAAAAACCTTGAGTTGGAAAGTTACATCCCTAAATTCCACAATGAACTTTGTTACCAAACACTATAAACAATCCTAAAAATCATTAAAAACTAAATAAAAAAGAATTAAAAATAAATAAAAATAAACACTAATTACATAATCTATTTTTCAATAATTACACCAAAATTTTGATACATGTTGTTTCATGCCAAATATTAATACTAAACCTACTTTAGGGTGAGTCCAAATCAAACCTAAAAGAATAAAAGTCAACATGTGAAAAATAAAATATAAAAATAAAGGAGTTTTCAAAAGAAATTTAAATAAAATAATAAAAATAAAATCAAAGTAAAATATAATGGAATGTGTAAGCTCAATCCAAGGAATATCACACTCCAATGCATATAGTTATCATTGATCCATAATAGAATTTATAATTGATTCAACTACTTAACCAAAAAATATCCCAATGCCAATATTAATCATTAAAAGTTCCTAATAATGATTAATTTAAACAAGCACTTAAATTAACCTCCCATAACAAATTTCAATTCAATACATGCACTTAAATCTACTTATAATAGCATTAAATATTAAGAACAAGGTTAAGATTGAATCAACAACTTTTACATATGAAAATTATCAATTCATCATCTATTATTCTTGGGCAACAAATGATTAACCCATATGACAAATCATCAAAGTCTAATTGCTACTTATTTCAATCAATCACAACTAACCTACAAACGATAATTGCTTACAACTAATCATCTAGCTATAGACAACAATAAATAATCAACTAACCAATCATGATAAGTAAGAATCAATCATAACAAGATTAAAAGAAAGAAAGGTAATTAAATCAAAAGTAAATCAAGAGTAAGGTCTCAAAATTAAACCAAATTAGATTATAAATCCTATGAACTAATCTAGAAGATTAGCCATTTATAAGAGTTTACAAAAAAAAACTTGAAGAAGAGAAAAAAGTTATCTAGAATATGTGTTCTTGTCCTTAAAGTCATCAACCTTTTTATATCTAATTTCCTAAGGTACAAAATCAAATGGGTCAAGCAAATATGTCTCCTAAGGTTACAAAGAATTGAGCTTGCCTAATTTTAAAGAACATTACTTAATTTACAATTTAATTTACTAATAGTATTTTACTATAATAATTTTTTTCACCCAACTTGTAGCTTAAGTTTGATAATTAAAAGTGCATAATTTCACTAAACTCAAAACTTAAAAGTTGTTAAGCTATATCTTAGCTAACTTTAGGCACTAGTTTTACCTTAATTAGATCTCTAGAACTTTAGATAAAACTTGAAATCAAAATTGGTTCAACTTAGATAGAAATAGAGCATCAACTTCACGACCATTGTTTACCATATAAACATTTGCACTAAGCTTCAGCTGAAACATAAAAGTTTTATAACTTTTTCTAATCTTTCCAAATATTAAAGAACATCCAATTTTAACATTTGAATATCAAGTTGTAGTCAAATATCTAA
The DNA here is from genome assembly GCA_020226215.1 of Sindora glabra. NCBI lineage: Eukaryota > Viridiplantae > Streptophyta > Magnoliopsida > Fabales > Fabaceae > Sindora > Sindora glabra. The sequence continues at coordinate 73,559,999 of CM035228.1, forward strand.
AATAATGTAAAAATCTAACATTAATCAAACAATTTCAAAATATTAGAAAACTATCACCTAATCATATAACAAGGTCAAATCCTTAAAATTAAGCATATGTAATATAGTAAAATGCATAAAATAAGAAAAAATAATATAGATAAAATCTTGTGCATCAAATATACTACAAATAGAACAAAGATAAAATTAAGTGCTTCATTTGCCACCATTCTCAATACAAACTAAAAGATAATAGTGGTGGAAAAAAAAGAGCATACTATGCAAGGTATTAAATTACCTCTCCTTAACCCTAAGGTTTCAAAGACTATATATATCTTTAAAAATTACAAAACACATGACTTAACATAATGAAGCTCATCAAGAGTTTGGGGTTATATGCCATCCATATGATGGAGGCACAATGAAATTGTTTAATAAATGCCACTCATTTTTTGCTATCAAACTACAAAATTTTAGGCTCAGTCTCTTATTGGATGGTTTAACCTTCAATGGACAATTTGCATATCGTTATTCATGTTTTCTTACAATTTTCATGCCTTATAACTTTCCTCCTTAGTTATGTATGAAAAATCAATATATTCTTAGCTCTTATAATTCCTAGCCCAAAAAGTCCTAGATAAAGTATTGACTTGTACTTGTAACCCTTAATTGTTTAATTGAAAAAGTTATAGGAAAATGGATTTGAAACACATAATGCCTTCAAGAACCAGAATTTTAAAATAAGGTTACTTTAATGTGAATAATAAGTGATTTTCTTGCTTATGCCATGTTGTTTAGATGGAGTACACATGGTGTTATGTCATATCCTCTATGTATAAAGTGAAATAAAACCTTTTACTTGAAAAATGGAAAAATGTGACTTTCTTAGTTATCACTATCATGTGTTAAAAAGAGGTTATCCTTTTCAAAAAGATAAAAAAAAATCTTTCATAAAAGAAAATACTAAAATTCAACTCTTTCACATAGGTTAAGTAGGATAGATATTTAAGAGAGGATCTACAACTTTCCAAAAACATCACGAAGCATAATGGATAAGTTAGTTGGGTTTGAGGAAGAAAATAATTAGATAAAAAGAAGTATACTATGAAATTTGTCTTATTAGGATAATAATCTAATTATGCATAACCTTAATGTCATGCATATTAAAAAGAATATTTTGGACAATATACTCAATAGATATGAATAGGAAAATAAAGGACAACTTGCAAGCAAGGAAAGATATACCTGTGTATTGTGCTCATCCTAGTTTAAAGCTAAAGTTTTTAAATTATAGAAAAGTTATCAAACCCAAAGCTACATTTACTTTGAAAAAAAACCAGAGGAAAGCAGTGTGTTAATGGGTTAGGAATTTATAATTTTTAAATGAATATTACTCAAACTAATTAAAATATGTATATTTTAACAAATGCAATTTGTCAAGAATAAAAAGCAATGATTGCCATGTGTTTATGGAGAGACTTCTTCCAATAGTATTTAAAGAAACATTGCTTAAGCAAATTTGGAATGCCTTGACTAAAATAAGCCTTTTCTTTATTAATTTATGCTCCTCTATCTTAAAGCTTGATTAAGTGAAAAAAATTGGAATAAAATATTCTTGTAACATGATGCAAATTGGAGAAAATTTTGCCACCTAGGCCTTTTGACTCAATGGAACACTTAACAATGCACTTAGCATGTGAAGTGAGAGTTTGTAAGCTAATGCAATGTAAATGGATGTATCTATTTGAAAAGTGAACATTAACTCTTTTTAATTTACATTTACTAATTACATATCTTGAATAAATTATTAATCTAACATCTGATAACTAGGTTCTTGTATTATTTAAAGAAAAAGGTCAACAATAAGGCTTTTATGGAAGGTTCTATATGTGAAGCATATATCATTAAGAATATTTCAAAATCCTATTTTTTCTATTTCAAATCTTATGTTTAATCAAAGTTAAATAGGTTACACCAAAATGATAAGATGGAAAATTTAATTGCTTAAGGGGTTTTCTCTCTATCTTCATACATCCAAGATAAGTAGTTAAAAAGGAGAAAATTTGTTACTTAACAAATACGGAGCTAAAAGTAGTAACCATATATGTCTTGTTAGATTATAAAAATACTGAACAAATCGAGATTCTCTCTCGTAACTACAGCTGTAATTGTAGGAGAGCTCCGTTGATTTACCATGGGACCCATTAACAATGCAAAGGGCCCAGGCATATCAACAGTTCCCTCTTGCAACTATAGTTGTAGTTACATAAGGGATTCCTTTTCCATATTGAACCATTTGTCAAGTGAGTTCATAGATGAGCCTAAAGGTTCTAACATTAGCATCCCTTAATAATATTCCTAAAACCCTAAACTCTTTTCTCACATGTAGGATTTTTAAAAATAAGTTACATGACAAGTATCCTAACATAAGGCTCGAAAAGATGGAATTAAAGATCATTAATGAATTCATAAGTTAGTTACAAGGCTATGTAAAGAATCAAATTTTTGATTTAACTAATGAAATAGTTGACCAATCCCAAGTTTAATTTCATGAAATGAATATTTTGTTCTTTTTGAATAGGTTAATGATATAGCAATTGGTATACTGTTCTTGGTCCTTATAGAGAGGCTCCTATATAACTTTAATATTTTATTAATGGCTATAAGTTCCACACATTTAAACATGGTGCAAATAAAGTTACAATGAACAACAAAGTTTATATGAAATGTACCAACTATAATGATCAAGAGAGCAATTACTATAGTGCATTAAAAAAATTAAGTTAAAGTACTATAATCTAAGTAGAAAACACATTAGGGTGGTGTTGTTCAAATATGATTAGTTTAATCCTTAATTAGGTCATGGACAAAGGGATCAAAAAGAATATGGGATAGTTGAGATAAATAGCCATAATAGTTTTTACAGTATGAACCATTTATCTTAACTCAACAATCTTAACAAGGGTATGACATTGAATACCTAAACATTAAGGTTATAGGTGAAAAGAGTGAAATAGTTAATTAGTAGCTAGTTTGTAAAGTTAAAGCTAGAAGCAACACAAATTCCCTATACACAGCTTACCAAGATGAAAGGGTGACCTATACACCTATTGTAAACATAAAAGATAACACTGATAGCCTAGCACGTAACAATGATGATAATCAAGAGCCTTACCTAGATAAATTAGTTAATATTGATAAGAAGATAATGAGGGAAGCTAGATATGAATTAGAGTTTATGTTCTCATTTGAAGACAATGACTTAAAAGGAGATAAGGGAATACATAACCTAAAAGATACTACAAAAAATGACAATGACAACATTAGAAATGACTATGATGATGACCTAAATGTTTAACATTAATTGATTTAATATGCATTTTAGTTCTTACTTAACTAACATTTCATAGTATTAAGTTTTTGTAACAATGTAAAAAATGACATCAACACTATGTTCATTATGCATTTTAATTCTTACTCTCAAATTGCATATCATGTATTTTGTATTTTAACTTGACTCTCATAATCAATCATAACCCAAGGCATTAGTGTTAAGAGTAAGCTTGGTGGATGCTGAGATATAGAATTAGATAAGAGAGGATTTGACATAAATTAAGGAAGATCATAGATTATAGATAAATAAGCAATGTATTGTCACTACAAATAGAGGTGAATTTATCATTATAGCAATTTATGCGTAACTTCATCATAGCTAACTTCTAAAAACCCACAAATAATCAAAATAACAAGTTAACCATAGTTACTCAATTACAACAATTTATCTATAATTCTATGTTATAGGAAATGTTGGCAAGATTAAACTAATTTCATGATAGCTATTTCTAAAAACCCATAAATATAATGAGCAATTTATTTGTAAGAAATCTTAATAAATATAGTAAATAGTTAACAATGCTTTAATATTTTATAAAATTGAGTTTTCCTTATTGGTTCTTAATTGAACCTTTTGAGTTTTGCTTATTGGTTCTTAGTTGAACCTTTTTTTTAGTTTCCTAACTAAACTTGTTTTGTTTTATAGGTAAGTGGTTCACTAGCAACCATTGTTAAGCTTAATCATTGGATGAAATTTTTTGGCTATAAAATGGCAGCAACGAAGACAAATTAAAGGGAAAGCTTGTTATTTCATTTTCTTAGGCTATAATGAATATTTTTATTGATCATTTCATTAAAAAATAGATGTTTGTGAAATATTATGTGTTAATTATATTTGTATATAGGGTTGTCAATAACCACAAAAACTATTTGTTGTCTTGTCATGGTTTAATGCATGTCAATATACTAGCATTTATTTTTTTGAACGTTACAAGCTACTCTTTCATTCTTTTAATGGAAGAATCACATCCTCCTCCATCAATTTTAGCAACATGGCTTTTTACCATTGTTGTTTTTGAAATTACTTTTTGTTTCTTTTGTTTCTACCATATTTATTTCACATGTTGAATGTTAATAAATAGTTACAATTTTTTCTTATAAGCTACCATTTATTTTCTTAATTTTATTGTCTCACATAACTTCTAGTCTATCTTTCTGACAAGAAAGGTACACATAGCTCATTATTAAAGAAGTAGAAAAAAGCTTAAATGTTAGTGCAAAGGTCAACAAAGAAGGAGATGATGATGCTAACAATATGGCAAGGTAATGATCTAAAGTTGATGATGCAAAACATATTTTACAAGGCAGTTAGTAAAACGAAGAAAGGGAAGTTATATGGACTTAGGTTAAAGGGCCATATCTTGGTCACCAAAAAATCAAGTTCATTTGTTGCTAGACAACCCACTTAACTATAACTTATAATTAATAATATTGTTTTTGCCTTTTTATTTTTCGTACTACCTAGGAACTAATATTGGATGAATAAGAACACCAGGGAATAAAATCGCAGCATGATTCTAATCAGTAACTTTCCTTCTTATGAAAGCAATCATCCTAATCTTAGCAACATTATCATCCTTTAGCACCTAAAATTCAAATGCTTAAGCCCTACTAACATAAGCTCTTACAACACACAATAATGTAGGTCATTTAAATGATGCTCACCAAAAAGGAAGTTAGAAATAGCCAATTTTTTAGCATTTTAGGATATGTTATTGGGATATTAGATGAAAACTAATTTAAATAGAACAATACTACCTGAATTTTGGTGTAAATGATGCTTATTTACTAAGTGAATGGACCTATGGTTAAATAGGAACCATTATGTGAAATATTAGTTTAAATTTTTTCTCTTTTATACTGTAATTGATTCAATACTTTGGCTTTTATGTTTCCATTTCGTTGCATAGGAAATATTGTAAAATAAAAATAGAGCAAGCAAAGTAAAATGTTTATTAAAGATCGATTAGCAAAGGATCGTCCCTGGCTAAATAATGAGCAACAAATTAGCTATAACTCAAGCCCTCACAAAATAAAGCACAAAGTTAGCAAAACAATGGCTGGAAATGTATTCCATTATTAGTGAGCACCTTAGCGAGGCATTATTACCTCATTGATATATTAGTAATGATCTTGACCCTTACAAAATAAGGCAAAAAATTGCTACAACAAGGTACTAGAATTACATTTCATTATTTAGTAAGACAACTAGCAAGGGATTAAATTAATGACATTTTTTAATGATAAACATTGCTATCGTTGGTCACTCATGAAAAAAGGGCTCCTCACATTTCTTTGTCATTTTTAGCACAGGTGTAACAATTTTAGCTATGGAAAGACCCTTATTAAGTTTAGTGATAAATTATGCTAAGCCTCGCAAAAAATTAACGAGGAATGTTTTTATGACATGTTAATGACAAGTATTATCCTTAGCTAAATTTAATTTAGCTATGAACTTTTCCCATTAGCCATGATTTAGTCCCTTGCTAATCACATATTTTCATGAAGTGTGAGAGATTACAAAGAAAAATATCACTATAATAAGAATTCAAAAAGTTAAGGAATTATATGTTCCTGATTGTAATAAGAAAAAGGCACTAGTTACATACCTATTATAACTAAGCTCCACTTGAAACGAAAAATGAAGTCAATTTCATTAATGAAAATGATACTCTTAACCATGATTTTTATGATACACCATATTTTAATATGGCAAATTTCTTTGAATATTCCAAAGAAATAATTAATAATTTAATTAGTCCAATTCTTCTAGTATATTAATATTTGAATATTTTTGTCGTATGGATAATACAAAAATGTACAGTATTGTTAAGAAATTTTTTTCAATTAATAATTAGTGAAAATTATATCATTATAATATCTGATAGAATAAAATTGATTAAGGGCTCCTAAAGAGCTAATATAATTTTACTAAAAGAAATACAAATACTTATAAATATTATATTATTGTTAATTAAGTTTCAAGAAAACTTAAGAGACATGTGACAAAGTTGGTATCACATTGAGATAATAAATAAAAGGATACTAAATATTTTTATATTATAGTGATTGTCTCAAGTAAAAAAAATATTAGAAAAGTTATTGTCATTTTTTTATTTATATTATACATATGAATCCACTTGAAATAAATACTACAATAAACCAAAAGTTTATTGGCCATGATAGTTTTACTACTTAGTATAATTTCTTAAGCCATCTTAGATTTATGAAGAGGTGGGATATCATTAAAATTTACATTACCATTCATTGAAGAACTAGAAAATTCTTCAATCTAATAAATTTATATTTTATTTGTTCTCAAGAAAGACTAACTATAAGGTTATCATTAACTAAAGTTGAAACTAAATTCCTAACATTTTTTTAAATGAATTTAAGTTGACATATACGGACATATTTGCCCACCATATGGACCATTTGGTTTTTTTTTTTTGAATTGATACTTTAATAAGATGGTCATTGTATGTCTCTTGTTAACTTACAATCTAATATTTGTGAGAGTATTTACTCAAATAAGTTGGCTTTGAGCATAATTTACTAATTATACAATGAAAATAATATATCTTGACAATTATGCTAAAATTATATTTAAAGTATTTATTGATTATTATATATCAATAATTATTGAACATCCTAAAGTATGTTCATATGCTAAAATTACTAGCTACATCATTACATGTAATTTTACATGATGTAATACTTATATACATTAAGCCAATAAGTTATAGTTCCTCCATATAATTGGTTTTGGTCGAGAACCAAAGGTTTTCATATAGAGAATTTTGAGTATGCATTATATATTTTTAGTCCACCATAATATACAAAGATGATTCTAAAAAATGGCTTAGAATATATGTCTATGTGTGAAATTATATTTCTAAAATTAAAGGAAGAAAATATAAAGCTATAGAAATAATATGATATACATTGTCTTGATCTTCATGAAAAGTACTATAAACTAGAAGTTCATAAAATGATTGAATTATAAAATATAGCAAAATTACTAAATATAAAGAGAATAAATAAATATTATATGTTAACTAGAAATGCTCCCACTCAAATTAACACCTAAGTAAGGCAATATGTTTATTAATATATAATTAGGTTTAGAATGTTCTTGATAGCAAGATAAATTGGTTCTAGATACAAATATTCTCAAAATAAAGAAGAAGCAAACAAATAATATGACTTTATTAAGAAATCAAATGCTCTCAAAAATATTTAAGACATAATTAATGACAAGTTCTAGAAAAAGTTCATATATCTAAAATTTATGACAATGAAAAAATCTTAATTGATTATATCTTTAATATAAAGAATAAAAGTAAAAAAGAAATAGTTGTCAACAATGTTCATTATAATATATAATATAGTACTCAAAATTATGAATGATAGTTATTAGTGGAAATCTTAAATTTATAAAATTATTATTATTGGCCAAAAAAAGCGATTTAGATAAAAGTGCAAAGTTTAAATTTACTTGTAAAGTGAGGAAATACTCTAAAGGTATTAAGCCAATAAAACAACTAAAAAGTGTGAAGCTAATAAGATACAAATATATACTTGTGCTAAGAAAATGAGAAATTTGAAGCTCTAATATAAACCTTGATTTATAGCTAAAAGGTTTTTACAAATATTGTTATTGGTTATGAGAAATATTTATTTATATATGGTGAATATAATTTTTTAGCAATATATCAAAAACTTGATAATCATCTAATAGATTTAATTTTATCATATTTTGTAAGTAATAATTGATAATGATATTATAATAGTTAAAGAATTTTAGATGCTTAAAGCATACAAATCAAATTCTTGAAAAATATATTCAATAAATTACAAATATCTTTGTATGAATTTAAACAATCAGGATAAATATGGTACAATCATCTTAGTTAAAAGTAGTATATAAAAATCCCTTGTACTCTAAACAAGAAATATGAATTTGAATTTGCTATAATTGCTCCATATATTGATATTATTGAAACTCATAAAGAGCTTTAAAAGATAATAAAGTACTTAGAAAGGGAATTTGAGATGAAAGATCTTAGGAAAATAAAACTTCACATTGTTTTGCAAATTGAACATATAGATAATAGAATTCTTATAACTTAAATAACAAAGGTGTTAAGATGCTTTAACATGGACAAAAATGCACCTATGAAGCACTTAATAGTTTTAAGGTTATTAAATAAGAATAAAAAACCTTTTTTCACCTTGTGAGAATGATAAAGAATTTATTAGTCCTAAAGAAATATATTTAAATGCTATTAGAACATTAATATATCTTGCTAATCTTATATGACTTGATATATCATTCTCTGTAAAAGTATTAGCAAGATATAGTTATATCCCAATGCAAAGATATTAGAACTAAGTTAATCATATACTTTAATATCTCTAAGGTATAAAGAATATAGATTTATTAGTCAAAAAGAAGTCCTCAATATTCTTATATGAAGATAATGTAATGTGGATAGTTTAATTAGAAGAAGGACACATTAAAGGTGAAAGAGTGAAACATATCTCATCAAATTTTTTTTCATACATGATAATTAAAAGAGTAGTGAAGTGAGTGCTTGACAAATTTATTTAAGTGATAATTTGACAAATATATCACCAACGCACTTCCTAATTCAGCATTTGAAAAGTTACTTCATAGCATTGGTTTATGTTGATTTATAGATCTTAAGGGATATCATCATAAAGAAGAATAAATATGCACTGTACTTTTTCTAATGAATGTTTTGCCCCATTAGGTATTACAATATATTGTACTATATTATCAACATCCAAAGAAAAGTGTTATGAATCATTAAAAATTAAATGCCGATATCCTTAATTCAAGTAGATATTTTATTCTCCCTTTTATGGTCAATCATTAAGTTTTAATTTTTTTATAAGTTATTAGTATAAAATTATAACCTATGATCAATCTGCCTTGTAAATATAGGATTGTAAGAATAATTCTATGTATAACTAAATTAAATTATTCCTTTCCTCTTATCATTTTTCTACATATATTTTATTTCTTTAATATTGAGCTAATCATTTTTATAAAAATAATATAATTTTAGATATACACTCTTACAATTTTAAACATTTAAATTTATCTATTTATCCTACAAAATCAAAGTATAAGTATTTTCTTATTATAATGACATTTAATGATTCCAAAAACTCTCAATCCTTAATGTTAGTTGAATTAAGCTAACAACCTACACAAGGAACAAGGTCAAATATACACGAAAGAGAGGATTTCATTAAATGCACTTGAATGCCTAAGTTAGTATGAGAGCACCTAATGGAACACCAAAATGTGTTTTGATGGTGATAATATAGCTAAGATTTTATATAGGGCTTTAGGCATTTATAGAAGTAATAAAGTTTATACTAATTTTAGGCTCTTACTAAATGGCTAATATCATGGCTTAAGTTAAGTTAATAAGATCAGTATCATAATCATCCCTAACTAAGTTAACAAGATTCATAATAGCATTGGCTCCTTTGCTAATATTCTATCTAAAAGACTTACTCTGACTAATGCGATCACTAATCCAATCGGGTCTAGTCTAGTCTAGTTGACTAGTTTAGCATTTATCACTTGCCTCCCCCTTTTTTGAAGTATTTTCATTCAAAAGTTAGAATACCTTTGCAATAAAAGGTGTGAATCCCTATATTTGAAACATTCTTTCATTAAGATCATGATTCTAGCCATTTAACTTTGTGTTTGTTAAATGTTAGATGCAAAAAAAATTGTATGTCTTCTTAACCTCAGGTTTCTTATTATCTAACCTTTAGATCTCTTGGTGGTTTTTCTTAAAATAATCTCAATTGTTTAAAAAGGTGCTTATATATCCAATTTCAAGCACCTTCTTCCACTTTTCAAGTTTTTATTCCTTTGTTCGAGCTTGTTTCAACTTAAACCTTTGCGATTTTCTAGCTATTTGAAGATCATTTCAATCTTTTACTCTTAAGTATGTTTCTTTTTGTTATAATGTTACCTTTTCCTTTTATAATTTTTAGTTTATATGTTCCTTGCTTTAATTTGTGCTTTTTCATCATTGTTATTTCTACTTAATTGGTTGAGTTTTTGGAGCTTTTCACATTCAATCTAAAAAATGCTTTTTTTGTATCATATGATCTAAATAATTAATGCAAGCTCTTTCATTTGTGTTTGTGTTTAATTTTTAATTTTTGAATAAATAACACTACTCCTCCCTTTATTCTTAAGATTTCATTCAGATCCTTCCTAACTTGCCAATTTTATTTCCTTCAAGATTTTGCTTTATTGCTTGTCCTCTCCATATCCTTATGCTTCTAAGACTTATCTAACTTTGTTCTAGTTTTATGGATTTATTCTTGAATTCTTTAAACCAATCCCCTTAGTGTTATTATTATGATTCCCTTATCTTCTTTGCACTTTTTTGGACTCTTTCTTTCCCCTTTCAATTCAAGAATAATTCATTAGTGTAATTTTTGCATTACACTTTTCAATTGATCCTAAAATGTTGAACGTAAAGATCTCACTTCAATACTAGTTAATGGCCTAAAGATTTAAGTTAGGTGAATAGTAACAAGAAGACTACCTAAGCTTTCAATCAGTAAGCTAAACCTAATGTCATTTTTAACCTATAAATGCATGGCTTGATTGCAACTAACATAAGAATTAAGTTCCCTTCCCATAATAAAGGATAAATAGGCTTGTAGCTTTGAAATAAGTTCATTTTTTTTATTTTATGGTGGATATTATCCAAATATTTAGTATTTGACCTCCTTTCTCCCTTTTTAACAGCATATACTAAAGTATTTAAACATTTGTTAAACAATTGACTTGGAATGTGTGGTATCTTTTAGCCTATTTCAAAACTTTTTGTGAAAAAGTAAACCTAATTCTTGTGACTCCTAAGTCTTCTCTTACTTTTATACTTTTTCTCATTAAAGGAATAGAGCATGGTCTCATATCATGTAAAGGTCTGACCCAATCTCATATCATGTAAAGGTTTGATCAACTCCTTTTTAATAACTTAATTTCTAGTGTGAAAAGTTAAAAGAGTAACTTTTTAAAGTGCAAATGGTAGGAGGATACCAAGCCATGTTAGATCTTCAATAGCAAGTAGCTTTACTTGATTAAATGGGTTAAAGGTCGTAAGCATTCTTCCTCTCCAAAGTTTCAAAGTTTTAATGCTAAAGATGAAGATATGATTATTCATCTTCTATATTGTGTCCAAGATAAACTTCTCAATATACCTTGTCCAAAGTATATATTTATTAGCATTGTTTATCTTTCTTTATTGCTTGGTTATAACTTCATCTTCTATTTTGTAGAACATTGGTTAGGTGTTAGAGACTTTTGGTATTCTTCCTTTCATTATGGACCCTATTCATATGGCACTTGTCCAAAAAAACATATTTGTAAAAAAAAAAGAAAAGAATAAGAAAAGGGGGCTAATTCAACTATAGTTGCCCCAAGTTTAGGAATTTAGTCCAATTAGTGGTACTCTAATCATATGGCCACTAGATTAGGAACCCAAGAAGCTCCTAAAATTCAAATGTTATAAGAAAATGCTCTTGCACTTAATCAATCAAAGTCTACTTCTAAAGAAAGAAAACTAAAAGAAAGCTTGACATTAAGACAATTGTTAAAAAATGTCATACTAAAGCTATGGTTTGAAAGTGCTAATGTTTTTGAGACAAATGATGGTCTTGGTTTTAAGATGGTGCCTATTAAAGTTATTCTAAAGGTTAGCATACCAAAAATTTTATAGTATTAAAATGTAAACCCCACTACATAGATTTGGAACCAATTGGTGTCTAGAGACCAATCAGGTCAAAACAAAGAATATTAAGGCAGTATTTAGCTTCACTTAGACCTAGAAAGGGAGAAAAGAAAGCTCAAGGCATTTTTAGCTATTCATCATCAAAAAGAATAAAAATAGGAAGATGAGCTAACTAAGAAAGATAATGAAATAAAAAACTTGAAAATTCAAGCCCAAGAATTACATTCTAAGTTATTAAATTCCCAAGTTGAATGTTAGCCTCACTTTTGCTTAGGATTGATACAATTATTAATCAAATCAAGCTTTTCAATTGTTCCCTATCAATCAACCTTTTTTTAGATTAATCGAGATTTTGCTCTTAATGATTTGCTACTAAAAAGGAGAAATACCCTTTAAGCTTTGTAATAATAAGAAGGAATACCCTTTAAGCTTTGCAATAATTCTAACTATTTATGCTCATTTTTATATTAGGCCCTTTACTAATTAAAAAGTTTGAACATTGTCATTTTACATATGATTATGGTTTTATCTTGAATTCATCTAATTGTGTCTTAATTGACATTTACAACTTGTAACTTAAGTAAGAAAGGTAGTCTGACCTTATAATTTCCTATAATTACTAAAAATCTACTAGTATGTTTCATGTAATCAGTTTGGGTTTTAAAGGCCAATAATGCAAGACTTACTTGGACTTTCAAAGTGCAAATGGTTTAAGACCTAATCCAACTTTCAAAGTGCCAAGGGTGTAAAACCTAATCGAACTTTTATAATGCTAAGGGTGCAAGACTCACTTAAGCTTTTATAATATTAAGGGTATAAGACTCACTTTAGCTTTTAAAAGTGCCGAAGGTGTAAGACATACTTGAGCTTTTAAAGTGCTAAGAATGCAAAACTTACTATGGCTTTTAAAGTGTCAAGGGTGCAAGACTCATTTAAACTTTTATAATGTTAAGTGTGCAAGACTCATTTAAGATTTAAGTAGCACTAAGTGCAAGACTCATAATGTTAAGGGTACAAGACTCACTTAGACTTTTATATCTTATTCGATCGAATTTCACTAAATATTCAAATTTATTTGTAATAAATTTTTTATAGTGTTATTTAACTCGTTAGGGTTTTATATCTTTACAAGGTGTTGGTTTAATATGAGTAACATTCCAAGTCCAAGGGTTAAACACTCCTTCCATTGTTTCCAATCTAAATGCCTTATTTCCTAGTTATTCCTTCACCTAGAGTGGTCTTTTCTAATTTTAGGCTAACTTTTCTTTATTTCTTTTCTTGCATTTTCCTTCAACCTATCTAAGTACTAGTAATCCTTCAAGGTAGCTTTGTGCTTTAATATTTTTATTAAAATAATTAATCATTCTTTCTTATGTTGTTAACTCTAATTTGAGTCGTCTCTTAGATTTTAAGCAAAAAATCTAAGTCTTGGATCTAGCAGGTTTAATTTATGTTCTTATCATACCATTCACGGATGCTCATTAGGCTCTCTAACCTAGATAGGCAATGTTACTCCTAACCCAATGTCATTCACCTATAGATGATTGTGGCTTCATTTGGTAAAACCATAAAACATTCAAAAGCTCTTTTATCTATCTTCCTTTTTCTTTATCAAACCTTCATTTAAGGCCTTCTAAAATAATCTTGTTGGTCAGCTATACTTAACCATTTGATTAGGGGTGTTCTCCTAATGTGAATTTTAGTTAATTCCTAATCTATCAGAAAAAATTATTCAAGTTATGAGATGTGCATATTTAAAGCATGTTTCAAGTGAGATTTGTATATTCACCCTTAGTAGAAGCTTATGAAGTTTTTTGCAATAAATTAGGTTCCATTGTTAGATACTAATATTTTTAATAACTCAGACTTGCATATGATAAGGTTATTGTGCAAAGGTAATATTTATTTAAACATATTGGGTTTTATGATCTTACTTGTATATGGTGAACTTTTAGAAGTACTTTTGCATGATTTTTAATGTAATTGATGTTAAAAGTTCAACCTCTACTCATTTAGTGAAGTAATTTATAGTCATAATCAAGAAATTTAATTGTTTAGAGGCAATCAACAATGGACCTAACAAATCTATGCCCCATTTAGCAAAAAGCCATAAGGAAGTAATGGGCTTTATTAGGGTTAATGGTTATCTTTGAATGTTGGCAAATTTTGGAATTTATCATATTTCTAAACTAGTTGTATAGATTTTCTCTTCATTTTAAGCCAGTAATATCCTAAATGAATAGCTTTAAGGCTAGAGTCATTCTTGCTAAATAGCTTCTACATATCTTTCTTGCACTTTTTACATATGTAGTCAACTTGCTCTGATTAGAGACATATGAGTGCTAACAAATTAAAGTTACACTTGTATAATTTTTCATTTTCAAAAAAAAAGTGAGATGTTTACTTTTGAATTCTTCATATTTCATTTATCTTCTTAGGTAGATTGCCATTTTTTAAGATAGACTGTGATTAAGATGATTTAGGAATGTATTTGATCGACCTATAATATGTCTTCCTTTTTATACTTGATTTTATAAACTCTTAAATGATCATACAATTACTAATTACTACTTTAGCACTAGCTAGCTTTGTTAAGGCATTTACTCTTCATTTTTTGATCGAGGTATTTTCAACAACTTGAACTTGAAATCCTTTAACAAAATTTTCATTTTCTCTATATGTCTAATTAGATTAGGCTCTTTTACCTTATATTCACCCACTAATTAAGCCATTACTAGATTAAAGTCACTACGGATTTGGATTGTTTTAACCTTGACTTCTTTAGCCAATTTTAGACCAGCAATGACACCTTTATATTTGGCCTAATTGTTTATAGCCTTAAATTCAAACTTAATCGAGTCCTCTAGAATTATTCCATCTTTACTTTCCAAGATTACTCCTGCTTCACTTTCACATTTATTCAAGGATCTATCTATGAACATGATTTATTATGTGGATAAGCTAGCATTGTTATCTCTAGTCATTTCTACTGTAAAGACAATTGATGATTGAGATTTAGTTACTTTCCTCATTTCATAGATAATACCATATTTTAATAGTTCTATCAACCAAGCCACCAATTAGCCAACTAAATCAAGCTTGTGTAGGACTTGCTATATAGGTGTGTCCAACCTAACAATTATCTAATAACCTTGAAAATATGGGTTGAGCTTTTTTAATGTAACTAATAAAGCAAATATGAGTTTCTCAAAATTTTTTATACTAGATTTCCATCTTGGCAAAATACACCAGCTTCTGCACCCCTTCACATTCCTTAATTAAATGAAGCTAATAGCCACTTTAGATGTTGTTAAGTATAAGAACAAGATGTCTACTAATAAAGCAAATACGAGTTTCTCAAATTTTTTGATACTAGATTTCCATCTTGGCAAAATACACCAACTTTTGCACCCCTTCACATTCCTCAATTAAATGAAGCTAATAGCCACTTTAGATGTTGCTAAGTATAAGAACAAGATGTCTACTAGTTCTGATCGATGCAATAATAGAGGTATAGCTAAATATCCTTTTAGTTTTACAAATGCTTTTTCACAATTATTGCTTCACTTGAAATTTTTTGCGCTTTTTAAAAGGTTACAAAATAGGAATCTTTATCTATCAACCTGCATAGAAACCTCAATAGCACTGCTAAGCTACAATTAATAGTTTGCACCTCTTTAATTATTGATGAAGTTTTTATTTACATGATTGCTCAATATCTTTCAAGATTTATTTCAATTCGTTACTTAGTGAGCATGAAAACTAAAAATTTCCCTACTTTACCTCTAAGTTACAATTTCTTAGATTAAGTCATATTTAGTTCCTTTTTAGAACTTTAAATACTCCAACAATATCTTTCTACTTTGTTCCTTCATTGTTGAGTTTATAATCATGTCATCCATGTACACCTCTATATTCTTTCCTATGTGTTCAACAAATACCTTATCCATCACATGCTAATATGAAGCTCCTATATTCTTAAGGCCAAATAGCATTACTTTGTAATAAAATACTCCTTGTTCAATTATAAAGGAAATTTGTCTTCATTATCTAAGTGCATCCTTATTTAATTGTATATAGAAAAGGCATCATTAAGGCTAAAGATTTTGAAACCTAATGAATTATAGACTAATTAGTTGATATTGAGCAAAGGATAAAAATCCTTTAAGCAAGCTTTATTCAAGTTCATGTAGTCTACGCACATTTTCCAAGTTCCATTTGCATTTTTAACAAAGATGACATTTGCTAGCTAAGTAGTTTGAGGAACTTCCTTATTTATCATTATCGGTTTCTCACCTTTCATCTCTCTTTTTCCTCTATTGTACAAGTTTGATGGCTAAATCTATAGATAGTTAATGGTAAGTTATTAATAGATTGATGCCAAGCATGTCAACCAAGGACCATGTAAACATTATGCTATTATTTCTTAATAGCAAAACTTAACGTGTCTATCTTGTGCTTCCTATTTTGTGTCAATTTTCATTGTTCTCTCATCATAATTGTTGAACAATTTGATTTCTTCGAGTTCCACTTCAAGTTCTAGCCTTACTATATCTTCTGATCAAATATCTAAGAGGGTAGAATTAATCATCTAGAAATATTTTAACAAATCACTTTTCTTTGTTAACCTTGAGTTAACTTCTTTTCCCTTTAAACTTACCATGTAACAATGGCATGTTATTTTTTATCACCCTTTATTCATCTTATGCCACATAAAGTATTAAAGTTCATCAACAAATGAGGGGTAGAGACAACAGCTCTTGCTAGATTTAAAGATAACTAGCCTAAAATAATGTTGTATACACTATTTAAGGATTAAACTACTAGAAAATCTACTTCAATATCTTTTAATTTGTGGTCAAAACCTAAAGTGACTCTTAATGTTATTGTTCCCTTAACTTCCTATGAACCCAATAAGCACCCTATTATAAGTTTTGTGTATATCCTTTGAGATTCCCATATTCTTTATTATTTTAGAGTATAAAATGTCTATCAAGCACCCCTGGTCAATCAAGGTTTGCTTTACAAGACAGTTGCTAATCATTGTTGTAATAATTATTAAGCCATCATGGTCCTAATTGATATTTCCAAAGTTTTCCTTTGTGAAACTAATTAATTTAAACTTTTCTCTGTGACACTTTTATTTAATTATGAAAACTTACCTAGCATGCCTTTTTCTTGCTTTATTCAAGTTACCTCCTTTTAAAAACCTTCTTACTATTATTTCTATAACATGTAGTACTTTCTAATCACTTACATGACTATGTTTTGAGTGATCTTCCTTATTTATCCTTGTAGTTTCCTTCTTTATTTAACATTAGTTGGCTAGTTTATATATCTTATATTTCAAAAGATATCACCTCATGATTAAGTTTTCTACGTCATCCTTCAATGTTATACACTCATAGGTATCATAACCATAATCTTTGTGAAACTTACAATATTCAGTTCAATTGGTTAAAGAATGTTTTCTCTTCTTTGGTTCTAGGAATTTTATTAATTTGGCTAACTTCACATCGCGCACTATCTTACTTAAAAAGCTAGAGAAAGGTTCGTAGTTATTGTGTCGACCCTGTAGGACCATCAATTCATGATCCCCCAGTCTCATTTTCTAACTAATTTATGCTTACACCTGATCATGTTGTTATCTATTCAAGTCTTGTCCTTCAACATTAATGAATTTCTCTACTCAAAAAAATAACTTTCTCACATTAAAAGCAAGTCATGTAGCTAAAGACAAAGCAAAATGTCTTAATTATAAGCCTACTATTATCTAATGAATATATATGCTTTTATTAAGGTCTTTGATTTCCAATACTAGTGAATTAAATCGAGCAATATATTCCTACATAATTTTCCTTTGTACTAGTTGAAAATTCACAAGAGCTGTAAATATTTTTCAAGATGATTATCTAGTCGCAAAGTGAGTTTGGAATACCTTGAGAAGCTATTTAAAATTGGAAATGGATTAACTCAACAACAAGGTGAACCATCATAGCCCCACTTTTAAGAATATGGTCAAAAAAGTACAACATATAATGGCATCTGGTGCATTGGATAATAACATGGAAACTTAAAATGCTTTTAAGTGTTCAAAAGGATCTAAGATGTCATTGTAAGAGTCCAAATGTGCTAGCAATTTGAAATGGTTAGGTAAAAGAGTGGTGATGGTATCTATGGTGAAAGGGTATCTCCTTTAATTGAAGGTAGAAATTTTTAGGAAAATCAATGAAAGTTGTAACTAATGAAAAGAAAAAATGGGTTATATTCTTCATGTTGAAAGGGATAGGGTGGAGGAAACCTTCAAATAACATCGGGGTTAAGAGGTGTGAATAAGGATGGTATCTTGTTTTTTGTCAATAAGGAAAATTAGCTAGTTGTAACAAAGGAACATATCCAATTACTAGTGGTGGAAGTAACGGTGGGAAAGGTCTACAGTGGAATATCATAGGGTCAATTGTCTAAGGTGGTATATTTACATGTAATTTCATAAATTATTTGATTGCAAGGCTGGTATAAGTAAGATGACTCCAATGGATGGGTTTAAGATATTCATCTAATATGGTTAAGTATTTTGGTTGTCATTTGAGCATTGTAAAGTACCCATTTTTGTTTGCTATTATCAAATTCACTCTACTAGAACATCTCGCTCATCTTCTACTACTTCTCTCTAAGCCTACTCGCCAGTGAATGCTTTGTAAGCCTCCAAAGTCTAATAGTCTTTTTATGTCAAGAAGTAAAAATCATGCCTTTAAGATGATTTAGATATGCTTTGGCTCCAAGAATGGGCTATTGTGTCATCTGTACATGAAGAGAGCATGAATTATCACTGTTTAAGATAGTGGCTAGGTAAGCCATAAATGGAGCCAAATGATGGCACCAAAAATGCCTTTCCTTTAATGGTGGTTGAATCAAGCTAACAACCTACATAAGGAATAAAAGTTAGATGTACACAATGGAAAGGATTCCATCAAGCACACTCTAATGTCTAAGTCAGTATGTGAGTAGCCTAATGAAACACTAAAAAAGTATCTTGGTTATGATAATATACCTAAAGTCTTTTATAGGGCTTTAGGCATTCATGAGAGTGTTAGAGTTTAGGCCCATTGCAGATTCTTGCTAATTGAGTTTATGGTTGCACCTAATGGCTAATATCACAGTTTAAGTTAAGTTGATAGGATCAATATCCTAGTCATTATTGAGTAAGTTGGCAAAATTTACAACAGGATAGGCTACTTATCAAGATTCTATCCAAAAGACCTACTTCAGTCAATGCAATTGCTAGTTCGACTAGGTTTGGTCCAGTTGGCTAATTTAGCATTTATCAACATTCATATCTAGACAATATCATATATAGAAATTCGCACATATTTATAAATATTCGTTATGGATTTTATAATAAAATGACAAATCAATCATATAATTTATTTATATTATCCTTTTATCTTAGCTATTCTTTAAAAAAATTAATATTCATATCTAAACAATATCATACATAGAAATTCATACACATTTATAAATATTCCTAATGAAATTTTTAATAAAATGATTAATTAACCATACAATTTATTTATATTATCCTTTCACTCTCAACTATTCTTTAAAAAGAGTATTCAATATCTCACTGGATAAATATAAGCATACCCATTTTAAATGTATATTTTCCAATTGAGATAAATAAGACAATAATCAATGAAAAATAATAAACCATCAATCACTCATCAATAAGTTTTTTTTTTTTTAATTAATGATGCACATCTATATCCAATGATGAAGACATTCAAGCAATAATTCTATTAGAAAAAGTAAAACTAAGTTTAAACCTTATTTAATATTGCAAGTAAATGGAAGAATGAATAATTATAACAAAAATAAATTAAGATAAGGAATTGACAATGCTAGTTATGATTGGAAAAAAAATAATGCTAGTTATAAAATTTGAGAAATATAACAATTACTACTTTTACAAATAAAAAATTAAATATTATGCTTAGTGAAAACAAAATTTATCACAAAAGTATTGATAGCACCAAATATAATGATATAAATTATCCACATGTTTTCGTATCAACTCTTTTATATATAATCACCAAGCCTTTGATCTTCCAAAGCATTTTCTGCAT
Organism: Sindora glabra; assembly: GCA_020226215.1. Taxonomy (NCBI): domain Eukaryota; kingdom Viridiplantae; phylum Streptophyta; class Magnoliopsida; order Fabales; family Fabaceae; genus Sindora; species Sindora glabra. The sequence continues at coordinate 73,580,292 of CM035228.1, forward strand.
CTAATGTTATATTTAAAAATTAAATAATTAATTTTATTAGAAATATTATATGCATTAGCATTAATTAATTATTGAAATATTTATTTAAGTAATTAGTTTTGTGTTTTAACATTAAGCACAAAACAGATCGAGCCTTGGTTTAATGTGTATGATCCATGATAGGTTGGATCATGCATAAGCCCATATGGGTAGAGGTCCTAACTTACAGCCTTTTAGTGGTCAGTGGTTTCCTATCACAAGTCTGACCTTAAATAGAGAGATCAGAGTTATTATTTAGGCATACTGAAAAAAATAAGGATTCCCACATTCCTAAAATTTTCTCTCCTTTTTCTCTCTATCTGGATAACCTAAAGGGCAAAGTAAGTTGTAATTCTACTCATCATCATCATTCAGATTAGTCATGGCCTCATCAAATTATGCTCTAAGTACGCTCATAATTTTGTTATAATTAATTATATATTTTAGAATTTTAATTCATACTTCCAACAATTGGTATCAGAGCATGTTGATAATATGAATTTATAATTATGAGTAATTTTAATTATCTTAGTAAATTTATGAAATTCTTGATTTTTTATTTTATTTTTGTACTTGAAATTTTCACAAATTGGAAATTTTTAATTTTGAAACAATGGATCTACTTTTCTTTTAATGAAATCTTGAATCCTGATGTTATGTACATTGAAAGAATATTATTCTATGGTTTGATTATATTAAAATTCGTGATTATTGTAGATTGAAGTTTGAATTTTTTTTATTTCTTTTTTTTTCTTTCTTTGAAAAATATTATGGCCATAGATCCCAAATTTTAAGGCTTTTTTATCTATGTAATACATGAATCAGTATTAAAATAGGTTAGATAATTTTTTTTCATGGATTAAAAAAGGGTTAAAACACATTTCTTTTACCTTGAAAACCCATTAATGGCAGAAAAACCACCATGAATAACTTCCTGCAACTAAAACACGGTTTCTGGGTCTCTGGCGCATGTGTGCCACGGCTCGAAGAGTACGTGAGCATCACGCGCCTACTAGTAGTCAGTGGACCATCCGCGCATGGTGTATACGCTCTCAATAGCATGTGACAATAACTCCCCTGACCTAACCTAACACGCAGCAACAGCAGCAGCATTAATTTTTCTGACACGTGTGGCCACGTCAGTGATGGCACGTGAGCTCACATCTACATCTGTTTGGCCTTTTGCTGAATTTAAGACAAACACATAAGCTATGCACATGTAGGCGTGTGTGGGAAACGAGCGAGGCTTTTAGGGCCCAGCTTTGGCCCAGTCGTGTGATTTTTTACTTTCTACCTTTATATATTTTTTCAGAATTTTTTTAGGCCAATAAATATTTATTTTGAATTTTGAAAAGTTTATATTGTATAAAAACACTATTTATTTATGGAATTTTGACCTGAGAAAAAATTCACAAACATTCTTTACATTTTTTCTGCACCTGGTGAGCTGTCAATCTCCCTAATTATGAGCATAAATATATTAGATTATTTTTTAGCCCTTAATCATGTAATTTTTGTACATATGAAGACACCTAAAGCTATTTATTTCATACCAATGATAAATTAGGGATATAATAAGGCTATTTTCCATAAAATAATGTCCTTCTTAAATTTTTAGAAGTACATTGCATTAATGATGGATACACCCTATCGATGTGATATTATTAATGTAATTTTAGGTTTCAGACTCCTTAGAATAGGCATGTGGCAATTTTAATGTTTTAATATCTCTTGTACCTTATCAGTATGGCTATATTGATTACATTCTTGTGTAGACTCTTATACAAGTCAAATCATATGGTACATGTAATTTTGATACCACTTTATTAAAATAGTTGTTTGACTAATTTATTTAATTAGGAATCTTGTGTTATAATTATGTTATGCACGCATAATTAATAATTTCGTAATCCTATTACATCAGTCTTGGCATTTCAATAACTATTTATGGTGAAGACTCTTAATGGAATAAAATATAATAAATAGAGAGAGTCTTTGAACATGTACCTGACAATATCTAAGTAGAATTTAGCTCTTAGAGAATTGAAGCCGACTAATCTATTACTTAAGTCTAGTGTTGTAGATAAGACCTATTATAAACAATAGTATAAGTCAAATCGGATCTATTTAGCAGTGATTAAGTTCACTATTAAAAAGAAAATTAAAGAGAATATCCCAAATAAGGATACTGTTGTGGAGTACATGAAAGTTGTTAAAGAGAAATTCAATTCTACCCATCTAACTTTAGTTTGTTTTAAATTCAATAATCTTGAAATATCTTCTGGATTTTAGTGGTTGGATTCTGGTGAAACTTTTCATGTTACAAATTCTTTAAAGGGGCTCAAGAACTAATGGATCCCAAATGAGAGAGAGAAAAATGTCTTAGGAGTAGCAGGTAGTAAGGTTGAGGTTCAATGCATAAGATCAATTTCTTTATGTTTGTCCTTTAACACATTTTGGATCTGAATAACGCTGTTTATGTGCCTTCTACCAGAAGGAATATGATTTCTAATTCTATTTTAGATAATTGTAGTTATTCCCTTTGGCAAGAAAGTGGAAAGACTGAGATTCATAGTGATTTTGCTATTGTTAGTAATGTCACCTTACAAAATGATCCGTATCATTTGAGTTTGAATGATTATCCTATTGTATCTTCTGATATTTCCATCAATGTTGTGATTAGGCATGAACAACCTAAAATAAGTTAGAAATCTTCCATTTTATGGGATCGTTTTTTAAGCCCTTTTCTAGAGAGATTAGAAAGATTAGTAAAACAAAGGTGTGATGTTAAACTTAAATTCTCATATCTTAAATCTTTTAAGTGTGGAGTTATAAAGTAGAGATGAGATTCTATAATCCCTAGTTAAAGAAATTAGAGTTTACAACAATCAGTGGATTTTTCATTAGGTACTGTACTAGATCAAAAGGTTACAGATTTTCTTGTCCCACTCATAATACCAAGACCATCAAGTTTAATTGGACATTTTATTTTGAGGATGACTTGAATAGTGGGAGTTTAATGCTTAGAGTTATCAATTTATGTGACAAGGCCACCATTCTGCCTATACCTGTTTTGATTCCCTTACCATTAAAGGAGATAATGTTCATAGTTCAGTTCAAATAAATAAAGATCCTTATGTTGAAGAACTTGATCAGTTAGCCATTGAGTTTAGATCCATCGTAACAGAACTTATAATATTTTAGGTTTGTACTAAGCTAATTGGATTGAATGGATGCTTGAAAGATTTAAAATGGATAAGATTTCTTACGCTTCCACTATTGATAATCTTATGTATGCACTGGTCTGCATTCGTTTAAATATAGCTTTTGCTATTAATGTGCTTAGAAGATTATCAAGTAACCCTAGGATGGATCATTGGAGAGTGACCAAGATAGTAATATAGTATCTTTAAGATACTATGAATCATATGTTGACTTGTAGACGATCTAATTTACTTGAATATAATTATTACTTAGATTCTGATCATGCCTTCTATATAGATGATCGTGAGTTAACATTTGGATATATCTTTATGATGTCTGAAGAAGCTGTCTCATGAAAAGTGTTAAACAAACATTCACAGCTACCTTAACTTTGGAAACAGAGTTTATCGCATATTATGAGGCCACTTGTTAGGTTGTATGGTTGAGGAAGTTGATATCTGACATGCAATTAGTTAATTTTATATTACGATCTCTACCAATTTTATTGCGATAATACTTTTGCTGTGTGCTTCTCTCTAAACCACAGGAATTCTAGTCGTATTGAACATTTTGACATTAAATTCCTATTTGTTAGAGAGAGAAGATTGCTGAATCTCAGACTCGAATTGAACATAGCCTTAGTGGAGACATGCTAGGGATTCGTTACCTTAAGGCTTACCTATAGGAGTATTTTAAAATCAAGTAACTCATATGAATCTTGTTGAATCTTTTGATGAAGCTTTAGTTTAGTGGAAGTTTGAGATATGCTTATTTTATTTTGATGATGTCTATGACCAGTAATTGCTCATATTGAAACATTGGCGATATGTTTTATACATATATATATTATTTGTTTTCCTATCGAATTCAATGATTTTGAATTATTTCTTTTATAAGTTGTGGTCAAAAGATTAACCTTATATATATTCAGTTCCTTTGGGATTATGAGATATTAATTTTACATCACTTGTCTTCCTATCGGATTAACTGATTCTGTATGGTCTCATTCCACTTATGCAATCATTGCTCAGAAACCTTGTATATATATCCAGTTTCTTTAGAATTACATCACTTGTCTCCTTATCAGATTCAGTGATTCTGTATGGTCTCATTCCACTTATGCAATCATTGCTCAGTTTGGATATTGAAACATTGAAAATATGTTTTATACATGTATAAATCATTTACTTCCCTATCGGATTCAATGATTTTAAGTTGTTTCTCTTCTGAGCTGTAGTCGAAAGACTAAACTTTATTCTGTTCATTTCAAATTATGAGATATTATATCACTTGTCTCCCCATCGGTTTCAGTGATTTTATGTGGTCTCATTCTCTGAATTAAGTTTATAGCTTAATGTATAACTAATTGCTTAATTATTGATATTTCAATTATTCCATATAATTAATTAATGCTATCCAAGTGGGAGATTGTTATATTTAAAAATTAAATAATTAATTTTATTAGAAATATTATATGCATTAGCATTAATTAATTATTGGAATATTTATTTAAGTAATTAGTTTTGTGTTTTAACATTAAGCACAGAACAGATCAGGCCCTAGTTTAATATGTATGATCCATGATAGGTTGGATTATGCATAAGCCCATATAAGTAAAGGTCCTAACTTACAGCTTTTTAGTGGTCAGTAGTTTCGTATCACAAGTTTGACCTTAAATAGAGATATCATGATTGTTATTTGGGCATACTGAAAAAAATAAGGATTCCCACATTCCTAAAATTTTATTTCCTTTTTCTCTCTATCTGGATAACCTAAAAGGTGAAATAAGTTATAATTCTACTGATCATCATCATTCAGATCAATCATGGCCTCATCAAATTATGCTCCAGGTACGCTCATAATTTTGTTATAATTAATTATATATTTTAAGATTTTAATTCATACTTCTAACAATCCAACATCCAACTTATATATATTCTATAAGAAAAAAATGCCTCTTTAAATAAAATAAAGAAACAAAATGCTTACAAAAAGACTTGTAGTTCTATCAATTATAAAAATAATATTCAGAAAAAATATAATTTTATCCCCTCATATAATTCTATGAGATAGATGTATTTCTATTAATTTTATTTATGATTATTATTATAAAAATTCTATCATATAAATTAGTTAGTATGACATTTATTACCAATTAGGCACAACGTGTCATAATCATAACTTAAAATGATAATTACTAATTGATTAATTTAATAGTAGTAGATTGAATCCTATGGTATTTTAAATTTACTAAAAAATTATGAATTTAATTCTTAAAAATATTTTTATTGAGAGAAGTTCATCTATAGTATACGGGAGGTTTTATCTTCTAACTTTTGTGCAATCTACTCTTTTAATTCTCTTTGATTAAATTATTAAAGGATAATTCTACTATACCCAAACTAAAAGTTTAGGTATGGATACGTTGATTTAGTAGCCATCAGATTTAAGAGATAAAAAAATGAATGATTAATATGAGTTTATAAGCTACTTACTGAAAAAATAAATATTACTTATGTGATATTAATTTTTTCACTTTCATACTTTATACTTTTTATAAAAATGACCATATATACACTAACATAATGGATAGGCTTAGTTTTATATTTTTTATGATTTTCTAAAATTTTTTATTTGAACATGCAAATAAAAATGTATTAATTAAATTTTTAATAAAGAGCAAACACTTAATTTCTCATTTAACATAATAGAAAACATGTAAATGGTTTACATTTTGAAAAGGAATATTAAAATAATATTTTTTTACATTATCATACTTTTAGATATGATAGTATGATTATTAATTAATTTCTATTATAATAATACTATCATTTTTAAATTTAATACTCAATTTATTTAGATGTTTTTCGCATTAAATATGAATTTATTATTTTATTACAATTTGTGAAATAATTTTTTGAGTTTTTATAAATTTTTTCAATGTTAAAATTTATATATCTAGTAATGATTTAAAATAGACTTTTATAATGGATTATTAATATTAGGCCAATATTATTGGATTAACAGTGATTTGTATAATAATTTGTTGAGTTATAAAATATATTCAATAACTAATACATGTGATTTACATCTAAATTATTTATATTGATACAAAATTATAAATGATAGATCATGTATATAATATATTAAAAAAATTATAATAAAATTTTTTACTTATTAATGTATTTTTAAGTTTAAATGTTAAAGATTTTTTATAAATTTTCAACTCTGAATGAAAATGAAAATGGAAAATAATTAAAGCAAATATACAAATTTTTTATTTTGATGAAACATATGCACTTCTAAATTTTATATACATAGGTGTATAATATTAAGAAAATAGTATTACTGATCTCGATGTATTTAATTTTTCAAGTTTTTAATATTTAGGTAATGATGAAAAGTTTCAAATTAATGATTTAAATACAATGCTATTAGTAACATTACTATTTCTTAAGGAAGCATGTAAGATATTAAAATTAAAATTTTAAATTAAATTTTAAATTTTTATATGATGAATTTATGATATTTTTAAAATTTTAAAACTTTGGATAATTTAATAATTTTAAAAATTATTAAATTAAAATAATTTAATCACATCTGTTAATATACAAATAGTTATAATTAAATAATTTTAATTTAATAATTTAAAATTTTATTATATTATTTTGAGTATCCATTCATAAACTATTTATCAGTGAAATATATAACCATTACATTTTTACACATAAATGTTTATAACTAAGTATTTGTATATAAATTATTTATCTGTGAATGTATATAACCAATACATTTTTATTTACATATTTTTATTCATATATGTAAAGAAAAATATTTTTTAAATAATAAAATACCAAAAAGTTATTTAAAATTATTTATCCATTTTTTAAAATTTATTCTTGAAAAATATTAAAATCATAATCTTGCATACTATTTTTAAAATCTAGCATATAAAATTAGATTATATATATAAGCACCAATTCTGAAAATATTATTTCAAAAATTAAATATAATACATATATTATGCAAATCCTAACTTTCACTATATAATTCTTAAATTTAAATTAAAATACTTCAAATATTTTTAAATTTTAGATTTATATAAAAAAAATTTGAAAGTTGATTAAGTCAACATTTGATCAAGAGAAATAAATAATAAATTTAAAAGAAAACTTAAGTTATGTATTTCTCTTTACTTTTTTTATGCCATAAAATATATTCAATAATCAATACATGTGATCTGTATATAAATTATTTATATTGAGCCAAAATTATAAATGATAGATTGTGTATATAATATATTAAAAATTTTATAATAAAAATTTTTATCTATGAATGTATTTTTAATTTTAAATGTTAAAATTTTTTTGTAAATTTTCTATTCTCAATGAAAATAAAAATAGAAAATAATTAAAGTAAAAGTACAAATTTTTTTATTTTGATGAAAAATATGCACTTAATTTTATATACGGAGGTGTATAATATTAAAAAAAATAGCATTATTGATCTTAATATATTTGATTTTTCAAGTTTATTCGCCATCAAAAGAATTTGAAATTATAATGAAACCTTTTAGTTTTCATTTTCCTTTCAAAATTTATTTTAAAATTTTAATTTTTGTTTTAAAAATTTTCATATATATATATATATATATATATATATATATAAAATAAAGTCTAAATCTTTAAATCTACATAGGAAAAGATATTTGGACCTAACTTATTTTTATAAACCCATAAGTTCATAAAAAAAATTTTGAACAGAAATAAAATTAAAATAAATTTAAATCTTAAATTGTAAGGTTTATAAATAGATAAATTATCTAAAAACCTCTTTCATACATAAATAGATGTCATTTATTCATTGGTTTGTTAATAAAGGTATCAATACCTAAACTTTTAATCTGGGTATGGAAGAATTATCCATTATTAAATATACAAAAAAAATTAGAAATTAAAATTTGAATATATTAAAAAATATGAAGTGTTTAAAGATATTGAATACTATTTAAATCAAAATTATCTATTTATATCTTTATCATTCATGCATAAAAAAGAGCATAAACATTAACACGTGCATTTTGTGATACAATGTAAAGTATAAAATTTGTTTGGTCATAAAAAGGATTCCCCGTAAGATGTTGGTCGGTGCAACTTACTCGTGATATAATGGGAAGTAAAAAGGAATTCACAAGGTATTAATTGTTTTCTTGCCTAAGTTCGTATAACATTATTCCGTCCATGCTTGACACTTTCTCTGAAATCTTAAATTCTTTTATATAGTTATTCTAAATATTACGTATATTAGAATAAAAAAATAAGATTTCAGATAAAAACAACTATTCATGTAAAATTTAATAATTGTGATATTAGATTGATGTTAAAGCATTTTTAATACCATTTTAAAGTCTTTATAATCTTTCATATATTAATTTAGGGTAGTTTACTTTTGATATTATGTATTTAATAGCACATCTGAATTATAAATAAATTGATGGGTTTTTGTTATGCTATTCTTTCATAAAAAGTTCCAAGTTGTTCTTGCAAGGGCCAGGGTTTTATGTCCAGGTATTTTTTTTATTTTTCAGATTATATACATATATATATTCAATAATAAATTAACAATGCAATTTGTGTTAAATTAAACAATTTAAATTTGATCTATTGTAGATTTAAAATATTTTACACTATTAGTGAATGAAAGAATACATTATAAAAAATAATAATTAAGAATTTTTTAATCTCAATAAAAGAGTTTTAATAAATTTTTATTAATATGATAATATATGAGTAAACAATAATGAAAAGTTAATTTATACTTACAGTGAATTAAATTTAAATTCAAAATTTTTATTGCAATTAAAAATTTATTAATATTAATAAATTTTATATTATTATTTATTCATGTATTATCATACTAATAAAAATTATTAAAATTTTTATTATAATTAAAAATTCTTAATTATTTATATTTTTTAATAACATGTTTTTTTTTATTATCCACTAATGATACAAAATATTTTATACCGATAAAAAAATTAAATTCAAACTCTTAACAAATTTAATGATAATAATATTGACATCACACCTTTAATATTAACCTCAGTATCAGTCTCGACCATCCATAAGAATTAACCTAAAAGTCACGTAACATACAACTGTTTTATAAAAAGTTACAAAATTTGAATTTAAATTTGATTTGAGGTTAAAATCAAGTTTATGTTATTGCATATTTATGTATTTTTTTATTAGTAAAAAATTGATAAATTTTTTTAATATTATTAAAAAATTAATTATTATTTTTTGATGAGTTGTCATTATTTTATTCACCAATAATATAAAATTTTTATACTAACAATGAATTAAATTTAAATTCTATAAATTTTATGTGTAATAAATACTTATTGAAAATTACAACATCATCATGCAAATTTATAAGGGAATTTTTTTAGATCTTTATAAAAAATTTATAACATTTAATAAGAAAATTACAAAACTATGAATACTCTTTTAAAGGACACAGACCATGACAATTTTGGGAAGGCATTCATTAGTTTGGGTGTCACCAGTCCTTTGGACAGTGAAATAGGCAATATGCCTCCTAAAATTTATGCTCGCTCTGAATTGTCCCAAGCATCCGGAGCTTTGCACTCATTTCTTATTATAATTTTTTTTAAGCATCCTAGATGATTTAAAAAAAAGAGTAAAATGCAATTTATTCTCTTGAACTGCAATTGACCACCTCATATTAAATTGTTCTCCAAATTAATAACCATTTTGGGCTTGACTTTTTAAGCCTTCGGTTTCTAAAATGGAGGTTCTAATTACTGTTTTGTGCTTAAGGGAATATTGTTTTGCTTAGAATTATTTTTTAGTTTGTCATATGAAACCGATGCCACCTAAAAATTGTTATTACGATTATTCATTTATTATTTATAGCTGTAATGGGTAAAATTGGGTAAATTATAATTCTCTTAAACTTTTTTTCTAATATGTGATTTACCACTTATTAATTAAATTGTACTTTTTTATTATTTTAATTTAATTAATAGTATTAAGTTTTCATTTGAAACCCCAACAAATAAAGTTACACGTGTAACAATTTTTATCAAATATCAAATAAAATTGATGTTATAATTTTAGAAAGGTTTCCAAAATTTTTCATCCGTCAAACATCAATCATAAGTTTTCTTTTAAAAGATTGTTGTGTTGATTTTTTTTCTTGTCAAAATATTAATTTAAAATTTTTTAAATAATTTATAATACTATATTATTTATCTAAAAGAATGTAATTACTAAAACTTTATTTCTTGTTAGATTGATTGCCACCTTGGATAAAAGTGTATCTCTCCTTGTTAATTGATTCTTACTTTTTTCTTCCCATAATTTTTCATTTGTTACTAGTTCCATAATTATTATTTCATAACAAGTTGAAGATCATCTTCAAATACAAACAACAATTTAAAAGTTTCACAATGAAATTGCAGAGTCGATTTTCATACTAAAATTTTAACTAACGGAATTAACGGTATCTTTGAATTGATTAGGTGGTATTTTAACTAATGGAATTAACAGTATCTTTGAATTGATTAGGTGGTATCTTTGAATTGATTAGGTGGACCCTTCAAATAATTGATTTATTTAGTTTTATATTTAGTTCCTTTAAAAAAATTCTAGGTCAAAACTCTTAAAGATATTGTGAAATTTCAATATATCTTAATAATTTGGATCATAATTCATGACAACTGTACATGAAAAATAATAATCATAATCATAATATGAATTAGAATAGTGAAAATCATGATGATAGTATGTGTACCAATGGAATTCTTGTCAATAATTTGACTTCTATATTTGACCAATGAAATTCTTATAAATTTTGGAGATTATTACAATAGAATATAGATTTTACATATTAATAAAATAAGATGATGAATGACTAAAGAATTAAGGAAGAAAAAGGATGAACATTTTGACACATGAAATGTTCTGTTAGAATATCAAATGGAAAGTTAATAAAAAAAATGACTCTTTGCACAATTAATTAAGGATAGGTGATAAGCACAATCACACATTATAGGAGATAAATTATATATTAAAAGTTTTATGTAATTTGCTCACAAAATTGATAGAGCTAATGGTGGAAGGTTCCATTGGAGTTAGTTAGCAACTAATTAAATAACCATTCCTACAATTAGAGAGACAAACTAGTTAAGCTATTCATGAGTGGTCCCATATCGACTTACAAAAAATTCAATTTAAATTCAATTTTAAACAAATTAAGCATAAGCTTATCTTGATTAATATATATGCCAAATTTGAGTTTCATAGTACTTAACTTAAAGTGTTAGCTGGCTTGAACAAGCCTAATAATAAAAAAATATATTTTTATTTTTATACTATATATAAATAATATAATGCATAAAAAATTTAATGTCACTAATAATTGTTGAGATCACATGAAGAAGTATAATGTTTTAGTTAAAGTAATTAGTTTTTTAGTACATATTACTTTTTGTTAAATATAATATTATTATGTGACAATTGTGTTAATATTTTCAATAGATTTGATAATTATAAAAAAAATTATATTGATAAGTAAAATAAGATAAAAAAATGTTTGATTTACTTATGAAAAATAAAATATCAAATTTATGTGGAATATTAACAAACTATTCGGTTAATATTGTATAAACTCGAATTAAAATTTGAATCTTTCAAGTTTGATAAGATATTGGGGGTTAATAATATATAAATTTGAGTGAACTCATTCAAACTCATGTTTAAATCAAGTTCAAATTTGAATTTGAATTATTCAAATTTAATAATGTTTAGACTAAATTCAAACTCATTTATTTTTAATGAATTGAAGTTTGAGCATATAAATGTTTAACTTGATTCGATTCGTTTGTATTTCAACTATCATTGTCAATTTGAACAGCAATTTGATATGAGGAGATTAGTTACTTAATTATCCACTAATTATAATTCAAATATTAAATTATTTTTAATTTAAATTTAAAATATTTTTACACTTAACATGTAGAAGGGGGTCAATTACATTTTATTCACAATTCTATTGATCCATTTATAATGCATTGATGTAATCCAACAACTAAGGTCATAAACTCATAATTATAAGTGGTTATCTTTTGTCTCAAGAGTATTGGTCTAATTAATATTCTTGTGTCACTTCAATAATAAAGTATATTAATTAATCATGCAACTTCTTTAGCCAAATACGTAATTCAACAACCTTCATTAAACTTGAGACTTGGGTACGTACATCTTATAATTAGGTGGATGATTCGAATCTTCATAATTAATTTTTAATTGAACAATAACACGCTTTCACCTAATTCCATGATATACTAATGTAATCATAAACAAAAGAAAGTTATAATAATCAAATCATCATGGAAATGAAAATTAAATTATTTATAAAGCGGATACTTGGAAAGTTAAAACGTTAAAAGTTGGAATCATGAAAAGGAGTAAAATTAGATAATGCTATAATTGTTTTTAATTATCACTAATATTTTTGACATTTGATATATCTACCTTAGGTTGATCCGAGAAACTATTTATTCAAAATTATATTATATGGACAAGCAAATAAATGTTGATTATAAATTTGGATTCTCTCTCATTAGTCATTTTCTTCTCTGATAGGTCTCGTTGAGTTTAAAAAAAAAAGGGATTATAAATTCTACTGCACATAAAAAACCGGTGTATAGCATCCAAATTCGTTAATTATGAGTAATGTTCCACAAAGTAAGTGGTATATAATTTTTATTTATAGTATACCAATGTAATATATTCATAACTTTCGCTTGAAAACTTTATGGAAAAGGTACTTAATTAAATAAAATAATACTTAATTAAACGAATAATTGACATTAATTTTGAATAGTGTAATTTAGAACTTTAATTTGAAGTTTTAAATATTTGATAGTACTTTAAAATTGAAGGGCTTTTTTTTTTTACATTTTTTCTCTATAAAATCTGCATTTTTTTCACATTTAGCTGCATCTATCTCTCTATTTTCATTGCAAGGAAATACACTCCCTCATTGCAAGCGAATAAATTAAATTTTCTCCTGAGATAAGTCTCATTAAGTTCGAGGGTGTGCCTTGAATAATAAGCGGTAACATTTTCACATTTTGTTGCTACTTTTTTAATTATAATGGATTTTAAGAATTTTTTATGGTAACGTGGATTTTAAGATGTTGAACTCTACTGTGTGTCAAAGAAAATAAATGAGAATGTATTTACCACAAAAAATAAAAATGTGAACTATGCAATATGGAAGAAGTATTTTTCAGGAAGAACATGAACTATTCATGAATCTTTAAATTATTCACAAAGCTCCTTTATTTTTATCATTGAGACAACTTAGTAGTATTAAATCATTATTTTATTTTAAAGATTACAAAATTAGTGTAAGAAGGAGCCAATTTGGGACCAATGAAAAAGTGGAGAACTCTTAGAATTATTAGCATTTTAGAAAAATTATGATGATAGACTTGCCCTTCAACTATTAACTATAGCTCAAATCTAAAGATGAGCAATACTTCAATTCAATTGGTTTTAAGTCTAATTAGTCTTAACCGTTTCTAATGAAATTATAATTTAATATATCCATAATTGAATTTTCATATTGTTGAATTGTTCCTAATTCAAATATTCTATTTTAAATAGTTTAAAATGATTTGATTTGATTTTCACTTGTAATTTTCAATTTCATTTTTATTATACCATGTAATATTATATTACAATGAACATATCATTCTAAATGATTTTAACCATAAGTATGTTTTTTTTCATTTCCTATATATGTCTCAGTTACATCTATGTGATAAACATATCATTACCCTCACTCATTCATATTCACATAAGTGAAAGAGTGGGAGAGAATAAATTTTGATTTGAAAACTAAAGCAAATATCATAAGATAAGAATGAGTCAAATGCATTGTATACTAAAAATCTATTGAGATATCCTTTATTTTGATTGGTTGTGATTTAAAATAGGTGATAAATTGTTTATCTATAACTACCAATTATAACAGCAAATTAATAATTTTTTTGAAAAAATAAACTCTGTTAAAATTTTCAACTAATTTAAATTGACTAATTTAAAATGATTAGGTCAATTTATATAATTTTATATAATTTTACTTAAACTAAACATTTCACAATGAAAAAGTACTTTTATGATGATAGTTAAAGATAGTAGTTAATATTGATTACTCTTGATCTCTATCCAAAATCAGGGAGCAACTCCAGTAAAAGAAATTACAAGTTTAATCAGCACACTTCTGCTACAATATTATTAAATATTACTTCATTAGGTTATTTTTTATATATAATTTTTATTAAAATTTGAGAAATTAAAGAATTTTTTTAGGATTTTAATTTTTTTATAAAAGTTATATAAAGCTCAAAAAATAAAATTATTTTTATTAAACTTTTTCAACAAATTATTTTTCAACTTCTTTAAAAATTTTCTTCTAATTTCAACTCCGAATAAATTCTAGTTATTTTTGTGAGAAATGGTGAAATTATATACGAGAATTTAAAGTGAAATAGATTATTAATAATCCAAAGAATTTTATGTAAGTTGGCTTAAAATTATTTATATAAAAATTTTTAAAGCCTATTTAAATTTGCTTTACTATTAATATAATATAATTTGAGACTTTCATACACATATGTATTATTATGTTAATAAAAATTAATGATAAAAATTATAAATTATTTTTATTTTTTTAAGAATATATTATCTTTTTATTCACTAATAATGTAAAAAAAATTTATGAAAGGATGTTTAACTCAAATACCATTTGATGTTCGTTCATTATAAAAAAATAATAACATAATAAATTTTATATTGATGGAGGAGTAAATGTAAACTCCTTAAAAAAAAGCACATAACTTTTTTATATAGAATGATCATAGAATGATAATGACATAATAAAGGATTTGAATTCTTTCGATGTTATTTTTATTAATTTTTAATTTTAAAAATTAAAAACATAACTTTTATGTTGAAATTTTTAATTTTTTATTAATACTCATTGTTTTAATAAAAAAATTATTCATTTATTTCTATGCTGAATTTATACCCACGGAAATGATCCGAACCTTGTACTCATGGCCCAATTGAAGTTATCAATGAAAATTATTGAGTTGCTGGGCCCCAGGCAAGGTGTATCGCTGAATTCTCTATTCTTTCAAAGTAGTATTATGCTTCAATTTATATTGTATATATAATAATTTAATCATAACTACCGTTTATAAAAAAAAATAATGTAACAAATTTTATATTGATAAAGGAGCAAATTTAAACTTAAAAAAAATGCACATTTAAAAAATGCACATAACCTCTTTATATAGAATGATTATAGAATAATAATGAAATGATAAAGGTTTTGAATTCTTTCTATTTTATTTTTGTTAATTTTTAATTTTTATTTTGAAATTTTTAATTTTTAATCAATACTCATTGTTTTAATAAAAAAATTATTCATTTATTTGTCTGCTGAATTTACACCCACAGAAATGCTCCAAACTTTTTACCCATCGCCCAATGGAAGTCAACGACGAAAATTATAGGGTTGGTGGGACCCAGACAAAGTGTTGTTGCTGAGCTCTCAGTTTGATCCGATTTGTTCTCTATCTATACCACCGACATGTGGCTCCCCGTATCAAACGACGTCGTCTCTCCTTGCGTTCTCTCGTTTCATCCTACGAGAAAAACGATCTCAATTTTGTCGTTGATCGCGAGAATTATAGTGCACGTGCCGTCATCATCAGACGTGGCTGTCCCTTTGCCGCTTTCTCATAGAATCCTTCTCGGGATCAAGGACAAGTTAACTCCCATAAAATTTTATATAATTATTATTAAACTATTAATATTAATAATTCATTTTCTAATGAATAAATAATTGAATCTAAAATAATACATAATATTCAACCACAAAAAATTGCATAATAAAAAAGTCTAAAGCTGACTTCAACACTCCTGAATTTCTGTCCTTTTCTTTTCTTTTCTTTTTTTCATGAAACAATAATTTTGATCCTGTCACTCATCAACCCAGCTCTGAGTTTTAGATCAGGAATTGAATCTTCCGTGTTCATTTTTCCAACGGTGGATATTTCTTTTATTAAAAGATAGTTAGCGGATAAAAATTCAATGATAATAATCAACTTGGATTTTGACAAAACCTTTAAACCAATTTAGGTTTAAAAATTGGATGAAAATTGGACTGTTTTCTTCCCAAAAAAAAAATTGTCTTTCCTCATAAGATAAAGATAATATTTCAATGCGGGGTATAAATATTGCGTCTTTCTAAAAAAACTTATCATAAAATTCCAATTCCATAAATAAAATTTTTTAAATTTTAAAAAAATTATTTTGTACAAATTTTATGTTTAACTGATATTATATATATATATATATATATATATATATATATATAATATTATAATTATAATTATAATTATAACTTCATTGATAAAAGTAAGATCACAAAATTACTTTTTTAGAGTTTTTTATGGAAAAGATGCAAATATTTATAAAAAAAAATGTAAAAGTATAAATTTATCTAAAAAATTGCAAGCTTAGGCATGCTTCTCATAGCATAACCAAATAAATAATTTGCAAGAAAAAATTACATTGATTTGATCAAAAAAATTTATTAATTTGTTGTTTGAAAAATATTTTCAATTTTACAAATAAGTGGATGATCCAAAACTTATTTTAAGATAATATTTTAATTTGAAGAATTGTTGAGTTGATGTTACTCGAGTCAAATTGGATTTTTCTTAACTGAAAAACATATCAAGCATGAAAATTTCCAACATTACACAAAAAATAGCCATATGTATAAGAACTTTGTCAACTTTGAAATTTTAATTGTGTTAATTGTATAGAATCGGTTAAAGTTGCCTAGGAAAAAAAATCTTAATCCAACTAAAAATTTTAGTTTATTTATTATTAAATCAAATTATATAAAATATTCGATTTTAATCGAACATTTATAAACTATTCAATTACTATAATTATACATTCTAATTAATTTATTACGTTTTCCATATTTAAACATATTTAAATATATTGATAATATACTGAAATAGATGGATTTGCTCCTAAAAGGAGAAAAAATAATAATTTAGTTTTAATTCAAAGGGAAGGAATTAGGATTGAATCTCAAATCCTCCGCTGCAATAATTTATGAACATTTTGAGTTTAAAGTTAAAAGGCAGATTTTATTTTTTTTCTCTTTTGATAAGTAAAGAGAGAATTTAAATGAGGTGTTAATTAACAAAGTACATACTCCACTTGCCCCCAAAATCCACCTCTCTCTCTCTCTCTCTCTCTCTAAGCCCCCGAAGTTTCCCTCCTCGATCGTACCATTCCAAAACTCTTCAAAAGCAGCAATAACCAGCATGAATTCCACTTGCCTATCATCTTTACATTCTCAATCCTCTTCTCTCCTCTGAAGATTCCCACACTTTCTCCTCCTTCTTCGAATTCATGGAGAACAACAATCTTCCTCCAAGGAAATCTCAGCAGCACCGACAAGAACTCAAGCTTTATTGGCTTGAATGTTCTGTGAAGAACTATGATTGGGGTCGACCTGGTCGTTCGTCCGAGGTTGCCAGGTTATTTGCTCTGAATTCCCATTCCGAATCCAAACCTGATAAGCCATATGCGGAGTTTTGGATGGGTACGCACAATTCTGGACCTTCGTTTGTGGTCTCCAATGGCGAAGATGACACCTTTGATGGCTCTCTCGGTGTGACCCTTAAGTCTTGGCTTGTAGAGAACCCTAATGTAATTGGTCAAAAGGTTTTAGAGAGATGGGGTTCTGATCTCCCTTTCTTGTTCAAGGTGTGATCTTTTTCTTTCTTTCTGTTGTTTTAATCCCTGGGTTTCTTGTTATTGAATTTTCGTCCCCACTTAAGAATTTTGTGATGAAATTGAGGCTCCTTTTTTCTTTTACTTGGCTGGAAGATTTTTTTTACAGGAATATAAAGTATTAACTCAGCGAAGAATTTTACGAATTTAGTGTCCACTACCGTAATTTTAAATATTTTTAATATCTTTTTTTTTTTAATTTTATTGTATAGAGTGGCATGTTACTCTTTTATTTATATAAAAGCATTTAAAAGCAAATGATGATATTTAAAAGAAAGAAATTGTTTTCCGACAAAAACAAACGAGCCTGAAAAAGCTGATTCTGGGTTATATTTGGATTCTGTGTTGTGTTTATTGGTTCATCTCTTGTGTTAGGTGCTCTCAGTGTCGAAAGCTTTGTCCATTCAAGCTCACCCGGATAAGGAGCTGGCTAGAATTTTGCATAAGCTACAGCCTGATGTATATAAAGATGGAAATCACAAACCTGAGATGGCTCTTGCAATGACTGAGTTTGAGGCTCTTTGTGGGTTTATCACTCTCAAGGTATTGTATTATTCAGAAATTGTTTTCTAGTTAAAAAAATCATTTTTATCTTGTATAAGAATGTTAGCAGCTTAAATACTTGATTTTTCTAATAAACTTAAATGGATTTATTCTATATTCCCAGTGTCATGACGACTTTTTATGTTTCAGAATATTTTTGTCAGGTCATGGAACTGGGGTAAATCTGAGCCTTTTCTGTTTCCTATGGGGATCTGCAAACAGAGTTTGTGATATTCTTTGTGAAATTATATTAAATCTTTCGAATTTTTATTTAAAATTAGTATGTTAGCAATATAGGTGATCAGAAAAGAATTGCAAACCTATTACTACTAAATATAATTCCATGATGATATGCCTGGATCCTTTTTCTTTCCCCCTGAACTTTGATATGGGTCAATCCTTAAACTCTTGCTCATAGGTTCATATTTGATGCGACTAATGTGACAGTCAACCAAAATTTGAGACTTAAACATCCTGTGAAGAATAAAAAATGGTAGTTGTTTGACTTAATGTAACAAACAATAACTACTTACAAATGGGTGGGATTTTGGCATCTAAATTACGGATCTGCTAGTGGAGGGATGCCAGATCATTGGACTATTTCTGGTTGTGGGGTTTGTGAGATTCCATGTGTTTTTCCAGATTCTTTAACACTGTATTTATGTTAGTTATTGTAGGTTGACCAGCATTTCAGCAACTGCATAATTTGTACGTATCAATTGCTGTAAAAACAATGGCCAAAAAAAACAAGGGGGGGATTGCTGTAAAAATCAGAAAGATGGAGGCTTTTGGGAGGAATTGATTTTTCAATAATCACATACAATGGTGCTAGCAAGATTTAGCTTTATAAATGTGCTAGTTAGATGATTAACATTTCTTTTTTTGTTTAGGATGTGAAAATACTTGACTCATAAGTGCCTCTATTGCGCTTCTCTATCCATTTGTATTCTCATTCTCTAGTGATTGCTATCAAGAAAGCATACTTGTGCAATTATGCTAGATATCAAGCAGCTGTTGACTGCTTGAGAGACAGATCCTAAGTCTATTTTTACATTAATCCAATTCAGACCTTTGTATACTTCTAGTCATGTCAATAATTGAAAGATTTTATATTGCCTATTCTAACGAATACTACCCCCTTCCTCCCTGGCAGGGCTGTTCTTTATTTTTCTGTTTTTAATAGCTTGAACAGGTTTTTAGTCGTTTTTAATCAAAATACAAATGAAGAATGAACTCTATAATATCATTGGTGTAACATATTAATAGTTACTTTCTGTCTCTTTTTAATCTTCTTGCATCATGTTTTGGGCTGAAGCTTGCATAGAACATCTGTTTTGATTCATTGTTATTGTGTTTTTCCCTTGGAGCAACTTGCTATGTTTCCTTTCAGGAGCTTAAGGCTGTACTCTATACTATTCCTGAGATTATGGAACTGGTTGGCACTGCAGATGCAAACTTGGTCTTACAAATCAGTGATCAGGATGGTGAAGAGAAGGTAAAACCTGTTTTGCAGGCAGTTTTCACCCAACTCATGTCAGCAAGTGGAGACAGAGTGAGCGAAGTAATAGACAAACTAAAAAGCCGCCTGCATTCAGAAAGTCAGGTCAGTTGACAACTTGCTGTATTTGTTAAGAAAATTTAGCTTGCATGCAAAATTTTGTAATTTCTATGCCTGTGTTCTAGTGTCATTTTTATATGCCCCGTGTCATGGAGTCATTTGATTATTTTAGCTAATCTTTGAGAATGTAAAATTGAATCCTAAACTTGACGTTTGTTTGAGAGGATTGGGCAGTACTATGTGGTCTCT